>CM031240.1:1051078117-1051821445 GCA_018340775.1 Taxus wallichiana var. yunnanensis
GAAATCTTAATCCATGTACCAATGGGTATATCGAAGGTCGCATATATAGAAAGTTTCATTTTATCATCGTAATAATAGTATATAGATTGGAAGACCTTATACCTGAGAGTGATAAGAGCCTTACTCCTTTATCAACAATTAACTTAGAAAAGTGGCATATGCAATTCCCCTAAGTTATTTCTTTCCAGTTTCCTGACTCCTGAAGAGAGGAGATAATTATTGTACATGAAATAATAAGATTGAAACAGACACCTTAAGTTTTAAAAAAATTTATCCTATTTGTGAATGGTTTCGTAACTAGATCACTCGAGATGATGTAGCCCGAAAAGACAATTTGACAAGTCTTAATAAGAAGACCAAAGTCATAATCTTGTTCATAGTGTCTAATGACATGAAACCCCACATTTTAGATGCCGAAATATCCAAAAACACGTGGGATAAGTTGGAGCACCATGTACTGAGGCCAAAAGCAAAGAACACAATATTAAAATTCTTCGTGAGCTAGTTGTCAGATACACTAAAATTCCAAGGCAAGAAGTGAGAAAGTGAATCTTTATTATGCATATGAGTACTGATGACTTCAATTCTATCCCACTAGAGAGAGAGAGATTGGCTAATACATATCTCATGCCCATTGTTTTGAGAGCACTTCCTCCTCATTACCACATTTTTGTGAAGACACTAAACCCTGTCATTGATCGAGATAGTTACTTTTGACAAGTTAGTGAATCTAGTGCACTAATAAGAAAAGAAATGTACAAACAAAGATGATGAAGAGGAGAAAGCACTATCTTCTCATCACAAATGAAAATAGAAAATCTTATTCTTCTAAAAAATCCCAAAAATAACATCAGCAATAAGGGAAAAACAAAAAGAATAAATGTCCTATCTACAAAAGGGGACATGAGTTTGAAGTGACTTTTGGTTCAATATATATAAGAAATATTCATCCAAGCAATTTAGGACCTCAAAATCAAAAGTATCATAAGGGAAAATCATACTACAAGCAAGAGGCGAAGAAGGGGAACTAATGAAAGAAGCTCCTTGATCAACAAGGTAATGTAGTTGGTGCAAGAAGACTATTAAGATAAAGAAGACTTATTTATATCATTGCTCATTCCAAAGGTGAACTTGTATCCACATCATCTAGTGTTGTTTAGTACATTGATTCCGTGATCCACCTGACTGCGACCAAGAATAGAGAATGGTTTTTTTATCACAATATGAGGGATGGCACCTTTGTAAAAAAATCATGTTTCATTAGGTGATGATTCTTCTTCACACATTCTGGGTTGTATTGGGAACATTTCTCTACCTCTTCGATTCATAAAATTGTAGATTAACGGATATCTATGGCGTCCCTAAACTTAATAAAAGAATCTATTATCATTTAATCGGCTTTCTAGGTCATAAAACTCGGAAGATTGATTTTGATAGTCATTTTGATAAGACTTTTTATTTGATACAAATCGAGAGGCTCGAATGTTTTTGCGAAAATCCTCCGATGTGGGGCACGAGTGTTCTAGCTTGATTTTATTCCACAAGGATGACTTCTAGCACTTGTGGCTAAGAATTATTCCTCTGCACAGGTTGTGGCATCGAGAGACTAATGGGCACATTAGTTTTAAATATCTCAAGAAACACTTTCTATCGATTACAAAATGGTAGGGGGATTTTTTTCATCTCTTAAGAAGTATACAAAATAAGTGTCACTATGAAGAAGCCTAGATAGAGTAATCAACATAGAGCTTCATGTCTGTAAGAAGTACTTATTAAGTTCTCAATGTTTTATCCTGGTTCATATTGATCTTTATGTAGTGCCATGCAACTTATTCATTTTGGATTTCAATATTTCATGCTATGTGTTGTACATTATTCAAGATATATACCTGGATATTTTTTTCTTTCGTAATAAAAATTATGCTTTTGATAAATTTTTAAAAATCTTCAAAGTGACTCGTGAGATAGCGATATTAGACCTCAGATTGAATCTCTCTTCTCGGATCAATGGGAATTCACCATTAAGAATGAGTTCAAATCCCCACTCTTCAAGCTAATAGATTCTTATCTAAATATGCCTCCTCCACACACACCATGAAAAATGGCGCTGTTGATAGAAGAAATGTACTACTACATCGATAGGAGAAAGTAGTGTTGCATGATCTATAATTTTAGATTAGCAAGGAAATTATGGGCGAAACGGTAAAGACAATAGTATATTTTCTAAACAGAGTGGTCAGCAATTTCTCTTGATAGAGTGCAACACCATTGCATGTAAGCATGGTTGAATCGGAAGCCATCAATCAGCATACATTTTAGAGTATTCAAATGCACCAAATTCATCATGCACATACTCAAGAACAATAGAAAGAAGTTTGAGATGTAATCTCAAAAACTCATCCTCATTAGCTGCTAGAGTGAAGAGAGGCTCTTGGGTACATAATGATCGATTCTAAAGAATAGAAAATTCTACATTAGGAGATATTTATTTGAAAATAATGAAGCTAAAAATCCTCCTCCAAACTCACCTGATGTAGATATTTCACATGTTGTGAAAATAGAAGTTGAGTGCCTTATTACAGTGATGGTGACATTGATGATGGGGAAGATGGTGATGATGAGGACAGGACCACAACTCATGGGAACAACATGGTATATGCGCAAGTGGTATAGAGGCTAATAAGGATACTGAGATTAAAAATTGCACGCTCAAAGGATATATCCACTTTGACTGGACCTACAGACTCAGCTAGTAAAGCCTGAAGATGCAAAATTATCTTTGATGAGTGAGTGTTTTTGAACTCTGTTGAGCCCTCTATTTATCCAAGCATCCTCACATTTGAAGATGCCGTAGAGCTCAGTATCGATGATGCGGGAGAATCATAGGAGGTTAGGGCATTTAGAAGAGCAATCTAGGTATATTATCTAGGACATTTTCTCTCCATAATGGAGTGAGTACAAGTTCAAATATGAATGTAATAATTGTAGTAAGTGATTAACAGGTCATAGTAAAGGGAGTAAAATTTTCTAGTAAGGTGAATTTGGTTCTAACAAAATCCATATAGGATATGCTTAGTAGATAATATTGGTCATTATAAACGTGTGTAAATGGATGTAGGTTGTTTAGCACTGATTCAAGCTTTGAAAGGAATCTTGTTGAGCAATAATAGTGTTAGTTGCACTATTTTAGGGTGTTTGCTCCTCGTCTCTATGATAAGATTACTATCTCATTTGAGAGGATGGTGCACATAGGAAAGAGAGAGATATCATGATGTATAGAATGCTTAAGCCAAAAATGGAAGGGAAATGATGAATTTTGCAAGAATTGGTCTTAATTTATATATGTATTTATTTGATTAGATAAGATGTGTGTTTTGACCTACAGCCAAGCCGAGAGCATGAATGTGCAAACAGTGTCTTAAGATGTGTTTCAAGGGATCCGTGAGTGGTTAATTAGGAGGGCAGATATGAGTGAAGGAACATATAGTTTTTAGCCCATGAAATTACTTAAAGCTCACTGTAGCTCCATTTTCTTGCTCTCGGGCCCTAACTAGGGCATCGAGTCATTTGAAATCTATCTGACCAAAATCTTATGAAATTTTAAGGATATGACTATACTTATGAAGCCTAGAAGTGTGCTAAGTTTTAGAATTTGATTACGCACGTATGGACTTTCATCCACCCTGGGAAACTTTCATCACCTTAACAACACCGAATGTGGTATGGATGAAGGGGAGGATTCAATGCATGCAAAAACCGAATCATGAAGTTAAGGTCTATAAATTGGTAGTTATCATCTTAGATGTACCTTTGAGATGTTCCAATGCATTCCTAGGTGAGGTCAGAACCCTCGAGATACTTGTCATTCATAGTCTAGCATGTAAAAAGAGACCTAAATTTCCTATGATAGGGTTGAGAGTCAATGTCCGTGACAAAGGTACACTCCATGTCGTAATTTATATATGTTTGATAGCTCGAAAAATAGTTCTCAAATCACTAGGTAATCAGGGAGAAACATCAAAAGAAAGCATGGATCCAACATCATTTAAGTCTCATGAGGGCTACTAGACAATAAAACTAAGAGATAAAATATTAGGGACAATTACAAAGACATGATAGAGTTGGAGGTATAGTCACCTCATAACAAGTCATAATAAGTGTTTTATGTATGGATAAGAGTAATTCAAAACCCTAGAATAATATTAGACATATTGGCCATTTCTAGCCTATTATACTAGTAAGAGGACTAATACATGTTATAATAGGTAAGAGGAAGTGTGAATAGGGTGAGGGGAGTGGGATGTAGAGAAATGAAGCCAAAGAAATTGGAAAATGAGGTTGTGATAAGAGTATTAAGAAATGAGGACTAAAGTGAATGAGATCCAAGAGCATACCTTAAGAACCCATAATTTGTATGCTAACCTAGGGTTGATAGGGTTCATGTATATGAGGAAGAATGGTATAGGGAAAGGTTATCTTGTGTGAACATGCGGGGTATATATATGCAGTCCTATATATATATATATATATATATATATATATATATATGAGGGAGTACATAAGAGCAAGGATATATGATATAAGTTTAAACTGAAATATCAAGTGTAAGCCTTCAAGATAAAGGACCTAACTAGGGAATATAACAAGCTATACAAGACTAAGGAGACATTTTACAAACAAAGAGAATTTGAAGTTGTTAGATCCTCTCTACACCAATTTTTCTTAGTATCATAGATGAGACTACGATTGATAACTGATTAAAGGGCATAAAATAATTTCAACAACAATGATGGTACATGAATGTATTCAAGGATGTAAACTTACAGGAGAGTTTTCTTAGAGAAATGATCAAACAACTTCATAAGCAGCTAAAGACACAAATGGAAGATAGGGATGGATGCATTTAGAGCATCTTGTCAAAAAGAAAGGATGTACAATATAGAGAACAAAAATAAGGGAGGAAGAACTTAGTCTCTTCGAATCAAGTCAAAAGGTATGTTTATGATGATATGAATGCTAGTTGTAATAGCTATACAAGTTGTCAGTGATGTAAAATTCCCTAAGAGAATTTAAAAGGGGCAATCAACCAAATAAGATCACCATAAGAGGAATGAAATAATGAAGGGTGAATCTATCTTGATGAAGAGAGTCTTGGAGCAGCCAAGAGGTAAAAGGACATACCTAAAAGGTCAAAACATAGATGTGAGTCAAAGGAGGAACTTGTTTAGGGACTAGATGCAAGTCTGGAGGAAAATTTTGTGATGTCATTATTGATGGAGGAAGCACTACAATGTTGTGTCAGAATACATGGTGAAGAAGCTGGGATTGAGAAGACTCCCACATCCAAGGCCTTATCACATCTCATGGGTACAATAAATCATCAGATCTTGGTAAGTGAACAAAGTGTAATTGATTTTCAAATTAGAACATATAATGATGCATTGTTATGTGATGTTATACCTATATATGTTTGTCATTTACTCTTAAGTATACCTTGGAAATTTTGATAAGAAAGCCAAGCATGATGGAAAAACTAATGTCTATAAATTTTGTAAGGATGGAGTTTGAGCATAGTCTCATACCTTTAAAGGTGAAAGAGATGAGAAAGATGGAAGTGTCATGTTGATGACCATGAAGAAGTACCTACACAAGACAATGGAGCAAGTTAAGGAGGCAAAATAGTGAAAAGTGTTGCCACTTTGTGAAGATTTGATGAATTCATATGATGAGTTGTGGATGAGAGGTATAAGACCTTCAAGAGAAGTGAAGGCAGAGATAGAGATGTGCTCTAGTGCACTAGTGAGAAGAAGCAACAAAGTGAGTATAGAAACACCAAGAAAGGTGTTTGATGACCAAGAAGCTGGTCACATGAAGAAGATATTAACAAAGGAAGATGAAGGAATGCATGTTGATAAAGGCATCATAAATAAAATTAAATCACAAGAAACAATGCAAAAAGAAAGAGGAAAAAGAAACCATGAACATGGAGGTGTGGGGCTCAAGGAGCTACCAAATTTTCTAAAAAATTTATGTATACATGTTATTATATAAGTATAAAAGATGCTAAGACTTGAAGAAAATAAGAGGAAAATAACTAGAGGAAGTTAAAAGAGATAAGACAATTTTGAGAACATATTATATGTTTACAGTGTTATTACAGGGGAAAGGAGAATATGATAGTTCAAGTCATAAGAAAATAGGAACCCATTGAAGAGCACAAATAAAGTGAAGAAGAAATCAAGGAGAAGAGCAAAAGTTCATAATATTATCATTGGAGATAGTATAAACCAACTATACAATGTTAAACAAGTAAGTATCATGTTTGAATATGACTGTAATCAGGTATATAAGAATGAAATTTCTAACATCAAGGTGGAAACAATGAAAGATAATTATGGGAAGCTAAATCAAGAAGTTAGAGGCATGAAAAAGAAGGCTTAAGTCAAGGTAGGAAATGACCAGAGGAACTAGCCCTTGTCAGAGCAAGCACATCATTTAGAGGTGAACTTGAGGAAGGATCAATGTTTGGTGAAGAAAGAGAAGGATAAAAGAGAAGATAGAGTCTCAAGAAAGAGATCTGAAATAAGTCTAGATCAAGTATGAAGGACAGAAGTAATGAGGCAAAAGAGGAACAAAAGCTTCAAAATTTTCAATCTAATTGCTTATATGAAATGTGGAAAGATGAAGAACATGTGGAATACCAACAAGGAAGTTGAATAAAAGGAAAAGAATGGGAAATTCATCTCTTTAAAGACAAAGCCTAAGAAAATAGGAATGCATGGACCTGGGAAGTTAAGAGCTTTAGAAAACACAATGAAGATTTTAAAGATTATCCAAGAGGAGCAGATGAACCAAGGGTATAGGGAATCAACCTTATATCAGGTATGAAAAAATTAAGATGACATAAAATTTTATACAAGACGGAGAGAGGAATGTGATAAGAACAAGTGAAAGAAATATAATGACCATGGTAAAATTCAAAAAGAAAATAAATTTATGATCTTGAAGAGGAGAAGATAAGTCAACAAGGTATCATGAAAGTTTGATGATGTAAATGATCATTGTGTTAAAATGGTGATCTAAATAAGAGCTCAAGAACTGCACTCCTTTAGGACCTATAGAGGTCAAGATGATAAGTTATAAGATGATGAAAAGAGAATCATTTAACATAAAACCATGACATTGAATGAATGTAGTAGTCAAAAGAATTTAGGAGAAGGAAGACACACCCAATATATGATGAATGTGATGACAGACAATGGTACAAATACTTGAAGAAGAAATCATAATGATAAATGAGCTAATGGCATATTTTTGATAAGATAATAGAAGTCAAGAAATAATAAAATTAGAATGAACACCTTGAATGGGAACCAATCAGCTATAAAGATAAGAAAGTCAGGCATAGAATCAAGCAAGACTAGAAAGAAAATATCTCTCATAATTTTGTGGTGGTTAGATTTCAACATAAGTGAGAGTTTCAAGAATTTCATGGAAGATGAACAATTATTAAAAGGTCAAAATCAGAAATAGATAAAGAAGAGGGTAGTAAAACAAAATGATGGAAGCCATTAGACCTTATAATTTTACCTCTAAGAAATCATGGAGAAGATTATAATAGCAATTAAATATGGAAGAATTAAAAGTGTTAAAGAACCAAGATTTATAGTGAGATTTTATAAGGAAAAAGTCAACCATGAAGACAAAAGGAAAAAGTGTTCAAGTATGAAAACTTAAAATGCAAGTATCCATCAAAAACACCAAGTAAGAGGATTTATAATCGAAAGGGAACTTATAGATCATTTTTTGAAGACCAAGAAGGACCAGGTTAATGGGCCAAAATACAAAGACAAAGGAAATTGACTGCAGTATGAAGGACACGAGAAGGCACCATGGAGAGAAAAATACATCAAGAGGATAAGGATTAAGAGGATGAAATGGTAGAATGGAGAAGATATAGTGGTTAGGAGAAAAGATAATAATGAGGACAAGAAATTTAGAGTAGAGAAGGCCTATTTCAAAATTACTTCCAAATTATAAAAAGAGAAAGAATATTTCTATTTAAACAAGACTCAAATCTCTTACACCTAAGCATTATATGCACCATATGCAAATTTTGAGAACCATAAATTTAGTTAGAAAGGAAATAGATAATAGAGAGAAACATGTACCTATTAATCTATAAGATCTATGAAGAAGCAAAGAAGGTGACTAATTGAATACATTTGAGATAGAAGCTCAAATTTATCTTTCATGGGAAGAATGACGCAGAGCATCATAGGTGCTCAAGTAGTTTAGAGAATCTAGGTATATGTATCTAGGGAATTTTCCTCCATAATGGAGTTTTACAAGTTCAAATATGAATTTAATAATTGTAGTAAGAGATTAATAGGCATGATAAAGGGGAAAACTTGTCTAGTAAAGGTGAATTCTCATAAATAAATCCATATAGGCTATGTAGGGAGATAATATTTATTATCAAACATGTGTCATAGGTTGTTTTAGCTTGATTCTAAGTTTAGAATCATGTTGAACAATAATAGCCTCTAGTAGTTAGATCTATTCTAGGGAATTGTTAGCCTTAGTCTCATGGTAAGAAGACTCTTGACATTTGAGATGGGATCTGTTCTGAAGAGAGATATATATATCATGATGTATAGAATGTTTAAGACAGAATTAAAAAGTAAGAGGATTGAATTTTTGCAAGAATTGGTATTAATTTCACATGTATTTGCAAGTAGATAGTGTTGGTGTTTCAATTTGATCTTGCCCCATCTATTGGTCCTTGAAATTCTTCACTCTATGGCTCATTATATTTTTTTATCTCCCCTGTATTGATGCATGAAAACTTTGTCCTCCATTTGGTTTCTATGATCAGTCCTTCTTCTCTGGTCGAGGATCACTTAAATCCATTTTTTTTTCCATTCCTCTGTCCATGCTAATGAAATAATTTGTAACTTTGGGCGTAAAATTGGGTTTTTCCTTCCTTTTTGCTTCTTTCTTCCACAATCACATTTTGTTTTCCTCTATCAATTTTTGTCCTATTATCTATGGAAACATGATTAGATAAGGGAGAGAATCCTATTTGGGCCTTGTAACATTTCCAAATTTCTGTCTTGAAAGAAATATTCATTTCCATCGCAAATGGTGATTTCCTTTGCTTGGGCTTTTGACAAGTGTGTTTTCCCACAAATTTATATCTCAAAGATATGTGGAAACGTGGCCCTTTTGGTTAGATGTGGTTTTTCCGAGGGGCACTTCGAAAAAATCTAAGCTCCACTTCAACTCAAAATTCTCCACGTGGAGGGTCGGGCTATCTCGAAAATTCACCTTTGGTTTGACCTCGTAGTTACGCCGAGGAGACACATGGAGGTTTCCGTCGCCATCGCCTGCATTTTTTAAACATTTTTTTCATAAGGTGTAGCTGTGGACAATGGACACATGGAGGGTCATCACTCATTCTGAGGATCCACCCAGTGGTCCCACTTAATCAAGCAGCGTAAGGGGACACGTGGTGAGCCTGCGCTGTTTAGGTCTCCGCTTTTGGGACCATCTCAAAGTTTATCGGAGACATGTGGAGGTTTCCACCAACTCCACTCTATAACTTAAATTTTTCAAAGAAATTTTTAAGGCATGGGACATGGAGGGACCACGCTTTGCTTGGGGACCGAATCTCTAAATTTTATTTTGAAGAAGCACTGTGGAGGATAATTGGAGGTTTCCGTTATTCTCGCCTTGCTTGGAATTTTCTAACGGCCAAGGAAAACTATCTCGGCACTCCTAGACACATGGCGCCTTCCACCGATCTCTTCAAATTTTTTAAAAACTCCGGCGGATGAGACACATGGTGAGCCTACACTGTTTGGGGTCTCCGCTTTGGAGGACCATACATAAGGTGCGCCAAGGCAACACATGGAGGCTTCCGCCGACTCCTTTTTTTAATGAGACTTTTCAAAGGCTAAAAGGCATTTTTCTTGGGCCTGTGGCATGTGGAAGGACTGCGCTTGTTTGTAAACTTGCCACTTTACCTCACCTTTGCAGCTTTCACCAAGAAAACACGGATGGATCTAATCCAGAGTAGAGAAAGGGGCAGAATCAACGCTTGTTGTGCATTTCACTCGGTTTTACGCCATTTTGGCTCTAAGACTCTTCGGAGATGCGAATACGCACTATTTTTCATCATTTTTGATAAAATTCCTTTTCATTTTTTCTACAAAGTGCCATGAATGGATTTATAAATTAATTTGTGAGTGCAAGGATTGTTAAGGTTGATATTTTGAAATTGGAATTTTCTCGGGCACTTACAAACAATGGTGAATTACCAGAGAAGATGGATGTGGGGTAGGGTTGCAGAGGAAAGAGAGGGAAAGGGATGAAATGATGGAGGTTACAAGCATAAAATATGAAAAAGGTGTTGCCTCAAGAGCGAAAAGGATTACCTATCGATCTAGTCATGACAGAGCCTCCAGAGAAAGATTAAAATGGGGATTTCTCACATGACAACAATCGAATGATTAAAACTGACTATCAAAAAGGTTGTGGCATGGCATCCTAGTCATTATTCGAAGGTTCCGAAATGTGATCAATTCATAATTGGTCCACTGCAGCTTTCGGATGTTAATTTGTTAAACGTTGCTTTCTAAGGAAAATTGGTAACAAGAAAAGGTCCCTCGAATATTCTTCTTTTGGTGGGGGAAATTTAGGATGAATGAGCAAGTGAAATGTATAAATGTAATGAGAATACTCTTGCAAAGGTCAGGGGTTGAATTCTTAAGATAAAATTTGAGAGAGCCCATCTTCCCTGAGAGACCAATTCAAGAAACTTGTTAATTTCTTGTGTTTTAGATTTAAATCAGCGTCAAGTTGGTACAAAATTGTATAGCTATTTAGGACAAGCTCTAAGACTATTCAAAGAAACTTTCCCCTGCTGATGAATCTAATCAATTTTGAGTTAATTTGTGTCAATCTTGGAGAAATTTGTGTCTTCTTTGTTTCATAATGTCTGCAAGTAGTTTTTCTTATTCCTATTGCAATCTTGTGTTAAAGTCCCTCCGAATCACATAGGATCTCGTCCCTGTGATAGTTTAGTGTGATTTACAATTTCATTTCAAGAAGAGCCTTCATCCTGTGATGAGATAAACAATTTAAAATCATTTCATTGTCATTTGTTGATAAAGATTTTCTGTAAGCCTTCGAGTGTATCTTAGGCGTGAGGAACTAGGGGTCTTTGATGTTTTATTGAGTCTTTAGCTCAATCCTTCGTGTTAAATTCTTAGAGATTGTGTGAAACCGATTCTGCAAACTGGGCCTCCATTGATGCACACTTCTAGTCAAGGAATATTTTAGCTATTCTAAAGCTTTCTGTCATTTAGCTTTCCAATATATCTTATTTTAAATAATATCCACACACACATATAGTTCACTTAGACACCTCACCAAGCCAACTCAACCTAAGACCTATTCTTAGTAAGTTGCCATAACTAACTAAGACTTACCCAAACCCTAAAAATCAATGCCTACATTCCCTCTAACCACATTCCCACATGCTCACAAGAAGCTCCTAGTCTAATCCATGGGTTAACGACATGAGATCCGAGGAAATCAAGAGGATCTCCCTAGTTTAGTAAACCTAGGAAATCCCACCTTGACCGACGCCGGTTACCCCTAACCATCGGTTAAGTTAAGCCGGAACCACCATCGGTTACCCTTTTAACCCCAAAACAACCTTATTCTCAAGGTTGAAGTTGGAAGTTGGAAGAAAAAAGGTTGGTGAGCATTATCACATCTCAGAGAGATAACACATCTTCAGAGAGTGAATTCCAATGAGACCACGCATGCAAGGAAGGAGATCAAACATCTTTTCCTGCATACCATCCCAACCATGATCTGATCTAACCAAGCAAAGAGGAATGCACATGCAGCCCATGCAGAAGCTTTCCTTCAGTTGGTGATCACTTGCAACCTTCAAACCTCTCATCAGCACCTCCATCCTTCACACACAGGCATCCAGGACTAGAATCCAAGTAAGTATAACGTCATACTTCTCTGGTTTATTTCATTTCATCATTATTTTATCATCTATTGCTTACCTAGCCACCTATTGACCTTCTCCAACATTTCCACCTCCATATACCCATTAAAGCCTCACCAAAGCCTACCCCAGTCACCCAATACCTCATCCCGACCAACCAAAGTCCTTTGTGTAATCACAAAGGAGACCTAAAGCTTGTTCTGTGACATTTAGATTTCACAGTAACCAGCACCGGTCACACCTGACCGCCATCGGTTACCCCTGACCGACATCGGTCTCTGTATTTTCCCACACAGCCTAGAACAGAGACCTACCCACTTAATTTCATCTCACCCTCATCCACCTGTGATCTACCCGAGACCTCTGTCAAACCTACGTAGAACCCAGAACCAATCATTTGACCTTTGGATTCTATTCTAGCTTAGCCTGTTAGATTAGATCTATTTCTTATTGTGTTTTAAGTGAGATACCTAAATCATTTCAAATTACAATAGGATTTACTTTGTTTACAACATTAAATTGTTTAAAATAGTGGATCGAACAACCATCTAGGAAGTATCACACTTCCCGGATCTAGCATACGCTAGGTAGTTCACTGCCCATATTGTTTAATTCCTTCTTGTGGTCTTGCTTTGCATTACAGGTAGTTCCTCCTAGCCAAAAGGAAGCTCTCATGATCAGTTGTGGATTTGGAAGTCATACGCGTGCAACAACCCATCAACCAACATTTGAACAGGTATTCCTCCTATGCCCGTTACCCTATTTGTTTCATCAACACTTCAAAGAAATGATCTAAGAAAAAGGTGAAACATTTTGGCATGCCGGTGGGACCCATCCAGGGTTCCTTGCATTTCATTCATTCCTAGGAAAATTTTGTGTGTTTTTTCCTTTGAAAAGTGTACACACTAATTTTCTTCCTTGGTAACCCACCTCTTCTTTCTATTTCTCTAAAGGAAACTTTTCTTTTGGTGTAATTAAAAAGAATCATTTCTTCATGTTTTTTGCATTGTAGTGAAAGAGCATCCCTCTTCCTCTTCATTTTATTGTGTCATCCAATTTCACATTTTGATTTGGGCTTAAAAATAAGTGCATTCCATTCTGATTTATTGCATTAGCTCACATTAATTGAGGGCAACCTATACGCTGGAAGTCATGCCCAGCTGATGGTTGACAAATGAATCGTAGAAAAGCACTTCTTTCCTTTTCTCTTTCTCTGAGTCTTACCAAACCTCACAAAAATTCAAAATACATACATTCTTAAACAACATCCTACCTGGAAGAAGTTGTAGGTGATCACATGATCATCATCACAGTGGGCACCCAGCTCGCTGCTCTGTCGAGTCATACTTTAGAGTGAAGCCCCCCCCACCATAACATACCTGAAACCTCACCTTTTAGATCTCCTTCTTTGTAGGAAGCCATCCTCACCAAAAACTCTATTTCACAATTCATGTGTCAGTCCCTAAATAGCATAAGCTAAACAAACATAATAGAAAAGGCACTCCTAGGATCACATTTTCTTAGTGTTTTTGCTTGGCTTGCATTTTGAGGTGAGAGATCACGTTCTTCATTTTTTTTGTTCATCCTTGCATGCTCCTCATCACAACTGGTGTATTCCGGCTTCACCTGAGTGTGCTGGGCCATATCATCATCATTCTCAGAATTTTGGGTCTGATTCTACATCAGATTTTAATTCACAACCACTTTTCTTTCATCACTATTTCAATTTCACAAGAATCGCATCGTCGGTTCGGTTACCATCATCATCATCGGTTATACCCAAACGTCGGTTCCAGGTCCTTTTGCTAACCTACTCAAAAGGACATTTTCATTCATTTTTTTCCACTTTTCATAGTCCCTATCACTATCATCATTCCCATTGACATTGTAAACATCATCAGATTTGGCATACCTATCAGATTTTACCTTCTACCTTGTTGTTCACTCACTGTCCATTTTCTATAGTAATTGGCAAGCAGTTGGTTACCCCTGACCGGTCGTTGGTTTTCCCTAACGGCATCGGTTAGCCTATTTCACATTCCAGCCACCATTTGGTACTTAATCTACTTTTTTGTCACCAGATTCACCTATTCTGTTGTTCTCTGTGTCATTTACAGAGAAGCAGCCCTACTTGATCAGTATTGGTTCACATGGTGTTGACCAAAGACAAGAAAGCACACTCATATTTCACGCTAGTTGTCAACCACTCCCACCTAGTCCTTCACCACCTTCCATTTTATCACCAGCCATGGATCCCATCTAGCCTATTACTATCACTACAGAGATGAGGAGTTCACATGACTCCTTGACCAAAACCCTGCCACCTTGTAGTTTTACCTTTCCCACTCATCCACTCGAGATGCCTCGGGTCAGTTGATATATGACATGCCCATATCTATCCCCCCGACTCTCACACCCACTCCCGCATCGGCCCCATCTAGCTCTATGTTGCCCGCATCTACCTTACCCCTAGTCATTTCATAGTTAGGTCCTATACCCCTATGACTGCCACATCTGTTACCTCCGTGGCACCATTACATCCACCGTACCCTCAACAACTACCCCAAACACAATCTCATCCACCCCTAATGTCTCACACATACCCGTAGCTACATTACCACCTCTAGTGTTGGTGACCCCTACCCCATTTTAGAATGTGGTCCTTTCCATTCCACAATCATTAGCCCCTATTGCCACTAGGGTTACCACAACCCTTCCACCCCCATATACATACTATCAACAACCTCCCATTTCATCCATTATACACTCAGGGTACATACCCCCTATTTCACTTCCTTCTTCCCAATCAACCTACATGGAAGCACCATACACTGGAGTGCCACCCCATTATATGCCCAAAACCAACCCTCTCATGCTATAGGAGGCATCCAATCATCACAACCCACCAATGACCTAATTAAATTGATGTTGGACAAGATGTAGACATTGGAGGCATCGGTTTCAGCTCCCCAACACTCTCACCTATGATGAGATTTGCAATGAGCCCATTCACCCATCCATTCCTATCCATTCATACCCCATGCATTGGGAAATGCCTAAATTCAATCATTTCAATAGAAAAGAAGACCCACAACAACATTTGTGGTCATTCAAACATGGGTGTTATCTGATCGCTCATGATGATGCCTTGCTCTTGAGAACCTTTCCCATGTCCCTCACTGGACCTGCATTAGATTGGTATAGTGGGTTACCTAAACACTCTATATTCTCATTCAATCAGGTAGCCCAAGCCTTCTTGGATCATTTCTCTATCAATATCATCAAGAAGGTTACCATGACCGATCTATATTCCACACGTCAGTATGAGGATGAATCTATCACATATTTTTGTCACTCACTGGCGTAACCTGATCAACCAACTTACCTTCCAACTGCCACAAACAGAACTCATCGAGCTCTTCACACATGGGCTTGTGCAGGCATATCTCACCGACCTTGCAGGTCCAAACCTTCCAAACATTCGATGAAGCATTCACTATGGCACATGAAAGTTAGAGATTCGGGCCATCGAAGAGAAGAAAATCCAATTACGCAATAAGAATTTGGCATTCAAGTCGAATGATACCTCTTCTTCTTCCAAACCACAAACCAATTATTCAAAAGCTAAGGGCACCACTAATGCAAGTGGTACTTAAGGCTGGCCCAACACATCCATCAAATCAGGCTACCCCTCATCTAATCTCTCACTGTCCAAGACTTTTCAATTCAGATGAGAGCAAGTGGAAATATACCCCAATCGGGGAGCCTTACTCTTCTATCTTAGAAAATCTTATCAAAGCCAGAGCCATCACTCTTCCACCCATAAAACAACACATTGGTTTTGACCCTGCTCACCCCATGCCCGCATGGTATAAAGAACATGATTTCTGTAATTATCATCGAGTAAAGGGTCATAGTGATGGAAACTGCATCACTTTCAAAAATATTGTCCAAGAAATGCTCGAGAAAGGTGAGTTAACCATGGATAATCCTAATGCACCTACCAACCAAAACCTACATATCTTCAAGAAACCATTTCCTAACCATGCCCCTTCATCTGATCAAACCGGTGAGACCTCCACTCATGATACCCATACCCGCGAGGTTCACGCTATCTTTAATGATGCACCTGTCACCTCCCAATTACCCCATATTCCTTCCATAGAGGAGATCCTAGCCCAAAATCCTCCTTCCACATCGGAACCAACCTCCCTGTTCCTTCACCAATAGAGGAACACCTTTCATCTCCTTCATCACCTATGGAGGAATCTTTCGCTAACATTGAGACCATCTCACCCCTGGCTTCACCACTTAGAGAGCCTTTAGCTTTAGCTAAGTACCTCCTCCACCCATAGAGGAGCACCCATTACCTCCTCCACCCATAGAGGAGCACCCATTACCTCCTCCACCCATAGAGGAGCACCCATCATCTCCACCACCTATCATAGACCCAGTTGAGATACCTTTGCCTCTTGGTGAGCATTCTCCATCAGCCACCCAAAATCCTACAGACCTACTTTTGGCTCTCTTACCCATGGAAGCTGAAGCTAGCCAATTCCCCATCTCTAAGACACATTTTATGGGAATTTCCATTAGGTCCTCACCAACTCCACCTATAGATGTTCCATTCTCATGTTTGGCTGATCACTTAGATTATGTGGATAGGGCTCTACTATGGGGGTGCCTTTTACTCCCCATCTCAACATAGATGCAGAGATCCCTTGCTGATACCTCCACTATCTACCCAAAAACATTTTGACCAATCAAACCAAACACAATCACCTCTATCACAACCCCTTCCATGACACTTGTTATAGCTCACACCACACCCTTACCCATAACTCAACCTACACCTAAACCCAAACCCATACCTACAACATTTTCTTTGACTAAACCCATTACCACTTTAGGGGTCACCCCGACCACCAACCTTACTCATCCACCTATCAAACTGGATTTAGCTACATCCTCCAAAGTCAACACCATACCTACTCCGACACCCAAACAGAAGCACCAAACCCATAGAACTCATACCCCAGGCTATGCCAATCACACATACACCTGTCCCATCCATCTTAGGATCTCAGCTTCCCCACATGGTCAAGAAACCTCCACCCATCAATAAACCAAAAACACAACAGCCCATTCCTTCCTCACAAACCTCTGACCTACCCAGATGCCCAACCCAACTTACACCTACACCTACAGCCTCTTTACCACCCATACCTCCGATACCCTCAGCTATTGCTTCACTACCCACTACACTTCAGTCGTTGTCTCATGCACCTCAAGCATGACCCGCATCATCTACCTTCACAACACCCCCATTATCCCCATGGGTAACTCCCTCTTCCTCCATCATGGATTTTCCTTCTAGACCTCATACACCCACATCACCTTTACCCAAGAAGGTGCAACCCAAAAACAAAACTCCACTACCCCACAATAAGGTAGTCAAAATGACCACACACCCTCCTACCCATCCATCTACTATACCCATACCTAAACAAACATGACCAACACCTAAAACCACACAACACCCAAACCCATGGCTCGACCCCTCCTCTTCTAAAGACCATTCCTCAACAATCACCTACACCTACACCCAAACCCACGTTTACTTCCCATTGTGATCCACTAGTAGGGTCTTATGCCAAAATTTTAACCAACCTCCTTGAGACCTCTGTCATCACATTACCGCCACTCAGACCTTGACCCCCTCAAACCCAAGCCAAAAGGGTTTGATGATACTAAAATTTTTACACATACCATCATGTGCCAGACACGATGTGGAGAACTGCAAGGCCTTGAAAACCATCCTTATCCAATTGTGTCCACCAGAAACCAACTTTGATGATGATGACCTTCTCGATGAGGATCCTGCTTCACCAACACCCATTCCCACACTACCCACTCAATGACCACAACCTCCACCCTCACCTCTCCTAGAGCCATCCCCAAGATTTGAAATTAACATGGTTCACATCAGAGAACTTGCCATGCCACCACCCAAATGTCGTTGCCCAACTGACCTCAGGGTTTTTCTCCTCCGGTAGGTTTTTTCCCATCGTGTCATTATACCACTCACCCTACACCTTCTCCATTTTCCAACTCCCCTCAAATCAACATGATACATCACTACACATGTGCTCAGAAGGAAAAGGGAAAAGAAAAGGAAACTGACCCACCAACCAATCCTATACCCAACATACCATCTACACCCATACCTAAAATAACTATCCATGGCCCCACGTACCCCATTTCTAATGGCATCACACATCGCACCATGCTCAAACAATTACACCAATCACCCCTCAAAATGTCCTTATATGACCTCATCCAAACCTCAGAATCCCATCATCAAGCTCTCATGGAGGTTCTTCAATCAATTGAGGTTTTACCTAATGACCCTACACCCGTAGCCTCCATTATCACACCCCATCATGTAGCCTCTCTCACCAAATTACCACCTTCATCTTCACCCCACCTTGTTCACCAAGTGGCCTCCCCTTCTTCGGAGAGGAAGAGATCATGCCACACCAAAATGATGACCGGACCCAACCCTCTTCATCTCTATCCACATCGATGACATACGGGTACATGCCATGTGATGATTGATGGGGGCACTAGCATTAACATCATTTCATCCCATGCATTCACTCAAATGCATGCATACCTAACAATTACATGCATAAACACCTGGTCATGTTGCATTCATTCAATGATGCTATCACCTCTACACTAGGCACCATCATCCTCCACATTCGCGTGGGCCCCCCCACATTATTCCCGAATTGTTTTACATTTTGGAGGGGGAATTCCAATATAACTTGTTGCTTGGTAGACCCTGGATCCGTGTCATGGGTTGTGTTCCTTCCACTTTGCATCATTGTGTAAAGTTTGAACATGAAGGACACACCTATACCATTCCAGCTGACCCATCACCTTTTAAAACATGCAACATGCTTTACCGACCCAATGATGTGCTCATACCTATCAAGCTCATCTACCTCCATGACCACTACCACTTCACCTACACCTCCACCTACCAATACATGCACTCTACTTCTACACATACCTCCTCCATTCCTACCACTGCCATAACCTCCATGGCTGACCCATCAGCTTCCCAATCCATTAACTCCACCTCCGCATCGACCTCGACACATTATCCATACCAGCTACCTACATACCAACCACTGATCCCTTGGAAGGTGTTTTTCAATGCCTCACTGGGGGAGTACCTATATAGTGTCAACACATTTCTTACTCCACAAGAGTATGGAAGCCTTCACCAACACCCTCGCTATGATCACCATATAGGAGAATGTCTCCTTTATGGTCCTCCCCACCTTCGTACTAGTCTCACCTATGGGGGACTTGATACTACCACTTACACACCCGAACCACCATCACAAACCCACCCATTTTCGCTTTGACTTCCAATCACTTACCAATCACCATTTTCACCCACACCTTCCTACACCAATGTGCATGGAAGGGTTTTGGTTTTGGATTTTATGAGCAAGGCCACCATACCATTATTCCATGTACCACCCATAAACATAATGACCATAGTGGTATCGGCTTCCCCAAACCACCTACCAAACAGGCCCGCATTGAACTCATTAAGGACACTAGCCCTTCTCCACCTTCTTCACCCACTCCACCTTCATCACCACCTTCACCGATGGAGTCGATGGATCCTGAATCTATCCCTCCTTTTTTTTCATAAACACCATTTCCTTGGGGCCTCTGACTTATCAATCAATGTGAGGGCGAGGCCCCTTCCACTCTTCCCTTCTGTATCCTGAAATGATCGATGATGACACACCTACAATTAACATCATTCAATGTCAGGATGATGAATCCATACTCACCTACCTTGGTGTAGAAGACTCATATATTCATTGGTCATTACCCTCTGAGATGTAAACCATGTTGAATGAATCGACTATCGAGATCAACATTCATACTCAGGATGACCCACACATCCTAAAGATCGGACAATCTTTAGATGTTACTTGAACAGAAGCCATCACTTCTTTTCTCAGAGATCATAACCATGCTTTCACTTGGTCTTATGTAGACATGCCCAGTATTGACCCCACCATAGTGGTCCACAATATCGTAACCATTCCCGATGCCAAACCCATCAAAAAAAAAGCTGAGGAAAATGCACCCTCGTATTGCTCTTCTCGTCAAAGAAGAACTTCAATGCCTTCTTTCCATTTCCTTCATCTTACCCATTGATTATCCTCATTGGATTTCTAACATTGTCCCTATTACTAAAGCAACAGGGGGACTCCACATTGCACATGGACTTCGTGACCTCAACCTAGCCTACCCGAAAGATGACTTTCCCTTACCCGGTATTGATCAGTTGGTTGACCTCACCGCTGGTCATGAGATGCTATCACTCATGGATGGCTTCTCGGGTTATAACCAAATTTTTCTTTGCCCCTAGAAGATCAACACAAAACCTCATTCATCACCCCATGGGGACCTTCTGCTATCGAGTCATGCCTTTTGGCCTTAAAAATGCTAGTGCCACATATCAGCGGGCTATGACTTACATCTTCCATGACATCATGCATCACATATTGGAAGATTACGTGGATGATCTCTTGGCCAAATCTAAATGTCACTCCGAGCACCTTGCCATCCTCAAAACCATCTTTGACCACCTCATTAAATATATTGCATCCACCTTCAGCCTAAGAAGTGTCTTCGCGGTTCTCTCAGAAAGCTCCTGGGATTTATCATTTCCCTCCATGGTATAGAAGTTGACCCTGCTAAAGTCAAGGCCATTCTAGAAATGCCTCCACCCACTAACCTTAAACAACTCCGTAGCCTGCAAGGTAAGTTGTAGTCTATTCACCATTTCATTTCACAATTATCGGATCGGTGCCAACCATTTCATCATCTGCTCAAGAAGGATGTCTCCTTTAAATGGGATGATGACTATCACAAAGCTTTTGAGGCCTTAAAACAATACCTTCTCCAACCACCCATACTTATCCCACCTAAAGATGATCAACCTTTTTATCTATACATATCCACTACCGATCACTCCTTGGGAGCCATGCTCACTCATCGATGATGAACAACACAGGGAGCAGGTGGTTTATTATATCAGCCATACTCTTTTGGACTATGAAACCTGATACACCCATCCAAAAAATTTTTTTCTTAGCCTTAGTTTTCATTGCCACCAAACTCCGTCATTACCTACTCAACCACAAAACCTATGTTGTGACCAACACTGACCCCTTACACTTCATGTATGCCAAACCTTATCAAAATCAGTGTGCACACATGATGGCTTATGCTTTTAGCTGATCTTGACCTTGAATTCATTCATCAAAAGTCCATCAAGGGCCAAGCTATCACCGACCAATTGGCCGATGCACCTATTTTCGGGGATCAACCCTCTAATTTTGACTTTCCAGATGAGTCGATTGCTACCCTTTCCCTGGATGAACCTCCTTATCAAATGACACTCTTTTTTGATGGTTCCAAGTGTCAGCGTGGGGGTGGGGCTGGTATTATCCTCATTCCTCTTGATGGAGAACCCATGCCTTTGTCTTTCAAACTAGATTTTGAATGCACCAACAATATTTTTGAATACGAAGCACTCGTACTAGGTCTCCAAGCCACCTATGCCCTAGATGTCAAATCAATCAACATCTTTGGTGATTCTCAATTGGTCGTAAACCAAGTCAATGGTATGTACCAATGTTGTAATGAGATACTTCAAAAGTATAAACATCATGTAGACATACTTTTGACCACCTTTGATCATTACACCCTTCAAACCATCCCACGTTCCACCAACAAATTTGTAGATACCATGGCCTGCTTAGCTTCCCAAATACCCGCTTCACCCACCGATTCCAAAATATTTGTCACCATACAATGCCTCCATTCACCTTCTTATTTACCTCATGATGTTTACTCGATGGAACCAATACCCCTGACCTGAGTGACCTTTGGTATAAACAATACTCGACTACCTTTCTCTCTCCATCTTACCTCCTGATCTCACCCGTAATGGACAACGTGCCTTCCTTAAAAAGGTCTCTCATTACGTTATCCTGGGAGGACTCCTCTATAAGCATGGCTTTGATGGTATTCTCTTACGATGCCTCACAAGTTCTGAAATTCCTTATACCATTAAGGAGGTTCATGATGGCATATGTGGAGGTCACTTTAGTGGCCTTGTTGTTGCTAAGTGTATTCTTTGCCTAGGCTATTACTGGTGACCCTTAACCATGATTGTTGTGACTACGTCAAACATTGTGTAAAATGCCAACAACATTCCAATCTTCATCATACACCCAGTCATGCCTTATAGGTCAGGTCGCTCGTGACCTTTGGCCCTTCTCTCAATGGGGTTTGGATCTTGTCGGAGAAATCAATCCTCATTCTTCCCAATGCCATCAATGGATCATCACTGCTACCGAATACTACACAAAATGGGTAGAAGCCATACCACTCATTTCCACAAAAGATGAGAAAATATGTGAGTTCATTAACCACCACATCATTTTTTCACTTTGGTGTTCCTCATCGCCTCATCACTGACAATGGAAAACAATTCAAAAACAAAACATTGCAAAAACTTTGTGATGCCTTGGCATTCAACTTAGTTTCTCATCACCCTACTACCCACAAACCAATGGCCAAGCTGAATCCACTAACAAAACCCTCAACAAAATTCTCATGAAAGTGGTTGATGATACTGGGAAGGATTGGCATACGCACATTCCTTTTTGCCCTGTGGGCATACCACACTAGTATTCACACTTCCACTATGGCCACACCCTTTTCTCTGGTCTATGGTAGAGGAGGCTTTTCCTCTCAAAGTCTAGATCCCCTCACTCTGTATTTCTCTCCATGACATGCTCACTGATGATGACTTTTGTCAGGACCATTTAGCACAAGCTAGAGTTATTAGATGAACATCATCTTAACTCTGGATCACCTTCAAGTTTACCAACAATGTATCAAATGTGCCTATGAAAATGTGTTCATGAATGAACCTTCCAAGTTGGTGACCTTGTCCTGAAAGAAAATCAACACGTAACCAAAGCAAAAAAAAGTAAATGGGGAAAATTTTCTCCTAATTGGCTTGGACCATACATCGTGACTCATACCTATGGATCAAGTGCTTATCATTTATCTTCTCTCGATGGTAAACCCGAGCCTGAGCCCCTAAATGCCTTGCATCTTTGACCATTCTATTGTTGACTCATTGTCCTACCTCACCCTTTGTCTCTCTCCAGGCTCATCCCTTGAGCTACCCACTCCATACACCTCCCTAATGATTAAACCAGAATCATGTGAGTACCCATCACTTGTTATCTTCCCTTGAATATGTGTACCATGGCACTGCACATAGCATGATTCTCATGGATACTTTTCATCTACCTTTAGATGAGATCCCATGGTCATTTCACCTTGCCCTTTGAACAAGAGTCCTATCTTTCACCTTGGTCTTGTCCATGACTGCAAAGACCTCACAATGGGACCAAACTCCTTGAGTCAAACTTCTAATAAAAAGATGACTCCCTCAAAAGGACATCTTCCTCTCGACCAACCGCTGCTATAAATAGACTGCTCCCATGAAGGAAAGCTATGTAAAGCTCTTAAAAAAAAAAAAAAAAAATGAGAGCAACCGAAGCTTCCCGCATCGATCAGCTTCACGAAGACCTCAAGGAGTTCAATTTTTCCCATATAGACTTCCCATCATCGATCAGTCTATCTCAACTATAAGTCAAAAAAAAAAAAAAATTTTTAGTCATGGACTTGCCCATTGTGACCTAGGACCTCTTTCCCAAAGGGCCTGCTACCTCATACCATAAAAAAAAAAAAAATTACCTACTCTTCACCCTGTGAACCATGCCCACTCTCATTTCCTACTGCCTCAAGGGACTTCTTGGAACTTAGACATTTGGTGATCATGTGACTACTTTTCATCATAGAACATGTCAATCATGCAATGTCTTTAGGGTCTTATGTTCATCACCTCCTCCAAGGTATGATCTACTTGGTATGATCCTACCCAATCAGGTGGCTTTATTGCCCCCTTTTATCTTTTAACCATCTTTGTTTACATTTTGATTACCTTATACAGGACTTGGTCCTCGACGCTTACCTTTGGGGTAATCCTCCTCTTTCACCACAATCACTTTCACCTACATCATTTTACCTACAATCTACCCACACCTAACAAACCTAAACCCACAACATGCCCAAACACCTATCGACTCATTTTCACACCTTCTCATTTTCTTCCCTAGCTTATGGGAGAACTACATCGGCCTGAGGTCCCTTTTCACCGGGACTATGTAGGTAGCACTCGAGGGCATGGGGCCCTTGGAGGTTAGCTCGGCCATTCTCTACCCTAAACAATTCATCAACCATGCCTAACTCACCATTTACATCACATTTCACTTAGTTCCCCTTTTATATACAAAATTGGAAATTAAGCCACATACATAACAATTTGCTACATATTTTATACATTTATTATGCCTACCAATTCTCTATCATCACTATGTATGGATTATACCACATCTCACATATGACCCATAGTATCATTCATCATTCATTATAAAAAAAATAATGAATCACAACTTCACCTACTTTCAACACAACCATGCCTAACCAAACTAAATGCCTAACCAACAACCATGCCAAACTAACTCAACCATGCCTAAATAACCTAACTCAACCATGCCTAACCAACCTAACTCAACCATGCCTAAACCTGACTCAACCATGCCTGCCTAACTGACTCAACCATGCCTAAATAACCCGACTAACCAACCCTGACTCAACCAACCTGACTCAACCATGCCTAACTAACCGACTCAATCCATGCCTAAACTAACTAACCTGATCACCTCGATCCATGCCTAAATAAACCGACTCCATCATGCCTAACTCACCTAATTTCCATCCACATCAAAGTAACAAATCCATATCTCATCTAACACAAGCCATAAACCAATATCTCATAAACACATCAACAAATCACAAAATACCATGTATCTCATCATATAAATCAATAAATATGTATCTCAATATACATGCCCATCTCATCATGTCCATCATCTCAAAATGTTTGGCATGCAGCCGATATACAATACAAAATGTCATCGGCATGTAGGTCGGTCTCATATATACAAAAAAGAATGAATCAATACAAAATCTCTTGCACGCAGGCTAGTATATGCTCAAAATATACAAATCACTCATACATCCTCACTATCTTTGGCACGTAGGCGTATGTGATAAAAAATACAACTATCTCTTGCAGCGTAGGATATATATATATATATAAAAAAAATAACTAATATACATCAAAAATAGGTGACTACATATCAGGCATCTCATCGGATGTCCTCCATCTCTGTGTCACCTGTACCCTCGGCCTCCTGTGTCCCTGCTGGCACCTCACCTAGAGCTGGTCACCGTGCGCACTGGTGGCCTCTCCCTGATCGGGCCTCAGAGCTCAGCTGACCTCTGTGCTCTCCACACTATGAGTGTGGGATCTCATCCTCTCACTGGATGCCTGTTGTGCCTGTACTTGGCATAGGATATGAAATCTATCCCGGCCGCCATAAGCTGGTCCTGATAATATCTCACCTCACCTAGGGCATCCCGTAACCTAGATATAGGCATGGTCTGTGGTGGTCCCATAGGTCTCGGCCCCTGTACCTACCCCTGCAACTACCCTACCTGCCTGCCTACCTATGAACTGGGACCTACTCTGGTCTGTGGTGGTGCCCCCTACCCCTGTGCCTATATCTGGGCTGTAAGGCCCCAATATATGCTGGGATGTGGCCAACTAGCCCTGTAAACCTACCACCTGAGCCTGTAAGGCTGCCACCTGACCATCCCCCCGACCATCTCCATCTCCTCCATCTCCTCCATCCGCCATCTGGGCCTGCAGGCTGGCTACCTATATGTAGCTCTACTACCTACCTCTAACCCCTCCTATGGTGTCTGTAGTATACCCAACTAGGTAATCAGCATAGCTACCTAGCCCCTGTAGGGTGTCTCTCTACACTGTAATGGTAGCTAGGTCTAGCTGCCCTGGTCTGGGTGGTATGGCTCATAACTGAGCCACCCACCACTACCTGTATATATCTATCTGTACATCGGTGTCATCTATCCACCGATCCACTAGCTGCTCCTCCTCCCCTGTGGGCACTGTAGGCTGTGGTAGAGGTAAGGGCCTCTCCACGTCATCTCTCGATACTGTGGGAAGGGTGGAGGAATGTCTGTAAGAGCCCAAACTACCATCGACTCTGTCTACCGGGATCATCTCATCCTCCCCCAACATGGTGACCTGTATCCACCTCTCTAGCTGGAGCTCAGCTAGCTCCTCATGCATATGCCTATATGAGGGGAATCCCACATATGGCCTCCAGATAATGTCCACTCTGGACAACCCCTCCAATAACTACCGAAAATGGGCCACATCATGTGTCGGCCTATCTCGATCTCCACTCTCCTATCACCGGCACCCATCTCTGTATCCCACCCACACAAATCTAGGTGGGAATGCATCTTCTGGGGCATCCCTATAGGTCACACACACACACTATGTGCTCATATGCCCAGTAGTGTAGTATAAATGTACAGCACAGGCTAAACCTACACAACCACCCATATGCCCACAACTCTCTGTATAGCTGCACTAAGAATGTTGGTGCCTAGGAAAAGCATGTCTCATGCACCATCATATCATGGAGTACCCCCATCAGTGATCGGGGAAAGCATCCACCCTCTACATCTGGCAGTGCATAGCAGCACACTACCTCCATCAACAAAACCACTAGCCTCATCTCATCCGGATGGGCTAGGTACATCTCTCCATAGCTCAAACTGGCACTATGGAATCTCAAATCAGCCACCCCTCACCAAAAAATATCCCAATCAACTCCTCTGAGGCCTCGGAGGAGATAGAATACACCTGGGCACCCAATATGGGTAGCCACAAAATCTGGAACATGTCCTCCAGGGTGATAGTCATCTCACCCATCGGAAGGTGGAATGTGTTGGTCACGGGATCCCATCTATCGATGAGTGTGACCATCAAGTTGGGCTACCAAACAACATGTCGAGTAGTGATGAATCCCACTCAAGCCCACTACCTCCACATGTTGGAGCTCCAAAGGGGTCATGCTATGCCATGCAATGTCACAGTAGAGGTGGAACCCTGTCCCGCATATGTAATTGTGATCTCCCCTGCATCCAATCCAAGCATGACATTAATCCACATTTACCATGACCATATTCACCAATTATCATTACCCTCCACCCTATTTTCACTCTACCCATCTCAACTACCTAGCCCACATCACTTTTGGACCCTTGTGCCTAAAATCCCGACTGGTGCCGGTTCATCCTAACCGACTCGGTCACCCTTAAACCAGCATCGGTCACCTATTTGGTGACCGATACGGTTAACCTTTACCGACCATGGTTACCATGTAACTGGCATCGGTCACCTATTTGGTGACCGATACCGGTTTTTTACCCAACCGACGCAACCAAACTTGACTGACACGCCGGTCACTATCGTGGAAAATCCCGTGACTTCCCAAAACCCCCATTTTCTAAAAATCACCCCCTTTCCCTTTTACCCCACCTACAATGACCTAAAACTACCCCTGGACCTCTACCCACCCCACCTATACCATTTACTACCCTTCCCCTCCCTCTTTTAGCCCGTTATATTCCCCCATACCAAATTTTATTTTTACCCACCCCAAAAAAAAAAAAACCCACAAAAACCTTAAATAACAATACTCCAAACTTCTAATCTATCTAATCAACAATGTAGCAGTTGGGTGCTTACCTCTCATTGCACTGCCACCATCTTGGTGGCATGTCTGGCCACTATGCTGGTGGCCCACCCGATCCCTCTCTCGGCCTCTGCCATCACCGAATAACTACTCGCAACCTCCACCCAATCAAATCTCTCACCCTGATCCCGTGGACCCGCTGCTCACCAACCCAACCCTCATCCAATCACACTACCAACTCACTGTCCCATTTCCTTCAGACACTTTTCTCTCTTTTCTCTCTTTTTTTCATTTTCTCACTTCACAAATAACAAATGAATAATAAAAAACATGGATTTTTTTGTTTTTATAACCAACCCGACCTAACCGACGTCGGTTACCCTTGACCGGCATCGGTCGCGTGCCCTACCTCACCATCATTGGTTTTCCTATACCGACGTCAGTTTTCCATGACCACCATTGGTCATCCTCACCTACACATTGCCCTCAATTAATCCCTTTTACCCCACCCTTTACCTTGACCCTTTACCCCCCTTTACCTTGATCCTTTACCCCACCCCGATCCTTTACCCAACCCATTTACCTTACCTTTCCTGACCTCCTCATTTACTACCTCCATTTTTCCTCCTTTGGGGACTCATTATTTTACCCCTACCTTGGCCTTACCCATGCCGTGACCTAGATATTTGGACCTGGACCATCGCTAGTGACCTTTGACCTCATGTGTTTGCTATACCTTGTGGCATTGTTACCTGTGTTGATTGACCTGATGACCTTACCTAGCCTATTTCCATGACCATTTATCCTGACCCTACCTTTGGTGTACCGAACATACCTAAACATTCCTGCACCTAACCTACGTTGTGTTTCTGACCATATCCTATACCTTGGATACCGGATTCACTTCAACCTTGTTTGGATAAACCTATATCGACCTTAGACGATGTAGATTTTTTCTGCTCTTCAACCCAGTAGTGTGTGCATGCAGTTTTATTCGTGTGTGTGTGTTTGATTGTTGCTACCTTTGACCCTGACCCATTACCTAGAATGGCCCAGTAGACCTTTTACCCTTTTTTCCCCTGAGCCCACCTACCTTTTCCTCACATTTACCTTTTATCAAACCACTCACCGATTCTGCTTCTTCCCTCATCAGTTCCTAGTTTGAGGGGGATCACCTTCACCCACACATGGGGCAACCACATCTTATTTTTGTTAGCGTCACTTACCAATACAAGCTACACAACAAAAAGGGGAAAAATGTAGACACTAAAATTAGGTCACACTCCCCTTTGGTCCCTCGACAAATAAGCACCCTTCATCACATTCACCTAGCCATGACCCCTTTCACCCCACTAATATTAATTTAATTAATTTAATTAAATTAATGCATTATCCTCACTATATTTATTATTTAAATATCTTATTTAAATAATATCCACACATATAGTTCACTTAGACACCTCACCAAGCCAACTCAACCTAAGACCTATTCTTAGTAAGTTGCCATAACTAACTAAGACTTACCCAAACCCTAAAAATCAATGCCTACATTCCCTCTAACCACATTCCCGCATGCTCACAAGAAGCTCCCAGTCTAATCCATGGGTTAATGACATGAGATATCGAGGAAATCAAGAGGATCTCCTAGTTTAGTAAACCTAGGAAATCCCACCTTGACCGATGCTTGGTTACCCCTAACCATCACCGGTTAAGCGGAACCACCATCGGTTACCCTTTTAACCCCAAAACAACCTTATTCTCAAGGTTGGAAGTTGGAAGTTGGAAGAAAAGAGGTTGGTGAGCATTATCACATCTCAGAGAGATAACACATCTTCAGAGAGTGAATTCCAAGTGAGACCATGCATGCAAGGAAGGAGATCAAACATCTTTTTTCCTACACAACCATGATCTGATCTAACCAAAAAGAGCAATGCACATGCAGCCCATGCAGAAGCTTTCCTTCAGTTGGTGATCATTTGCAACCTTCAAACCTCTCATCAGCACCTCCATCCTTCACACACAGGCATCCAGACCAGAATCCAAGTAAGTATAACATCATACTTCTCTGGTTTATTTCATTTCATCATCATTTTATCATCTATTGCTTACCTAGCCACCTATTGACCTTCTCCAACATTTCCACCTCCATATACCCATTAAAGCCTCACCAAAGCCTACCCCAGTCACCCAATACCTCATCTCCCGACCAACCAAAGTCCTTTGTGTAATCACAAAGGAGACCTAAAGCTTGTTTTGTGACATTTCCAGATTTCACAATAACCGGCACCGGTCACACACACACGACCACCGCCATCGGTTACCCCGACCGACATCGGTCTTGTATTTTCCCACACAGCCAGAGAAAGAGACCTACCCACTTAATTTCATCTCACCCTCATCACCCGTGATCTACCCGAGACCTCTGTCAAACCCGTAGAAGAACCCTAACCAATCATTTGACCTTTGGATTCTATTCTAGCTTAGCCTGTTAGATTAGATCTATTTCTTATTGTGTTTTAAGTGAGATACCTAAATCATTTCAAATTAATGCCGAGTGACAAAGAGTCGATTAATCCTCTCCCGTATACAAAATGACTCATAATAAGATCTATCTGTCTGTCTCTCGGTGTCATGTTAAATCTATGATGCTTCTCAATTTATAAGGAGAATCAATGTGGATACCAACACCAAAATGGCACCATTGTTAGGGATGATTTGTTGATTATTTGCCAATTCATATCCATTTGGCCTCGTCAACAAACCGTAATGGCATCGTTGTCAAGGATAATTTGTTGATTTATTTCCAGTTCATATCCATTTGGCCTGTTAACAACACGTAATTGTGTTTTTGTCGGGAAAGTACATACAAACGCTGACAATACTTCTTACACATGTTATGTGTTAATACATTGCTGAAACATCATTATCTATTCATATCTGTAAGAATTGTTCAAAGTTATAAGATTTGAGTGCAATATTTCCAACTTATACAGTTATTGCACTAAAGTTTGTATCATCATTGACAAATTTTGGTAAAGAAGAGAAGATCTTGTAAGCTTTGCATGAATCTAGTATTGATAGACATTTAATAGGTCTTTCATAGTGAATTTGCACAAACTAAGGTGAAAATCCTTAGTGGCTTAATCCATGCTTTTTAAATTCTTAATAAATATCAATGTCTTAACATATATCAAGTAAGATTTGTCATTAATCTCTACAAAACGGAAGGAAGAAGATATTTTTCACTAAGGATCCTAGTAAAGGTTGTTCCCAGAGTTGGGAAAGTCTAATTCAGAAGGAAGAATAATTTGGAAGGTTGTTGGATATCAAGCATCAAGAAAAGAGATCTCCATTGGTGAAACTGATTAGCTTGTGATTGAAGATTGCAATACTTCCTCAAGTGCTTCTGAATCAGGTAGTCTCTTTGTAAATCCAAATTCTCCAACTAGAGAGGGTCCTTCTTTTGTATTTGAAATATTTGCATCTCATTTTGTCCCTATATTCTCCAAAGCTAATAGGATCTTCTAAGAAATAGAGTTTTTAGAGAACATCCATTCTGAGAATTGTATTCCTGTGCCCCACAGACCCCTCACTCCTCATCATTTTGTTTCTCTTGTAAGATCACCTCCCTAAAACAATATGGCTCAGCCCCACCTGACCTCCATTTTTTGTGAGCACTTTTGGTCCTATAGATTTCAAAGGTATGGCTGGATATCCAAATGTTGTGCCCCAAGATGTTAGAAATAGATTTCCTAAATTTCAAGGAAATAATGCCATTACTGGGGATTAGTACTTAAATATTTTTGTCAATATGATGGAGGAATTTGAAATAGAATTTGATTATGTGTACATTGAATTGTTTTCCATACTCTAGAAGAATATGCAAGCGACTAATATAAAATTTTTCCATATAATTCCATTGATTCTTGGATAGAAATGAAGAATTCTTTAAGATTATAGTATGGAGATAAAATAGACCCCAAGTTTCTTTTATCATAATTAGAAAATATAAAAAAGAATCCTAATGAGCCTATTCATAAATTTAATACAAGGTTTAATAAGACCCTAAATATGTTTCCTATGATCCTAAGGCCAAGTGATGTTTCTTATTTGATAAAATACTCTGATGATTTTGATAAGAAATTTGTCTATTATTTAAGAGAAAAGAACCCAACAACATTGAGGCAGGCCTTCACCATAGCTTTGTAGATTGAAAATAATATCAAATCAATTGGTAATCCTCCTAAGAGGGAAGGTATCAAGCTAGTCAATCCAGAGAAGCCTCAATCAAGTAAGGTGGATCTTGAGGAAGTTGTAAAAACTTTTGTTGGAACTGTCAAAGAAATCTCTTACAAGCTAGCTAGGGTAGAGAAAGGAATTAGACAAGGTTCTCAAGGTTAGCATAAGCAACAAGGATAAGACAGATTTGTAAATCATCCTAAAAATTATCAGAGATTTGATGATAGAGGTAAAGGACCCATGGGAGCTAGACAACCCCAACCTAGGAAAAATAGAGTAGTTCCTGATCCTCTAAATGCCGAGTTGTTGTTGTTGAAGAGACAAATGAAATTGATTGGTGTGAAAATGTTTCTTACCCCACCCACCATGTGAAGTAGATCAACAAGTTGAAGAAGTTGATGATGATGATAACACTAATGATGATGCATGCATGGTGGATTTCTACAACCTCACAACAAGGAGCAACTTTAACTGAAGTAATAAGTGTAAGAACTGCTGCAAGTTTTTGGGATTGCATTCACCTGTACCTCTTCTTCCTCCCTCTAATACTTTAGAAATAGATATGGTACAATATTTTGAACTTCCTAATAATGATTTTGAGTACCTAAGAGCTCTAATGATTAAGAAGTATGATGGAGGAATCCCATCAGAAGAGGATAGACATATGTTAATGAATGTTATTGTTGACTAAGAAAAGAGTATAACACAAGAAGTAAATTTGTTAAATGGGCAAAGCCTCAAGCCAAACCAAAAGCCCCAGTTCTCACCAATATCCCAAAAGAAACTCCAAAGAAAGATACATCTAGCAAAGGCCTTGTTGTCTCAAGTAGAACTGGTGTTCCCATCCATGCCCAAAATGTGAAAAATATTGTGTCATCCAATGAGTTTGTCAATCTTTCTCCAAATTCTTCTTTGCCCAAATACATTCCTTATAACGTTTCCCAAGTCTTGAGTCGGATCAAGATTTTGCTCCAATTGTTGAACTGCTTAATATTCCCGAGGACAAGAAGAGGACCTTTGAGTATTTGGTATTGGAAGAAGATAGGATTACCCAAGGTAGAAATATAAATAATATAGACACTCCTCCTCTAACCGTTGCGGACCTGAAAAACCACTAGCATTGGAGGAGATAGGTGAACCACCTAAAGTTTATTTGGGAACATATCTTTTGTTGAGTCTCAATTAAATTTTGATCCATTTTTACAATTTCGATTATTAAGGACAGATTGTTGCACAATTCTATGTCGATTCTAGAGCATCATGCAATGTTATGCCTCTAGAGGTCATGAATGAATTGAACATTAAAGTGACAAAACTTTATGGCAAGTGTACTGCAATGGATTCTAGAGAGGTGCCAGTTGTAGGATGTGTAAAAGGTTTAGTGGTACAACTTATAGCTTATCCGGGTAATAAATTGAAACTTGATGTTGTTATTGTTGATTGCCTTGTCAACTGGGGCATGTTGTTATCAAGAAAGTGGACTGCAAGTGTTGGTGGAAGTGTTCAGATGGATATGTCTTTTTCCACCATTCCAATTGAAGGAAGCCTTGTAAAGTTGTATGGAGAGAAGAAGATGTTACACCTCATTGAAGATCCCAATAATGTTTCTTATGAAGTGTTGTATGCTGATGTAGATGCTGATAACTTTGTTGGATTTTCTGATGGCAAAGAGAACAATATTGATCAATGTAAATGTCTTGAACAAGTAGGTTTTCGTTGGACCTTGTTATTCGATGGAGCTTGCTCCAAGTTTGGAAATGGTGTTGGTATTGTTCTGATTTCTCCAAGCCAGGAAGATTTTGTTTTTTCTTTCAAACTCAACTTTGAATGCACTAACAACATTGTTGAATATGAAGCACTATTATTGGGTCTGAGAATTGCATGGAAATATGGTTTAAAGGATATAATTGTTAAAGGAGATTCAAAATTGATTGTCAAGTAAATTAGAAAATTGTATGCTACTAAAAATCAGAGAATGAAATAATACAAGCATGTAGTCTGGGATTTGATTGAAATGTTTGACTCATTTAATATTGTGCACCATGATAGAAAGTTTAATGTTGTTGTAGAAAAGTTAGTAGTGCTAGGATCTAGATTTGGAAATTGTACAGTATCTCCATTTTTTGAGTATGATGTTGAAATACTAACAAGGCCATCTGTCCCTGACAACGTTAAAAATTGGCAAGTGTTCGATGATGATTCCCAGGTGAAACGGTTTTTGTAGAACCAAGGTGAGTTTTCTAACCAAAATATAGATTAGGAACCAATGGTGTGTGTTGCTGAAGGAAAGGAAACTTTATTTGGCAAAGACATCATCCAGCTGAAGACAAACACGATTCCCAGAGGTTTGGTGGCACTTGAATCAAACTTTGATAATGTTGATTGCATTATTAACAGAAGTATGTTGGTTTCAAGAGATGTGGAAGAGCACAACCTGGGCACAAAGGAAAAACCACGTAAAATCTAGTTAGGAAGCAATCTGAGAAAGGAAGAGAAGCATTCCTGTGTTAAATTATTGAAGAAATATCAAGACTACCTAGCTTAGTCTTACTCGAGTTGAAGGCATACGAGATAAGATTTGTTCCAACATGAAATTCCTCTTGAATCTAATGACAAGCCTTTAGAAAAAATAGAAGCCTATCAATCTGCTCCTTTCTTTGAAGATGCAAGAAGAATTGAAGAATTTGAGGGATGGAGGGATCATTTAGCCCACAAGGTACTCATCTTGGGTTGCAAATTTAGTACTGTCGAGAAAAATAATGGTGATATAAGGATGTGTGTAGAATTTAGGAACTTGAATAAAGCATCATTGAAAAATAATTACCCTCTACCAAACATGGAGATAATGCTACAATTAGTAACTAGTTCTAAATTGTTATCCACTTTGGATGGTTTCTATGGCTATAATGAAGTTGTTGTGAAGAATTCAGAAAGAATAAAGACTTCCTTTACCACTCCTTGGGGAACTTATGTCTATGTCAGGATGCCTATTAGCTTAATGAATGCTGGAGTAACTTTCTAAAGAGCAATGGATGTAGCGTTTGTTGGTTATATTAATGATTTCATTGTTTTTTATCAAGATGACATAAGCGTGTTTTCGAGTAAAAGAAATGATCACTTGTAACACTTAGAAAGAATTATGTTAAGGTGTAGAGAGTATGGCATATCATTAAATCCAAAGAAGTGCCATTTTGGAGTGTAAAATGCAAAGTTGCTTGGTCACATTATATCAAAGGAAGGGGTCATGATTGATCCCAGAGAGTGGAAGCCATCAAAAGGTTCCAATTCCAAGAATTAATAAGGAATTTCAATCCTTCTTTGGGTAAATAAACTTTATCATAAGAGTTGTGTCTAACTTTGTTGAGTTGACCATCCCCATTACTAGCATGCTGAAGAAGGACCAAGTTATCAAATGGGAAGAAGCTTCCATTCAAGATTTCAATGGGATCAAAGAAGCATTAAATCATGCCCCTATTTTAGTAGCTCTAAATTACAAGAAGCCTTTTCAAATGTTTTTTTGCTTTAGAAAACACCATTGCATCTATCTTGTTGCGAAGAATGATGAAGGGGTTGAGAGACCAATCGTATTTTTAGTAAGGAATTGCAAGGATCCGAGTTGAAGTACACCATCATGGAGATGCAAGAATTTTCCTTGGTGAAAGCAACAAAATTTTTCATACCTTACATCTTGAGCTCTAAAGTTGTTGCTTATGTTCCCTACACCATGGTGATAGATATCTTATCAGAGATGGAGGTCTCAAGAAAAAGATGCAGATGGGTAAACAAGTTGTAGGAATATGACATGGATATCCAAACCATGAAATTGATAAGAGGTTTGGGCCTAGCTAAGCTTATGGCTGAGAGAAACTTGCGAACTATTGAGGTGAATGAAGTAGAAGGAGAAAGGGTGGATGTCCTTGAAAAGTTGGTAAGCTCTGAATGGTACAAAGATATAATCTTTTATCTCTAGACATCTATGCTGCCCTAAACATTTGACTAAAAATAGAAAAGAGCTCTTAAGTTAGCCTCCCAAAAATATGTCATTACTAATTTTGGGTTAGCTTGGAAGAACCCCAAGGGAGTGCTCTTGAGATGCATCACTGAAGATGAGGCCCCCAAAATAATTACTGATCTCCATGGAGGAGTTTGTGGGGGACATTTTGCTGGAAGAGTTACAACACATAAAATCTTGAGGGCTGGTTATTGGTGGCCAACTCTTTTCAAGGATATAACTCTATTGGTTAAGAAACGTGAAAGTTGTCAGCGTTTTTCTGGAAAACTGAAATCTTCATGTTCACTTCATTTGTCTTATGTGTCAATTGAAGCCCCATTTAAGCAATGGGGAATGGATTTCATTGGTGAGATTTCAGATCCTTCCAGTGCTGGTCATAAATGGATTCTTGTAGCCACTAATTATTTCACTAAGTGGGTGGAAGAAATCCCCACCAAGAAAGCAACACACCAAGTCATCATGGACTTCATGTTGAATCAAAACATATGCAGATTTGGAGTTCTAGCTAAGATTTTTGTTGATAATACCATGAGTTTCAGAGCCAAACCTTTGGTGGTAATGTGCAAAGGGTATGGAATCAATTTGACATATGCTTCTAACTACAATCCCCAAGGAAATGGAAAATTTGAATCTAGCAATAAAAACTTGTTGAAGATCATTAGAAGAACCTTGGAGCTAAACAAAAAGAAGTTGGGTGAGCAACTAAAGTTTTTTGTTTGGCCGATGTGAAATCATTGTCAGAAGAGATATTGGTAAAAGCCCATTTGAGTTGGTATATGGAACTCAAGCTTTACTACCCCTTCATTTGCAATTGTCTTCATTTCAGTTTGTTCAACAAATTGAAGATCAAGAAGTTAGTCCATATGATGCTCAAATCAATCAGATTATTGAGTTAGATGAAGAAAGAAGGGCATCCCATCAGCGGCATGTGAAGTTCAAAGAAAAGTTGAAGAAGTTATTTGATAAAAAAGTGACTCCAAGAGCTTTTAGTGTGGGAGATCTTGTGTTATTATGGGACAACATGCACGAGGATAAGGGAAAACATGGAAAGTTTGATGCATTGTGGATGGGCCCTTATTCAATTGACATTCAAATTGGTGAACATAATTTCTTCTTAAAAGACTTAGATGGGGAATTGCTTGAATTTCCTATTAATGGCAGGCATTTGAAACATTTCCTTGATTGATTTCTTAGAATCAAGGAATGCTCCATTATACATTGTATAGTCTTTTAGTTTCTTTGTACTTTCATGTTTTTCTATTTTTTTCCTGGTCCTTGGCGGTCATTTTGTTGGTTTCTCGGTTCGTCCTTGGGGGAGTTGGTTATTATTTTTCTACTTTGCAAGCTTATTATTTGAATTTGTTGCCCAATGGTTTGTTTTTGGCACTTGTTCTGCTATTTATTCTTGTGGCACTCATAGGGAGTGCCCATCCCAGTCGAGCCAATGTTAGTGCTCAATTTGATCTCGCCCTATTTGTCCTTGAAATTCTTCAATTTGCGGGCTCTGTCATCTTTTCTATCTCCTGTATTGATGCATGAAAACTTTGTCCTCCATTTGGTTTCCATGATTAGTCCCTTCCTTTGGTCAAGGATCACTTTAAATCTAGATTTTGTTTTCCGTTCCTCTGTCCATGTGAAAGAATTTGTAACTTGGGCGTAAAATCAATTTTTTTCCTTCCTTTCGTTCTTCCACAGTCACGTTTAGTTTTCATCTGTCAATTTTTGGTCCAAGACCTATGGAAACATGATTGGATGTGGCTCAGAGGATCATATTTGGGCTTTATATCATTTCCAAATTCTCTATCTTGAAAAAAGATTCATTTGGCACAAATGGTGATTTCCCTCCATTTTACGATTTGACAAGTATGTTTTCCCCGTCAACTTTATATCTCAACATCTATGGAAACGTGGCCCTTTCTGGTTGGATGCGGCTTAGTGGGGAACTTTAAAAACTCTAAGGTCTTCTTCAACTCAAAACTTTTCCACGTGGAGGTTTGGCGCTCATCTGAAAATTCACCTTTTGGTTTGACCTTGGAATTACGTCGGGGAGGCACATGGAGGTTTCTGCTGCCTTGCCTAGACGTAGACATTTTTTTCATGCGGCCGGTGCATATTTGGTGGACCATGGACAGGTGGAGGGCCGGTGCTCATTTGACGATATGCCTCAGGTCCCACCTTAACAGTTGTACCAAGGGGGCACGTGGTGAGCCCGTGCTTGTTCATAGTAGTGCCCACTTCCCTTTGACACATGTTGATACTTATTTTCATATGGTTGATTACATTATGGACATTATTATGTTTTGATTTAGTATGATGTTAGACATTTGATCATGGATTATTGTTGATCTTGATTTGGTTATGATACACGATGATTATTAGAGACACTCATATGTGGATGATGATATACTATTCAACATGTGATTTTGGATATTGTGAGTAGACTTAGAAATGGACATTATATGATGATGATATAGTTGTTGATTAAATTACGAATGATGTAGTTGTTACTTCGATGTTGTTGTGATTCATTTATTTAGATGATTTCATGATTATATTTATATCATGTTGGATGTTATGATATGGCCATGAGGCCGAAGGAGGTATTGTGTTTCATAGTTAAAAACCACAACAACCATCGGGGAGGATTGGAGACCAACACAATGGAATTCTAGGTGAATTCAACAAAGTCACCATGGCAACTTATTTTATTGTGTTGTGTTTGTTGTTGTTAGGGATTCCCATGGGGGTCATCTTTATATATGACCATGGGTTTTGTGTATTTTATTAATGTGGGTAATTTTATTATTATTTGTATGTATTTTATTACTAATGTGTCCCTTTCTTTTATTTAATTAAAATTATGGAATTTTAATGTGAGAAAACATATGGTTAAAAGTTAAATAAATCAAATTAGGATATGGGAAAGTAATAATGGAATTTGTTGGCTCTTTTGTATTAAATATGTAAGGGATGTGTAAGTTTGTGTAAGAGTGTGTAAGTCAGATTTTGGAGTATGAAATACTCCACCTCCTTGGAAATTCGAATTTGTCCTTGGGGGCTGTTTTTGGAGGCTTGTGGGACAAGTAAAACTTGTCCCATGCCTCTTAAATCTATTTACCAACCATACCTATGGTTGGAGGGTTGATTTTATCCCTTTTTAATGCATTTTATTAATCATGCTACAAGTTTTGATTGCACTCTCTTACATTTTATTTAATTTGCAGTCCTTTGGGGTGTGGGCTTTTGGAGTGTGCAAGTAAATTGTCATATTTTCACACACCTCTTTATTATGCTTTAGAGAATGAAATGTTGTCTTTTGTGTTTGGAGTTGAGGATGTGCGATGTGGCATCCTACATGGATCCACATCATCCTCTTCTCTTCCTTCTTTATAAAATTCAAACTCTTTGCTTGTTTTGGGTTGTTGAATCATTTTACATACTTCTTTGGGGGCACATTTTTGTTGTTTGGAGCTCTTGTGGATTTTGGAGGAGATTGGAGATAATTTCATACTTGGCATTGTTGTTTTGGGACTGTGTTTTTGGCATTGAAAGCTTGTTGTTGGAAACAAAAACTACCATGGAAAGGTAGGATCTTAGCTCTTCTTTTATGTTGTTATTTTCTTTTGTGTGTGTATGAATGGTGCATGTTTTTGTTTATTTGTTGGTTGGTTGGGTAGACTACCATAGGGATGGTGTAGGAGAAGGATATGGGGAATCCATGTGGGGGGCATAAGGGAATGTCAGTGGCATCATATTTTTGTGGAGGGAGTTTGGGTTTGGGATCCACCATGGAAAAGAAATAGCTTGCATTTCTTACTTTGTGGGGGCATAAGGATATGTTTGGTGAATTTTATTGGTGGTTTGTTACAGGTGGATGCCCAATTCCCATTGGGAGGCATAAGTAGCTTCCCCCATAGTCCTTGCTCCTTTGGCTTGCATGATCAAGCCTGAGTTTTGTTTGAATGTTTTCAAATGTAGTTGTAAACTGTTGTTTTTGTTTGGACTATGTTTTATATTGAAATATGCATGTTGAAAGAATGTTGTGTGTTTAGTGGAAGCCAGTTTTTTCCATGGGTTGAATCACACCTCTTATTGTATTATGGTTGGGGCTCGGGGGCCAATGATGAAGGATGGATTCTCCTTTCATTGGATGTCTTGGTTGGGTGGAGAGTGTTGCCTTTCCCCACTTTTGTTGTGATCAATTTGGAAGAAAAAGAAAACTTGCATGTTGCTGTTCTGGAGCAGAAGAAGACAGTTTTTCCAGCCCCTTGTGAAACAAATTCATTCTTAACCTTTCCCACTTTGAGGTAGATGAAATTTTAATACATTTATGAAGAAAAATGATGTAAATGGTTATGAAAGTTGCATATTGAATTGTGAAAGATATTTATATTTTGTTCTGTACATTTGAAAGAAAGAAAGTGAAATCTGCTAATTGCATTCAAGGAATGGAAGAATGTAAAGATGTATTTATTTTTGAATTAATAAAGAATTGTAAGACTTTCCCTCATTTGCATTGTTGTGTTGAATTGGAATATCAAATTGTGATTGGAATCCCTATTTTGGAAAATGAAAAAGGAAAAACACGTGAGATGTAATTGTATTATTTTGCCTTGTTTCAAATATATGATTTTGGGGAAAGATAGAAACTGGATTCTTGTTTTAATGATTGCTTGAAGAAGGAAAACACTTAAGTCTACCATGGATTGAATTAAATGTTTCATTGTATGGCAAAAATGGATAGTTAGATCTCTGTTTGAAAAGAAGAAATGCACGTGGAAATAATGCAGTATTTTGTATCTTTGGAAATGTGTAAAAATGGAATTCAAGTATTGATTTTTGATTTAGAATGGTTTGTGTAGAATGGTTTGTGTAAAACAACTGAATGTATTAGATTAGATTATAAATGAAATACCACACTTGAATGATGAAATTGATATATGATTTTCTAGAAATGCATTTAAAATTGACAAATACATTTAATTAAAAATGCACATTTAGCACATAATAATCAACTTAGAAACATCAAAATTTAGCATGTTGTATTATCAAGAAACTCAAATTGACAAAGAACACTTAAGAAATAATTTAAAACATTGAAAAATTTAAGCCTAAACCTTTTCATAGTCATTTTCTGTCAATTGTTGGAAAAATGTAAATTGGAAATCAAACAAGTAAAATTACCTTCCTAAAACATCCTAAATCCTTCCTAGAACAATCCTCCATGTCTGTTTGGCATGTTGAGTGAAGGAGGAGACCAAATTGAACAAATTTTATAAGTTAAAATTTACCAATTGGTTGTTTAAAATCCTACAGGATGTTTTCATAAAATTGACCCCTCAAACTTTATCAAAATGTAAAATTTATGATTCCTATGCAAATATGGCATCGAGAGCTTTCTAGAAAGTCCTTGTTTTCCCAAAACTGAACTTTCTAGAAAAATTTATGGCCCTCTGAAGTTTTCCTTCCTTGTTGGGAAAATTTGGAAAAAAATTCCCTCACGAGCCAATAGCTTGAAAAAATTCCCGTAGAAAAATCCTTAGAAAATTTTGAAAATTTTTGGGAAATTTTTTGAAATTTCCCCCGTCGGCAGCCTAACTAGAGGCTACCACGTGGCAGCATGGGGTGCAAATGGGGGGGGAAACCCTTGCAACTCTATCTATTGAAATTTTGTTTTGGAAATATTTTTAGTTTTTCCCCGTGCCCCGCACCCCAATCCCGCCCTCACCCATGGTGTGACCCTTCCAGGGTGCATAGATCCACACACACCATTTACCCCCTCTCCTCCCTTTGGTGAATTTCACCAACTTTCCCCACCACTCTGCCCCCTTCTCTCTCTCTCTCCCTACTTTGACTCGTTGAGTGCCACATGTCCCTGGCAGACCCGTGGGCACGTGGGCACTAAATTGGTCTTTTTCCTCCCTTTGGTGAATTTTCCTAATCGCTGCCACCGCCCCGCCCTTCCCTCATCCTCTCCCGCCTTGGCTTAGAGCCCGACACGTGTCCTTGGAGGACCGCAGAGGTGCAGGCAAATTGTGAAATTTGCACCCACGTGGGGAAAATTCCAAATACTTGCCCCCCGCTCGACAACCCGACAAAGGGTCTTCATTCCCACTTGACACATGTCCCCTTGGGGGAAAATTTGACTCCTAAGGCCCGTCGGTCCATAACTAGAGTTTTACAAGGAGTTAGGAGGACTTCTTTATATCGTTGGAAAGATGAAAAAATTCCTATCCAATGAAAATGATTTAGGGAAATTTTGAATGGATTAAGTGTGAGAAAAATCAAGTTGAAACTCTGAGCCTGTTTGAGAGTGGGTATGGTGTTAATTTACCCCTAAACCTAACTGAAACTTCTAACCCTAAAATTTGGACCTTGTGACCTCTGATAATTGTTAATAAATGAAAAGTATGTTTTAGTAATTTAGACTTGTTCGAAACCTATTAGTGACAACTATTGTCTTACAACCTGGTTGTGGACACTTCTAATCAAAAAAAATATTCCATAATTTTTATAACTAACCCTAGGTTGTTTCTTAGGTCTCAAGTGGGTTGTTTTAATGGGCATCACACTTGGTATCAGAGAATTGGTTCAAAATCTTGGACCATTGGGCACACTAGAAAACTTGGGACATGAAACTTAAACCTAGCACATTTTTAAATCTAAAACAAAACAACTTAGTTTAGAAATTATATATTTTAGTAAACATGGAAATTGAATAAAACCTAGAATAATGAACTAACTCTCACTTTGGTTTATGTAGGAGATGTAGATGGGGCGGGGGAATTTTCACATAGACTCAAACTTACCACCACCACCACCACCCCGGATCAGGGTGTAACAACTATCCTACCCCATATTTTGTAGACTCTTCAGGATGTCAATGCCACTCTATGCAGAGGATTATGAGGACATGTAGCTAGTCATGACAAGGCCCCTTCAATTGAGGGTTAGGTATCCCCTCAACATAGTGAGGAGCATAGAAGAGAGAACTCCCATGTGGAGTCAGCCATGGCATAGTCACCACAGAGGGGACAGGGTGACCAAGTTTTAGAGCATAGAGAGAGGTCTAGGAGCCCTAGGCTTAGGGATGAGCACACCGAGAGACCTAGAGGCCATCAGACCATAGTTGCAGATCACATCAGGGAGATCCTGAAGCTTCAGCCATCACATTACTCAGGTGACATGGGTGGATTTTAGGTAGAGGCCTAGCTAGTGAGCTTGAGTGGTTTCTTCAAGATTTTTCCTTGTTCTAGCAACATGAAAGCTCGTGTTGCAATCCATCTACTAAGGGATGGAGCAGAGAGTATGGTGGAGGACAGAGGAGTAGAAGCTCCATGTAGATTCTGAGACAAAGTGACCTAGGAGCTATTTGAGGAGAGATTCAGGAGTAGATATTTTTCATAGAGGTTCATATAGTAGAGGATCGACGAGTTCCATGACCTCCAACAGAATCTCTTTTAGTAGCAGAGTATGAGAGTAGATTTCTGGATCTACTCTAGTATGTTGAGTATATGTAGGATGAGCAGGTGTGGATTCACAGGTTCATCTAGGGCCTGAATTTGAATATTAGAGGTGCAGTGCAGATCCACTACCCACAGAAATTAGCTAAGGCCGTTGAGAAGGCCTATATAGAAGAGGATACTCGGGGGAAGACCCAGCAGGCTAAAGACCGGGTGCGGAGCCTCATACAACAGATGCAAGATAGTAGATCAAGGGGATCAGTACCTCTCCCTCGTGGTGGCTAGGGTTCAACACAGTCATCCTTTAGGCCACAAAGCACAAAGCAGTAGTCCCACCCACCTTATAGACCTCCATAAATATTTGATGCATAGAGAGGTTGGAGTATGGGGCCTCCTCCTAGGGGTCCCATCAAGACACAGGGTGGACCTAGAGCTCAGTTAGTAGGAGCTTTCCAGCAAAGACCTCAGCAGACCGCAACTGGATCATCAGGATCCATGCCACAAACTTCCAAGACACCTCTTTGGAGGTGTTATTCATTGAGGAGGATCAAGAGGATGTTTTGGTTGTGGAGTTACTGGACACTTTTGGAGAGATTGCCCACATAACCCTAATAATAAGGGTAAGACATAGATCTCCAAGCCTACGGTTGGTGACATGGGACACTGACCCACAAGATTTATGCGGTAGTTGAGAACTACGGGAAGAGCATCGAGAGAATAGTCATTGAGACCACATGTAGCATTGGTGGTATTCCTACCTCTGTATTGTTTGATTTTGGTTCTTTTGATTCTTTCATCACACCATCTTTAGTAGAGCAATGCAAGGCTAGTGGTAGTTAGTTAGGGTCTTATTTGGGATGTTGAGATGGCTTCTGGAGCCAAGATCTCTGTAGACTCCTTAGTTAAGGAGTGTGTAGTGGATTTGGGACCTTTCACCACTACCTTAGATCTTCGTATCCTTCCTTTGGGATCATATGGAGTCATTTTGGGTATGGATTGGTTATTTGCACATAGGGCCAAGATGGATTATTACCACAAGAATATATCTTGTGCAGATGATTTAGGATTTGATTCGGTGATTTCAAGGGTCAGGAGACCCATTTCTATTTGCACCATCTCCACTATTCATCTTAAGTGGTGTGTGTGATGGGGTTGTCAGATGTATGATGTTACAATTAGTGACAGATTAGAGGATGGGTCTAGTGGACCATCGCTAGATTATCATCCCATTTTGAGAGAGTATGTTGATGTCTTTCTAGGGGAGCTATCGGGGTTACCACCCCCACGTGAGATTGATTTTCATATAGATATAGTTCCTGGAGTAGAGCCTATCTCACGAGCACCTTATCGGATGACCACCCCAGAGCTCTATGAGCTTAAGTTGTAACTTGAAGGCCTTTTGGAGAAAGGCCTTATCCATCCTAGTGTATCCCCTTGGGGTGCATCAGTGATCTTTGTGAAGAAGAAGGATGGATCCTTACGGTTGTGTATTGATTACTGCTAGCTGAATAAGGTAACGATCAAGAATTGTTATCCCCTTCCGTGTATTGATGACTTGTTTGATTAGATGAAGGAACCATGGTTTCTCTAAGATTGATCTTAAGTCAGGGTACCATCAGCTAAGGATTTCAGAGATAGACATTCATAAGAACACCTTCCGCACAAGATATGGGCACTATGAGTTCACAAAGTGGTGCCTTTTGGTTTGACTAATGCTCTCGCAGTGTTCATGAGTTTGATGAATGGGGTATTTAGGACCTTCTTAGATTACTTCATGCTCATCTTCCTAGATGACATCTTGATATACTCACGTATAAGTGAGGAGCACCTGAGGGCACCTCCGCCAAAGTTCTTGGTGTCTTTAGGAGCAGCAACTTTATGGGAACTTGGAGAAGTGTGCTTTCTTTCGAGATAGAGGTGCAAGTATTTGGGTCATATAATTTCGGGGAAGGTATCATAGTTGATCCTTCCAAGATTAGAGCTATTACAGATTGGCCAACACCCCTACGGTGGATCGAGGTGCACAACTTCCCGGGATTAGTACGATACTATAGGAGATTTGTTCAGGAATTCTCTCAGATTGTACACCCTATCACTTCCCTTCAGAGGAAGGGAAGAAGTTTGTTTGGTCGAAAGATGTGAGTAGGCCTTGGAGGACATCGAAGGAGTGCCTCACTACAAAGCACCTATTCTTGTAGTGCAGATCCATAGGGTGAGTTCTTTGTTTACACGGATGCTTTGTTGGAAGGCCTTGGAGGTGTGTAGATATAGGAGGGAAGAGTAGTGGATTTTGAGTCTCGCAAACTCAAAGATCATGAGCTTAATTATCCGACTCATGATCTTGATCTTATGGCAGGTTTGCATGCTTTGGTTTGATGGAGGCACTTTCTTCTTGGAAAGAGATTCACACTCATGAAAAATTACTTGAGTCTTCGTCACCTCTTTACGCAGCCCAATCTCAACACTCGTCAGTGGCATTGGATGGAGTTTCTTTGTGAGTATGACATGGAGATAGAGCATGTGAAGGGGAAGGATAATGTGGTAGAAGACACTCTCAATAGGTGGAAACATGTGGCTATGGCCACCTTAGTGAGCACAGATTTGTGGAGCAGGATTCTTTAGTAGCTTCCTCTTGATAACTTCTACATTACGATCACAGTGAGATCGAGTCTTAGAGACCCCTTGAGGGAAGTTTGATGGTTTTTCCTTAGAGGTAGATGGTCTTCTTAGGCACAAAGGCCGGATATATGTTCCTAGATATGGAGGCTTGAGGCGGGACATCTTGGTAGAGGCACATCCTGCACCCTATTCAGCCCATCCCGGGGTGAAGAAGATGCATGCCACCTTGCGATAGTTATATCATTGGAGAGGACTTTGTAGAGACGTGGCCCAATTTGTGTCACAATGTTTAGAGTGCCAAAGAGTTAAGGCTGAGCATCAGCATCTAGCAATCCTTCTTTATCCTCATGTTATACTGGAATGGATGTGAGACACCATTTCCATGGATTTAATTGTTGGGCTACCGATGTCGAGATATCACCATGACGCTATCATGGTCACGGTTGATAAATTGAAAAAAGTGGCTCACTTTTCTCTCGGTGAAGACCACTTATATAGCTAGAGTAGTGGCATGGGTATATTTGGATGAGATTGTCAGGTTGCACGGGATTTTGTGGAAGATCATTTGTGACCACGATCCTTTGTACACTTCCCATTTATGGACTACCATGCAATATGTCCTCGGGATAAGAATCAACTTCAAGTATGGCATATCACCCCGAGACGGATGGAAAAGCGAGAGGGTGAATCACATTTTAGAGGACATACTCAGGATGTATGTGATGGATCAGCGATCTAAATGGGAGGAGTACCTATACTTAGTGGAGTTTTCCTCTGATAATAGTTTTCGAGTTCCATAGGCATGGCTCCTTTTTAGGATCTGTATGGTAGAGAGGGAAACCTCTTAGCTAGGACATGTTAGAGGATAGAGTATCTCTTGGACCAGCTCTTTTATATTACATGGAGCGCAAAGAGGTGGTGTTGATCATGTAGAGATCATAGGAGGCACGGCACAGGGGAAGAAGAAGTATGCGAGATCAAAGCATAGGATTGATCGTAGTTTGATGTGGGCATGAAGGTTTTCCTTCATGTCAAGCCACACAAGAGCCCTATCCATTATGGAAAAGGTTCTAAGTTATCTCCTAGATTTGTGGGTACTTTTGAGATCTTGGAGCGTATCAGCCCTTTGGCCTACCGTCTAGCATTGCCACCTAGCTTGCCTCACACACATGATGTTTTTATGTTTGGTTCTTAGGAGATATATTGCAGAACCTTCTCATGTGTTAGATTAGACATCATTATAGGTGCGGCAGGATTAGGGGTAGGTAATTGTGGATCCCGTTAGCATCTTATATCACATGACCACGGGCCTTCGAGGCGAGAGAGGTTAATTAGGTTTGGATGCAAAGTGGGATAGATATGATGAGACTGTAGCTACATGGGAGGATGCTACTTCATTATGAGTTCAGTTTCCACATTTCTTCCAGTGACTTCTAGGAGGAATTCAAGTCTAAGGGGAGGGGGTGTAGTGCCCACTCCCTTTGACACCTGTTGATACTTATTTTGATACGGTTGATTACATTATGGACATTATTATGTTTTGATTTAGTATGATGTTAGACATTTGATCATGGATTATTGTTGATCTTGATTTGGTTATGATACACGATGATTATTAGAGACACTCATATGTGGATGATGATATACTATTTGACATGTGATTTTGGATATTGTGAGTAGACTTAGAAATGGACATTATATGATGATGATATAGTTGTTGATTAAATTACGAATGATATAGTTGTTACTTCGATGTTGTTGTGATTCATTTATTTAGATGATTTTATGATTATATTTATATCATGTTGGATGTTCTGATATGGCCATGAGGCCGAAGGAGGTATTGTGTTTTGTAGGCTAAAAAATCACAATAAACATCGGGGGATTGAAGACCAACCATAATGGAATTCTAGGTGAATTCGACAAGGTCACCATGGAAAATGTTTTATTGTGTTGTGTTTGTTGTTCTTAGGGATTCCCATGGGGGATCAGCATGTACGTCGGAAAAGCGACAGGTGAGCGTGGGAATCAACACGTGACTCTTCCGCGTACCCGACCTCCCGAGGTCGTGCCGAGACAGCCGGTGGGGGTAGAATGCGCAGACAAACTAGTCAGGCAATCTAATGTCTTGGACACGCACTAATGGTATTTGCGAATCTAAGGCAAAGAAGGCCCTTCTAACTTGGACTGGTGTGATAGATCGATCAGCGAGGATGACTGCTCGAAGGCTCCAATCAATATCGAGCTCTGGCGTGATTCGATCTATGGGTTGTGGGATGCGTGGAAAATGACCCGGGATGGTTTCGTGTATTTCTCCTGATAGGGTCATATGGTAAATATGGTCGATTCTATGGACGATTCTCTGGCCTAGTCCAAAATTCTTTAGCTTTGTTAGCTGTTGTGTCTAGTAGGGATAATTGTTGAATGATGAGAGGTGGAATCGGAGTAGACTGAAATACTAATGTACGAAGGCCAGTGTTTATATCTAGCTGACTTGTGGGTTCGTTGGGCTGTGGGATCTGGGGATCACAACCATAGACTCTTGGTTGTTGCGGTCCCGTTATGGTCATACGGGAGATCAAGTTCTGATCCCTAGCATCCAGTAGTCGTAAGCCTTTTCAGCTTCTACGTTTAGAATCAGCAATTGTGCGATTTTCTCAGAATACCTCACAGGTGTTCTAGCGACTTGGATTCTTAAGCTGGTATCTATATCTACTAGGGTGTCTCCAGCGTCTGGCTGTGGAACTAAAGGATCGCACCCGAATATTTGTTCTCTTTCAAATCCTTCTACAGTCATGCGGATGTTTTCTAGGATAACCTGTAGTTTGGCTGATTTGACCAAAACAGATGTGCTTGGTCGTCTTCGATATTTAACCCTCTCAACTGTGACCTGATCTGTTGGAAGTCTGTTGTTGTTTGGAAGACTTGTATCCTAAGGTTTTGGTCAATATCAGTTATTGCCACTACGGTATTGGGCTGGGGCACAATTGGCTCGAAAATGTATTCCCTGGGCTCCCTGGGTCCCGTAATTGTCATGCAAAAGCGGAAATGAGACAAACTATAATAAAGTAAAAACTAAGTGTACTTCTAACATATATGATTTCTTTTTTTGTATTTTCTGGCAATTTATAAGAAAGCAGCTATTTAAAATATTTAGAATTGATAACTAAACTAACAACGTAAAACAAACAAAATAGCCGAGTGTAGCTATTTGTCTGTGCAATTTCGTATATCTATTCTAAACAACGAAATAACTAATCTATCTGCAAGATTCTTCGATCCTACCTCAGAAGTGAGGAATGAATCATAGTTTCTCAGAAACTATCAATCCCCACAACTTCCCTGGCAATATCGAGAATGGAAATAACTTAAATAAAGCGATTAACTACTTTATTTGATAAGTTCTAACTAAAACTTTGAAAGATGGAACCTGGATTTCGCAGAACAGTGGCGAATCCGACGGTGTGTGTGTTCTTGTCCCCTCAGTATGATCTCCACGTTCTTTGTGCTCACGTGAATCCAGAAAAGCGTGGAATGCTTGCATCAACAGGAATAAGTATTTGGATCAATGGACAGCCTTTGGAATGCAGACAGAATAGAGTGCGGATAGGAGAGGGATGGCGCAAGAGTACAGAGCTTGGCCTATACAATTCCTAGCGGGGTCTACTGCGAATCGTGCAACAAAAGTATCCAGAACCTGAAACTAGTCTGTATGAAGAGCAAAACCTGCAACTTCAATGGCTGCCTTAGACTATTCTACTCCAAAACAGTAATACTGTTTGCACAAGTTGGATCTGTGGCTTACCAACAGTAACACAAAGCTAAAACAAACCTGTAACAACCTATGCTACCAATCTTAAGCAAGCTAAAAGACCATAGCACTGAAACATGAAAATTGGAGTTAAAATGGTGGCTCAAATAATGTTTGCACTTGCACAAGTTGGATATGTGGCTTACCAGCTGCAACACAATACTAGCCAAAGCACTCAATGAGAAATCTAAGAATTCTAAGCAAAAGAAAACTAGATCTACTGCAACAAGAAATTCAAAACAAACTTTGGAGCAAAATTCAGAGCTAAATTCAGGGGCCATTTGCATGTGCACAAACCATGCATTTATAGGAATCCAAACATGCAGAGATCAAATCCAAACTGAACTCCTAAACATTAAACAAAAGAAAAACACTATTCCAGGGGACCAAAAACATAAATGCGTGCTCAAGTCGGCAAGAAAAGCTGGTAAAGCGTTGATATTTCACGCGGGTCGCGTCAAAAGAACGTTTTGGAAAAACGCGCAGGGACCGCCGCCCGGTCGGGGGGCGCGGATTCTGACCGCCTCCGATCGGGCGGCGGTCACGAGACCGCCTCCCTGCAGGGCGGCGGTTTCGTCACTGAAGGTCAAAAAGGCCAAGGAAAGAGGAAAGAAAGGGAAAAACAAAGGGCACGGGGGCAAAGCGAGGCATGCGGGATGTTAACGCATACCCGAGGGCTTTTCCGGATCCCGAACACCTTGCATGAGGAGACTCAGTATCATCATTGGGGCACTTATTACACTGCTCCGCAAAGACATTACCTTACAATTTTGGGTACGCATAATCACCTTTATATGTGACCATGGTTTTGTGTATTTTATTAATGTGGGTACTTTTATTATTGTTTGTATGTATTTTATTAGTAATGTGTCCCTTTTTTATTTAATTAAAATTGTGGAATTTTAATGTGAGAAAACATATGGTTAAAAGTTAAATAAATCAGATTGGGATATGGGAAAGTAATAATGGAAGTTGTTAGCTCTTTTTATTAAATATGTAAGGGATATGTAAGTTTGTGTAAGAGTAAGTCAGATTTTGGAGTATGAGATACTCCACCTCCTTGGAAATTTGAATTTGTCCTTGGGGCTATTTTTTGAAGGCTTGTGGGACAAATAAAACTTGTCCCGTGCCTCTTAAAGCTATTTTACGACCATACCTATGGTTGGAGGGTTGATTTTATCCCTTTTAAATGCATTTTATTAATCATGTTGCAAGTTTTGATTGCACTCTCTTACATTTTATTTAATTTGCAGTCCTTTGGGGTGTGGGCTTTTTGGAGTGTGCAAGTAAATTGTCATATTTTCACCCACCTCTTTATTGTGCTTTGGAGAATGAAATGTTGTCTTTTGTGTTTAGAGTTGAGGATGTGTGATGTGTTGTCCTACATGGATACACATCATCCTCTTCTCTTCCCTCTTCTATAAAATTTAAACTCTTTGCTTGTTTTGGGTTGTTAAATCTTTTTGCATGTTTCTTCGGGGAAAATTTTTGTTGTTTGGGAGCTCTTGTGGATTTTGGAGGGGATTGGAGATAATTTCATACTTGGTAATGTTGTTTTGGGACTGTGCTTTTGGCATTGAAATATTGTTGGAAACAAAAACTACCATGGAAAGGTTGGAGCTTAGCTCTTCTTTTATGTTGTTATTTTCTTTTATGTGTGTATGAATGGTGCATGTTTTTTGTTTATTGTTGGTGGTTGGGTAGATCGCCATAGGGATGGTGTAGGAGAAGGCCATGGGGAAACCATGTGGGGGCATAAGGGAATGTCGGTGGCATCATATTTTTGGAGGAGTTTGGGTTTAGGATCCACCATGGAAAAGAAATAGCTTGCATTTCTTACTTTGTGGGGGCATAAGGAAATCTATGGGGGCATAAGGATATGTTTGGTGAATTTTATTTGCGGTTGGTTACAAGTTGATGCCCAATTCCCATTGGGAGGAATAAGTAGCTTCCCCCATAGTCCTTTCTCCTTTGGCTTGCATGATCAAGCCTAAGTTCTATTTGAATGTTTTCAAATGCAATTGTAAACTGTTGTTTTTGTTTGGACTATGTTTTATATTGAAATATGCATGTTGAAAGAATGTTGTGTGTTTAGTGGAAGCTAGTTGTTGCCATGGGTTGAATCACACCTCTTATTGTATTATGGTTGGGGCTTGAGGGCCAATGATGAAGGATGGCTTCTCCTTTCATTGGATGTCTTGGTTAGGTGGAGAGCGTTGCCTTTCCCCACTTTTTTTGTGATCAATTTGGAAGAAAAAGAAAACTTGCATGTTGCTGTTCTAGAGTAGAAGAAGACAGTTTTTCCAGCCCCTTGTGAAACAAATTCATTTGTAACCTTTCCCACTTTGAAGTGGATGAAATTGTAATACATTTGTGAAGAAAAGATGTTGTAATTGGTTATGAAAGTTGCATATTCGAATTGTGAAAGATATCTACATTATGTTCTATACATTTGAAAGAAAGAAAGTGAAATATGCTAATTACATTCAAGGAATGGAAGAATGTAAAGATGTATTTATTTTTGAATTAATAAAGAATTGCAAGACTTTCCCTCATTTGCATTGTTGTGTTGAATTGGAATATCAAATTGTGATTGGAATCCTGTTTTGGAAAATGGGAAAAAAAAACACATGAGATGTAATTGTATTATTTTGCCTTGTTTCAAATATATGATTTCGGGAAAGATAGAAACTAGATTCTTTTTTTAATGATTTCTTGAAGAAGGAAAACACTTAATTCTACCATGGATTGAATTAAATGTTTCATTGTATGGCAAAAAGGATAGTTAGATCTTTGTTTGAAAAGAAGAAATGCACGTGGAAATAATGCAGTATTTTGTATCTTTGGAAATGTGTAAAATGGAATTCAGATTGCTTTTTGATTTAGAATGGTTTGTGTAAAACAAATGAATGTATTAGATTAGATTAGAAATGAAATACCACACTTGAATGATGAAATTGATATACAGATTTTCTAGAAATGGATCTCTATTGTAAATTTAAAACTGGCAAATAAATTTAATCAAAATGTACAGTTCGGGCCTGCACATTATAATCAACTTGGAAACATCAAAATTTAGCATGTTGTATTATCAAGGAACTCAAATTGACAAAGAAAACTTAAGAATTAATTTAAAACATTGCAAAATTTAAGCCCAAAACTTTTCGATCATTTTCGTCATTTGTTGGAAAAATGTAAATTGGAAATCAAAAAAGTAAAATTACCTTCCTAAAACATCCTAAATCCTTCCTAGAATAATCCTCCATGTTTGTTTGGCATGTTGAGTGAAGGAAGAGACCAAATTGAATAAATTTTATAAGTCAAAATTTTGACCAGTTGGCTATATAAAATCCTACAGACCATTTTCATAAAATTGACCCCTCAAACTTTATCAAAATGTAAAATTTATGATTCCTGTGCAAAGAGGGCATCGAGATATTTCCAAAAAGTCCTTGTTTTCCCAAAACCAAGCTTTCTAGAAAAATTTATGGCCCTCTGAATTTTTCCTTCCTTGGCGGGAAAATTTGGGAAAATTTTCCCTAGTGGGCCCGTGGCCCAAAAATTTCCCATTGAAAAATCCTTAGAAAATTTTGAAAAATTTCCCCACTGCATCAGCAGCCAACCAAAGGCTGCCACATGGTAGCATGGGGGTGACAACGGAGTGGGGAAGCCTTTCAACTCTATCTATTGAAAAAAAAAATTTGGAAAATTTTTAAGTTTTTCCCCCACGGTCCCACACTCCAGCCCTCGTCCCGTGTGACCCTTCTATGGGTGCATGGACCCGCGCGTGCCATTTACCCCTCTCCTCCCTTTGGAAAATTTTGCTAACTTTCCCTGCCACTCCTCCCATCTCTCTCTCTCTCTCTCCCCGCTTCAGCTCGTTGAGCGCCACGTGTCCCTGGCGGACCCGCGGGCGCATGGGCACTAAATTGGTCTTTTTCCTCACTTTGGTGAATTTTCCTAATCATCTTCGCTACCCCGCCCTTCCCTCATCCTCTCTCACCTTGGCTTAGAGCCCAACACATGTCCTTATAGGACCCACGGAGGTGTGGGCAAATTGTGAACTTTTCACCCGCTTGAGTAAAAATTCCAAATACCGCCCCGTGACCCGCCAACTTGACAAAGGGTCTTCATCCCCACTCGACACGTGTCCCCTTGGGGGAAAATTTGACCCCTAAGGCCCGCCGGTCCATAACTGAATTTTTACAAGGATTTAGGAGGACTTCTTTATATCGTTGGAAAGATGAGAAAATTTCCTATCCAATGGGAATGATTTAGGGAAATTTTGAATGCGTTAAGTGTGAGAAAAATCAAGTTGAAACTCTAAGCCTATTTGGGAGTGGGTATGGTGTTAATTTATCCCCTGAACCTAGCCTGAAACTTCTAACCCAAAAATTTTGACATTGTGACCTCTGATTATTGTTAATAGATGAAAAGTATTTTCTAGTAATTTAGACTTTTTTGGAACCTGTTAGTGACAATTGTTGTCTTACAACCTAGTTGTGGACACTTCTAATAAAAAAACATTATTCCATAATTTTCCTAACTAACCCTAGGTTGTTTCTTGGGTCTCAAGTGGGTTGTTTTAACGAAACTCACATTCGGTGGTCTCCACTTTTGGGGACCATCTCAAAGTTGTGTCGGGGAGACATGTGGAGGCTTCTGCCGGCCCCACTCTATACTTAAACTTTTCAAAGCAATTTTCTAAGGCCTGGGACACGTGGAGAGACCACACCTGTTTGGGGACTGGCCCCTAAATTTTATTTTTAAGAAGCGCCGGAGGACACTTGGAGGCTTCCTCTCATTCTTCCCTTACTTGGACTTTTCAACGCCAAGCAAAACTATCTTAGACCCTAGACACATGGCACCTTTCGTTGATCCTTCAATTTTTTAACAACTCTGTCGGACTAAGACACGTGGTGAGCCTACGCTTGTTTGGGGTCTCCACTTTTGAGGACCATACCAAAGGTGCACCAAGGTGACATGTGGAGGCTTCCACTGGCTCCTTTTTTACTGATACTTTTCAAAGGCCAAAAGGCATTTTTCTTGGGCCCAAGGCACATGGAAGGCCCGCGCTTGTTTGGAAACTTTCCACTGTACCTCACCTTTGTAGTTATGCCAAGAAAACATGTGGATGGATCTAATCTAGAGTTGAGAAGGGGTAGAATCAATGGTTGTTATGCATTTCACCTGTTTTCCACCATTTTTTCTCCAAGACTCTTGGAGATGCGAATACGCACTATTTTTCATCATTTTTGATGAAATTCCTTGTTGTTTTTGTCTACAAAGTGCCATTGAATGGATTTAGAACTTAATTTGTGAGTCCAAGGATTGTTAAGGTTGATATTTTGAAATTGGAATTGCTCGGGAACTTGCAAAAATGTGAATTACCAAAGAAGATGGATGCGGGGTAGAGTTGCAGAGGAAAGAGAGGGAAAAGGATGAAATGATGGAGGTTCAGTAAGTGTAAAAGATGAAAAAGGTGTTGCCTCAAGAGTGAAAAGGATTACCTGTCAGATCCAGCTATACAGAGCCTCCAGAGAATGATTAAAATGGGGATTTCTTACATGACAGAATTAGAATGATTAAAAGGACTCACAAAAAGGTTGTGGCATGGCATCTTAGTGATTAATCAAGGTTCGAGAAATGTGATTAGTTCATAATTGGTCCACCTAGTAGCTTTCGGATGTGAATTTGTTAAACGTCACTTTCTGAGGAAAATTGGTAACAAGCAAAGGTCCCTTGAATATTCTTCTTTTTTTGGGGGAAAATTTGGGATGAGTGAGTGAGTGAAATGTATAAATGCAATGAGAATACTCTTGTAAAGGGTCAGGGGGTTGAATTCTTAAGAGAAAATTTGAGAGAGCCCATCTTCCTGAGAGACCAATCCAAGAAACCTATTAATTTCCTGTGTTTTATATTTTAATCACATCAAGTTGGTTGCGAGTGTACAACCATTGACAAGCTCTAAGACTATTCAAAGAAACTTTCCCCTACTGATGAATCTAATCAATTTTGAGTTAATTTGTGTCAATCTTGGAGCAATTTGTGTCTGCTTTGTTTCAGAATGTCTGCAAGTAGTTTTTCTTATTCCTATTACAATCTTGTGTTAAAGTCCCTCCAAATCACATAGGATCTCATCCCTGTGACAGTTTAGTGGAATTTTCAATTTCATTTCAAGAAGAGCCTTCATCCTGTGATGAGATAAACAATTTAAAATCACTTCACTGTCATTTGTTGATAAAGATTGTCTGTAAGCCTTTGAGTGTATCTTAGGCATGAGGAACCAGGGGTCTTTGATGTTTTATTGAGTCTTTAGCTCAAGCCTTTGTGTTAAATTCTTAGAGATTGTGTGAAACTATGCAAATCTGGGCCTCCATTGATGCACACCTTCTAGTTGAAGGAATATTTTAGCTATTCTGAAGCTTTCTGTCATTTAGCTTTCCAATTGTTGTGAAGTCTCTCAAAGATCTGGTATAATCAATTTTATCCTGCTTAATCTCCCACCAAAATTATTCAAAAACAAATGAATCCATCCTGAACTACCCTTGTTTTCCTGTGTGTCCACAAATGTATAAATTCTACTACCAAAATATGCAAAAGCAATCAGGATTCCATAATTTCTTTAGTAACCTTAGCCTTGTCTAGAAAATATCACCATTCTTTAGAAGTGACAACTCGTGAGAGTTAAATTGTGGTGCATTGATCATATTTTCTCGTGGTCCGCATGGCCTAAAGTAGTGAGGATAGATCAAATCCTTAATGAAGGTGTTATCCATTTCTCTAATGCCCGAGTGACAAAGAGTCAAACTAATCCCCTCTCTAGATACAAAAAGACTTATAATAAGATTTTTTTGTCTCTCAGTGTCTTGTTAAATTTGTGATGTTGCTCGGTTTCAAAAGGAGAATCAATTTGGATAACAACAGAGATAGTACTATGTATTTTTATCCCTGCTCGTGCCAAGATCATGAATATGGACAATAATCATAGAAAAAGTTTCAAGGGACTGTGAATAATGGAAAAAGGGAGCACATACATGAGGAGTCTTAGGAAATATTTGTAGCTCATTTAATCTTCCAAAGTCACCTATAGAGTTAATTTCTTCCTCTCGGGTCCTTACTAGGGCATCAAACCATTTAAATTCCATATGGCCAAATACTACGAAATTTTGAGGTTATGACTATACTGATGAGTTCCAGAAGTGTACAAATTTTAAGAGTCAAATTCACACGTGTGAAGGTGGTATGGATGACTGTGTTGATTAGATGTGACGGTGCCCAGAATTAGGGTAGTTGGAGATGCATGCAAATGTTATTCAATGATTCAAGGTTCCAAATTCATCAAGGATCATCTGGAAGGCATTTCAGAGGTGTTCACATCAATTTTCAGGTGAGAATTCAATCCTAGACATATGAATCACTAACCTATTTTGGAATATTGTATCTTTAGTTCTAGAAATATGAACATTTATCTAAAAGGAGGGCTAGTAGTCTCATAAAGCTAATCTTGAGATCTATGTTAGTTGGAAAGGAAATGATTGAATTGATTATCTAATCACCTTAGCTATGGTGAAACAAGGAGTCTCGAGACTAATTTAAGATCTGAAAAACCATAGTAAATAGATCAAGTATAATTGAACTAAGAAAAGATTCATTATCAATCAAGACTATGCATTTTTAAATGAGGTTAATAGAGAAAGTGTGAGTATAGGGGCAGTATGAGGATGTATGGAGTATTAATTCAAGAATATGGATAGGTCTATAATATAAAAGTAGTGATAATCCTATTGGTGGAGACTAATTTGTATAAGTATTGAGAAATTATAGGCTATAGTGAATGAAGAATGTGCATGGAGTGACTAATGATAGGTTGAAACATATTAAGGATGGAGTGCTTAAAAATTTATCATTAAGAAAGGGTTATAGGAGATAAGTGTATGAATTAAATCTCATAAATGCAAGCTTTTAAGACACAAGAACAAACCTACAACAAGGAACAAGCTAGTGTTTGCAAAAGGAGACATTTTAATAACCAAGGTTATTTAAAGTTCATTATATCCTCTACACCAATCGGTGAGTGATGAAAAATAACACATGGTTGCTTATCGATCTTCCACCATGGAAGAAACCCATTGGTTGGTGATGGATATTCAAAATAGAGTACAAAGAATATGGGACCATAAACAAGTACACAACAAGAATTGTAGAAAATGGGTATGCACAAAAATAAGGCATAGACTATGATGAGACAATTTGTCCCATAGCTAAGATCAAAACAATCAAGATTATCTTTTCTCTAGCTGCTCAATATTTTTGGAAAGTCCATCAAATGGACGTGAAAATTTCCTTTGTGAACAAACATCTATAGGAAGAATTCTACATACCTTAACTTGAGGGATTTGTCGTATCTGGTGAATAAGCAAAGGTATACAAACTCATGAAATCTCTGTATGGCCATAAATACACACCTCGAGCTTGGTACATAAAAATAGATGAGAATTTCATTCAACATGGATTCATCATAAATCCATATGATCCCTATCTCTACCTCAAAACACAAGGAGGAGAGATTGTGATATTTGTTTTTATGTTGATGATCTAGTCATCACTGGTAGTACAGTGAAGATGATTGATGCTACAAAGAAATATCTTAATTGATCATTCAACATGATAGATCTCGGGCTCATGCACTATTTTCTTGCATTGGAAGTATGGAAGAAGGAGAATCACATTTTTTTCTCAATTAAATTATGCTAAGACAATTCTCAAGAAATTTAGGATGATGGATTGCACACCAATTGCTACACCCATGGAGACAAGACTGCAGTTATCTCATTCAGATCCATCTCCTCTGGTAAATGTAACTCTCTATCGATAGTTGATTGAGAGTCTCATTTACCTAACATATACTAGACCATATATCAGCTTTATAGTGAGCTATCTTTCCAGGTTCATGTAGGAACCCAAATTTTTTCATTGGAAAGCAACAAGGTGGATCTTGAGATATCTCAAGGGTACAATGGATCTTGGTCTAGAATACAAGAAGAATGATAAATTCTTCTTGAATAGATATTCAAATTTAGATCATGTAGGTAACATTGATGACATGAAATCCACTTTTGGATTTGTATTATTTTTGGGATCTAGACTGATATCATGGGGAAGAAAGAAACAAAACTTTGTTTCTCTCTCTTCTATAGAATCTAAATATTGTGTTACGGTGAAGATGTCTACAAATTGATATGGCTGCATCGTATACTAGAAGGACTTGGAGTACCATAGGAAAACCTACCACCATGTATGCAGAGAATGAAGATGTTATCAAACTTATTCACAATTCATTGTTTTATGAAATAAAAATCACATCAAGGTACAATTTCACTTCATACGCAAGCATGTGCTAAAACACAACATATAACTTCAGTTATTCCCAATAGTTGAACAATGAGAAGATATAGTCACAAAGTCACTTACATGTGACAATTTGAGTTGTTTAGAAAGTTCCTCTCCTCATCTCTTGAGGCAATGAAAAATTAAGGGGGGGAATGTTAGGTAAAACCTATTTTTCTATATGTAATTTTACATTTATTGTTGTTAGTTAATTATTTGTTTCATAGTTATATGGTTTTTTTATTACAACCATATTATTTGTATTTACTCTCATATGGTTTTATAAGCATTTTTGGTTTTATTCATCCCATATGTAATGTTTTACACCGTGTAACTTCCTACTTGTCAAGATTTGGTTGTATAATATCTATAAATATTACTGACTTCCTTTGTTATAAATGATTTGATTGAATATTAATATAATTTTAAGGCTCTCATCCCTCTTCTATAAAAATTTAGAAAAAATGTTTCACTAACATCTAGTCTAAGAAGTTGAAGGAAAGAGAAGGGTGCATATACTCACTTGGGTCTCAGGAAACCCAATTCGGGCTGGCAGTTGGTGTTATACTCTATGCAAGAGCCTCTATGACCTCCTCCTCCTCCTTCCTCTTATTTGGATGCACAAAATCCTCATCTATCTCCTTAGTATGGATTGAATCCTCCTCCGCCTTTGCCTCAACTCTAACGTGAATTGATGCCTCTCCTATACCCCGTCACTCGTGGTCGACTCCTCCTTTGATCACAATTTTTCTCGACCTCCTCCTCCTCATTCCTAGCTAAGCCCTTACCAATATGTTAAATATACCTCGGCCTAACTACAACACAAAAATTGGGTCTGTTGTAGCTCGTGGTGTCCCAATCGTGACTCGGGAAATATCATTTTCTATTGGATTCGGTCTCTATAGCCAGATCTTTCCTCTCATATACCCTTGTACATGGTAAAAACCACTAGGAGAATGTATGGGAAAGGAAATCTAAAGCTGTTGAGGCAATGAAGCATTTTATGTGTCTCAAATTTATCACTGCACTCAAATAACTAAAGAATAGAATTGCAGGTAGTCAATGTAACTCCCTCCTCACCCCATCTACCTTTCATATCGATATGGCTATGCTACCATATATGATGTTGTCAACATCGATGTTAACTATGATGCAGCCCTAAGTGGAGCTATATAAACCCATCTAGTATCCCCGATCTCTCTGTAAGTTTTTATCCCAACACCCCTCTGATAGGAGATGACCCACTCATAAACCCATGACATCACCAATGTGGGGTGGCTAAGTGATTTGGCCCCACATCTAAAAATATAGTACAAAACATGATAAGTATTGCTAAGGATGTCAATCCCCATGCAGACACTCTCTCATAGAGCTTTATGCTCTCAACAATCAATGCTTAACATAATAGAATCATGTCCCCGCCCTTATCCCCAATCAAGTGCGAGGCCAAGATACTAATGATGGCCTTGTGTAGAGTAGGAATAGGAGCAATCTCCACGCACCTCATAGTGACCAATCTAACTTCGTGCTTAGTATATGTGTCAAGTGCATGTGCATCTCCAAGGTATGTCACTCATATATGGGCCTAAATTAATGAGTTGGCGCTCTTGATTGCCAAATTCCTTTCTGTGATGACAGAACGCAAAGGATCTTATATACATCCTCCAATGTGATAGACCACTCTCTTATAACATAAGGGAGTCATAAAGTGTTCTAATCCACATCCCAATAAGTTATAAAGTTGCAAAGAAGGAGACTTGCAAGGGCAATCGACCATATCTCGAGCTAACCACCATATACCTACCCTCTCTAACACCCCTCTCTCCATTGGTGTCAATAATTATATGAATCGGGAAACCATTCCTACTCTCTAGCTCTATTCCATCTAATGCAAGCCCCCACATCTAAAAACAAGGAAAAATGAGCATATTAGAATCTGATAAGTGCATAATAGGCTCTCAATAAAAATATAAACACAAACAAAACCAAATAACATTTAATATTAATATCTTAACTTGCAAAACCTCGTGGCCATTATGAAACCATGCTCTTAGTAGAGTGGTGATTGTGAAACCACCGCGGTGGTTACACAAATGCCACTCTCCATAGAGTGGAAATTTCACAACCACCACATCATTTTCACAACCATCACGGCAGCTACACAACCACCAATATGTGTGGAGTGGCGGTCAGCACAACCGCCATGATGCTCATGCCACCCAAGGACATGATCATGCCCTTGAAATTTAAAATTCAAAAATATACTAAAAATGACAAAAATGTTTTAAATAAATTACAAAATCTAAAAAGTGCCACCCTATGAATAAGTTGACTATTAAATCATGAAAAACCTCCCCTCCTACAACTATTCTCGAGAAATCATGACATTCTAGGGTAAAAATGAATAAATTCTCATAACTTAGATGTTCTTGGTCCTCTATTATTTTCATTGGTTATGCTGCCATCTCCTCGAATGCTCTTCAATTTGACTATACTCGTGAGTGAAACGGTCATCATAAATCCACAGCCCCAAATTTAGCTAAGTGGATATGCACAAATGATTTCTAAAAATAGTAAAAAGTGATATATAGATCATATTTGGTTTTCTAATGTTGCTTTGATTGATTTTATGTAGGGTCACAAAGCAAAGTAGGTATATTTCTCACATGCGGACATGGTAAGTAATATTTTCTTTTCATTTAAAAATACTTTACAAATTTGATTTTATATCTACACTTGATTCCCATTTCTCTTTTATAGGTAGAGGGAAGGTGAGATTGGCATAATTTCACCACACGGACAAGTGAGGTAAAAGTTATAACTCTCCCATTTGGGAGTTCCATGATCGAGAATATTGTGTTTTACGCCCATTCATGGCTCAAACACTCTTCTGAGGGGGAAATATGTATGTACCAAAAAATTATACGCTTTTACATTGAAGGACATGGTAAGTCTTTAATGATGAAAGAATTCCTTTCCATAATAATGATGAGTTCTAGATCCTCTCCCTTCATCTTCAATATGCTTTTTATGACCAATTTGTCTATTTTTCTATGTTTGGAAGTGTATCGCATCCTTGCAAGCCACTTTCTACTCTTTTCATGATTTTGTGACTTTAAGTCCTATAGCTACCCAAGCGATTATGAAATGGCGTAGCTTTGTATAGATTGTGCGGTTGCGAAGCCCTCTCGCACAAAGTGGTGGTTCTATCACCTTTACCCGTATGATAAAAATGTTTGTTTTCTAACATGTGTCTCTAGTTCATTAGTGATTTTCGCACCCATTTCTTGATCATTTCGCTTGATTTTGGGCTTGATGGAATCATATTTATTTCCTCTTCCTAGTTTATTATGTTTAGTATGTTGACTTCCCGTTATCTAGATGTGTTGTCACTTCTTGATGGACATGTGTTTCAGACTTCTTCTTCCCCATTTTTATAAAATCCCATATTTCATTCAAATGTTAGGTCGAAGTTTTGAGATTTATTTTGCAAATTTTTGCTACTAAAATCTTGTTAGGAACTACACATGAAACCAGTTCATTTCCCTCTTATTTCTAGTATTGTATCATACCCATTCTCTGCAACTAATCAACTAAATCTATACTTCTTGTTCATTTTTTTACTATTCGGTATTGCATACCTTGGATCAACTAGAATTCATCTCTGGAAAGGAAAAGGAATATGAGGAGACACAATACATCACCACACCTAGATACTATCACATATTAATGTTTACATGTTTGGGATGTCTTGATTTCTTTTAAAACTTTCAATTGATTATTGTTGTTAGATTAGAAGAAATATATATTTTTTTAAAGTGGTAGAATTCATTACATCTTCATTTCCAATTTTGTCTATGCACTGTCTACACAAGTTTTCCATTGATAACTTCTTCTCTTCTTATCCTGTGGATCTGTAAGGGAAGGAAGTTGGAGGAAACCTTTATGTCTATGTTCCTTATCATTTCTTCATTTCAAATCGTCCACAGTAATTAATTTTTTATATTTTGTTGGAGAAGTTATGGGTGAAAAATAAATTACTTCTAAGGAGCTTTCTTTCTTCCCCGTGAATTTGAGGCGTATAATTGTGTTTCCAAAACAATATTTTTAGATTATATCTTCTTTAAATTAAATTTAGCTTCACAATCCTCGTAACAAAGGAATAGATACATCTAGTTGTCCCCCTTTTTTATTTTAATTTAGAAGTAGTTTATTTAATTTTAGATTATTTTCTTTTTATGTTTCTACAACTTTTATTTTATTTTAATCAATTTAGGAAATACAAAATTAAATGTTTGTTTAGTTAGTTTCTTTCAATTCATTTATTTCTCAAAAAATAAAGTAGATGGTTCTTTCAATTTATTTAATTAATCGAGAATGAATTTAGTAATTAAAATATTAAATATACACTTGTATGTTACTCAAGCTAAATTTACTTTCTTTATTTATTTAAAATGATCTTTCAACATAGTTTACAAAATAAATCAAAGAAAATAATCAAACCTTGGGGAATTTATGCTACCCATTCATAACATTTATTTCCTTCTTTCCATTTGCTTTATTAGGAAGTACCCTTTCTTAGCCCTTAATTATCCTTTAGTTTACCATCAACATCCTCTCAATCCTACACATTCTCGACTATCTCGAAATGACCTCAAGAATTCGAGTTCATTTGAAATCACATGTTAATTTTTAGGCATATAGGACACCATGCAAATATTGTACCCTCGATCAACTTTGTTATTATATTGATCAATCCTAGCTAAAAGTGACTACCGGTCTTATCAAGAAACATGTAATCACCGATAATATCCATTGGGTATATCGGTAGTCTAGTCACTAGCACGTTCTTCATGCACTCATACATATGAACTTCCATGCTCTCTCCGTATATGTCCTCCAATATAAAAAGTGACCATATGTGTTCTCGAATCCACGTTGCACTACCATCCTACTATGAAATTATACCATGTATCAAAACTTGGAAAATATTTTACATGTCCTCGAGTGTAATTATCATCTCCTTGTCAATAATCTAAAATTATAGTTCTCATCATCCCATCACTCGGATATTGCGGTTAGTAGACAAAGTGATCTAGACCGATATATGGAAGTGAGTGATATATGTAAGGCCTGTCACCTCTAATAGACACATAATGTAACATCCCCATTTTAGTACATTAGAACAAGTAAAAAAATTATTTATTTATTTTTTTGATAAATGCTTCTTGGTTCTAAATACATAATTTGGAACTCACAAATCAAACAACCATTCTTATAACAGAGTATAACCATATGCGGTTGTAATGACTCTAGGAGTACCTCCGATCTATTCATTCAATGACTCGGTAATCTACCGATCTATTCATGAGTATCAAGAGTTGGTGTTTTTATTTTAACACATCACTCTTGCGGTTTTCTTCCCTAACTGGGATTCGAATGCTTTGTCAAGGAATCTATCTCGAATAATTGTTACCATTATTCATCGGCATCTCGTCCCTTAGACTAGGTGACATAGACAACGCAATCAACATCTTGCGATACTTTGGCCAAAGATTTGAAACATATCGCTTATGTCTTGTATTCCTTGATGGCATACTCGTCAACTGGAATACGTCCTTCACCCCAATCCTATGTTATGTAGAATGTCTTATACTAACTTCATCGGTCTCTCCGCCCCAAGTTATTCACTCAGAATGGATTAGTAAGATGACAACGTTATAGGATGCTCCAAGGACTAGGGATACGCCGACATACTAGGTCAACCCTAGTTAACCCAAAGGTGTCAAGATACCCCGAGTCTCTAGGGCAGCCTTATAACATGGCCACGTTCCTAATCAATCCCAGAGTAAAACTTGTTCAAGTTAAAGGTGTAAATCTTAACGATCAATGCAAAGGGTGTCGTCATAAGTCACCCGATTGTTGTATCTTCGAGAAGATCCTAATCTTCTCGAAGGCAAAACCCTGATTGACTTGTGCCATCAACCTTTAAATCCACCTAAGGTGTTACCTAAAAGATCTACTTATTAGTATCGAGATATAGTGATTAAGAATCCAATTAAACGTTGTCTTGACTTAGATCAAGACTAGGAAGTAATAATTTATTCGGCTCATTTAGCTTCCTTCTCAAGTTTATTTTAATCTTAGCTTCCGAAAGACAGTGATCTAAATTCCAATTTAGCTTTAAATAGAACATAATAGAACTACTAAACAATCATAAGTATTCAGTCACATAACCTTGCAAGCTTACTTAGATAATCACAAAAGTCTCCAAGTTATACAATAATAACAATGCTCTTAAGATCATTCAAACCGAAGAAGATCAAACCATCAAGATACGAATGCAAACACATAAGTAACAACTACCTCTTTTCATTCCTTTCAAAGCTAATCAAATACATTTTATGCGTTCAAAGATATTTGATACAATACTCAAAACAAAATAACATCTTTCTTCAAGTAGTACATTTAGAGAATCAAGTTGAATTCATCATAAAACCAAATTAAACAATCAACATCATATTAGATCTCGCGTGCCTTTACCACTTACGGAAATCATCTACAAAAATTGTCAACATGGGTCGGCTTTGGTGAACTAAGCATGATAAGCACTAATTCTTAAAACAATTGCAATCCACCAATTGTTTTCATTAAACAACCTATTTAAAAGAAATCATTTCACCAAACATGTAAACATATTTCAAACCATGCTCTTTTGTAATTCAAACATGACTATAAACGCGTAACTCATATTATAGTTACTAAATAGTCCTAGATATTTTTCAGATATTTCCTCATAAATATTAATGACCAAGAAGAACAAATGTATCCAAAACAACTATCCATCTCGAACCCCAAGGACAAGCAAACATGATAGACCATTATATTCAACAAAAAAAAAAGATGAATACCCAAACAATTCATGAATCCATCAAGATGTTTTAACAATTCCAACAGCTTAAATATAAATATATCAACATATACTTTACAGCAAAAGAGAAAGAAACTGAAACATTTAGATTTCCCTTCCAATCATGCTTAGGACTATACCATCCTCTCAAGAGTAATAAATTCACATTATACGCATGCGACTAAGCTAGTCAAGACTACAGGAAGAACTACAGTTCGTTAAAATACAAATATAAAAATTTCTTGTAGCTTACTTAACAACACAATAGCCCTCGTGACAGGCAAAGTAATGAACAATCCATCAAATAGACTCCACATAACTTTCCATATTATTCAACAAACGTGAAAAACATCCAACGCCATCGCTTGTCAAGGCATAGCTAATAACTCTTTATATCACCAAGCACACGACTAGATAATCATGATAATAGAAGATGTAACCATGCACAAACTCAACAACAATCCCACCGAGTCAAACACTCAAAGAACATACACTCAATCTAATCCCTACTAAAACACAATAAGGACTTAAATCAAAAGCCGAAAGCCGAAATAAAAAGAATAACCTCTTTATCACTAGTCAAACAAGAGGCTAGATAACATTAAAACAAATGATGTTTCCATATGCATATATAGTGACATTCACACTGAATCTAACACAAACATGCACAACTTCATTTAACTGAAACAAATCCTTACGATAATACAGCCATGACTTATATTGGAAGCCGTTTTCAAGAAAAATAATCACAACAAGGTCTTCACTGAAGCCGAATTTCCATATCAGTATTTTCCTCAAAGCTTTATCCTAAGCCAAGCTACTACGGAATACAACAGGGTCTCAAACCGAGTAAAGTTGTAAAGAAAACCCTTCCTTTAATTTCCACAGAAGTGAACAGAAAGGAACACAAGAATGTTAAGGAGTCTGAACGATATGCATGCACAGCGAGGGTTTAAATCAAGATTCACGCCAACTCGCAACATATCGAGATCTCCAACAGTATCACATACAACTAGTGCTCATAACAAGGCTTCGATTAAAGTTGATTTCATGCGACAACAGTTCAAGAATCCCAATAGTACTCACAGCAAAACTTCTACAAAAGTCGTAATTCAAGATACATATCAAATATTCCAACTGAATCAATATCTTAAGTGATCCCAACTAAACATCAGCATTCGAAACTAAGCTTAAGCAGAAGATGAAACATACGAAACATAAAAAGAACTCCAACTGAGTCTGTACCAACGATATTCACTGCTAAGCAACAGTATTCAAAACAAAGCAACAGAAATAGAAATACCAGTTACTTTTCAAGGACTCCAACTGAGTCTAAACTAACAAGTATTCACATTCATGGCTTCTACAGAAGTCCAAAATATACGAAACATTCCAAGGACTCCACAGAGTCATTTTCGTAGATATTCCTTGCAAACTTTCAAGGGATTATATCTCCAAAATTGCAACACAAGGAGGACTTCTACAAAAGTCGCATTCAAGTAGTATAAACATAGCAAGTTATCCAACCGTAAGTAACTAAAGTATTATAGCAAGATCCAATAAGATTCAAAGAACCATAAAAGTACAAACCGGTCTCAAACGAAGTGAAACCACAAGAAAGATTAAATACAAAAACTATTCCTTCAAGGTCTTCTAGAAAATCTGAGATTCCTAATTTCACAGGAAAAGAAGAACCAAAACAATGCTTCCAACCAACTGAATTGAAATCACCTGAACAGAGTTGTTTTAATGAAAGCATTTGAAGTAAAGCAAGATTTTTAAAAGTTAGGGCCTAACATGCCTGGTAATTTTGCTTAAAAATCTGAAGAAGACCTCTGAAAGAGCTCGAGCCTTCTCCTCTTTTTCCACGTTAGATTCAACAACAATAATTTGTTATTTCCATGCCTTATAAACTTTCCTCGACAGAGAAAAGAGCTAGTTATTCTCATAGTTTCCATGCAACACCAAGTAGACTGGTTCGAAGAACCAGTGATCAAACAGAGAGAAACCTAGAGCGCATGGAAAACCAAACAAACAACCAGTTTTCCATTTTGCATGTCTTCCCGAGAAATCCGAGCTCGGAAACCGAGTTCATTAATTACATTAACTCCAAAATTCCCGCTCAATCTCCATTGCCACCGACCGCCATAGTTGGTGATGGAAAAAAACAAACCAAAGACCATTTCCAGATTTGGCGACTCGCCACATTGGATTTCACTGGCCGTTTGAAACCTCCACCAAATCCTCATCCTTCATACTTATCCATCTCATTTAATGTCATAGAAACTACCACCCATGGCTCGTACCCCTTCATAGGTCCCTTTCATCCACTAACATTAGTTAGGTTAGAAACATAGGTTAGATCATAAGGTGATACTTAGTCTAACTTCCTTAGTGCTAGGTTGCTAACCTTAGGAACATTTAGCTTATAGCTTAGGGCTAGGTTAGATTAACACTAATCCAACCCATAGGTTATTAACCTTAATAAATCCAATCTAGGTCCAATAATTAGAATCATTCAAAGTATAAGAACCAATAAATATACATTCACGAAAAGGATTCATTCCAGCACTGATAATAAGCTAGTAGTATAAATGTATCTGAATTTATTACCTGGCTCAAGATCAAGACCTTCCTGATATTACGATATCGGGAACCAATTCATTTAACACGATCAACCTGAGTTAGACTCCAATAGCTTATTCAACACATTCAGACCTTACAACCTTCGTAAGGTCTATAATTTTTGTTCATCCCGAATAAACTTAAAACATCTCTTGGATCAATGCCACTGATCCAAGGCTGAGTCATATAGATGGATAAATCCACAATTCATTCCGAAATCAGATTAAACTTAGGTGCAAAAATGAAAGAAATAAAAGAGTCCAAGCATATCCTGGCTCAGTCAAAGATCTTCAAGAGCAAAGAAGATACAATCCATATCAAGCATGACTTCACAATCAAAGGAACACATCCTTTTACAAAAGAAATCATATATCAACACTTGAATGCTCAGGAGGAAGTAACAATAGTTCAGAGTGTTACATGCTTCCCTCCTAAAAGATTCATCATCCCGATGATTACATATTTGATTAACCTTCAGGTCAACCAATTTATTAGTTCACAAAACAATGTGACTATTTCCAACTTGAATAGTTCCAGAAATCAATGTCACGATACATTTTATTCAGCCTGAATAATGTTTGCCTCAATCTGGCTTTCATATAAACATGAAAAAGATAAGTTCATAAAAAAATTGTTTTGTCAACAGATTTCATTCTGTTGAAAAAGAAAAGGAAAAGCAATTTTCATCTCTTCCAAATTTTCCCAAGTTGCACTTTCTTCGTTAAACTGGTCCCACTGGACCTTACATTGTTGTATTTCACGATTTCTCAAATGCAATTGGTGAGTTTCCAGCACTCGTGTGGGTTTAACCACGATTATTCCTGGGTCTTGGACCTGCAAGGAATTCCAATTTAAGACATGTGACAAATCTGAAACGTATTTCTTAAGCAAAGAAATATGGAAAACATCATGCATGCGAGACAAGCAGGTGGTAATGCTAATCGATAAGCTACAAGATTGATTATTTCGACAATTTCGAAAGGTCCCACAAAACGAGGTGACAACTTGGCAGCCTTGCCAAAAGTTATAGAACTCTTTCTAGGTTTAACACGAAGAAAAACCTTCTCACCCAGCTCAAACCTTCGATCAACCCACTTAAGGTCAAGCATAGCTCTTCTGCCTATCTGTTGCTTCCTTTAATCGTTCACGAATCAGCTTAACTTGTTGTTCCATTTCAGTGAGGATCTCTGGTCCAATTACCACTCTATCCTCAACACTATCCCAGCTAACAGGGGTTCTGCACTTCCTTCCATAAAGTGCTTCAAATGGTGCCATTTTAAGAGATGAGTGATAAGTGTTGTTGTATGCAAATTCAACTAATGGAAGATACTCTTCCCATTTATACTGTTGATCCATGCAATACATTCGCAACATGTCTTCCAACACTTGATTTACTCTCTCAGTTTGTCCATCCGTTTCCGGATGATATGCAGAACTGAAGTTTAGTTTTGTTCCAAGAGCTGTATTAAGCATTTGCCAAAATCTTGACGTCATTCTAGGATCCCTGTCAGATATAATCAATTCTGGTACACCATGTAACCTGAAAATTTCATGTACGAATCTTTTGGCCAACACTGGTGAATCATCCTTTAGATTTCCAGCGATGAAATGAGCTACCTTAGTTAGTTTATCTACAACTACCAGGATAACATCATGTTTATTCCTAGACATAGGTAACCCTTGTACAAAGTCCATGCTTATTACTTGCCATTTGTACTGCGGTATGCTATGAGGATATAACAATCCAGCAGGGTGCATGTGTTCTGCCTTAACCCGCTGACATTCCAGATAATGAGTCACAAAATCAATGGCATCCTTTTTCATACCTTTCCAAAAGTATTGTTGTTTCGTGATCAGCAAGCATTTTTGTGATACCCGGGTGTCCAGAGAAAGGTGAATTATGAAATTCAACTAACAACTTCTTTCTCAAATCATTCAGCATAGGTACGTATACCCTGTTTTCATAACGTAAGATTCCTTCATTATCAAAATGAAAGCCCTTATACCTTTCATCATTAGGTTCTGCAGCAAGCGCTGCTTTTACTTGCTAAAAGTATATATCAGATTCTGAGGCACTTTTTACCTCATCCTTAAACTGAGTTCTTAATGTTATAAGAGTAGAAATGTGCTTCCTACGACTTAGAGCATCTGCTACTCTATTCTCTTTCCCTTTGATGTAGCTAATATCAAAATCATATTGAGATAAAAACTCTAACCACCTTCTCTGTCTGGCATTTAGATTAGGCTGAGTGAAAATATATTTCAGTCCTAAGTGATCAGTTTTCAACTCAAAAGGTTTCCCAAGTAAATAGTGTCTCCAGACTTGAAGCGCATGAACAATGGCAACAAGCTCCAAATCATGAGGAGCATAATTCAGCTCATGTAACTTAAGTTTTCTACTTTCATATGCTATGACTTGATCATTTTGTAACAAAACACCTCCAAGGCCTTCCCTAGAAGCATCCGTTACAACAGTAAAGCTCCCATTAGGGTCTGGTACAAGCTAATATAGGTGCAAAAGTCAACTCGGCTTTTCGACTTTTGAAAGCAGTTTCACACTTATCATTCCAAATAAATTTCTTATCCTTTTCTCGCAATGAAGTTATCGGTGCAACCACTTTAGAAAAATCCATAACAAATTTTCTATAATAACCAAGAAGACCCATGAAGCTTCTTACTTGCAGTGCACATTCTTTGGTGCAGCCACTCAGTTATTGCCACTATTTTTGAAGGATCTACAGCAATTCCTTCCTTGCTAATGACATGACCCAAATAGTGAACTTTTGAATCAAAGAAAGAACATTTGGATAACTTACCATACAACTTTCTTTTTCTCAAAATTCCCAAAACTATCTTCAAATGCTCATTGTGCTCCTCAACACTTTTAGAATAAATGAGAATATCATCCAAGAATACAAGTACAAACTTGTCCAAATATTCTTGAAAGATATTATTCATTAAGTTCATAAAATTTGTGGGTGCATTAGTTAATCCAAAGGGTAGAACCATGAATTCATAATGTCCGTACCTTGTTCGGAAAGTTGTTTTATGAATATCTTCTTCTCTAATCCTTAACTGATGATAACCAGATCGAAGATCTATCTTAGAATAAACCGCTGCCCCACGCATCTGATCAAATAGATCGTCGATCCTTGGAAGTGGGTATCTATTCTTGATTGTTGCTTTGTTCAACATCCGATAATCAATACACAGCCTAAGTGTTCCATCCTTCTTTTCACAAATATTATCGGGCACTCCCAAGGTGAAACACTTGGTCTAATCAAACCTTTAGAAAAAGTTCTGCAATTGTGCCTTAAGCTCGACTAACTTTGTAGTAGTCATCCGATAAGGTTCTTTGGAAATAGGTTCCGTTCCTGGTTTGATTTCGATGGTGAAGTCAAATTCCCTCTTGGGTGGTAACCTTGGTAATTCCTCCAGAAAAACATCTTTGAAACTTTGCAACAGAGGAAATCATTTCATGGAATCACCATCTTCTTCTGAAAATTCAGATATCTTTACTACATAAAGGGTACATCCTTTGTTTTTAGCCTTTTTAAGCTGCATAGCTGACAGTTTTCTAACTGAAATTTCACGTTTCACACCTTGAATCTCTGCTGATTTCAGCCGATCATCTAAACATTTTATATTCTTTTCATAGTAGTCTACTTTTGCTTTATGGTCAGCTAACCAATTGACAAAAATGACAATGTCATAAGATCCCAAAGGTGTAACATAGAGGTCAACTTCCGTGGAAAAGTTAGGTAAGTCAAGGATCGCCCAAAAAGACACATACTCACTGTATGAATAGAGTTATTACCATAGTGTACACTCCAAGATTTATCCATTTTTCTAGATTTTCTCTTAAGTTTAGAAGCAAGTTTACTAGAAATAAAACATTCAGTAGCTCCTGTATCAAAAAGAATAGTGACAGGTATGCCAAATAACTTACCCTAACTTCTATAGGTGTCACTTGCTTTTCAGCTTGCTTGTCTGCTACTGCAGCATGTATCTTATGCTGTTGATTATGATCATCCTTCTTCAAAGGGCACTGATTTGCGTAGTGGTCTTTGCCACAATTGTAGTAGCCTCCTACAGGTCCCTTTTTAGGCTCAAAATTACCTCCAGCCTTGTAATTATCATGTTGTCCTCCATAGGGCTTCTGCCCATTGTTATAATTTTTGGCAAAATTATCCCTTACATTTCCAGCAGGCTTATTTGCTACTGCTTTCTTACTATTATCCCCTGGAAACTTACTTTTGTTTCCAAACTTTTTCCATGGTCCCTTTTTGGGTGCAAGAGAGGTTGAAGAAGGGTTTGCAATCTTCTTCCGCACTTCCTCTTTATGAGCAGAAATAGCCTTTAATTTATGTTCTTGTCTTATGGCCTTTTCAAAAACTCCTTCCATAGTGGTTGGACTGTGAACATCAACCTCTCCCCCTATCACGGGATTCAATCCCATGATGAATTTCCGTATTCTGAACTTCTCGTCAGTTTGATACTACGGTACATACTTGAGGAGTTTTGTAAATCGCTCCCAATATTCGTTACCGTTAGCTTCCCTTGAGCTAAGTTCTGGAATTCTGTCATTTTCTGATCATAGAAAAGTTGTGGCAGCCAACGTTGCCTAAAATAGCCTTTAAATTGATCCCAAGTAATATTGGTCTCATCAATATTTAGCTCAACTTTACGGCTATCCCACCATGAAGATGCTTTGTGGGAAAGCTGATAGGCTCCCCAAATAGCTTTGGTTTCCTCCGAGAAGTTTCTTATTGCAAAGTACTTCTCCATTTCACTGAGCCAGTTCTCAGCTCCATCTCCTAATGTGGTGCCATCATATTTAGGTGGGCTTATCCTTTTTATATCATTAGTGAGTTCTGCTACCAACCTGGCCTTTTTGTTTTCTGGTTGTACAGGTGCATTTCCAGCATTAATATCAACACCCATATCGGGGTTGTCCTCAGGAGGTTGCTGATTGTTATTACCAGCTTCATCATCCTCCTCATTTCCCATCACCTGCTGTTCAAGTACAACTAAACGATCTCTTGTGTCCAATAGGGCAGCAAGGATCTCATCAAGCTTTTGGGTTGTTGCCGCCCCTCCTTCAGGTGGAGCATTATTCGTAACGTTCCCCCTTGTTCTAACCATTTTCTATTACAAGAAAATTCAGGTTTTTATCAGATTATGGACACAATAGGTCCAAGAGCTACAACCTTCAGCTCTGATACCAAGATGTAACATCCCCATTTTAGTACATTATAACAAAAAAAAATTATTTATTTTTTTTTTGATAAATGCTTCTAGTTCTAAATACATAATTTAGAACTCACAAATCAAACAACCATTCTTATAACAGATAACCATATGCAGCTGTAATGACTCGGAGTACCTCCGATCTATTCATTCCATGACTCGGTAATCTACCGATCTATTCATGAGTATCAAGAGTTGGCGTTTTTATTTTAACACATCACTCTTGCGGTTCTCTTCCCTAATCTGGGATTCGAATGCTCTGGTCTAAGGAACCTATCTCGAATAATTGTTACCATTATTCATCGGCATCTCTGGCCCCTTAGACTAGGTGACATAGGACAACGCAATCAACACTTGCGATACTTTGGCCAAAGATATGAAACATACCGCTTATGTCTCATATTCCTTGACGGCATACTCACAATCTAGAATACGTCCTTCACCCCATTCCTATGTTATGTAGAATGTCTTATACTGACTTCTGGCAGTCTCTCCTGCCCCAAGTTATTCACTCAGGAATGGATTAGTAAGATGACAACGTTATAAGGATGCTCCCAAGGACTAGGGATACGCTGATATACTGGGTCAACCCTAGTTAACCCAGTGTGTCAAGATACCCTGAGTCTCCCGGGGCAGCCTTATAACATGGCCACGTTCCTAATCAGTCCCAGAGTAAAACTTGTTTGAGTTAAAGGTGTAAATCTTAACGATCAATGCAAAGGGTGTCGCCATAAGTCACTCCGCATTGTTGTATCTTCGAGAAGATCCTAATCTTCTAGAAGGTACAATCCTCGCAGATTGACTTGTGCCATCAACCTTAAATCCACCTCGAAAAGATCTACTTACTTTAAGGTGTTACCTACGTTGAGATAAAGTTATACTTAAAAACGCTCCTTTTTGGGTAGTCTTTTCCCAGATATAGTGATTAAGAATCACAAGAGAAATTAAACGAGGTTTCATTGTTCACTTGTAGATCAAGCTAACATACTCTTTAGGGAAGTCAAAATTCGAAATATTCTTACTTATTAGTATTAAGTTTATAGTGAATTAAAATCAAATAAACGCTGTCTTGACTTTGTTCAAGGTTAGGAGTGATAAATTACTGTTTATTTTAAGGTTTATACCCTTAGCTTCCCGAAAGACAGGAATCTAAATTCCAATTTAGCTTTAGATAGAACATAATAGAACTACTAAACAATCATAAGTATTTAGTCACATAACCTTGCAAGCTTTTAAATAATCACAAAAGTCTCAAGTTATACAAATAATAACTATAGTAAAAATGCTCTTAAGATCATTCAAACCGAAGAAGATCAAACCATGAAGATACGAATGCAAACACATAAGTAAAAATACCGCTTTTCATTCCTTTCAAAGCTAATCAAATACATTTTATGCCTTCAAAGATATTTGATACAATACTCAAAGCAAAATAACATCTTTCTTCAAGTAGTACATTTAGAGAATCAAGTTGATAATTCATCATAAAACCAAATTAAACAATCTCAACATCATATCAGATATGCGTGCCTTTACCACTTACGGCAATCATCTCGCAAAAATTGTCAACATGGGTCGCTTCGGTGAACCGAGCATGATAAGCACTAATTCTTAAAACAATTGCAATCCACCAATTGTTTTCATTAAACAACCTTTTAAAAGAAATCATTTCACCAAACATGTAAACATATTTCAAGACCATGCTCTTTTGTAATTCAAACATGACTATAAACGTGTAACTCATATTATAGTTACTAAATAGTCCTAGATATTTTTCAGATATTTCCTCATAAATATTAATGACCAAGAAGAACAAATGTATCCAAAACAACTATCCATCCGAATCCCAAGGATAGCAAACATCCCCAGACCATTACATTCAACAAAAAAAAGATGAATACCCAAACAATTCATGAATCCATCAGTATGTTTTAACAATTCCAACAATTAAATATAAATATATCAACATATACTTTACAGCAAAAGAGAAAGAAACCGAAACATTCAGATTTCCCTTCCAATCATGCTTATGACTATACCATCCTCTCAAGAGTAATGCATTCACATTATACGCATGCGACTAAGCTAGTCGAGACCGCAGGAAGAACTACGATTCTGTTAAAATCAAATATAAAAATTTCCTGTAGCTTACTTAACAACACAATAGCCCTCATGGACAAGGCAATAATGAATAATCCATCAAATAGACTCCACATAACTTTCCATATTATTCAACAAACGAGAAAATATCCAACGCCATCACTTGTCAAGGCACAGCTAATAACTCTTTATCTCAGTCAAGCACAAGACTAGATAATCACAATAACAGAAGATGTAACCATGCACAAACACAACAACAATCCCACTGAGTCGAAACACTCAGCAACATACAACTCAATCTAATCCCTACTAAAACACAAGCAAGGACTTAAATCAAAAGCCGAAATCAAAAAGAATAACCTCTTTATCACAGTCAAACAAGAGGCTAGATAACATTAAAACAAATGATGTTTCCATATGCATATATAGTGACATTCACACTGAATCTAACACAAACATGCACAGCTTCATTCAACTGAAACATATCCTTATGATAATACAGCCATGACTTATATTGGAAGCCGTTTTCAAGAAAAATAATCACAACAAGGTCTTCACAGAAGCCGAATTCCATATCAGTATTTTCCTCAAAGTTTCATTCTAAGCCAAGCTACTACGGATACAACAGGGTCTCAAACCGAGTAAGGTTTGTAAAGAAAACCCTTCCTTTAATTTCCACAGAAGCGAACAGACAGGAACACAAGAATGTTAAGAAGGAGTCTAGAACGATATGCATGCACAACGAGGGTTTAAATCGAGATTCGCGCCAACTCGCAACATATCGAGATCTCCAACAGTATCACATACAACTAGTGCTCATAACAAGGCTTCGATTAAAGTTGATTTCATGCGACAACAGTTCAAGAATCCCAATAGTACTCACAGCAAAACTTATACAAAAGTCGTAATTCAAGATACATATCAAGGATTCCAACTGAACCAATATCTTAAGTAATCTCAACTAAACAACAGCATTCGAACTAAGCTTAAGCAGAAGACGAAACATACGAAACATAAAAAGAATTCCAACTGAGTCTGTACCAACGATATTCACTGCTAAGCAACAGTATTCAAAACAAAGCAACATAAATAGATATACCAGTTTCTTTTCACGGACTCCAACTGAGTCTAAACTAACAAGTATTCTCATTCATAACTTCTACGTAAGTCCAAAATATACGAAACATTCCAAGGACTCCACAGAGTCATTTTCGTAGATATTCCTTGCAAACTTTCAATGGATTATATCCCAAAAATTGCAACACAGGGAGGACTTCTACAAAAGTCACATTCAAGTAGTATAAACACAGCAAGTTATCCAACCAGAAGTAACTTAAAGTATTATAGCAAGATCCAACAAGATTCAGCAACCATAAAAGTACAGCCGGTCTCAAACAAAGTGAAACCACAAGAAAGATTAAATACAGAAACTATTCCTTCAAGGTATTCTAGAAAATCGAGATTCCTAATTTCACAGGAAAAGAAGAACCAAAACAATGCTTCCAACCAACTGAATTGAAATCACCTGAACAGAGTTGTTTTAATGAAAGCATTTGAAGTAAAGGAAGATTTTTAAAAGTTAGGGCCTAAGATGCCTGGTAATGTCACTTAAAAATCTGAAGAAGACCTCTGAAAGAGCTCGAGCCTTCTCCTCTTCTTCCACGTTAGATTCAACAACAATAATTTGTTATTTCCATGCCTTATAAACTTTCCTTGACAGAGAAAAGAGCTAGTTATTCTCATAGTTGCCATGCAACACCAAGTAGACTGGTTCGAAGAACCAGTGATCAAACAGAGAGAAAACCGGAGCGCATGGAAAACCAAACAAACAACCAGTTTTCCATTTTGCATGTCTTCCCGAGAAATCCGAGCTCGGAAACCGAGTTCATTAATTGCATTAACTCCAAAATTCCCGCTCAATCTCCATTGCCACCGACCGCCATAGTTGGCGATGGACAAAAACAAACCAAAGACCATTTCCAGATTTGGTGACTCGCCACATCGGATTTCACTAGCCGCGTTTGTAACTCTCCACTAAATCCTTGTCCTTCATACTTATCCATCTCATTTAATGCCATAGAAACTACCACCCATGGCTCGCACCCCTTCATAGGTCCCTTTCCTCCACTAACATTAGTTAGGTTAGAAACATAGGTTAGATCATAAGGTGATACTTAGTCTAACTTCCTTAGTGCTAGGTCGCTAACCTTAGGAACATTTAGCTTATAGCTTAGGGCTAGGTTAGATTAACACTAATCCAACCCATAGGTTATTAACCTTAATAAATCCAGTCTAGGTCTAACAATTAGAATCATTCAGTATAAGAACCAACAAATATACATTCACGAAAAGGATTCATTCCAGCACTGATAATAAGCTAGTAGTATAAATGTATCTGAATTTATTACCTGGCTCAAGATCAAGACCTTCCTGATATTACGATATCGGGAACCAATTCATTTAACATGATCAGCCTGAGTTAGACTCCGGAATAGCTTATTCAACACATTCATACCTTGCAACCTTCGTAAGGTCTATAATTTTGTTTCATCCCGAATAAACTTAAAAAAATCTCTTGGATCAATGCCACGATCCAAGGTGAGTCATATAGATGGATAAATCCACAATTCATTCCGAAATCAGATTAAACTCAGTGTGCAAAAATGAAAGAAATAAAAGAGTCCAAGCATATCCTCGCTCACCAACGATCTTCAAGAGCAAAGAAGATACAATCCATATCAAGCATGACTTCACAATCAAAGGAACACGTCCTTTTTATAGAAGAAATCATATCTCAACACTTGAATGCTCGGGAGGAAGTGATAGTTCGTGAGTGTTACACATAACCCTCTATTCTCCCTTTGGTCATACTTCTCTTGAATGACTCAGTAATTCATAACTCTCCCACACATCTAATGCATATAATCTATGTTGCAAAACAAAAACAACATTATTAGACCCTTAACCTATTTTCATTTCTTCAATTTCAACCTCTAACTTTCTTCTATGTCTTCTTCACTATGTTAGCACATCTATGATTGCGTTAGTGTGTATCCTTACACGAAAAGTGCTTGTCACACTAGCGCATGCACTTCATAACACTAACACATATAAATTTACGCTAGTGCATGTCACACTAGCATGTGCACTATGACACACTCACATACCTACCTCTACTCTTTCTTGTACAATACACTAGAAAATTTATCACTTCACACTTATGGACCCTACATGTACACTAGTGCGTTCACCTGCTACACTAGTGCACATTATGGGTCATGTTAGTGTAGCTAAATGTGTGCCCTAACATCAATTTTCAATTTTCTCCAAGGCCTAAAATGCAATAAATACACTCAAAAATATTTTTTTGGGCTACATATCATGTCATCATTGTCTATCACCCATCTAAACTATCGACGAGATCCACAAGGTTATTATGCTAAGAATTTTTAGCCATTTCTCTCTAAACTCAAAGAAAAATATCACTCAAGGGGAAAATGAACTCTAATAGAAAATATGAACTATGATATTTAACACTCATCCCACCCATTTACTTATACCATTTTCCTAACCCTAATTCCTCCATTTTGTCCTCTACACCCAATTATCTAACTTTATTGGCCATTTCTTCAAATCCTTGTCTGTGACTTCTTCTCTCTCCTATCAAGTGGTTGTCCACCACTTTGTCGCATATCCCACCCACTCGAGGGGCACTCCTTGATAATTATCCAGACTCATTGGGGGCATTCAAATGATTCACCGAGGCAAATCAGGCGGATTTAAACTAATTTGTTATCATTTGTTCACATTTTTACATGTGTTTACTATCTTTAAAGTACCATTACTTCGTAATAAAAATTTAAAGAGGGGAAAATGTAGACACCCCAAAAAAACCACTACAAATTATAAGCTTTCAAAATCCCATTTAACTCATTGTTCTTTATCACATCCCTTAGCTAATTTAATATCAAATTAATTAAATAAATTCTCACATATCCACTTTCTTATTTAAATAAATTAAATATCCTCAAATCTTATCTACCTCCTCAACTCAAGTTGATTAAATTCATGACTAAAGCTAAAAATCATTATTATAATCAAGAGGATGTGTTTAAATTAACTCAATTCATGAATTTGAGTTAACTGAGGATATATCCCAAGTCATGGAAATCAAAAATAACTCACATTCGTCCAAAATTCATCCATTCACAACACTTTTTGGGTGAATAAAATAAAAATATGAAATTAAAATCTAAAAACATGTGTAATCCATTTCCAACTCAAGAATGTCTCATTCACACAAATCTAGACCAAAACTTCAACTCTTCAATCAATCTGGAAACTCAACTAGACAAATTAGTTATATTTAGTATATCTAAATCAACTCAATCTAAACTTAGCTTGAGGATTCACCTTCCTCAACTATAAATCAATGGTATTTCCTTCAAAAATCATCCACCAAAAAGCTTGAGACTTCGATCCGTAATTTTGTGTAATTTCTTGGTGAATCAATCAATCATTCATTCATACCGTTATTTTGCCCATATTCTATCAAATCAATCATCTTCATGATCATAGATTGATTTATCCTCCATTTGGAATACTTCTCAGAGCATCCACAAATCAACAAAATCTTACAAATCAATCAAGTCCAACATGATTATAACTCAACCCCGATCTTCTAGACATATCGAATTGTGGCTTTGGGATTTTACAATAGAATGTTTACTTTCTTTTGTTTTAATTTTCCTTATTCGTGTAATTTCCATCTAGTCTACAATGACAATGTAGAATAAATTATTACTAGCGCATATATTCCCTTTTACTGTATTTTCTATTACAATGGAAACATAATCCTTTTTCTCATTTCTCTTCAATTTTTTGAATAGTCAATCTAGTTTTCTTATGTATTGATTGTGTTGAACTGTACACTCTCTACTAGTATTGAAATTCCTCATTTTGGTCATTTCTCTTTCCTTCACCCACTAAGAAACTACCATATATTCTTATGTTGAACCTAGATTAAGGATTTGAACATCAAGTTGTATTTTATCCTTAAGACCCTATAAGAACAAATCATTTAGATTATCCTTTGAGATGACATCCATGCGTAAGGATAATTTTTGGAATTTTTGATATAATCCTTGACTTTCCCCATTTTCACAACTTTAATATCTTAATAAAATTGTGTCCTATAATGATATTGTTGTAGTGGAGTTAGATCTCATCTATGAACATTTACCGTGTAATGAGGAGACACTTCTATTTCTTCTACTCACCCATCCATGTATACCGAATGAACGGTCTTAGTTCCAAATACAAGGATACTCTTAGTGTTATCTTTTTCCCACTATGTGGTTTTACCTACATGGTCTAATTATCTTTCTTAGGTTAATCATAGGTTATTAGGGGAATGTACTTTAAGTCATTTTCTAATTGTGAGTTGAGTTAGTTACCTTTTTGGGTGACCTAATTTCTCACTATATAATGTAACCTCATATGCATATTTTGGCTAATTGGCTTATGCATGAATGAATGAAGAGTTTTTCTTCCCTTGAGTGTTTTTAGATCTCACTACTCCACACATATTTCTTCTTTGTGCATTCGATCATATCCAATCCTAATCCTCATTATGGATCACTCTAATATGGTATCGAGCTAATCTAGTAGTTAAATGTCATTACAACAAAGCTTGTAAGATATAAAATTCTAGCTCATTCAGTGTTAGTATTTTCATTGATTTCAATTTTCAAGGGTTTGGTGGGGTTTCTAGAAAATTCATGCAAATACTTGATGTGGAAAATCACAACACCCCCGAATGGCCAAGTTGTGGATGAGGCATTCGATGTGATTGCATAACATGGAGTTATCTCAAAGTATGGGACCTTGCAAAATGGGATAGCTCTCCGGATAAGGGTGATTCCTCTTCCTAATCCTACCCGTGACAACTATTCCTAATGTAAATAAAACTACTAGCTAAACATAATCTAACACTTCCAAGGAGACAAGGGGAGAGATGCGTGAAACAAAACCTACACTAAGAGCGTTGACACACCAATAAAAGGAGGTTGCTTGATAGATTCCCAACCCTAAAAATGGAGAAGAATGCACTTAGAGAGGGTGGTCATGCACCACAGACAAAATTGCACACATTACACCATTCCCAAATAAACACAACAACACCAAAACCCTACAATGGAAACATTAGTTTGCACAGAACACCTAGTAGCAATGAGAGGCAAGAAAGAACAATCAAGATCATGTGAGGTTAGAGAGATTAACACAGAACATGGATTTTCATTGCTCAAGAATATGCATAGTACATTGCAGTAGGGAGAGGTAAGAGTGTCATTACAATTTTTAGTGTGAAGGCCTTAAGCCCCAAGAAATTCACAACAGCCCAACTGAAGGAAAGGAGAATAGGGGTGCAAAGGAGGAAAAATGACTAAATCCTTGCAATGTTCCAACCCCTTATAATTTATAGAATTAAAAAGTGAGAGAGAGAGATAAGAATTCAACTTTCAATGAGTATGGAGGCCCATCCCTGCTTGCATCATCCTATGGAGTCCTTTGATATTTCCCATACCTTTTGTACTTTTCCTTGTTGGAGAAGGCAGCATGCCCATGCCTTCATTAATGACCCCACCTACCTAGGAAATTGTTAAATGTTCTTGAATTTTAGAGGTCCAAAATCTCCAAGATTCCACTTTTTATGGTGCCAAGATATAGATCTCATCTTAACCTTTCCAATGGTTGGGTTTTTATGTAAATTAGACAACGGGAGCAAGGGTTATGCCATTTCGGACTTCACGGGGCTCTACAATTTCAGTGTTTTATAACCTTCAAAATCCATCTTTTCATGTCTCCATCATGAAGCTATCCTTCCCACCTTTATTTCAACTATATTTTTGCAAAAAGGGGCTTAACTTGAGAAATTTATCACATTTTGAGTGGAAAGGGGTTTTGTGCCATTTTAGGCACTTAGCAAAGTTGTTTGGCATAGTGGGTAGCTCGGCGAGCTCGCATCAAGATGTTTTCATTTGTTCATGGTGGGCCTCATTTTTTTATTTCCAGACTCATTGGTATTTACCACCTTGCATTAGCAGGACACCACTTCAACTCCAAGCTCACACTACCTAGTGACCCCCTTCTTTTTCCCGCCTACCTCTGCAAACATTCTAATCATCTTAGCTGAGTGGATTTTGTTTTGATCGTTGAGCACTTAGATCTTTCGCCACCACTTCACCATTGCATTGACCCAACTTCTTTGTCTTCAAGCACATTTGTATAGTTGGTGGCTTCTCCCATGCGTTGGTCAAGCTTAAATCTATGCGTCATGTAATGTATGGCCCTTAGAAATCCCCTCGAATCTAGTGAGCCACTCGCAAAGCTTGACCTGAAATCGACACCTACCTAGCTCACATTTCACACAAAGTCCAACTAAACAGCCCCCTCAAGTTGCATTTAACATGGCCACTTCCATTTAGTTGGCTTCGTACTAACCCTCACTTACCTCGGCATGCTCCTTTGGCTCAGCCCCGTGACTTCTCCATGACACCACCTACCATGTTGACTTTCTAACTACCTCCAATAGAGAGAGTTGAGTTTGTACCACTTAAGACTCTTCTACATCGACTTTTGGAAATTTTCATTTTAGAGTCATGTGCATTATTCATTTGTTCAGTTGGAGAAAACATTTGAATCACCACAGCCTCGAAGTATGAATTTCAAACTTCGGGATTTGGATTTTGTGCTCACTCTCACCCGACACTATTCATTTCGCCCACAAAATTCTCCAAATTTTGAAACCCCGAACTTTGAAATTCGAGTTCTGGTTTCGGTTTCTTCTTTTTTTCCACCGATGTCGGGCCACATCCTAGATTCTCGAACTACATTTTTGCCAAAATCTAAGACCACTTTTTCCCTGAAACCCTTCCCGAGCTATTTCTGGGCTCTCCAACACGTGCCAACTAGATCGATTCAAACGAAGAGCTCCCGCAATGCATTCGACCGGGCGAGCCCATGTTTTCATCGGCCCACCCCGCGACCCATTCATTTTTGTGCTAGGTTGATGTCATATTCCCCTTAGTCCATGGCCGACCATTAGAGTTCTTTCGTGCATCCGGAGTTCCACCGCATTGAGTTGGCTCGAGTGATGTACTGCTTTCTACATAACTCGGTGGTGCCGAGTCCCACATTTCACTCAAATTTAATGGTGTTTCCCGACCTATTCCTCCGGGCATTGTTCATTCAGGCATTGAGCCCATCCAACATGGCTACTAAGACAAGCTCCACGAATTCTTCATTTTTATAATGCTTTGAGTCAATACACCTAATGCCAAGCTCGTTTGTGACCTCGTTACCCGAAATGTTCTATGCTTTCTCGATCATGGAATCATCCTTTCTCTCTGTAATGAGATCAAATTCACATCTCAAGCTGTTCAAACCTTACGAGTGATTCTCCATCACATTCGCATGAAGTTGGCCCCTCGGTGTGGCTCGATGAGCTCATTATCCTAAGTCCTTTTATTTTCTTCCCGCCTTTAAACCACCTACGAAGAACCATCCTTGGGACTCCATGTTTGAATCTTATTCGTGAGCCCGATGTTGATTTATTCAACCGACGAGCTATATTACTCAGCCTCAATGACACGAACCGACCCCTCACGCATGCGAGCCGACTTTCATCCGTGAGATCAAGGTGCTTATGACTCAACTCGCCATTTTACGAATTCTCTTCCTAGGACTTGTTTGAGCATTTTGTGTCATGTCTCACCCATAATGGATCCTCTACAACATCCCACCGGGATTATCCTTTGATTTTCCCGAATCTAGGATTTTGCAAACTTGCCAAATATATCCCGGCACCCAGCTTCACCATTTCCTGGGCCAAGTTGATTCATTTGGGCTCGATTGAGCTAGACTCCCACAGATTCCCAATGCTTGGAAAGCTCTAATGTGACTTTCTCGTTGTGTGATTCAATGGAGCTCATTGTGTGCTTTGCGGATTTTCTCCAACTCGTGAGCTAGGAGATCTCACCGAGCTCCTAACATTCATTCTATCAAGCCCCCTTTGTCTTCGTGCTCCTATCCACCTACATTGGGCTCAAACTTTTGTGCCCTTCCTTTCCCTCGCTATGACATTCAGCTTGGTCTCCCGACCCCATTAACATTTCCAAGATAGCTCGGCCTCGATCATTCTCGAACCATCCAAGCCATGCATCGCTCGCTTGTGAGATTGTTTCAATGAGCTCTATGTCTTCCCTTCGTGTTGCATCCGTGAGCTCGGCTCACCATTCCTTTCTCCCAACATGAGTTTCCTACTTATGACTGGCTCGTCGAGTAGCTTGGTGAGCTTCTTTTGACTCGGTGTGTGTTAGGGCCCTTTTGCAACTTTTTATCATTTTTGGATTTTTAACGAATTTATTGGAGCTAGGAGGTGAGGGTAAGGTAATAGGGTACCTAAGCCACTTTTTGCATATATGGGCCTTGTGGGGCCCACATTTGTTTTTCTTCAAGTTGATCCTCAAGGATTAAAACCTAGAAGAGGAAAAAAATCTCTAAATGATTTCACGCCTTCCTAATCACTCCCGAACATGAATTTACCCATAAACCCCTTAGTTTACTCATGAAGGCCCTTCACTCCTTAGGTTCGATCCTACTATGTTGTCCATTTTTCCTGGGGGAAAATGGATAACAATACTTTCTTTAGAGTATCTATATGAAAAATGAATAGCATCGTTGAATTAAGGAGGGCTCAAAACCATAGGTTAGTTACAAATTGATCCAATTCGTGATATATGATTTCAACCATTTTTAGAGGTCTTTTAAAGGTTTTGTTTTAAATCAAAAATCACACCATCTCGTGCTCAAATAAAAAATTAAATAATTTCTTGGTTTATCTCGGGTTTTTCAAAACATTTGGTGGGTATTCGATGTTTTGTGTGGAATACGTATATATTTTTCATTATCTTGGGTTTTCCTTGTCTTTTCCTCGCCATTTTTGTGTTTTAAGATTTACATGTGGTATCTAACAAGTTAAAAATCCCACCTCAATGTATTTCATGAATTTCAAGGTGTTTGACATGCCAATATTTTTTTCTTAGTGCATTTTGGGATCTACAGGTTGTTCGTCAAGTCAAAAATGCACTCTAATGTTTCAAGTTTTCGAGACTTTGGAACATCTTTAAATCTCAACACAAATTTACATATTGTGGTCAAACCTCAAAACCCCGGTCAACACCCGGTGTTTCTAGTTTTAGAACTTGTAAAATTATAATCATTTCAACACAACTTGCAAATTGTAGTCAAACCTTTGAACCCAAGTCAACTCTTAGTGTTTTAGGTTTTTAACTCAAAATTTTCAAGTTTCAAGTTCAAACACCTTCTTTACACACTTCGGATTCTCGCCTCTTGCTTGACACATGTTAGGTTTTTCCATCCATTCAATACATATCATGTTTCACCACCTACTCAACATGTGTCAGGTTCCACCACTTACTCAGACGCATTAGGTTTCGCAACCGCTCAACATGCGTCAGTTCCACCACCTACTCAACATGCATCACGTTGTGCCACCTACTCAACATGCACCGGGTTTCATGACCTACTCAACACATGTTGGGTTCCACAACCTTCTCAACATGTTTTGAGTTCTATAACTTTCTCAACAATTCTACAACCCCAATAGCCTATTTCAGGTTCCGAAGGTGTTCGAGAAGTGTAAAACCATGACTCGATTTATAAGGATTTTTGAGGTGTTTGAAAAGCACCCAATCCCAATAGTGTTTGTCAGTATTTTTAAGGTGCTCGGTAGGTGTAAAATCTAACAATGTTTGATGTGTGTGCACATCAAATTCAGACATGGGGCAAGTGACACTACTCATTGGGAAAAGAGGGTCATTTTGGGTGTGACATCACTCCCCTAGTCACATCACAGTGTAAAGTGACATCATCAAAGGGGAGAGGTAGTCTTCATATCCCTTAGCCCCGGTCACATGGGAGTTAATCCCTTAGTCACACGCTCCATGCAAGGGAGGCTTAAATTTTCTTCATAAATTTTGGGCAAATTTTCCAACCCAATTTTTCATACAAAGTGAAGATTATTTTTCTTGAGCAAGAAACTTCAAATATCCATAAATTTCAAATGACAACTCCATTTCAGTCAACGTTTTTTGAAAGTGTGATGTTTTTAAATATACGCATTAGTAATATTCTCGTGCCTTGTAAATTTTCACCTCTATAGTTTCAGGGGGCTATATTTAAGTCTTTTCAACACACTCAATTCAATATACAACCACTTGCTCTGCAATGGATTTCTCTCATGTTCCACTTCTTACTCTATTCAACTATCACAAGTGGAAATTCAAAATATAAATCCTCTTGAGAAGCAAAGGCTTACACCACATCAAAAAGGATATAAAAATGTAACCGACACTAGATGCAAAGAAGGTGAAATGGTACAACAAACGTGATGAATCCTACAATCTATTATGCATGTCCATGTCTCCCAAATTGATCTTTCATATTAAATTTTTAAATACTCCTAATGGTGTGTGGACCAATTTGGAATGATTCTTTGGGAATAAGGACATAATGAGAGGTCATGAGTTTCATAATGAAATCAAAAATTTGATCCAAGGAAACTTTGACATGATATAAGACTCATTCACAAAATTCAAATCACTCAAGTTGCAGTTGAAACTATGTGGCATAGATAAAATTGATGAACAATTGGTTTTTTCCATCCTTTCCAAATTGGGTTCCAACTATTTTTTCTATGCCTCGTATGTCATGGGAACTACACGGACAATGTTGTCCTTGGAAAATTTAACTTCGACTTAACTTGAGATTGATACAAGATTATTCAAATGGGTGCATTGAAGTCCTCTAAACCACATGCTCTACTTGTTGGACATGAGAAATATAAGAATTCAAACAAAGAGAATAAATAGAATAACAAGGTTTATGAGAGCAAAAGGGATTAAAATGATCCCACATCTAAATAAAATTTTGGCACTTCCTCTTCCAAAGTGTTAATCCCAAGAAATAGGATCAAATGTAGGTATTATATGTGCAAAGCATGATGAAAGAAAATTTATGAAGAAGCAAATTGAACACCTCACAAGTCTTCTTGAAAATAATAACATAGGTTTTCTTGAATCTATCAAACCATCTTCGTCAACCGAGGAGGGCCCCTAGTTAAAATTGTATTACCAAATCCTACTTGGGTAATTGATTCTAATGCATCACATCATATGGCCTCTTCACATGTGGATTTCACTTCTTTGGAGCCATGTGACATGTCCTCTATATGATTGGGTGACAACTCTTCTACACAGGTTTTTGGGAGAGGGTTTGTTGAAGTGAGTGGAGGAACATTCAACAATGTTCTTAATATTCCCTCATTGTCAACTAATATCTTATCAGTCTACTATATTACTCACCTTGGTCAGGGCTTGTGTGTTGAGTTCACTCCAAATTCAGTGTATGTCAAAGAGTTACATAGTGACACTATCATTGCAGTGGGTATAGTCGATCATCGGACTTAGCTATATTCCTTAACACTTTATCCCTCTAGAATATTCATGGGATTCACCTACACTTGATGTCATTTCTAATCTTGAGCACATTTCTAATTATAAGGATTTATCTTATATCACAAATGACTACATTAATGATGGGGACCCACCTCCACCATCTCCTTGTCACCTTCCAAATATTGAGGAGTTATTTCTTGATCCACCTACTTCAATTCCATTGTTGAATTTTCAGGGAGTAGGTAGGTCTTGATCAAGGCTTCATGACATTGGGTAGTCTAGTACACAGTTGTAGGGCCTTCCATGTTACTTTTTTATGCTTCAGATACACCATCCCTTCACGAGGTATGTCTCTTCTAATTTGCATGAGGATCATAGTTCCTTATCTATAAACCACACCTTGGATATAGATCCAATAGCCACTTAGCGGACTCATTTACTTTTCCACTATGATTCACTCCTCGCTATATCTAATTTGTATCCATGTACCTCTCAACAAATATATCAATGTTGTCTTGAAAGGCCTTGTGATCTAGAAAGTAGTGATGTTATTACTTGGAACATAATTCCAAGCTTTAAAAATATGACACAATCTTCATGTGCTCCTTCCGATCCACAATGACTTCGGGAAGCTAATTTTCTCGGATATAGGATGGCTACATGTTATTGTGGCTTTAATTGGGGATTTTAGTCCTACCTTATTTTATTCATTCTTTTTGAGAGGATTTTTTCTCACCGGGTTTCTCTTTTTCTCCACTTTATGAGATATTTGGATTTTAATTGGATACATTATTAGGCCTTGTCGCCAAGACCCAACTTTATTTTCTACCCACCTAAGCTACGCTTAAGGGGGGTGTTGGTGTAGGATTCTCCCCTATGTGTTTTACCTACACGATATAATTAGCTTACTTAGGTTAATCATATGTTATTAGGGAATATACTTTAATTCATTTTCTAATTGTGAGTTGAGTTAGTTACCTTTTTGGGTGATCTAATTTCTCACTATATAAGGTAACCTCCTATGCATATTTTAGCCAATTGGCTTATACATTAATGAATGAAGAATTTTTCTTCCCTTGAGTGTTCATGGATCTCACTACTCCACATATATTTTTGCTTTGTGTATTCGATCCTATCTAGTACCAATCCTCGATTGTGGTCCACTTCAAAAGATACCAAATACCACCTTTTTACACTGGAACTTGATGTACCTCATAAATAATTTCCATTTGGTTGATCCATGAGAATGGGTCCTTATCATTGAATTTTATCATCTCAACATTTGATACCATGTTTCTACACTAGCTAGAAGATCCAACATGGCTAGGTTACGCAAATGATCCACCCTTGTTGGACTAATTAGGAATTGAGTGTACATTGCGTGAGGACCTTGCATGACCAGATGGGAATTCATGAAAGTAGTCACTAGTGAACTAATGGCCACTAATTCACTTTTCAATGAGTGTAAGATATTTTCAAATTATGCCTTCAATTTACCCTATATTGATAGAAAATTATTCCCTATAGTTGAGGTCATCCTTATTCCCCATGTTTTTAACATTTTTCTAAAGTTAGGTGACAACCTTTGATACGTGAGAAATTAAAGACTTAAAAATCCATATCATCCATATTTCGAGTCATCCCATGAATTTATTTCCCTCGCATTGGCCTATAGTGGACCTATTAGTCATGATGTAGGGTTTGGGACTTAGGGTACTAAGATTTAGGGGAAGAATATAGGGTTTAGGGGGTTCTTTTGGATTTTGGCCAATTACAGGAAAAAATAAAGAACTAACCTAGATAATTTTTCGTAATATTTCCAAAACTATATGAAACTTAGAAAAGTTTCAAAATATGTAGACTATGGAGTGAATTTATGAAAAATCCTAAAATGGATAAAAACTTGTGCAAAATATGTCACAAATTTTGAAATTTAGAGGTAACCTTGATAGATTTCACACTTCAAAGAGAAAAATAGCAAAAAAATATCATTGTTTGGGATATATAGCCAAGTCTTCGAAATTAGGTTTTGACCTAATTTTGGCCCTAATTGAACCTTTCGATACCACTTGTAATGAAATTACTTAGATATATATGAATATCAGCAACAATATAATACTAAAGAACCTAAAATATAGAAAATGATCATAATATGCAAGTAGACCGACTTAAACACTTCGAGGGGGTGAGTTCCAAACCATACAATAATACTCAAGTGCATAATATCATGATCATTTATTTCTTACTATCTCTTATATATACCCTATTATGATATGTAAAACACCAAGGCCTGACTAATAAGCATATGAAAGCATAAATAAATATGATATAATATGTTAGGAGATTATGTTAGCCACGTGTCGGCTAGACACATCCCGATATATGACTCAGACTAAGGGTTTAACAAACATTCTACTCAACATCGGTGTGATTATTGTATTCACATAGATGGGAGGTATTTGTTTCATCACCTCATTTGTAACCATTATAGTAGAAAAGTTTGCGATTCTAATCATTTTGGAATCTCAATCCTTGCTCCATGATATTTGTGAGAAGTGCAACTATGACAGCTTAGCTTCTACATGTTGGCTCACCGATACCCCTACACATAGGTCTCTCAAAATATAAAAAAGAATTTTATGTTGGCCATCCTACTAAAGTGGAAGGAAATTCAACACTTAGAATTTTTAATGTGCATTAAATGCCAATCCTACAAGAAATGAATCTCATTTCTTATCCAGGAAGGGAAAATGATTTAAATGAACACTTTGAGCAAGACTAACCCATGTTAACATTAAAAGAAGTATTTACAAAAATCTATTTTTATAAAGTACTAATATCTAATTTTAGTAAGGATGATCCAAATGAATATTCAAAGCAATATTAACAATTATAGGTCTTCAGAGCATTTCTATGCTTCGACTATGTCGTAACTTAGATCCTCATTGAAGTGGTCTTCATTGTTTCTGCGTGTACACATTATGAAAGAAACATGATCCTCCAAAATAGGACACTGAACCATCTATGCCCTCTTCTACTATAAGAGACCATGTGCAAACTCCTTGTCATAGAGACCAAATATGGTTCACTCGACCAGCACTCAGCTGACCTGATCGACATCGTGTCGGCTGAACTAACACAACACCACAAATTGGCATAGGTCACCAAACCAGGTGCCTACTCCGACCAAATTCAATAGTTATGTTGAGCCAGTCATTTCAAGAAGCACCCAAATCTTGTACAAAAACTTAACAACAATAATACATGCAATAAAAATTGTACCAAGATGAAATACATCACCTTACCAGCACTAAGATACTCAACCGCATCTTCAAATGAAGAACACACTTTCTCTGATGGAAACCTCGTCTTCATTCTATGCTAATATATTAATCTTCTCTAATGAATCCCATGCATCTAACTACACCAAAGGATGCATAACTGCTCCTCTATCTCATTCTCAGATCTAGATTTGTAATCCCAAACATGCATGTGCAACCAAAATAATATAAGCACTGCAATACCAAGATAAAACCATACCTCAATAACTCGGATCTATAATCTAACCAACATGCTTATGCCTCCAAGAACCAGTGGATACTCAAAGCAACCAAGATACATTCCATGCATCTTCTTAATTCTTCATATCTGTGATTTTCTGTTTAAAACTAGGCTACCTAAGAATAACCGACCACGGTCACTCAGAATCGACCACTGGTTACCCTATAGCCAACCATGGTCACCCCTGTCAATGTTGGTTGCCACTTAACCGACTCGGTCACCTGTAATTTCAAAGCAACATTACTCTTCCAGCCTTCCACTTGAGATTGAATATCTTCCCGCGATCTTCTCATCAGAAAACAAACCCTGCTCTCATACATGTCATCAAACCACTAACAAAACCATGAAGCAAACCCTTGCTCTGAAATAACCAAGCTAAACAAGATCTGATACCAGTTGTTGGGAATTCGGGACTGCAGAATATTGCTATGATTCAATAACAAACAAAATCATGCATACGGGATCTAAAAAATTCCCCAAAATCTACAACAGTGGAAGTATAAACTAGAATAATCCAAATCAAGACAAAGTACACACACATAACACAACATGTACCATGGTTCACCCAATGTGGGCTACGTCCACCAAAGATAGATATCTCATATATATAATACAACAAGAGTACAAACCAACTCTTCAATACAAGAGTATAATGCATCTCTCCAAGAGTATCTCCTCTCCTCCAGATCTCTAAACGGATCTCCATGAGTGCACTACAATTGTGCCTCCAAACACCACTAGCAGATCTCACATAACTAGGAACTACTGCATCTCTGAACTACTACCAAGTTCTCTGTGGATCTGCAAACAAGACCTCTCACATGGGTCTACCATATGTGCAACTATAACTGTGCACCAAGAAGTAAGTTTGTCTCTCCATCACTTTGCATGTATAACCAGGAAAACATGAAGACAACCTCCTCTACAATATCTAGATCTACATGGATCAACAATACAATATGATCTCATGGATCTACAATACAATACTAGATCTACATAGATCTATAATACAAGATCTCACCAACATGTGGATCTACAAGAAGAAACTATATGTGCTTTGCATACTATGCAAGCCATTACAATGAGACAATAACTATACAAAGAAAATACAAGTAGAAGACATTACCCTCTTCTCACCATTCAGATGTACTTGTTATTTCCTTCTATCCAGCTCCTTTCCATGGAGACTTTGTCTTCATGTAACATGTTCTTTCTTTCTCTTCTTCTTCTTCATCCTCTCAATCTAGGAGAATCAAGGATCTAATTCAATCCTTCTCTTAATTCTCTTACTTACCCTCATACAATGCATGCATGCATATATATCTATTTTGGGTAACTTAACTTTTCTTTTACAATCAATAAATCATCTTTAAAATAATTGATTTATTCTAATTTTTGTCAAAAACAAAAATTGCGTCGCATAGGTAACCGTCGTTGGTTACTACCGACCAAGTGCTAGTCACTTCTTGACTGGATCGACCGATGCCGGTTACACTGACCGACGCGATTACACCCGACCAATGTCGCCATCGCCGAACCAAAGAACATGTAAAAGCAAGTTTCTTGTGAAGCAATTAAGCTCCATTCTCACAAGTCATCTCCATATAGGATTCAACCTTTTGGTTCCCATTTGGAACCCTTCATTTACTATTCCTTGCTACCTTCCCTCTTTCACATTGTTTCGCTATGAAGAAGATGGTTTCAATAGAAAACACAAATTTTAAAAGTTGCAAATTTTAGTAGAAATAAGTTACAAGTTATAGGTTTGCAAGTTTTGAGGCATACATCTCTCCTATAGAGTTTTCCCATTTTTATAAAGCTACATTTGCAAAGAAGCGTGAGAAATACATCTCTCCTAGAAGTTTTCCCACTTTGCATATATTCTCGATTGCAAAGATATTCAAAATACATCTCTCCTAGGAAGTTTTCCCACTTTGCATATATTCTCGATCGCAAAGATATTCAAAATACATCTCTTTTATAAAGTTTGTCCAAATTGTATACATATTCAATACAATTATTTTACTTCAAAAATATATTTTTAATTCTATAATATAGTTCTTTAATCATGTGATTCCGGTTATTAATTATAAAAATTTTGCTATAACACATGAAACACCATAGTGTGTTGTTGACCAAATCCCAAAAATAATTCAGAGCATTAAACTATTTTCAAGAAAATTGTACATGTCCGACATGATAAGCTAGAGAAGCAGAGAAAAGGAAAAAGAAAGATGTGATTGTTCTTTAGACCAACCTTCATCATTTTATATGGTCTTTTAGTCTAGAGTAATTTTATGATATTGTGGTTATGTTAAGTAATTCATTGATGATTGAATTACACATTTATATATAGTCATGTGTTTTGTCTCATTTATAATAAATGTTTTTGATGTTATTCAACATTCTTTAATGAGAGAGTTTCTAACCATCACATCAAATGGATTTCTAAACTAATTATATATTTGAAATCTCTTTTTAAATACTTCACAATTCATGTAATTGTTAATATATTAATATTTCCCAAAAAGAAATCATAATATATGACTAACTATATAAGTATTGATGTTAATATATCAATCTGGTCCCACTTTGTAGAGTGTGAAGTGTCAGAGAGAATGAACAGGAAAATCATGGAGCGTGCTAGGTGCATGAGGTTACATGCAGGGCTTCCACTCATGTTTTGGGCGGAAGCGGTGAGCACAATTGTTTATCTAATTAGCAGAGGACCCTCTATGGCTTTGGATGGAGGTATACCTAAGGAGGCTTCGTCTGGTAAGAAAATTAATTACTGATTTCTTAGATTATTTGGATGTGAGGTATTTGTTCACATTGATGAGGATGATAGGACCAAGTTAGAGGCTAAGTTTGATAAATGCACCTTTGTTGGATATGGTGAAGATGACATTAGTTTCCTTGTTTGGAGTCTTAAAGACAAGAAAATATTTGTGTCTCAGAGATATTGTCTTTAATGAAAAATTCATGTATAAAGATCAGTTCAAGAACAAAAAGAGGAATCAAATAAATAATACATAGTGTTAGAGGACATTGCGGATAACAAGGTGTCCAAGGGGCCAATTTAGGTGCAACATGTTCCGGTATAGCCAGTTCAGGAACCTACTCATCAGGAACCCCAAACTCTTGAGGTGAGAAGGTCTTCTAGGGTAAGAAGGGAACCTGAATGATTTACTCCATCTTTGATTTATTTATTGCTCACTGACACTGGAGAGCCATAGTGCTTTGAGGAAGCAGTGCAGGTGGATGTCAAGAAGAAGTGGGAGCAGGCCATGGATGAAGAGCATAGATATCTTATGGAAAACCAAACTTGGGATATGGTGGAGATACCCGAGGGCAAGAGAGAATTACAGAACAAGTGGGTGTATAGAATCAAATAGGAAGATGGAGGCAGAAAAGATACAAGTTCCGGTTGGTGGTCAAGGGATTTGCACAGAAGAAAGGTATAGACTTTGATGAAAATTTTCTCCTGTTGTTAAAATGACTTCTATTAGGATTGTTCTTGGTTTAATAGCAGTAGAATACCTACACTTAGAGCAATTGGATGTGAAGACTGCATTCCTTCATGGTGAGTTGGAGGAGGAATTGTATATGCAGCAACCACAAGGTTATGAGGTCAAAGGGAAGGAGAGGTTAGTGTGCAAATTGAAGAAGAGCATGTATGGCTTGAAACAAGATCCACGGCAAAGTGGTACAAGAAGTTTGATAGTTTTATGTAGAAGCAAGGTTACTCTAAGTGTCACTCAGACCATTGCGTGTACATCAAGAAGTTTCTTGATGGTAGTTATATTATTTTGTGCCTATATGTGGATGATATGCTTATTGCAAGGAAGAACATGTAGGAAATAAAGGTACTCAAGAAGCAACTAGGTGAATCCTTTGCTATGAAGGATTTGGGGCAACAAAAAAATCCTTGGTATGAGAATAACTTAAAAGGAAAGAGAGGAAGCTGGTGTTATCTCAAGAAGAGTACATAAAGAAGGTCTTGGAGAGGTTTAGTATGCAGGATGCTAAACCGGTTAGTACCCCTTTGGCATGTCACTTTAAATTATCAAAGGAGCAGAGTCCCAAGACTGAGGAGGATAAAATACAGATGTCCAGGGTACCGTACTCATCAACGGTTGGTAGCTTGATGTATGTTATGGTATGCACTAGGCTTGACATTGCCCATGCAGTGGGAGCAGTGAGAAGGTTTATGAGTGATCCAGGTAGAGAGCACTGGCAGGTAGTGAAGTGGATCCTTCGGTATTTGAGAGGGACCATGGGAGCAACATTATGTTTTGGTGGATCGACGCTACATTATGTGTTTATGTAGATCTGTACATCACATGAGATTTTGACAAACATGAGGAGCACGACATGTTATGTATTTACTGATTGGTGATACAACCGTGAGTTGATTTCACGGTTACATAAAAGGTTGGGCTTTATCAACCACAGAGGTCGAGTATGTTGCTGCCACAGAGGCAAGCAAGGAGATGATTTGGTTGACAATAATTTGCTTAATGAGTTGGGTCATAAGCAAGAAGTTGGGAGACTACACAGTGATAGTCAGATCGTTATTTATTTAGCGAAGAACTCCTCTTTTCACTCTAGGACGAAGCACATTTAGCTGAGATATCATTTCATCAGGGTAGTTTTGGAAGAAGATAAGTTGAAGCTGGGAAATATTCATACCAGCCAGAATCCTACGGATATGATGACCAAGGCAGTCACAAGGGAGAAGTTAAAGTTGTGTTCAACTTTGATTGGCCTTCATGGTTGATAATGAAGGGTTGAGAAAATTTTTCAGTAGGAACAGTCTCCAAGTGGGAGATTTTGGGGTGTGGAGCCTGTTTTTGGTCTTCTCAAATTAGTATTGAAGTGTGGAGTTTGAATTGGGAAGATGAAAGGTCATGACCATTTCTTTTCCAGCCATGGGAAGATGAAAGGTCATGATAGTTTCTTTTCCATCTGTGGGAAGATGAAAGGTCATGACTTTCAAACTTCTAGGTCACTTTTGGACTTCTTAAAGGATTGTAATCTTATAAATAGAGGTGTTAGGGTATCTTGAAGATATCTTGTGTGTTCAAGAGGTCTTGAGTCTTAGTGATCAAGAGGTGATCAAGAGTGATCAAGGTTAAGCAATTGGGTGTCAATTGTGGTTTAGATGTGGTTTAGCATCTTTGGAATTCTATTGTGAGTTCATAACTGAGAGAAGACTATGATATTTGTTTTACTCTTGTTGATAATAAAATCTGAGCAAGTTCTTGGTGGGCATAGCCCACATTGGGTGAACCACGTTAAATCTTGTCTTGTCTTCTTTTGTGCATTATTTATTTATGTTATTCTATTTTCGCATGTATAATTCTCGCAATATAGTTTCCTACTATGTGTTTTGAGGAATTGTTTCCGATATTTGTTCTCTAATTCCTAACGTGACGTAGCAATTAGAAGTGTTAGAATAGGAATCAATTTTGTTTTGTTTCTTGTTGGCATTTTGTACTAACACATCTTTTTGTTCACAATATGAAACTTAGAAAAGTTTCAAAATATGTAGACTATGGAGTGAATTTATGAAAAATCGTAAAATGGATAAAACTTGTGCAAAATATGTCACAAATTTTGAAATTGGAGGTAACCTTGATAGATTTCACACTTCAATATGATACAATAGCAAAAATGTCATTGTTTGGGATATATAGCCTAGTCTTCAAAGTTAGGTTTTGACCTAATTTTGGCCCTAATTGAACCTTTCGATACCACTTGTAATGAACTTACTTAGATAGATATGAATATCGGTATTAATATAATACCAAAGAACCTAAAATATAGACAAATGATCATAATATGCAAGTAGAACGACTTAAACACTTCAAGGGGGTGAGTTCCAAACCATGCAATTATACTCAAGTGTAAAATATCGTGATCATTTATTTCTTACTAGCTCTTATATATACCCTATTATGTTATGTAAAACACTAAACCTCGACTACTAAGCACATCAAAGCATAAATAAATATGATATGATATGTTAGGAGATTATGTTAGCCACATGTCAGCTAGGCATATCCTGATATATGACCTAGGACTAAGGGTGTAACAAACACTCTACTCAACATCGGTGTGATTCTTCTATTCACACAGATGGGAGGTATTTGTTTCATCACCTCATTTGTAACTATTATAGTAGAAAAGGTCATGATTCTAATCGTTTTTAGAATCTCAATCCTTGGTCCGTGATATTTCATGGAAGTGCAACTATGGAAGTTCTACATGTTGGCTCACCGATACCCCTACACATAGGTCTCTCAAAATATTAAAAAGGAATTTCAAAGTTGGTCATCCTACTAAAGTGGAAGGAAATTCAACACTTAGAATTTTTTATGTGCATTAAAGGTCAATCCTACAAGAAATGAATCTCATTTTCTTATCCAGAAGGGAAAATGATTTAAATGAACACTTTGAGCAAGACTAACCCATGTTAACATTAAAAGAAGTATTTACAAAAATCTATTTTTATAAAGTACTAATATCTAATTTTAGTAATGGATGATCCAAATGAATATTCAAAGCAATATTAACAATTATAGGTCTTCAAAGCATTTCTATGCTTGACTATGTCGTAACTTAGATTTTTTTTTGAGATCACTTTGTCATCTTTCCAAAGATCCTATGGTTCACCAATCAAGATAATGGAATAGGAGATATAACCGTAGAAGGAACACTTTAACAATAAAAATGTGATTTATTATTTTAAGATTTTGGCCTCTTTTGCCATTCAAATTCACCCCAAATGTTGATAGATGTGGTCTCCATATAGGATTCAACCTTTTGGTTCCCATTTGGAACCCTTCATTTACTATTCTCGCTACCTTCCCTCTTCCAAATTGTTTTGCTATGAAGAAGATGGTTTCAAAGAAGACACAAGTTTTACAAGTTGAAAATTTTAGTAGACATAAGTTACAAGTTGTAGGTTTGCAAGTTTGAGGCATACATCTCTTCAAATGAGTTTTCCCATTTTTATAAAGCTACATTTGCAAAGAATTGTGAGAAATACATCTCTCTCGAGGAAGTTTTCCCACTTTGCATATATTCTCGATTGCAAAGATATTCAACATACATCTCTCTTATAAAGTTTGTCCAAATTGTATGCATATTCAATACGGTCATTTTACTTCAAAAATATATTTTAATTCTACAATATAGTTCTTTATCGTGTGATTCCCGTTATTAATTATAAAAAATTGCTATAACACATGAAACACCATAGTTAGTGTGTTGTTGACCGAACTCCAAAAATAATTGAGCATTGAACTATTTTCAAGAAACTCGTACATGTACGAGATGATAAGCTAGGAAATGGAGAAAAGGAAAAAGAAAGATGTGATTGTTCTTTATACCAACCTTCATCATTTTATATTATCTTTTAGTCTAGAGTAATTTTATTATATTATGTTTATGTTAAGTAATTCATTGATGATTGAATTACACATTTATATATAATCATGTATTTTGTCTCATTTATAATAAATATTTTTGATATTATTCAACATTCTTTAATTAGAGAGTTTGTAACGATCACATCAAAATGGATTTCTAAACTAAATATATATTTGAAATATTTTTACATACTTCACGATTCATGCAATTGCTAATATATTAATATTTCCCAAAAACAAATCATAATATATGACTAACTATATAAGTATTGATGCCAATATATTAATCCGGTCCCACTTTGTAGAGTGTGGAGAAAGGGGCCCCTTCCAACAAAATGTCCATATTAGTAGAACCATTGTATCTCATGGTTGCGTGTATAAATATGACTCACTATTTTGGTGATTTGTTGATCTATATTTTGGGGACCATCATTGGAAATGGACACAAATTTCAAAATCATGTGCCATGGACAAACACTCCCTTCTAGATGTGTCGTACTCTGCCTTAAAACAATCATATTTCCTACCACATTTAGATGCGGATAATTTCAAGGATATATTTTAAAACACATTTACAGTTGGGAGAAAATGTGATTTGTGATTCAAGGATTCAAAATGTTATGTGGGAAGTTTCGTTTACATAACAAATGTAGTACATTTATTTATAATAAACATTTCAATTAAATTTAGTTCGAGCTAAAAATTAAGTGGGGTTATTTGATATTTTTATAAATATGGAAACAAACATTAGCGATCAATAGTAAGAGTTAAAGGTGTTTGTGTTTAAATAGGAAGAATACTAAAAATAAAAAATAAAAAAAAAAAAATATTATTATTATTATTATTGAAATTGTATTTTTGGAGATTAAAGTTGTATAATTTTGATAAATATGGCATAGACAAATTTTGATGTGATGATTATGTTTATCAAGTGTAAGGTTTAGAAAAGTTTGTGCGTATTTTTCAAATTCTTCATGTAAATGTTTAAGAAATTGAACTTCATCTAAACATTAATAAGGTAGTTAAGTATGCCAAATAGTAAGAAAAAGATTTGTTTTGGGGCATGTGCTAAACTAAAGAAAAGAATAACTTCTTTGATATTTATCAAGCCACAAAATTGTTCACAATATTTAAAACAACATTGTAAGTATAATGCAATTGAACCAAACAATCCAAGGTGATAGACAATGTCTACTTTTATGACTTTTCACTAGAATGAATGTTTGAGAAAGAAGTAAATGCTCTAGATATGCTCCCCCTCTAAATTCATTGAATTCACAAACAAGGCTTCATCTCTTGATTCCTCTTTCAAATCATCATTTTATTGTCCTAAATGCACTAATACACCTATTTATTTATAGAAGTTTCTTGAATTCAAAATAATGCCCTATAGAAATGCAAATCGATATATAACACTAAAAAAAAAAAAACATAATATATGAGACCACATGACACAAATACACGTAGACTAACCCACATAAAACATGGCCCCAAAACCATACAACAAAGGTTGTGGGGACCCCATGAATTTCTAGGGACCTAAAATTTTAATTGTGGTTTTGATGAAACCTCCAAAACATAAAGACATACATGTAAGAGAGAAAAAGAAAGGTAAGGAGAGAAATTGGAAGAACGTGACATGGAACAACTAAAAATAGGGAAACACACATAAAATCCTAACCTAAACCAATCATTGAAAAGCGTGTAAAAAAACAAGTATCCTAGAATAATGCAATTTCATGATTTATAATTTAACTCTTTTTACAAGTATTTCCCCTTTTAATTACCTCCACATCTTTTTTTACCAATTGTACATACTCAAGATCATTTTCATTTTCTTATGTTCATTAATATACCTCTGTACATATTTCTCCATTCAGCCAGTGGGTTTTGACCCTTAGAACAAGTTCACCACCCCGGACAGGTTTGTTACCAAACTTGTTTGTCCCTTCTAAGCATGTCCTCTCCATGTGCAACAATAAACTTGTTAAATTGAGCACTTTCATCAAGTCATCATAGGGATGACTTTTTAGATGGTTTGCATGAGAAATTAAGGAAGAGTCTCACATATAAACAAATTCCCTTAGAGGTTGTTTCTTATACACACAAACTAAGATACCTTGGAGATCACCACACACAAAGGTTATACGCATCATAAATATTCCACTTGTGTTGTCTATGTTCAATTCATATGCAAAGTAAATCCAAGTCTAAATTGCATATTTCAGTTGTTTGACCTACCAAAAGAAGGATCATCCTAGTTGCACATTGAATTTATAGTTATTGATTGGGCATATATAATTGTGAGTGAAACACTAGAACTTCACTCACATTGGGAGAACTATGTATGATCAATATCTTCAAAAGATGTAGTGCAATCGCTTTTATGCAACAAGATGTGGGAGGATGGTCCAGGCCTTGTCTAGAGCTTATCATCGTAGGTTGTTTTGTTAATGCTAGCCTTTGAACAAAGAAAAGGCCAATTTTGGAGCATTGCATCATATTGTAGATTTTTTGAGTTAGATTTTAATTGAACAAAGACATGAAAACCCATATTAGAAAAGGTATGAAGAACAAACTAGCACATGATAGGTTTGGCACCCTCATACAAGTTTGGTACTAAACATGCCCCTTATCACGAACTTAACCCAAGGAGCATCTCAAACAACTAAACCATACAAGTCTTTCATTCATGTAATTTTGTCCATATTTCTAAATGTTGATTTTCGACATAGTCATCCAATCAACAAAATCCAGTCTTTCTTTAATCACGCTCTATCGTTTTCCTTTCATTTATGATTGGTTAAATTGCCATCTTTCTACTATTATTTATGTTCAAATTAACGTTTTCTTATTTATTGTTGGGATTTGAATTATACACATTGTTTTAGACCTTTAGGTTTAAAATCAACTAAACAATAAGGAATGAATGTCTAGTTTCTTCAATTTAATCAAAATATAAGTTTCACGAATTTTGAAAATGGGGACATAATTTGTAATCCTTTTGCAATCGATGTGTTCAATTGGATTACCACATTTATATGTGGTGACATAAATAATCACTGGTGTTTATAAGATTTGAGTCAATTTTTAGATACAACACGATGAAACAACACAAGTCACTTTAAGATCAAAACCAATTTTAATGGCACTCGACCCTAACCAAATCTAATAAATAAAGATTTTTAAAACCTAAAAACAATCATAATGGAAGCTTGATTTTCCCGCCACATTTAGATGCGGATAATTTCAAGGATATATTTTAAAACACATTTACGGTTGGGAGAAAATGTGATTTGTGATTCAAGGATTCAAAATGTTATGTGGGAAGTTTCGTTTACATAACAAATGTAGTACATTTATTTATAATAAACATTTCAATTAAATTTAGTTAGAGCTAAAAATTAAGTGGGGATATTTGATATTTTTATAAATATGGAAAGAAACATTAGCGATCAATAGAAAGAGTTAAAGGTGTTTATGTCTAAATAGGAAGAATACTAAAAATAAAGAATAAAAAAACAAATTATTATTATTATTATTATTGAAATTGTATTTTTGGAGATTAAAGTTGTATATTTTTATAAATATGGCGTAGACAAATTTTGATGTGATGATTATGTTTATCAAGTGTAAGGTTTAGAAAAGTTTGTGTGTATTCTTCAAATTCTTCATGTAAATGTTTAAGAAATTGAACTTCATCCAAACATTAATAAGGTAGTTAAGTATGCCAAATAGTAAGAAAAAGATTTGTTTTGGGGCATGTGCTAAACTAAAGAAAAGAATAATTTCTTTGATATTTATCAAGCCACAAAATTGTTCACAATATTTAAAACAACATGGTAAGTATAATGCAATTGAACCAAACAATCCAAGGTGATAGACAATGTCTACTTTTATGACTTTTCACTAGAATGAATGTTTGAGAAAGAAGTAAATGCTCTAGATATGCTCCCCCTCTAAATTCATTGAATTCACAAACAAGGCTTCATCTCTTGATTCCTCTTTCAAATCATCATTTTATTGTCCTAAATGCACTAATACACCTATTTATTTATAGAAGTTTCTTGAATTCAAAATAATCCCCTATAGAAATGCAAATCGATATATAACACTAAAAATAAAAACATAATATATGAGACCACATGACACAAATACACGTAGACTAACCCACATAAAACATGGCCCCAAAACCATACAACAAAGGTGTGGGGACCCCATGAATTTCTAGGGACCTAAAATTTTAATTGTGGTTTTGATGAAACCTCCAAAACATAAAGACATACATGTAAGAGAGAGAAAGAAAGGTAAGGAGAGAAATTGGAAGAACGTGACATGGAACAACTAAAAAATAGGAAACACACATAAAATCCTAACCTAAACCAATCATTGAAAAGCGTGTAAAAAGAAAACAAGTATCCTAGAATAATGCAATTTCATGATTTATAATTTAACTCTTTTTACAAGTATTTCCCCTTTTAATTACCTCCACATCTTTTTTTACCAATTGTACATACTCAAGATCGTTTTCATTTTCTTATGATCATTAATATACCTCTGTACATATTTCTCCATTCGATTCGGTGGGTTTTGACCCTTAGAACAAGTTCACCACCCCCGGACAGTTTGTTACCAAACTTGTCCTGTCCCTTCTAAGGATGTCCTCTCCATGTGCAACAAGTAAACTTGTTAAATTGAGCACTTTCATCAAGTCATCATAGGGATGACTTTTTAGATGGTTTGCATGAGAAATTAAGGAAGAGTCTCACATATAAACAAATTCCCTTAGAGGTTGTTTCTTATACACACAAACTAAGATACCTTGGAGATCACTACACACAAAGGTTATACGCATCATAAATATTCCACTTGTGTTGTCTATGTTCAATTCATATGCAAAGTAAATCCAAGTCTAAATTGCATATTTCCGGTGTTTGACCTACCAAAAGAAGGATCATCCTAGTTGCACATTGAATTTATAGTTATTGATTGGGCATATATAATTGTAAGTGAAACACTAGAACTTCACTCACATTGGGAGAACTATGTATGATCAATATCTTCAAAGGTATGTAGTGCAATCGCTTTTTATGCAACAAGATGTGGGAGGATGGTCCGGGCCTTGTCTAGAGCTTATCATCTTAGGTTGTTTTGTTAATTGCTAGCCTTTGAACAAAGAAAAGGCCAATTTTGGAGCATTGCATCATATTGTAGATTTTTTGAGTTAGATTTTAATTAAACAAAGACATGAAAACCCATATTAGAAAAGGTATGAAGAACAAACTAGCACATGATAGGTTTGGCACCCTCATACAAGTTTGGTACTAAACATGCCCCTTATTGTCGAACTTAACCCAAGGAGCATCTCGCACAACTAAACCATACAAGTCTTTCATTCATGTAATTTTGTCCATATTTCTAAATGTTGATTTGTCGACATAGTCATTGATCAACAAAATCCGAGTCTTTCTTTAATCACGCTCTATCATTTTCCTTTCATTTATGATTGGTTAAATTGACATCTTTCTACTATTATTTATGTTCAAATTAATGTTTTCTTATTTATTGTTGGGATTTGAATTATAGACATTGTTTTAGACCTTTAGGTTTAAAATCAGCTAAACAATAAGGAATGAATGTCTAGTTTCTTCAATTTAATCAAAATATAAGTTTCATGAATTTTGAAAATGGGGGACATAATTTGTAATCCTTTTGCAATCGATGTGTTCAATTGGATTACCACATTTATATGTGGTGACATAAATAATCAGTGGGTGTTTATAAGATTTGAGTCAATTTTTAGATACAATACGATTGAAACAACACAAGTCACTTTAAGATCAAAACCAATTTTAATGGCACTGACCCTAACCAAATCTAATAAATAAAGATTTTTAAAACCTAAAAACAACTCCATAATATATTAAATGGGCAAACATTTTTGCAGATTATAAAATTATTGAATAAACATAGTCATCGGCCAACTAATCAATATTATATTAGTGGAGGGCGACTCCCACTAAAAATCATACCAACTTTCTCACCAACTTAACTCCAAGCATGTCGACCCATGTTTTGCAAAAACATATTTACTCTAATTTATGGGTGTAAAATTTAAATACAGAGCAGATGCTGCAGGAGAACGTCTCGTGACTTTTAGACGAGAACGTCTCATAAAGCAAATTCACATGTCTAAGTCGGTGATAACCAGTGAAAAGACAAAAAGTTAGACGAATTTAGATTCGAAAATGTCAATTCATATGAGGCCACATTTTCCTACAAAGAAGTCTTTTTAAAGACGCCCACGAGGGGCAATACCCCATTGTCATGTTCTAACATGGCACCCAGTAATGATAAAAATTCATGCATATCATACAACGTGCACACGGCATCTGTGCTTGGAGACATGCTATACATAGAGATTCTTCTTAATTATTTTGAAATTAACTATTCATTAGTTTAATAGAGTTCGGATTAAGTTCACTTATCTCTTTCAGCAGTCCTTCACCATACCGGTGCTATAGATACTTAGCCACTTCACTTCCATGGGATTTCTTCACTCGGGTAGAATATATGCATTTCTATCTCTGGAGTTCGATCAACAGGGAAGCACTTGATTATATATATATAGGAAGATAGGCACATTAAGCCTATTTCGCTCAGAATTCAAGCCGCCTTTACTTGGCAGCGAGGCCTCCTCCACTGAAGACGTGTCGAATCTTCCTTTCATTTACTGTAAACTAGCTGTACTTTTACAGTCCCATTGACCTATTTAATTATTTGTGGACATAAATGTTCTCTCTAACGAATCAGTCCTGTCTGAACAACCTGATCTGCCATTAACTATGGGTGGAAAGGAATGTGTTGTGTTGAGCCTGGTGTTGTTGGTAGTGTACATTAATAAGGGATCAGGTCAATCAACCCTGCTTCGTGAGAACTTTTATGGCAATTCTTGTCCCAATGTTGAGGCCATTGTGAAGAATGTTGTTAATCAGAAATTCAGGCAGACATTTGTGACAGTTCCTGGCACTCTCAGGCTTTTCTTTCATGACTGCTTTGTTGAGGTATGGGAGAGATTGATTGCATTTCTTCATGTCTCATTAATTATGATATCATTTTTTAGTTATGAATAAAATGCTAGTTCCACTTCCTGCAACAGAATTGGCCCAACTCATTGAAATGCAAACCATTGTTTGTACTAATTGATGTTGGATTAATGTGGGCATTACTATTGTTGTGGCCATGGTATGAATGTAAGCAATACGGTAATGTGAAATGGTTTAGGTGCTTTCTTGTTTGTGTGTGGCAGGGATGTGATGCCTCTGTGATAATCCAATCTACTGCAAACAATAAGGCAGAGAAGGACTTTGAAGACAACATGTCTCTGGCTGGTGATGGGTTTGATACTGTAATCAAAGCAAAGCAAGCTGTAGAGAAAGTGTGCCCCAACACCGTGTCTTGTGCTGATATCTTAACCATTGCTACCAGAGATGTCATAGGACTGGTGAGTAATCCACATAAATATGTATCATAGAAACTTCAAAGAGTTTTGAGACTTAGGACCATTTAACCAGGGAGAGCTATTGACACAAAAACATAACCATATGCAGTAATTGTGTTCATGGACATGGGACCTATAATCAGATGCATAGTTGTTCATATAGGATATTGGAATTGAGTGAAGTAGAAAAGTGTCATTATATCATACAGGAGTTCAATTCGACTTTCTAGGCAAAAAATCAACCATAAGAGGCTTTATGTTTTGGGGTGAAATAGTGCAATGTTTTTGGCTTGTATGCAATTGCATAGACCCTTCAAAGGCTTTACTTGCATTACTTGTGTTAACACTTTTTACTTTGCTACTGTGGATTCATAATACTCTTACCCACCTTACCTTCTGGCATCAAGCATCCTCCCTTGAATTGGTGCTACCAAAGGCATTTAATATGATATTATCCTTAACATCATGAAAGGCCAGACATTTTTTGTCTAGAATTGCTGCTATCAGAAGACATTCCATATGATACTGTGCTTGACATTATAAATGTCTATATTGTTCAAGGATCAAACCTATTTCCTTATATGGTAATCTGGGGACTTCAATCTTTAGGTTTCCTGCTTTGCATATTGGTTAATGCCTTTCAATCAACGACTCAAAAAACTAAGCTTTTGAGTCTTGTGTTATATGCAGGTCGGAGGCCCAGGGTACAATGTGGAGTTGGGGAGAAGAGATGGAACCATATCCCAAGCAGTCAGAGTCGATGGAAACCTTCCAAAGGCTTCATTTAATCTGGATCAATTGGTGTCTCTCTTCAACAAAAAGGGATTAACTCAGACAGACATGGTTGCTCTATCCGGTAACAAATCACACCAACTTCTTAACTTTGGTACACCTAATAATCTATTCTAGTTTTACCATCACGGTCCCCCTCTTTTTAATGGAGAAGGTTAGTGGTAGAGTTCTTAGGCTTCCAGTTCAGGACTTTGCTAGATGTAAAAAGTAGAGGGGGCTTTGTTGCTAGGTATCTTTTGCAGGGAGGAGTGACATTGATAAGGTCCCACTGCTGGGTGCACTATCAGACTTGTAGAAACTGAAGTCGAGGGATGAATCCCAAAGACTGCACTTGCCTCTGACCGGTCTGAGCAAAGAACTCTTCCAATTCAAGAAAACTAGGAAACTTTCCCAGTCCATGAAAAATTAAAATAGTACTTTTGGAAAGATCGCCCCATATGATGCATCATCGAAGTTTAAAGCACTAATACTTATGACATGGGATTCCATATGGGATTCTTGGTAAATAGATATGGTAGTCTATTTTGCTTCACCAGTCAAAGATTACACTAACATACATTCTGCCCTCCCTCTTTATTAATCTCTTTAGTTTGAATTCTTAACCAAAGGCAACTCTTGTGCAATATTCAGTTAATGACTAAGACCAATTCCAGATCTTTGGATGTTTTCAGTTGGTCCTCTGTTTTGTTCTTGAAAATTCTGCCTGGCTGTAAAGTCTTTCTCTAGGCAACTTCTCCAATGGGTATCACCTTAAGCTGTAAACAAGCCTGCTCGATTCCTAATAATGTCAACCACATTTCATGAATTTGATCAAGCATTAATTAGGTACAAAATCCTTAGATTATTCATAAATGTGTCAAACTTCTTTCGTAAATGTAAAGGATATAGTACATCTTTAGGTCTCAACCTGTCTGGCATGAAATGCAATCCTCTCTGCCCACACATATTAAGGGATGGCCTATCCTATAGACATGGAGTTACCCTTACAATATAACAAGTGAATACACAACATGGCATAGTCTACCCTATCCTATTGGATAAAATTACCTTAAATATAGTCTTTCGCAGTCCATTGTTTATCATAGGCTGTCCCATAGGCTGTTTTTGGTAGGCTCGTGAACGTTAAAATATCTTCTTCTTCAATGAAAGAATCTCTTGATAATGGATTGATGGATATAACCCAAAATGTTATGGGGTTACAACAACATTTACACATGTCTTATCCTAAAACTCTCTCATACAATTACGGTATTATCCTTACAACATGGTAAATAATAAAACACACACATTTAGATAGATAACTGGCATGAATCTACATCATTGACCTAAACCAGTTCTTTAAGCTGATTCAGGCACTTTGAATAGAAAGTGGGTTTAATCAGTGTGTGTATGTGTGTGTATAGACAGAGCTAGATGAAGTGGGATTCTGTACATGCTTTACTAAGTAACATCCTATTTTTGTTTATTTACAGGGGCTCACACACTGGGATTTTCACACTGCAACCAGTTTTCAAGCAGAATTTATAACAGCCCCATTGACCCCACTCTGAACCAGACTTATGCAAGTGAACTCCAGGGCATGTGTCCCAGGAATGTGGATCCCACCATTGCCATTAACATGGACCCTACCACTCCTCGTACATTTGACAATGTCTACTACCAAAATCTCCAGAAAGGAAAGGGCCTTTTTATTTCTGATCAGGTCTTGTTCACAGATCAACGCTCAAGAAACACAGTCAACACTTTTGCAAGTAATCCTTCTGCATTCAATGCAGCCTTCATACAAGCCATGAAAAACTGGGTCAGGTTGGTGTTAAGGTGGGCAAACAGGGCCAGATCAGAACAGATTGTAGCCGTTTCAATTAATAATGATAGATATATTTGGATTTTTCAACCAATAATACAGATATGGGGAATACTTGTATCGATTATATATTCCCTTTGAAGGGAATACTCGTATTGTTTGTAATGTAGCGGTGAAAGGAGAACGGTTAAATTCATGGGAAGGAGGGAACGCCTCTTCCGCTTTCATCATTGTTGGTTTTCATGTGTAATGGTTGGTGGTGCTTAAACACAAATATTATAACGAGTTTTAAATGTAAGTTTTTATCTATGAGAACTACACTCAAGATAAGAAAGAAGTTGCTAGCTCAATGGGGGAGTGTCCTAATTTGAAAATGGGATTTTATGTTGAATCATAATTGGTCCCCGTATATAACATGCTCTTATTAAAGATCCAAGGTTTAAATTTAATTTTGTATAAATTTATTTATTTATTTTTATTTTCAATAAAACTCATCAACATATCTATTGACTACAAAAATATAAGGATAGAGTATAAGAAGGTGATTGTTTTGTATTTACAACTCATAAATATTGACATCTATCGAATTTAAAAAAAATAAAATTAAATATCAAGTCTTAAAACATCTAATTAAAAGATACAAAACCGATATAATAAAACCGAATTAATTCTAATTGCAAAGTAACTAATATGATAAAATGTAGTATATATACAAATGCTAAGCACTCAATCAATACAAAATTATAAGTAAATAGGAGAGATAAATGACTTAAGCAATCTTGTGCAACTGGAAGCGATATGGGTAGTATAAAGTGTTGAATAGGATTGGAACAATATCGCAATTGCTCTTTGTAAAATCGGGGACTGGGAATAATGTCGGACACGGTACCGACAAGTGTGGACAAGGGCATCTTGGTTCTGCTTTGAATAGTTTTGGGTTCCGGTGACTGCGTAGAAGGTCAGAATCTGCATTCTTCTGTGTCATTAGGGTTTTGCTATAACTTTTTGTCGTCGCCTAATGTTCGCTCTTTGATTGCGAGGGTACTTGTAACCTGCAACACAAACCCTAGTTACCTGCACAAGCTCACAAACACATCAAATTGGAATGAAAATGCAATATGTGAAGTCGATGACCTGCCGATGGTCACCCGATGAGTGAACTTATGACCGAGCATTGCACTACATTCCAGACTCCATGTAGTTATTTGTGCTTATGTGTGAAATAGTGTCCTTAGGTTGCCCTCGCACCAATGATGCCAAGATAGCGGGCTTGTAGCTAGATAAAATGTAAATGTGTGATATGGAATTGAGCACTTCCCCTTCCTATGCAGTGTATGCAACCCAAAAATGTAGTCCTTTTGATGGTAGTGATAGTATGTAGATGTGATTGCCCCTTATAATTGCTAGCCAAAATAATAGAGTGTATGTTGTGTATATATATGGATCTCTTGTTTGAATTTTGACACTAGTGACACAAAAGGATGACTATGAGCTCGAGATAGGGATAAGAAAACTAAAAGGCCAACCACAAATGTAAGTGTAAAAAGAACAAAGATGACAAGAGCGCCCATAATAAACAGGAGCGCCTGGGCATTAGTGTCTAGAATGGGTGCTAGTATCATGGGATAAATGATGACAGATGTGAAAATATAGACAGACAGGATCCTTGTGACTTGACCAGAATTGGGTACAAAATGATAGATGTGAGAGAGCAAGACAATAGAAACAATCAAAACAAATGGATGGACAAGAGATTGTGTCACCAGAGAATAGTTTTCTTACTTAAGATCCATGCATATAACAACATACCTGATAACGACATAGTAAAATAGTAGTATGTGCGTGATTTTGTGTCTACATCCTCCCCCCCCTTTATGCTATTTGAATGAAATTCAAGTAGTGTAAAGGAAGTAAGGAACATACTGTATAAAGTTCGGAGAAGCCATGTTGCAAAGTATGCATAGAATGTAGAAATTTGTAGCGTGGCGAACCATGGATCAATATTTTGGCCCATGTGGTGTAAATGAAGATAGTAAAACATAAGGAACACTTGGAGAAATAGTTGAGATGATTTAGAGACTTTGGAGATTTTGAATTGTTGTCAAAGGAGATTGAAGAGGTAGGGAGTGATCAATTCCCAACCTAGTTTATTTGAAAATGGGAAGATTTGGTGTCCTTCCGCTAGAGGAAGAGTGTTGGGGAGAGAGGTCTAGTTTTACTCTCCATCCATGAATGCATCCCCAAAAGGTCCAACCACATTGCAGATGAATAAAGACCAAATTTAGTTCCGATTTAGTTCCATTTGAAAAATTGTTTGTTCGATTGAAGAACCCATATAGAGAGTGGTAGGAAAGATGATGATGTCTCATTTCCCCCACTCCTATAGTAATGGGTGTTTTGATTTGAATAATGCTAGATGGATTCCAAGTTAGTTAGGTCATCTAGAAGCAATAGTGATGTAATGTAGCTCCCAATTTAGGTCATTTGGGAGAGATAGTAAAGTATGCTTATTTAATTCTATTGATTGATTTATTTGAATGATAGAATATTGCTTTGAGACTATGTACTTAGTAAATTACTCATGGAGAGGTTTTGTGTTTTTCCCCTAGATTAGGTCATTTGAGGGGAATAGATTTGAAATAGTAGAAAGTATTGATTGTAATATAGAATGATTGTACCTTTGTTCAAATGAGATGTTGTAATAGTAATATGCTAGGAGTGTCGATTGATTGTATTGTAACCTGAGATGGATTATGGGATGATCCCAATTATATGTCCCCCTTTCGTCGAAAAGGGTAAGGGCATATAAATGAGCAAATTGAATCGAAAGCAAGACGTATAAGGTGGAGTAATAGTAAATGAGAAATAATATTGGATAGTATAGTCATAATGTGAATAGATATTGAATAGTATATGTGTCAGATGTGAATATGAGATGTTGAAATTTATACGGTATATCTTTAGAGGAAATTATGATCCATATAGTGCAAACGGTGAGACAAATAGAGTTACGAGGCTTAAGATATGAGTGAAATTGTGTAACATGTATTAGTTGTAAAAGTGGTTGTAAATAGTAACTATAATATAGGAAAAATTAGAATTATTATATATAGTAATAATGAAAAATGCATCGTGTCTCATTTATACCGAGATCGATTGAGATTTGGAGCTTTGAGCTATGAGGATGCCACGTGTTAGAGTAGGGAGGTTAACTAGATTTGAGAGTAGCAGTGGTTGTGGCTTCACAGATAACCAATGAGTTGGTAAGTGTGATTATTTTTGGAAAATTTTGTCAAATATGTTTGTTTTCGTCAATTTTAGAAAATTTGGCATTTTTATATTTTTGACATTTGACTTAGATGGAAGTGGTTAATGGTGTTTCTACCCCATAAGGACACTAGTGCCTAGAGTTGGTGGCACTAATGACCTAATTTTGGGCTCTCGTTACTTGCTCCTAGGTGATGTTATCCCGAGTAGGGTTTGGGCATTGTGTTGTGAAATGTTGATATTATAAGTAGTTCGATGATATGATAAGTGAATTTTACAATATGTATGGTGTATTAATGGAAGAATTTTGTTGCTTTTTGTGTTGTGTAGAGGGATATACACTCGAGAGATTTTCGGGCGGGCCATCATTTGAGTACATTTTTTGGGATTGTCAGATGTAGAGTGGGATATATTAGACTGTGTCGACTTGCGACACATTGCTAGATTGGGGGAAGTACCCCATAATATGCCTATGTTGACTACTTTATGCGATAGATGGTGTGCAGATATGTGTACATTTTGGTTGCCTACTTGGTGAAATAACAAAGTGACCTTAAAGGATGTATACAGGATATTATAGTTGCCTATTGTAGGAGAGAGAGTACATGTGATGACTATAGTGGATTCCCAGAGGCAGATGAGGGCAACGAGTTGATATTTCATAGGCATGCAAGTATAGAAAGAGACTCATATCCATTTAGATGTGATATTGAGATATAGTTTTCTGCGGTTGCAGAAGTTTATTGTAGTGATTATAGTGTTGTCGGTGGTAGTAGAGGGTGGCGGAGTTGGTATATTGTACAAGATGCATAATATTTGTCACATGATAGAGGAGTACAAGACTATGTATACATGGGCGTGGTGTGTATTAGTCCATTTTTATAGAGATTTGTATATATTCACTCAGGAGGATCATGGAGGTGGACTAGCAGCCACGACTTTGTTGCACATAAGGGCTTATGCATATATTACGATATTAAGGCCGCTCATGGGTCAATGGGCTGAGACCCGAGACATTTGTTGCGAGGTGGGTAGACACCCATAGTAGGAGGATGGATACAACCACCTATAAGTCAATGCTAGATCAGATGGGCCCTGGGGTCATTATATGGAGATCGTATAGAGACTATGGTGGATGGGTAGAGGATGGTGTAGAGCTATGGTGCATTTGGCACACCATGTGGTTAGAGGATCACTTCTCAAGGGTGACAGAGTTGTTCTAGGGTGAGCAAGTATCTAGATAGTTTGGCATGGCCTAGGATGTGCCCTCGAGCCATATATATGGTTGATATCTACTAAAGCGACGAGGCGAATGGGAGCGAGATCGGGTCCAACAGGATAAAATCTAGTGTATCATGGTCGATGAGGTAGATGAGGCTATAGAGCTAATAGATTTTGATGACGTGGGGTTGTAGTCTCCATTATCACTGCTTGTTTTAGCAACCAATCCCAAACACGTCGGCATATCATCCATATTAGTCTAGAGCTCACTCGAGACGCGCGCAGCGCCTGATTCCCTCCTTTATGTGAGCTTCATGAGAATGATCCTTTACACGAGGATGTAATATAACCAGAGGATAAGTGCATTCATTCATGGAATTTAAGATATAAACAATAACTCCTAACCTAATACATTCCAAGCATAGATTAACATGATCAACTAAATGTAAGTAGAATCAATCCATGAATATCATCAGGAAAACCCATAACACACACATGAACATAAGGGAAATCAAAGATCAAGATCCATCACATGAGTGTTTTAGAATCCCTTCATTATATTTATATGCCAAAATATGGTAGCCAAGATTACATCAAGAGAGTTCCATTATTTTGAACTGTTCACACTAGTAAAGATTAATCTACATCACAGAGCTCGCCATTACAAATTCTTCACACCCTCTCCTACTCCCTATCTATCCTTATCTATATATTTCTCTCTGAAAACCATCATACTCATAGCATAATCATCCTCCTTCCATCTTAACCACTCATCATTCTCTCCTGCGAAATCCTGAGGGAATCCGGTCATGATTGCTCTACCACTACCTAGGAATGTGCCAGATGTCATGCCATGCATTTCCCTCAATCGAGTACCTTAAGAAAGCATGTGCCAACTAATCCTTAACAAAATCAACTCATTATCCTTTCATGATAACCATATTAATGCCCTGGAATATCCTTTCCTTGAGTCACAAGTCTCCATGTCTTATCCACATCTGTATCTGGTTGCTTTTCTATTCGCTCCCTATGTGCGTCTTTTCCTGTTGCCCAAAACTTACTAAGTCCCAAATCCATTTTTCCATGGTGTGAGCCTTTTCACCTCTCTAATAATTACTTCGCACATACCTTTGCGCCCTACTTCTGGGCAGCACCACAAGGCTTTGCACCTTAGGTACTTATTTACTTTTAGGGGTCCAACATCACCCCACACTAAACCGGTTTCGTCTCGTGCAAACCGCCGCACTTCCCAAACAAAAATTTCAACGAACAACTGCTAAAAGAATAAAGAATAGAGGTTGGGAGAAAATATGAATAAATAATTGAGGAATGGGGGGGGGATGCTATGCGACCAATTAGAGGAGTTTGGGGAACTCCGCATCTATCTTGTCCTTCAATTTTTCCTAGGCCTTCAACTCTAATAAGGCCTTTCTGATGCTTCACCTATGACACTTGGCACCTAGTCTGGGGTGATCTCTTCCACCTCCCTTTAGTGTCTTTATATCCATCCCCAAATCCACACAGACACCCTCAAACTCATCAATCCATTCAGTGATGGAGTCTTGGAGCTCACCAATTCTGAAATCTAGTTTTTCACGCTTTGTCTTGATTTTTCCTTCTGGGCCGTGGTGTTAATGAACAGTCATGCGTGCTCCAAATTTTTGGTGGGGATGGTATCTTATAACACTTTGAGGGTTGCCTCTTCCTCTATCACCCACGTGTCGATAATTAGCTCACATTTTCTATAACTATTGAAGCCCCTATTTGCTAGTATATTCACATCCTTGATTTGGGAGGGTAAATCTTCCAACTCTATGATCCAAGCTTCAATTGTGACCTTGTTTTCTTATTTCTCCTTTGTGAGCTCTGCAGATGTGGGGCCTACATCATCCTTGATATTAACAAGTAACATCCCCACGAGGTCCTCAAGGTACTCCATCTCATCCCCATAATCATTCATGGCCTGGCTCACCAATGTCGGACATTGTCCCAGAATGTTTTTCACGAGGGTGCCAACTCGGTCATATACCTCCTTCATCTGCACCTACTCTCCCCTTAACCACTAGCACATCCTATCTATTTCCTTCTCCTTGTTCTACCTCTCTATGATGAAGGTCTGAACAGTGGCCCCGTATTTAGACTATGCCGATTACCTTTGAAGACATCTTTTACAATGCATTACATGCCTACTCGTTTGTTAGGTGGTTAGGATCCACCACTTTGTATGTATCTCCTCCCTTCTTCTTCAAGTGAACGGTCTCGATCACATGATTGTTGACCTTGAAATTAGGTTCCTCGGCGTGGTAGTGCATGCTCCAGCTAAGCATCTTCCTGGTCTTGGGCACACCCCCATCTTGATCCATTAAATCCTAACCATGCAACATTTCTAGTGGGAGGGTGGCCTAGAATATTATGTGCAAGACCTTCATGGGGTCATCCATGAAGTCCATGTGTGGGGACATAGGTGTCCACTTCTTCCTTGTATCTTTTCACTTGGTTCTTTTCTTCTTCACCCCAGGGGTGAATCCCTTATCCTCCTTTATAGTAAAGGAGTCCCCTTATCTCCCTTTGGGATAGTGTTCTGTGGTATAGCAGCCTCGTGTGCTAGAGTCTTCTAAGCCACTACAGAGTGTTCTTCTCCTTCACCTCACACCTATCTTGCATTTGTGGTTTCCGCCTCAACTTCATGACCCTCCAGTTCTGCTTCCTATTCCGCTTTGAAAGTGGTGGGGTCTTTTTCCTCTCCATCCTCTGAGCCTATTGTGGGGCTTGATGCATTGGGCATCTTTTGTCTCTTTTCTTCAGGATCTTCCTTTCTTTCTCCTCCTCATGCCCTGGAAATGAAGCCTTGAAGTGACCTTGTATGAAGTGATGGGGTCCATGATACCATTCCGTCACATGTAGTACTTCCTCTTTCTGGAAGTATCCAACCTTCCTTCATCTTATTCTTCTTCCTCTTCCTCTTCCTCTTGCACTGCTTTAATGGGTGAGATTGGTGTCTCCCGTGGCTTTGGAAAGGGAGAGTTTTGTAACCTCCACCTCAATCCCTCCTTATGTTTTGGGGTGTAATTGCTACACGATCACCCGATGGACATACCCTTTAATGGTAATAATGAATTGTGGGTGTAAGTCCATAAAATATGGTTCCAAAAATTCAACGTAGGCAGGTCGAGTGCCATACTTGTATGTAGCGTGTAACATGTGGACATCAAAATCCACCTTGTCTGCATCAAAAATAAAATTTTGTGTGTCCTTGATTTGGTTGATGGTGCACTTCATATATCTGGTTATGAATGTGAAGGGGAGTTTGCACCATGGCCCCATTTCTCCCTTTGCCATCATAAACTTTGCTAGACAAATATTGGGTAACAAATTTTTTTACCTTGTCTCCAATAACTTGTGGGGAATGTTCCACTCATTCTCAAAATCTCCGCACAAATGCTCGAACCATTTATTCATCCGAGCCTTGTAAGTGCTTGAGATGGTCCCATCACAGGTGAAATTTGTGAATTAGACTGCAAGGGACGTGTGCGCGGGTGGGTGGACCCAAATGTTCTCATCTGGTCCATCTGGGACACCAATATTCCAGAACATGATCAATAATAGGATGAAACCCCAAGTGATCTTCGCTCCTACCTTGTTCTTTACCCGCACCTCTTCAATTATACCATTCACAATGAATTGATAAAATTGTAGTGTGCCCTCTTGGATACCCTGTAGGCCATGTATAGGAACCTCCGGTTAATGTCCGTCCACCTTTTGATGCACCCAATTTATAACTAATGAGTTGGGAGGTGAATCTCAATGTTGGGTCTAGGATATCTACAATTACCGCCCTACCCCCTTCTTGTAGTTTAGATTTTTTCCAACTCCTCAATCTTGGAAGTGGCACATAAATCAAGTGCCATATCCTCTCCAAAGTGTTCAGGCTTGTAACCATCCGAATCAAATGGCCTGTGATCCTCATTATTCTTCTCATGAAGTAGAAGAAATCTTCGTGCACCCGCGACATTAACCACCTAAAAAGTGGGGCAGGTTTGGAAAAGAAGGGAAACTCCCATAGCTGCAAAACTCTAGTATTTTGCAATGCTTACACTAAGTCGTCAACCTTAGGGTTTCCGAGCTCGTCCATAGTTGGAGTATTTGACACTAGGTCCACCCGCATCAACTTTTCATTGTTGGATATTTTGTGGTTGTATTCACCGATCTTACATTTATATATCTTTGAGCTCCACTTTTCGGCCTTAAAAATCCAAGAGGGTACTGCATATCCGAGTAGTTTTCCATGGGATCCTCCTTTTCCACCATTGGTTTCTTTGTTTGAGCCTTCTTTGGTGCCATCTTTCTCTCCTTTTTGTTCATACCCTAGGTGTTATGTCCCTTTCTTTCGACTTCCCTAACTCGACAAATTCCCCACTTATCTTTCACGCCACCTCCTTCCTACTCTGATGTCTTCTTCCCTCCATGCTATGTCACAAGATTTTACTACAACTTTTCACCATTCCACTGGTTCGTGATAGTACTTCATATCACTCTTCTTTGAAAAACCTTTGTCGCACTTTGAGCTTGGGAGCACAAAAGAAATTCTCTAAGGCAAAGTAGTCGAAATGACTATTCTTATCTCTTATTTATACTTTATTGATGCCTTAGAGTTCCTCCGACCATGTGTCTTAATGTCATTTTTTAATAAAACACTTTATTTCACTTAAGTCAACTTCCGTGACTTCCCTCGCACTTTTTTGCAGCTATAACCTTTAGGCACTCCAATACCACTAAACTACCATAGACCTCCTTCGTGCATGTTGTCGTGACGAAGTCACATAACCTCTACGCCATCAAAATCATGAAAATTGGCTAAGTCCTAGTCCAGTGGCCCTGGGATAGTTGGGACGTCTGGGGCATGAACCGGCCGAAAAGCTCCAGTGGTCCACGCAAGCAAATTGGGACATCCGGGCCGTGGGGACGCGTGGGATGCGAAAGGGCGAACCGGCCGAAGGTGAAAAATTGACTAACTGTTGTGCAGATAAGGTTGGGACATCTGGGCCGTGAGGACGCGAAAAGGCGAAGCGGCCGAGAGCAATGGCAGCCCATTTCAGGTGGTTCGGAAGAATTTGTCCTGCATATCCGGGACATTGGGACAAAGGGACGCATGGGACGTGGAAAGCCGAAGGAGCCAAGAGCCAATGGAAATGTGCCACGTGTCTTCGCCAAAGAGGGATGGGAAGCCCGGGTGGGTGGATCGGAGAAATTTGTCCAGATGGTTTGGGACATTCCGACAACAAATCAGAATGTGACACGTGTCTTCGTGGATCAGAGTGGAGGAGAGGGTGAGATTTTTACTTGATGTTTTGCCGAGTTTCCAAAGGTGAAGTTTGGAGGATTGGCCCGAGCCAATAGACACAGGACACGTGTCCTATGGAGCAGGGAGTGTGGAGCTCGGGGAGGACTTAGAAAATTTGCAAAAGTTTGGCCAAAAAGTTTAAAAGGAAAGGATGACCCCGCGCCCCGTCCTCCAACCAAATGATGCCACGTGTCCCAAAGTGGCGGGGGCGCGGGGAAAAAATGGAAAATTTCCCAAAGTTATAAAAATGTCAAAATTTCAAAGGAAACCCATGGAAAGGTGGAGGAGAGAGAATTGCTCATCCAATCAGCCCGACACGTGTCATCCAAGTGGCAGAGCGGGAAAAAATTCAAAATCCGTTTTGGCCTGGTTTTTTGCCCTAAATCTTCAGATCGCCATATCTTTCGATCCAGAGCTCAGATTTTTGCATGTTCTTTATATCAATGGAAAGCTGGTGAAATTATCTACACGATTCGGGGTCAATCTTGCATTTTGGTTCAGTTTGGAGAGAGAAAATTGAGAAACACCTCTGGCACGTAATAATGATGTAGAATGACATTTCAACAACCAGCTTTAATGCAATGCATACTTCACCGCTTTCGCTGCATACCGCCGTTTTGCCAGATTCACCATTCTTCGCCATAATGAGATGAGTTAAATGCAATCTAGAAGTGGTTATGGTAGATTGACTTTTCTCTCTCTTCCCTCTCTCATTCTTCCTTATATATATTGTAAAGAGGGGCTTCTTTTAAAAAGGTCGAACATTTTCGTTTTTGCCTCCTCCTTCTTCTCTTTATCAAAGTGAATTTGTGGAGTTCGAACCTCCCATTTGAAACTGTAATGTGACTCTACCTCTTGGCATTTTGTAGTGTATTGTATCAATCTTTGGAGCAAGTAATGCATGTCCGTGGATGATTCTCAACCCTCTCTCGTGTTCATTTGCATCCTCCCGGTCTTTCACCGCAAATTTTGTTATCTCAGGCATGATCTGCATCACATTTGAATGGTCTGTGTTTATTGGCAAGATAGATGTTCTTCATTCCTCGGTGCATCACCTCGTTAGCTTAGGTTTATTTTTATGCATCTTCTTACCCCGTCTCCTGGCAAGTTAGATTAGGTTTTGAGTAAAACCTCTCATTTTTTTGTGTGCATCCGAACAGAGGAATAGGAACCAGCCTTTCTCTCGGAGAATCCTTTCTCATCTTTACAAGTCCCACACTGGAGAAAGGATTCCATGTTGTGCAATCACACTGGATGCTAGATGATCAAACTAGAAATCTGATCAACATCCAGGGGTGCTGTGATTTTGCATCAACAGTTTTGGCACGCCCGGTGGGACACTAGAGGTCTCATTTTTATTGCAGCAAAGTTGATGTGCATCTGCTGCAATTTTTTTTGCTTGAAAAGAGCTATTATTTGCATATCTGGTGACTCCAAGGGGAAGAATCAACTGGTTTCAACAGTGCAGGCCTGAAAACTCATGAGAAGAGTCACCACAAGGTCAAGAGTTGGAGAAGAAGAAGTGTTGTTTGAATACCTGCAATTATCTCCAAGAAGAAGGCAAAGAGGAAGAAGGATTCAAAGGTCTCCATCTCCACCAAACAGAACTCTCTCAACTCCTCCACCTGGTAGGCCTTTCATTCAGCCAACAAGGGTTTTAAGACCAATTAGAATGGCACAAAACAACCCCTATGTCAACTTCACAGGAAGCAGCCCACTTGCCCTCAATGCACAACATCCAATTCCTATTGCAGCCTCAAGAACATTCCATACTTCACCGGAGAAAATCAGACTACCTGTGTGATCATGTTAAAGATATTGCTAACCTTTGTGCAATCCATGAAATCAATGAGATGCAAGTGGTCACAAGTTACCGCATCTTCATTCAAGGGGAAAGCATTGCAATGGTTTAGAGCCTGGAGCTGGTTCTATCACAAATGGAATCACCTGTGTATAGCACTTCATGAGCAATTTGGAGAAAAGGGAGACAACTTGTCTCTTTTGGAGCAGCCGACAACCATCAAGAGAGCTCCCAATGAGCAAATTGACCGATTTCAACTTCAGATTTCAAAAGACTTGGGAGAGAATTCCAGTGGCAAGGGCCAAAGCCAACAAGAAGGTGCTTTTCTCTACTATCTCAAAGCTCTAAATTCTGATATTTCTATGTTGATTCAGTCCATGGGAGGCATAACTATCCCTATGGCTTATAAAGATTGCCATTAGGGCTGAAAATTGTTTGATCCAAGCTGGCAAACTTGCCCCTAGACCTCCCATGCCACTGTTTCCAAGTTTAGAGAGTCCAAACACCAATCAAGCACCTAATTTGGCTCCTTCTCCCACTCCTAGAAATCAGAGTTCAAATGAAGCTTCCACTTCATCTCCAAGTGCCCCAAATGAGCTTCAAGAAGTCATGAAGCAATTGCAAAACCTAGGCAATGAGCTGGTTACTCTCAAAAGGCAGCAGGCCCAAGGTTTTAGACCTTCTTATCAACCCCAAGCTCAGCCTAACAGGCAGCCATACCAACCACAAAGGCCACCTAATCCAGCTGCAAATATAAATCAAACAAGGCCTCCTGCCAATAGACCATTTCAGCCCTATAATCCAAATGCCATATCTACCTCTAAGGCATTGGTGCCAACACAAAACAACATTGCCCAGGAGTATGATTGGTGTTTTCCATGCAATGAGCCTCATAACCAATCCATGTGCTTCAATGGTGCTTTGAATCAAGCATTAATGGTGACAACTACTGGTGTGGAGGGTGAGGCAGTCAAGGAAACAACCAACAACAAGAAACATTCCAACAAGCAATCAGCCCCAAATGACACCACATTGGTAAATTGGCAAGCAGAGGATTTTTGTGGCATGAACCAGGTAGTTTCCAAGGTGTTGCAGCCAACACAAGGTCAAAAAGGAGGAATTTGGGTGAAGAACAGCCATTAGCCCCAACCAATCCACAACCTTCCATGGCTCCACAAATGGTTGGCAAGCAAAATCCAATTTCAAATGCACAAGGGCAGCCAAGAACAGCCCCTAGGCCAACTCAAATACCAGCTTGTTGCTGCCCACATGCAAGGAGTGAATGTACAAACCAAGGGACAACAAAGAGATCCTTCATCACCATTCAGTATCATTGATCAGATGAAGAAGACAAACGTCAATATATCAATGTGGGAATCCCTATCCATCCTGTGCCAAAGAGATCTCGCGCAAGCTGCCATGAAGGACTCGGCCAACTTCAAATCAACAAGTTCCAAATGCAAGAGAAAGTGCTTACAAATGCTGCCCACCCGAGGGAAATCATGGAGGACAAAGAAGGTAAAATGTTGAAACCCCTCCTTTCTATGTTTCATTGATCATGGAAATCAGCTAGGCACAATTGCATGATAGACTCGGGGCAAGTAGCTCAAGAATGCCTAAACAAATAGCTGATCAGCCTAGGGCTCCAAAGATGAAACAATATCCAAAGGGGTAGTGCAGCTAGATGGGACAAGCAAGTAGCAACAGTTGGAGTGATTAGAAACTTGAGTCTTACCTTGCATGCATGTCCAAATGTTGTTGTTTTACAAGATGTATCAGTCATAGACCTTCCACCACTCTTTGCCCTATGCTTGTCAAGGGACTTCACAACCAAGATTGGGGGATATTTTTCTGCTGATTGGTCACACATGCTATTCAGAATGAGGTATGGAACTAAGGCTACAATCAGGTCAGAACCTATTGCAAACTTCCATATTGAGCCTTACACTCCAAGTCAGATTAATGCCAATTGCTCAACATTTGATCAAGAAGATCACCCAAGCACTGATGAAGCTGACACTAAGGTTGGAAGCATCCCGGATCTAACTCTTGATGAATGGGCAAACAAGATACATGCATTTGATCCTTATCAAGAAGTGGAAGAATCTGAGCTAGGGGTCTATTGCATACACGAAGAAAATCAGCCTATTCCTAGCATCACCAAGCCAAACCACAAAGATGACAATGAGGTATGGCAGCTGTTTTTTGATGGATCAAGGAGTAGACAAGGTGCAGGAGGTGGAGCTATGCTTGTTTCACCTCAAGGAGTAAAGTACTATTCAGCTTTTAGATTTCAGTTTGCATGCTCCAATAACACTGCTGAATATGAAGCCTTGGTGCAAGGGATGCATTGGGCAATCAAGAAGAAAATAAAGAACTTGCAAGTCTTTGGGGACAGTGAATTGATTGTAAATCAGGTCAAGGGACAACATGCTACCAAGAATGATCTACTCAAGTGCTACAAGAACAGGGTGTGGGACCTCATGGAAGATTTTGAGGGTTTTGGCATCAAATCCATTCCTAGGAAAGAGAATCAAGCTCGCCGATAAGCTTCAGCAGCAAGAGGGGCAGCCTGACATTGTGGAAAGCATTCAACAAGACAAGGTACAAGCCAAACATCCACGTGATTGTGAGGCCTTCAAAGGCGGATAACAATGTCAGTTGGCAAGTGTTTGAAATGACCAAAGCAAATCATCCATTTTCAAGTAAGAAGAAGCTGAGTTCTCAGCCAAGAATCAAGAAAAATTAGAACAACAATATGGTGACCAAGTGGTACAACTGAGAACTAACAAGCTGCCCAAGGGACTTATCACTTTGGAGTCCATTTTTAACCCCAATGATCAGTTTAGAAAGGAGAAAGCAAACATTCAAGTCAAGAGAGAGGATTCAATATCCATCTTGGTAGAAGAGAACAAACCATTGCAAATTGGAAGGATGACAACTGAACAAGAAAGGTATGAGTTCATACAGCTGTGTCAAGAGTTCCCTGACGTGTTTGCTTGGAGCTATGAAGACTTGAAAGGTTTCAATCCCAACTTAGCTCAAAGATACCATCGAATGGATCCAAATACTAAGCCTCGCTGTCAAAGTAAACAAAGACCACCAATCCACACATGGAGCCTCTCATGAGGAAAGAATTGGACAAGCTGATTGAGTCAAGGATCATATTCCCAATCAAGCATTCTAGTTGGGTTGCCAACTTAGTTCCAGTAAAGAAGAGTGGAGAGATCAGATTGTGTGTTGACTTCAGAGACTTGAATAGAGCCTCTCTCAAGGACCATTACCCACTCCCTTCCATGGAGCAAATCTTGCAAGTTATGGCTGGCTCCGAGAGGTTTTCACTACTTGATGGCTACTCAGGCTACAATCAGATTATGGTGAAGGAAGAAGACCAGTTCAAGACAGCCTTCACAACCAAATGGGGAACTTTTGCATATAAGAAAATGCCATTTGGGCTGTCCAACGCTGGTGCTACCTTCCAAAGGGCAATGGACATGGCATTCAAAGGTTTGATTAACAACGTGGTGCTGATTTACCTTGATGATATCACTATTTTTTCCAAAAATGCAGCAGACCACCTCTCTCATTTGAGACAAGTCTTCATGAGGTGCAGGAGATTTGGAGTGTCTTTGAATCCTAAGAAGTGTATCTTTCTTACACATGAAGGAAAGCTCCTTGGCCATATTGTCTCCAAAGAAGGATTAGCAATTGATCCAGAGAGGGTTGAAGCCATAAGAGCACTACCATTGCCAAGCCACAAGAAAGCCCTTCAGAGTTTCTTGGGAAGGATAAACTTTGTTCGGAGGTTTGTCCCAGATTTTGCAGCCCTTGTCAAGCCCATCACCAAAATGTTAAAGAAGAGCATGGCTTTCAAGTGGACAAAGAAGGCAAGGAGAGTTTTGAAGCAATCAAAGAAGCCATCTCTCAAGCACCAACTCTCATCAACCTAGACTTCTCCAAGGATTTCATCCTCTATGCATTTGGAGGTAATGACACTATTTCTGCCATTTTGGTACAACAAAACAAGGATAATGATGAGCAGCCAATTGCCTTCTTCAGCCGGAGCCTAGATGACTATGAGGTGAGGTACTCTTTTATTGAGAAGCATGTACTTGCAAAGAATCGAAGCTTGAAGAAATTCAAGCATTTAATCTCAAACAACAAGGTCCAGTTGCTGGTCTCACATGCTGGGGTTAAGGACTTCCTCCTCAACAAGGATTTGAATGAGAAAAGGGCAGGTTGGATCACCCGTGTCATGGAGTATGACATTGAGATCAAGATCACCAAGCTGGTAAGAGGGAAAGGATTGTGTGAGCAGCTGGTTTTGGGGAAGCAAAAAGAAGTATGCAATGAAGAAGAGGCTGTTTTGACAGTCCAGGACAGCCATGAGCCAAGTGGCAATCAAGAAGAAGACAATGCTGCCCCCACTCCTTGCTGGACCCAAGGTATTATACACTTCCTAGGCACAGGCCTATGCCCTCCGGAGATGAACAAGACCCAAAGGAGACACTTCAGATTGCAGGCTGTCCCGTATGCCATTGTTGATGGAGTTTTGTTCAAGAAAGATGTGAATGGAGTGCTGAGATGCATTAGCACAAATCAGATTCAAAGGGTGTTGGAAGAGTTCCATGGTGGACCAGCTGGTGGTCATTTTGCACCAAGAGTGACAGCTCTAAAAATCATGAAGGCTGGTTATTATTGGCCTAAAATCTTCAGTGATTGCTATGCATGGATCAAGAGGTGTAAGAATTGTGCATTCTTCACAGGAAAAGAGAGACTTGCTGCCCTTCCATTACATCCAATCTCAGTTGACCAGCCATTCATGCAATGGGGTTTGGACTTCATGAGTCATTAATCCCAATTCAAGCCAAGGGCACAAATGGATTTTGACACCCATGACTACTTCACCAAATGGACAAGCAAAGAGCACTCAAAGAGGCAAATGAGTCTAAAGATCTTAGACTTTTATGAGGGGATAACAACCAGATTTGGTGTACCCCGCTACAATAATCTCTCGATAATGCATGGCATTCATGGATCTAAGGTGACCGAGTGGGCTGTCAAGAATGGTATCTACCTAAGCACTTCATCAAACTATTACCCTCAAGGTAATGGCAAAGCCGAGTCTACAAACAAGAACTTGTTGAGGATCATTAGGAGGACTCTTGACGAGAATCGAGGTCTTGGCATACCAAATCGAAATCAGCCTTATGGGCTGATAGGATAACTCCCAAGAGATCCACAGTAACTCTCCATTCAAGCTTGTCTATGGAAGAGAAGCAATCTTGCCCATGTCACTTGAGTTGCCAACATGGAACTCATGAAGTAGCCTGGAGTTGCTAGAGTTTGAGCCCATGGAGGTGAGGTATGCAGAGTTGATGGAGCTGCAAGAGATCGAAATCGTGCATCCCAAGCAATGGAAAAGGATCAAGCTTTGATCAAAAAGACCTTTGATAGAAGGCCAAGGATAGATCTTTTCGAGTCGAGATCTAGTGTTGAAATGGGATGTGGATAGAGCAAAACCGGGAAGGCATTCAAAATTTGATGCCATTTGGAGTGGCCCATACATGGTCACGAAGTGCAAGAACAACAATGCTTTCCAATTGGCCTCATTGGATGGTGAAGAACTGCAGATTCCAGTCAATGGAATCTATCTCAAGCATTGCTTCTAGAGGGAAATTTACCACCTTGTAAATATTAGATTAGATTTTCATTCCTCCAAGTGCTTGTGCACATTGTTTTGCTGTAGGTTAGTTTTGTTTTCCCTAAGTGCTTTGGCACAACTTGCTGTCCATGGAGATGTTTTGCAGCCCTTGCTCCCATCAGGTGATATTCCATCTTCCTCCTTACACATTCTAAGTCAGTTGGGGTTCTAAATAGAATATTTGATGACTCCATGCCCAATGGACTGCTTCAGGCAACTGGTATCTTCTATCTAGCAGCAGAGTGACCCCCCACTGAGTCACCAAATTGTTATCCAAAATTCACCCCCTGGGGTAAATTTTGATAACATGCATTAAATATTCAAGTCCCTGAGAAAGTAGATTGATTCAAGGCAAAAATCATGTTCGGGGTCCCCCCTTTTTTCTAACTCTCCGTCCAAGAAGAAAAGACAAGTTCTAAAAAAGGGTGAAAAAGTTGCAAAAACAAGCTTGGGGTAAAAAATCATGAAAATGGCTAAGTCCTAGTCCGCAAAGCCCTGGGACAGCTTGGGACGTCGGGGCGCGAATCGCCGGCCGAAAAGCCTCCAGTGGTCCCACGCAGCAAAGGGACATCCGGCCATGGGGACGCGCGGGACGCGAAAGGGTGAACCGGCCGAAGGTAAAAAAAAATTGACTAAATCATCAGTGTGCGATAAGGTCTGGGACATCGGGCCCGGGAGGCGAGGAGCGAAAAACGCGCGAAGGACGGAAACGTGAAAAAGGGAGCGGAGAGCAAAGGAAGCCCATTTCGGGGACGGGTTCGAAGAATTTGTCCTGCAGGAAGGATTTGTCCGGGACAAGTTGGGACAAAGGGACGCGTGGGACGCGGAAAGCCAAAGGAGCCGAGAGCCAATGGAAATGTGCCACGTGTCTTCACCGCAAAGAGGGACAGGGAAGCCCGAATCGGGTGGATCGGAGAAATTTGTCCCAAATGGTTTGGGACATCCAGGGCCAAAAATACGCGAGGGACGTGAAGACCCGGAAAAGCCGACAACAAATCAGAATGTGACACGTGTCTTCGTGGATCGAGAGCAAGGGAGAGAGAGGGAAGATTTTTACTTAATGTTTTTGCCGAAGTTTCCAAAAAGTTTGGAGGAGGATTGGCCCGAGCTAATAACAGAGGACACGTGTCCTATGGAGCAGGGAGTGTGGAGCTTGGGGAGGACTTGGAAAATTTGCAAAAGTCTTGGGCCAAAAACTAAAGGGAAAGGATGACCCCGCGCCCCGTCCTCCAACCAAATGATGCCACGTGTCCCAAGTGGCGGGGCGCGGGAAAAAATGGAAAATTTCCCAAAAGTTAAAAACGTCAAAATTTCAAAGGAAACCCATGGAAAGGTGGAGGAGAGAGAATTTCTCATCCAATCAGTGCCCGACACGTGTCATCCAAGTGGCAGAGCGGGAAAAAATTCAAAATCCGTTTTGGCCTGTTTTTTGCCCTAAATCTTCAGATCGCCATATCTTTCGATCCAGAGCTCGATTTTGCATGTTCTTTATATCAATGGAAAGCTGGTGAAATTCTCTACATGATTCCGGGGTCAATCTTGCATTTTGGTTCAGTTTGGAGAGAGAAAATTAAGAAATGGCTCTGACACGTGATAATGACCAGAACTGACGTTCAACAACCAAGCTTTAATACAATGCATACCACTGCTTTCTCGCTTAGATACCCACCATTTTGCCAGATCCACCATTTCGCCATAATGAGATGAGTTAAATGCAATCCAGAAGTGGTTGTGGTAGATTCGACTTTCCTCTCTCTTCCCTCTCTCATTCTTCATATATATTGTAAAGAGGGGCTTTCTTTAAAAAGGTCGAACATTTTCTGTTTTGCTCCTCCTTCTTCTCTTTATCAGAAAATTTTTGGAGTTCGAACCTCCCATTTGAAACCGTAATGTGACTCTACCTCTTGGCATTTTGTAGTGTATTGTATCAATCTTTGGAGCAAGTAATGCATGTCTCTGTGGATGATTCTCAACCCTCTCTCGTGTTCATTTGCATCCTCCCGGTCTTTCACCGCAAGTTTTGTTATCTCGTGCATGATCTGCATCACATTTGAATGGTCTGTGTTTATTGGCAAGATAGATGTTCTTCATTCCTGGTGCATCACCTCGTTAGCTTAGGTTTATTTTTATGCATCTTCTTACCCCGTCTCCTTGGCAAGTTAGATTAGGTTTGAGTAAACCTCCGCAGGCCATAGACCTCCTTCGCGCATGTTGTCGTGACGAAGTACATAACCTCTATGCCATCTACTAAGTAGTTCCCCATGGTGTTTCCTACCTTATGTTATACCACACGATCCTTCCCTTCTTGTGGTATTCAAATTCTTTCAACCCACCTTCATAACCGCACGAATTTATGCACCTTAGCCATTACATTTCTTGTTCTTTTGTCTTCACATTAATTTTTCCAACAGTCCACTATTGAAGTTGTTGTCAACCGTGTTATATATATATTTTCTACGTCACCACACATAAAATGTATGTGTGGTCCCCTACACATATAACCTCTTATAATGCAATTAGCTACTGGCACACCAACATACAACATAAAGCCAAAAACAACGACAAAGGAAACAACCAAAAGTACTAAAGAAATCTAAACTAATTGGCAAAATCGCTTATTTTTACTATACAAAATCCTTTTTATAAGTAGGATTCAACCTACTCCCATTGAAGTAACCTGGTAACCTCATCCCATCCAATGCTTCAGAATCTAAGCACAACTAGTATGCGAGGATGAATCGAGGATGTATGATCCTAACTAATGGATTTTCAGTTTCCTAGGATGACACAAAAATTTAGAGTCATAAAGAAAGACCATCTGCCCAACCTCGAATTATTTGTTTTTGATATGATGATCATGCCATGATTTTTTCATGTCTTCTCAGTCTTCTAACTCCACCTAGCAAGTGACTTCATTTCATCCAATTGCATTAACTTTTCCATGCACTCTTGTAGTGCTTGCTCGTCAGCTAATCCTCCTACACACGTAATACGTAGAGATGGTAGTATAAAATCTACTTGTAAAATAGATTCCATGCTAAAACACAATTCAAAATGGTGTGGCCTTGTTCAATCTCTTGTAGGTTGTCTATATGCCCATAGTATGGCTGAGACTTTTTCATCCCAATCTTGTCTTCCCACATCACAAATTTTGGTCAGCATGTGACTCAGTATCTTGTTAAATTCCTCAGTGGTTCCATTAGCTTGGGGTGATAAGGGGTGGTCTTATGATGGGCCACCATGAATTCTGCTAACAAAATCCTAACTGTCTCATTCAAAAAGTGTGTGCCTCTATCACTAGTTAAGCTTAAAGGACACCCATATCTGCTGATTATGTTTTCCCATAGGAATCTTGTCATTGTGGTCATTGTGTAGTCCTTTGTAGGTGCTGCCTTTGCCTACCTTGTTAAGGAATTAGTACAAGTAATGATACATTGTGACTAAGTCCTTTGAATGGTAGGTGAAATCGGTCCTATAAAATCAATCACCCACTTCTCAAATGGTTCTGTACTAGTTATCGGTCTCAAGGGCATCTCATCTTTTCTTCCTGGTTTACCAAGGCACTAACAATGGTCACATGCCTTACAAAACTCAATACAATCCTAGTATATGATTTCCCATCAAATCCCTACCAGCAGAATCTTCCGCATGGTGGCATTCCCTGCATATTGTCCTCCTGTAATCCCACTATGTGTTTCCTCCATGATTACAACACACTCATGTTCTACCACACACCATGCAAAACCTCATCGCGTCCTAGCTTGTATAAGTATCCACTAATTAACATGTAGGTGCGATGCATGTATGGCTAACTACTTCTTTTCCAAAGTCTTCATTCCCTCCGGTTCCACACTTGTTTTGAGAAATAATACAATATCTTCCAAGTTAGAGGGTGCGTACCACAATCTAAACAGTTGTGCATTTGACATTTTATCCTCAATACTCTACGTGTCCTCCCATCATCAATCCTAGATAGATGGTCATGTCTCAAATTACTCTTACCGGTTTCACAACAATTGTAAACTCAAATTCTTGAAACAACAAGACCCACCGACATATGCACCCTTGTAAAATGAGATTGTTTACCAAGTACTTCAATTCCATGTGCTCCATGTAGAATATAAAGGGTGTTTTAGAAAATACTACCTGAATTTATGCAACATGTAGATCATTGAAAATGCTTCATGCTTAGTAGTAGTATAGTTTTGCTTTGTTGGTGTCAACTTCCTACTAGAAAAACACAAGGGGTGGTCAACAATTCCTTCTCTAGGTTGTGCTAAGATTTCCCAATCGACATCCCCTGAAGAATCAACATGTACATGGAATGGCTTATCCCAAGAAGGAAAGCATAATATGGGCGCAATGATAAGCTTATTCTTCAATGTGTCAAACATCATCTGTTGCGCCTCTCCCTAATGGAATGTACATCTATGCTTCAATAATCCTTCAAGTGGTACAACGATTTTGGCATACCCCCTTATAAACTTTTGGTAATACCCCGTATGCCCAAGGAATCCACGCATTGTGCTCAAGTTGGTAGGCTACCCCAATCTAATAATAATGAAAACTTTAGTAGGATCCACAAAGAAATCTTCCCTACATATATGATATGCCCCAACAACGTTCCAAATGGAGTAGAAAGAGACATTTCTTGATGTTGAGGGATATGTACAACTACCGACATCTCTCAAACATCAACCATAAATTTTCACAATGGTCTTTCACTAGTCCATACACTGTCCATTCATCAAGGTAGACCTGAAGGAACTTATGGATAAAATCCTGAAATGCCTAGAACATTATATGCGTGAAAAAAAAAGTAGGCACATTCTTCAGTCCAAAAGGCATGACTGTGTAGGAAAATCTTCCCCATTCAGTGGTGAATGTTGTCTTTTCTTGGTCCTCCTTTACAATTCTAACTTGATGATATCCCGAGAATCCATCCGTGAATGAATAGATCTCGCACCCAACTACTCCCTCTAGGATCTCCTCGGTAAAAGGGTTGGAAAGGGATCAATGACACATACCACATTCAAATCCATGTAATCAACACATATCCTTATCCTCCCATCCTTTTTAATTCTTATGACCATTGGGCTTATCCATTCTGATTCCTCAATAACTTTCAATTATGCCTAATGCGATCATTTTTTCTATCTCCTCCTTGACCTGGACGCATAAATTTGGATTCATTCGGTAAGGTATCTTCTGCATTAGGCATCCTCCTTCCTTTAGTTTGATCCACATCTCTCCTAAAGAGTGGTGAACTTCCTTAAGCTCATGGTACCCGCACGTAGAAATAAATCTTAAAACTCACGTAATGATCAATGATCTTTAAAACCTCCTTTTCTGACCAATAATCCCCAATAGTATCCTCCTTAGGTTTCATTTCGAGCCAATGTTAACCTTATTTTTTTTGAGAGGTTCATGGTAGGCGTACACTTTCTCATCAACACTATCCTTACCTCACATGTACCCATAGTATGGTTAACATCCAAGTTCTCCACTTCCTCACCATCTATCACATAGACCAACTTTCCCTTCTCTTTCTCCATGCAAGCACGCTCAAGTTGTAGTTCCTCTAGTTCCTCCACATCAAAACATGCCTCCAAATCAGGTTCTCCCAATAATTCCAAAATCCTATCCTCAGCCATGGCACTGTCTCCCATAGTTAGGCACTTAACAACCTACAACACCTCGTTCACCAATGGCTTAACACTTTTATATTCAAAGGTTTAAATCAAGTCATCTGTTAACTCCCACTAGTTCCCTGTTTGATGGCATAATTATGAATGAATGTACCATGCGCACACACAACCTTGCAGTGTGGAATAAAACTTGTGCACCTAAAGGGAAGGAGGTAAAGCCTCTATGCCTTCCATCCAAATCCTCTCGCATTCTTGGACATGATCTAAGGTGGATCCTTTCCCATCATAGACACAAAGTTTAGTGGCACATTACTCTTGAAGAATCTAATAGAGAGTGCAATCCTCACCTGTACCACCCTAGAAGATTGTCCTGATGCGTCATCCACTAACATGATGTTGTTTTATGCAAAGTGTAGACAAGCATGCTCCTTCTTTGATCTCACATCTCCATTGAGATTCCATGGCTCGTAGGAAAACATCAGGGTTATTGTCCCCAGTGTAGCTTGGTAACTACTTCCCTCTCTAGGCACCTAAGTGGGCATGCCTTTTCAATCTTGTAACATAGCCTCTTAATTTATGCCCAATTAACTCATAAGTCCCATGTGCACCTAATTATCATATGCTACACTAGTGGTATCACTTATAGATTGAGTGTCTTCAAACTGAATAACTCCTTTCATAGGATTAATCACCTCAGGGTCCCTGATAGTACACACATAGATTCTATCAAGGACTTATTCTCCCAATGGCTTAGTATAGGGTGCTAACTTCCCATCAGTTAAAGGGATAATCACCTGTTATTACTTGTTCTCAAAACTTATGTATCCCTTATCGAACCATAGGTCAACATTGTTCTTATAACACCAGGGTGCCCAAGTAACGTTGGAAATTTGTTTGCCTCAGCTAGCACTAAGACTTTGAAGTCTCCAATGAAATTTTCCCCTTGGATAGTGATAACGACATCCTTCAAGACACCAATGAGCATCACCTTTGTCTTATTAGCCATATACAACATATTTGAGGATGGCTGTAATGGGGCCTTCCCATTTGATTCCATGCATCTAAAGTGAGAACATCAACCTTCGCACCCATATCTATCAAAACATTACTTAGGATCCATCCATCGACTACTGCATTTAATGTAATCTCCTTATCATAGTCAATGGTGTGAGGGGGAAGGTTAGCATTGAGGACCTTTCGCTCGAGCTCTCCTCTAGTGTGCAGTAATTTTTCCCATAACCTCCCCTAAGAAAGGGATAATTGTTTCTTGCCTCAACATTGTGTATACTTCCCTAACTTCATCCAGATCCTTTTGTGGAGCCTCAATGCTCTTCCTTTGCTTCAAATTATGTGACTGCTATTTTAGGCAATGGATCTCTCCTTGTAGGCTTTAAATTACATCCATGGTCTCATGATAAACTTATTTTTGCTGAGTAGGGTCAAGGTACTTTCCATGCACCACCTATTCTCTAATAACCAATGGCCTTTTCTTGGGTGTTTCTCTCATGCGTGCAACCTCAGCTCACATCGTTACTAGGATGGGTTCTAACTCTGACTCACACACCACACTTGACATCCACTGCGAGTCGAACTTCTTCACACTTACCATCCCTACGCCTTTATCCTTTCTACTGTTGTTGGATCATGTGTTCAAATAACTCTGGGTGCTCCTCATACTTATGCTTCTTTCCACACCAAGAGCATTGTAATAGATCAGGGAATTCACATTATAGTGCTTTGTAGACCCACATTGTAACAAGTTCCATGTGGGAACTCACTTCTTCCACCTCTGCGGTTTCCTCGACCTCAAAATCCTCCATGGAAGCTTCTTCCACGGCTCCTCCATCCGCATGCCCTTCATAGTGATGACCATCATCCTTGAAATTATTTGCAATGCTGGTCTGACACACACCAATATCAATGACATCATGTATTTGGTCAATTAATCTACAATCCTTGGTGTCATGAGTAGTGGAGGTGAAAATATTGCAATAATAACAAGACACATTCTTATGGATCACGTGCTACATTAGTAGACTCCTACTTTCTTCATGACCTCTATGGAAAATTTCATAGTCTACCATCATGGTGCATACCAATCTTTGAGGAAAATGTCCTTTATATGCCCCTCTACCTCAAAATCTATGCACCATAGGCCATTGTGAGTCTCATGGGCCGAGGTCATAGATACCTTCTCCAGCCTCTTTTCCATTACAACAATCTAAGCTTCAAGAAAAGGACTAACACCAGTATCCACACTTCTCATAGCCTCATTGCGTAGGGTAGCCTCCAAGGCCTCACATGGGTATGTGAAAGTCTTGTGCAACAATGCTCTCCTAAAAGGTGTTATTAATCCTCCAATGAACCATTGAACATGTTGAGAAGGATGAATATCATAAGACAATTTTTATAAGAGAGCCTTAAAACATGCATCATATTCCCACACACTCTTTGTCATACCTTTTTGAATCTCCTTTAGTGCATTAATGCTTTTCTGTTCAAATTTAGGAATATGAAATTCATCTAAGAAGGCATTACGTAGTGTGGTGTAATCTACTACTATCTAGTGGGGTCATACTATCGCGATTATCCAACTATGCATGTGCCCTTGCAACGTTGTTGCAAAATGACTTTCCTTCCAGTGGGGTAGTGATCCCTTTGCATGCCATATTAGATCACATTTGTGTACATGCTCTACAACATCCTCAACACCTTTGTAATATGGTAGATGTAAATACATTAAAAAAATACTTATTGAGGTAGTTGAGGCCCTTTTCCGCTTGATCTAGAACCTTAATTTCCTCTGGTGTTGCCTCTACCACAAGATCCACTAGATCCACCAACACCTATTTCTCGACCTACCGAGATCCTCTAGATCTCGCAAAATATGTAGTTCTTATTCCACCTCATAGTTAGTAAGGGTCCTAATAAGTGGTCATGCCTCGTGTCCCCAATGTCACGTTGAACTACGTGCAATAGTATATGATATTGCACTACTACTATTAATGCAAAATTATAACATCACCCGAATGGCCTAATTTTGAATGGGGCATCCGATGTAATCTGCATAACATGGGACCATCTCTCAAGCTGTGGGACTTGCAAACTTGAGATGGTCCTCTAGAGAAGGCCGACTTCTTCTACCTAATCCTAATGCTAAACTACTCCTAATACAAAAAGATGCATAACTACAACTATCCTAACAATGCCAAGGAGATAAGGAGAGAGAAAGTGTGTGAAATGGGAAATCCTACACTAACGAGGTGATAACACCTATAAAAAAGGGGCAAGATACTCTACTAAGGGAGGAAGAAGAGAAAAATTAGAGCCGGGAGAGGTCAGAACAATAGTGACATAGACCCAAACTATATTTTTAACTCGCTCTCCATAAAACACAAAATATTTCACCTGCAAGTGTGAAATACATGCACATAAAACAAACACAAAATGGAGAGGCACTAGAGAAACAAAAAAACATGAAAAAGGGTTGAAAAACACTAGAAAAACAAAATTTTATTGCTCTATAAGGTGCACAGACCATCACATTGATGCTCAGAGGCATAAATATGCTTGTCAGGCGCAGGAGAAGGCTTATAACTTAAGTGGAGTTGAGGGAAATGTTTGCAAGATTTTCCCTAGCTCCAAGAATATTTCCCTTAAAAATGAGGTGGATTTTAAAATATACAAGCAATGTCTCACCAACCCTCATTAAAGAGGTATGGGAACCCATACAAATTCATTTCCCGAGGGTACTTTTTTTAGATGAAGACATGGGCGCCAACTACATTAAAATATAACTGTTGAGTTGTTGGGACTCATGAGCCACCCAACCATGTGAACCATCTAACCTGGGTGTCATGCAAATGAGAGGGGTTTGACGGGTGTCAAAAAATATTCATACGCATAAAAAAATGTGACTCAAGGGCTAACCCCTAGGCATGTAACCCACAATCGACCAACCCCAGTGTGTCCAACCCCATGACCCGCCTAACCTCGGCCATACCATCGGAAACCTAGGTATCAAGTTCAAGTGTGATGGGTGAAAAGGGCATCAAAAACTGATCATACACGTTAAAAATGTGACCTGACCAACCCTAAGGCGTCCAACCCCACCCGTCAAATATCTTTGTCGACTAACCCCGGAGGCCAACTTCCGAAGGTGATAATTTGAGTTCCCTGGATGAGTTTTCATGTGAAATTTTATATGATTTCGTGTGGAAAAACCCAATTGAGTCCAATGGAGGTGGTATCAAGATCCAATTTTTACCTTATAAACTCGAAAAGGATCCTTAATTCTCGGGATTACCTTGTGCGCCAGAAGAATGAACTGCCTTGGGAAGTGTATGATGCTTCAAGATGTCTCGTCTTTTCCACCATGTAGGGAATGGAAAATGGATTCCATAGGAAATTTTTTAGACTTATAATTCTTGACATGGCTATCAAAATATTTTTTGAATCTCAGGTCCTCTTTCATGCAAACTCCTTAAGGCCCCAAAACCTACTTTTGATGGATGGCCCCAAGACCTCACAAAACTTCCTTGAATAATTAAAATGTTTTCCAAAATTGAAAAACCAATCGTATCATTCCATATTGATTCATGAATCACTTTCTAGTTCTCAACCCATCCTCCCAAATCATCTATTTTACTGTGGGGAAAAAATAGATAACAACTACCAAATGTGTCTCCCACGCCGCTTCTGTGCGTGATACCCAAAATTTTCCCAAATGTCATTCTAGAAAATATACCTCCAAATACATGGAATTATTGAGCATTCATAAATGTGTCAAATGAAAAATTATATCTCCTAGGTGTTGATCGGTTACTTCAACTAATACCAAATGGGTTAGTAATACTTATCTATGGATTTGGAAAGCTAAGCGCCAGTGGGTTGGTCACCATGTGGATTAGATGCATGCTCACTACTCCTCTTCTTTCTTCATATAATGAGCCTTCTCTAGAATCCGAGGGGGTTTCTCTTCCACGCTTGCCAAGATGGGGTAGCACAAACGCTTAGGTTCCACGTTGTTTGCATGAACCTCAATCCTTCCCGCAACATCCGCCTCCATAAATCCATCACTCCTACAACTTCATGTTGTTTATTTAAATCCCTCTCACAATATTCATTATATTGATTCTCCTCTCTTTCCTTTCCTTTTCAGCTCTACAAGGTCTTCCATCTTCCTCCACCCTAGCTTCCTTGATCAACGCTTAGAAGAAGATTAATCGGCCATAGGAAATGCTTCCAAACTCATTTTAATGATCGGGATCTTTATAGATAAAGGGATAACATGCAAGAATGATCCTATTGGCTCCCTCAACAACTCAAATTCAATAACCACTGGACATGAATACGTAGAAATCATGTACTCCAAGGTGTAACTCGTCAACAATCTACTCCACCAATGATCAACATCACGTGTCCAAGTCAGATCAACATCATACAACCTCTCGATACTATTCTTGGGTCTATACGTGAGGTCTATATTACCATCTTGATCTAGATGCATATGTCGAAATCCATTCATACAACTCCACTGGAAAGAAACAAAATAAGGTCTCATATAACTCATGATATAGATGTTCTTCTACCCATTTACATGCGTCAAACTCAGGTCCATCACTAAATCTCTAAGATAACTCATCCTCTATGATTTTAAGCCATGCTTCAACATTATCCAAGGTCAAGCACTCTATCATCATGCACCATTCTCACAAAAATTCAAAAAGAGGTCCCGACAACGAAACCAAAATTTAGTCTCCATTATCACTGCTTATTTTAACAACCAATCCCAAGCGTGCTGACATATCATCTAGATTAGTTTGGAGCTCACCCAAGGCATGCGTAGGCACCAAGTCCCTCATTTATGTGAGATTCATGAGAACTCTCCTTATTTACACAAGGATGTAATATAACCAAATAATAAGTGCATTCATTCATTGAAATTTAAGATATAAGAATTAATTCCTAACCTAAAGCATTGTAAGATAGATTAACATGATCAACTAAATGTAAGTAGAATCAACCCATGAATATCATCAGAAAACCCATAACACACACATGAACATAAGGGAAAAACATAGATCAAGATCCATCACATGAGTGTTTTAGAATCCCAAAATATGGTAGCCAATATTACATCAAGAGATTTCCATTGTTTTGAACTATTGACACTAGCAGAGCTTAATCTACATCATAGAGCTCGTCATTACACATTCTTCATCCCATATCCTACTACATATCTATTATTATCTATATCTTACTCTTTGAAAAACATCGACTCATAACATAATCATCCTCCTTCCGTCCTAACCACTCATCATTATCTCCTACAAAATACCGAGGGAATCGGTCATGATTTCTACCACTACTGGGAATGTGCTAGATGTTGCCATGTGTTTCCCTCAATCAAGTACCTTAAGCAAGCATGTGTCGATAATCCTTAAAAACCTCTACTCCTTATCATTTCATGATAACTATATTGATGCCCCGGCATATCATTTCCTTAAGTCACAAGTCTCCATGGCTTATCCATATCTCAGTATCTCGGTCACTTTTTCATTTGCTCCCTATGCGCATATTTTCCTGTTTCCCAAAAATTACCAAGCTCCCAATCCCTTCTGCCTGCATGAGCCTTCACACATCTCCAAGAATTACTTTTACGCGTGCCTTTGTGCCCTATTTCTGCATGCCACAAGGCTTCGCACCTTAGGTACTTATTTACTTTTAGGGTTCCAACAGGTGCACCCATTCCTGCAGTGAGTGATGAGTGACACATCGATGTGTGATTCCATTTATAGTAGTGGTGGATATAGCCGGTGAACTGGTAGCTAAATGAGTAGAGGGATATGAAGCCACCCTCGATGTAAATGGTGTAGTAGCGGCATGAGCCGAATGCAATTATTTTCCATTGATATTTGTTAGTTGTTGTTTAGTTATTAGATATTATGAAGGTGTGTTGTAACTAATGTTGGTTTTTTTTTATTGTAGGTGATGCCTATTGGTCATTGAAAATAGATTCATCGATATGCACTTTGACGTAGAATGTGCCTCTATATGTGCTCGTGGAAGGTGGTATGCTAGAGATATTTGATGCTATTACAGGTGAGCATGCCCATTGTTTTGATCCAAAGTGGTTATAGCAGAAGTCATTTGTACCATGTTATCAAGCGAGCACTATGAGGTTCGTGTGAAGAATGAGTGAACTAGAAAGGCTATAGGAGGAGCCATAGCTCATGATGTGTTTGGTAAATATGTTGAGCTTCAGGGCTGATGTGTAGAGAAAGTGGCCAAGATTGCTATATTACATAGTCGGTTTGAGAGATATAGAGTCCGAGTAAATGGTGTAGATTGAGTGGCAAAGCTTCTAGTTCTAGAGCTCTAACGATTGTATATATTGATATTGATGATGATGTGTGATGTATTATATATGTTGTAGTGATACATGGGGCTTGATCCCTAGCCATTGTATGTTTAAAAATTATGATTTTTGATATATATATATATATATATATATATATATTGACATGTGTTGATGTGCATTGTTCACTACGTGATGATTATGATGATATGTTGTGGATAGTGACTCCATGTGTAATATGTTGGCCATTATGTGTTAGTGTTTTCATTGATGTTAAGTCCATTGATGGAAAATGGTGTCATGAGGTCATGTGAGTCTCCATGAGGTGTTAGTCAAAGGTAAAACATGAAGGTTGATTGGTAGTGTCCATGTTTGGTGAGTTTTATGTTGTTCTGGAGCATGGTTGAGTAGGCCTAGTCATGGTTTGGGCTCTCCTAAGTTGGTCAAAGGTTGGTATGAGGTCATTCATGGTCCATGAGGTGTGTTAGAGGTGTACATGAGTCTACATGGTTAGTTCATGAGGTTTCATGGTTGGGTAAGTGCACCAACACGGGGGGCAAAAAGTGGGCAAAAATTTGAAAATAGGAAAAACGCTTATGCATTCTATTTGTATTGGTTTGATATTTTTGAGCCTAAAACACATACATGTTATAACACGTACGCGTTCTGTATAGTATAGACTATATATGTGTTTGTGGGGGGATTATAGTTATAAAAATACATGTTTGAGTATAAGATTTGTTTTAAAAGAAATCTTATACTTTAAATTTATTTTAGTAAATATAAGATATTAGGGTCACTCTACACCTGATGGAAGTGGTCTCGTAGCTCCAACAGTTGTAACCTATAAGATAGTTTTTCAAAATCCAATATGGTCAGTACTTACTATTTTTCAAGATTTCAACAAGGACCTAAAGCTTTCAGGGAATATATATTGTATTCAATCTTTGTTTCGGGAAAAAATATAGTAATTTTGTAGGTTTCTTGATCTTCTGGATTGGATTTTGTCCCTACCACTACTGAATTGGTACCAATTTTGAAATTTGGTCCACAATTCACTTTAGTGACTACGAATCAACTCTATGATGTTTTTCTACTTCTTACTAAAACAAGGTCCTCACTTTTTTGGTAGATTATTGATCCTTGAATGGGATTACAATCCTATGAAAAAAATAAGGTGATTTTCATATGCCTCCTCCTTAAGGTGCGATCACACTACTAGGTGTTGAATGCATTTTTAAGAACATTACATTAAGTGAATTACATCAAGTGAACTGAGATGATTGGTCATTCTTGGAAAGAGGGTGCTCCATATGTAGATCATCTACTCACCTTTCATGGATCTAAAATCATCCTTTGATGAAATAAAATTCATGATTCTCATGGAGATAGATGATTCCTTAATACTTCACACATGATGGTCTTGGATACCTCGGTGGCATGACTAGCTCATTTTTGCTTATTCTTTGGAGAGATTTGGGTACAATGATAGTGTTAGGATATGATGATCATCAAGTCACTTCCTTAGCTCCAAATTTCACCTTTTAATATGATGACTTGTTCACAATTCAATTTCTTGACCAAGATGACACCGAGTGGAATCATGCTCAAGGTACCTGGACACCTTTTTTCTCAAGTTGTTTCTCATGGAAATGGGTTTCCTCCTCCAAATAGGGGATGAATCCTTGAATGAAATTTGAGGATGATTTACATGTTTTGACCTCCATAATTCACTAAAACACTACAAATAATTTTTTATTATCAATGAAACTATTCTAAAAATTTAATTCTGCATGTTACTCAAAATTTAGGTCCTATTTCATTTTGAACTGGGAGGGGCATTTGAAGAGTTTTGCAGTACCTAAATAAATATTTAAGCCTTGAATAAATGTTGATTATTCCACCTTGTATAGTATTCTAATAGCCTTCCAATTCATATTTTGTTTCATCCTAAATCTTTGCATTGAGAATTCAGCTTTCACCATTTTAGCTTTCATTCCTTGCACCTAAAAACCCAATCTTAAACAGATTGCTCCTAAATGAGATTTTATTTCCTAAACTTTCCTAAATTTACTTATACATCTTCAATTCTCTCTGAAATCACCCTCATATGCTTTATATTTTCTCTAAAAACTTTCGAAGGGTGTTCAATTAGCTATAGAATGGCCAAAAATGGCCTTTTTAGGCCTTCAAAGGAAGTAATCTCTCATCAAAACTAAATGAGTTGATCAATCACCTTAAACACTATTCCCTATACATTGAATGATCTTATTAGGAATTTAATTTGATCCATGGTAAATTTTGAACTCATGATAGGCTTTCTAGATGATACAAAGTACCTTGCAATCCTCTTTATATAACTTTAACTCAAAATACAACTTCCCCAATTCAACTTTCTCCTTTTCCCTTGTTTTAAGTAGGTCTAGTTAAGGTTTGAAAGAAAAATTAAGGGTTTAATGGATTACCACATGTTTCATCCTTACATCCACCTTTCAACACACCCATACACCTTACTCAAGAACACACAAATGATCCATCACTCATTTATCTCTCATCTTGCTAGAATTTTAACTTTTGGCTTTTTAAGACTCCTTATTTGCTCAAGCTCTAAACAATCTTTCAACTTTTTTTTCACCTTCACCTTGAATTTTAATCAATATTTTTTTCACTCATATAATTATTCTTGCCCATCTCCTAATCACTAATGTAAATCACTCAATTCTTCCTCTTTCACTTAAGGATTTTCATAAAAACCCTTACTCTCTCTAGGCTTCATTATGGAACTATGCAAGACAATCAATAGGTCTTCTTGATTAAATTTGTATAAGGATTTTCCCCTATTCCTCAAGGATTAAAAAAATTATAAAACCACTCCCTCAATGATAGATAGAAATTACTTATGAGTTTCTTTCCTAAGACACACATTTCTCAAGGTTGGTCTTAACAAATCACAAGAAATAAACATAATTGTACATTGCCTCCTTTACCTCCTAACCACTCAATAATATGTCCTTATGACCTGATTTTATGAGTCCTTAATGCCCTTATGCATTTCTCAAACTTTTCATAGGCTCAACCAAATTCAAACACATGGAATAAAGACTATTTTTCTAGAATTACATATTTCCTAGCCCTCAAACTAGGCATTAATATCTTTAGACTATATTTACACATTCCTTTGATTTTATTATTATTCCAACCTTTAATAGGGATTTTGAAACTCTTGGTATTATTATTACCTTCCTCCACACTTATTAAGGACTCTACTAGGCATAAGTATTAACTATTACAATGAATTTTCTACTCTAGGCCCTTAAGAATGGGCACACATAGTTAGGATTGTGAACACAAATTTAATTTAAGAGATCCTCCTTTAGATGGCTTATTAAATTTTCTTAAATTTTGCAACACCATGTCCTTGTGATCAATGCCTTGAAATAGACTCAATGATTCCATTGAATCATTATGTTCATGCTACATACTACTAAACTTCTAAAACATGGTATAGTCTAGTCTGAGTAAGTATTTCTATCTATTTTCCATTCTCTAGACACCATGAGGGTTTCACGAAGCCTTGAACACCATTATAGATAAGAAGAAAATCCAAAACAAGATATTTTCATGTGAAAATGATTTACAAAATAGTATCTAACCTCTAAATATGATATCTCAATATGAGAGGACTGTGTCACTTAACACCTAATCCTATAACATACCTAGAGCTATTTCAAATATTCAAATTATAAATTTGGAGGGAATCTTCATATTATTTCCTATGGATTCCAAATAGACTAGTATAATCTATGAACATCTCAAGTGGACCCAAGATACCCCTAGTCACCTAAGAAAGCCAAAATTAATTATTAACAAGATGTTCCTACATCACCAGAGGAAGGATGCACAGTGATTGAGAAGCCTTATTTTCAATTAAGGGCTTAATTATCATGCTTCAAAATTTTCAATTTCCATACTAGCTATTTTTACCATTATAGAGATATTAAAACACCCTTTAGGAGAGTTTAGGAAAGATATTAAGCATACAGAGGTGATTTCAGGGAATCTTGGAAGTTTTGAAGGTAATTTAGCAAGATCTAGGGAAGGTTTTATCATTCAAGGACTATCTCGCTCAACATCGGGGTTTCTAGGTGCAAGGAACAAAAACTCTAATGGTGAAACCTAACTTCTATGTAATATTCCAAGATCTTTGTGAGGAGTTAGAAGGAAATAAATAGGAATTGGAAAGATACATAAATCCTATACATGTTGGAGACATCCATTTTTCTCTAATGCTTGAGATGTCATGAAGAATTTCAAAATAGTGAAGCTTCCCATTTTGTCTCCAAACCAAAAATTCACTAATGCAACACTTTATGATACCAAAACAGGCACTACCAATCAACCTTCATGCTTCTTTATGATTGACACCTCATGATGACTCCTATGCCACCTAGAAATCCTTTTCCATCAATGCAACTTGACATCAATGAAAACACCAATGACACTATATCCAACACACATGTTTTGATTTGTTATCTATTATAAGGAATTTCATGAGTGTATATATTTGAGAAGTTGTTTCCTTTGAGAGTTGTGAGGTTTTTAAAATCTAATTTTTACACATCTAACAATCCTACAAATTCCAATAAAAAAATCCAAAAGGCCCCAAAACCTAAACAATGACCATATTCATTACCGAAATAGACATCAATTGTAGAATTTAAACACTAAAATTTTTAGACTAAATGCTAAAATTTTGAAAATTACCTATGTCTTAACCATATTAGATTATTAAAAACTATCTCCTAAAATGTGACTCATGGAGCTGTGAGACTAGATCCATTAGGTGCAGAGTGACCCTAATTTCTTATATTTACTAAAATAAATTTAAAGTATAAGAAATAATAAAATATAAATAATAATAAATGAAAACTTAGAGGAACACATATGCGTTATAGTGCGTATGCGTTATGTGTTTTTACTTTTTCCAAGTCATGCCTCTAGGATCGGATCTGGTTTGGATCCCCAAGCCTGAGGCATGGACCTCGCAAAAACATAGAAAACATCGTGTTTTTGTAGAAAATAGGTAAAATAGCTATTCCGCCATGATAAATCAAACTAAAACAATCGATACATTCAATAAAAATATGACTATGACATCGAGAAAACTTTCTTCTTTCTAAAAATATAATATTTCAAATTTTTCGAATAATATAAGTTTTCCATACTAATTATTTTATAACTATGCCTTTTTATAGATATTTTTGGAGTTTATACACGTCTATATTTCATCGTGTATATTTTTTTCGACTTGTCAAAATTGAATAAACATTTGTAGGCCCAAACTAGGGCTAATTCTATACATATTACTAAAAACTAATTTTTGATATTTTTTGAGGTAGTTAGGGGGCACGGTTAGAGCTCCGTTATTTTTCAAAACTTAAAATTTATGTACTAGAAAAATCATAAAAATACTCGCTAAAAAAATCTAAAAATATCCTGGTGCAAACTAGATGCTCATATCTATCTATCTACTAAAGAGTTTTCAAAAATACTAAATAGTGCTAAAAAATGGTGGGGGCATGAAAGATTGTCGACTATGTTTTTTTAACAAAAATAGGAGCACTTTTTGGTATTTTAGTTATTTGACCCACTTAAACTTAACCATTTAAAAAAAAATTAGTAGCTTAGAAACTAGACTCAAAATGCTATGATTCATGTTCTTACAACATATTCTAATATTGAGTGTAAATATTTCAAATAACGTGTATAAGTTGAAGATTTTTATTTTCATAAAAAATGTCCACTTAAGACCCCCTTTTGCCCCATAGTTTGGTGCACTTACCTGGTTGAGTCAGGTCATTCCAAACCTATTCCTAGCCAAAAGAACATGCAAAATGGTATGGAGGTATTATTTTGGAGCTAATCAATCCTAACCAAGCATGGTAGCTACATGGTGATAGTGTGCTTGAGGTGTATGATGAGTTTTCAGCCAGTTCTCGAGGTTTGGTTCTATTTCATGGTCCTTGGGAAGCAAGTAGTGTAGACATCCATTTTCGACACCCCTCGCTCCTCATCAAATTTTCACCCCTCATCGTCACCTAGATTTTTCATCCTACCCTTTCCACTTTTTAAATATATTCTCCCCCGAAATCCCATTCCCCACCACATCTCACATATTCTCCATAATTCCCCCTTTCCCCATTTTAATCCCTATTTATTAATTAATTCCATATTATTCTCCATACCCCCTTAACATGTTTAATTAACCCTTAATCCTATTTCCATCATAATCACCCTTCATTTACTACTCCCCTTGGATCCCCACTACCTTTCATCATTTTTCCTCGTTAATCCTCACTAGATTCCCAACTACCTTCTTTAACCCCCTCATCATTCCACCCTCCATTACTCCCCTCCATGCCTCATTAACACACCCCAAACAGCTTAAATGTCACCCTTAAACCTATTTTTTCCCCCTTTGAATAAAAAATCTACATCTTCTCCATAACTCCACACTGTCTACTTTAGTCACCGTTGGTGACTAACGCAAGTCATCATCAACCCTACTTAACTACATTTAATCCTCCTTTCTATGGGTAGAAACTTTGATATTTTGGTATTCTTCATGATTTTTATTTCCTACATTATCCTTTAAGCTTATGTCATCATTTGGATTACTTGCCATCCCCTTACATGTCATCTTTTGGGATTGGAGCATTGTGAAGATTAATTGGAGATCTTGATCATGCGTGTTTCTTTCTGTTTTTGTAGGCTTATAGGTTTTCTTGGAGATTTGTCTAGCCTTTTAACCATTCCTAATCATCCTCGATCCATATTTCTATCCTATTATTTCTATCAAGTTCTCATACCCTTATTCGATTATGGTCGACTCACCTAATCACCGTCAACTCACCCTATCTCTACCAAATATCCCATATTTTATATCCAATACATTCCATCAAGAACCTAAACTCACAATCTACATCCCATAATTAGCACTCGGTCCTATTTTTGTGATCTTTTTTCAACCCCGCACATGTCACCGTTGACTATGATAGTTTACCTCGGATCATCGTCACCCAGTTCTTTCCCTATCATATTTACTAACTAACACAACCTCATATCTCATCTTCATCCTAAAATCCATTCCAACATCTTGGCATCAACCTTCATCTCGATTACTACATACTTGTTTGTCTCTATAGTGGTCACCTTGTTGACTGTGCTAGTCAGATCAAGTCATCGTCGACCCACATAGGTTTGATTTGTTTATAGCATATTTCCATTATCAGATTATCATTTCAGTATCTCTTAGCATATTATATCTTTGTTTCTATTTATCTACATACTTCTATCCATTATCGATTATCTATATCTTGTTATCATGAGGGTTGACATCCATCCTAGGAATTTCTCACTTCTTGGGATAGGATTCATCGCCAAACCTCCAAACTTATTACTAATATTTTTGTGTGTGTTTCAGTTCTCTTTGTTATGCAGGGCATCGAAGCTTGTAGTGGAAAGGATCTCTTCTTTTGTGCCCATACCATCTCCATCGTCATCCACATCAGGAGGTCACTTAAACCCTCCCATATTTTGAGGTTTCTTAATTTCTCATTTGGTTTTCACTAATATAAAATAGGAAGTGAAAAAATATTGTCAAACATTTGAAATGCACTGGTGGGACCACCCTTCTTTGGTGAGTTTTTATTTAGTTTTCATCATCTTCATTTTATTTCCTATATTTCTTCTTCCACTAATTTGTAGGTACCACTCGCTTGATCATGTGCTTTGTGGATTGGTTTCGTGCATCATTGATGCTCATGCTTTGGAATTAAAAATAAAATAAGGAATAGTGTTATCTAGGTAGTTGTTTTTTTTCCTCCTCTTTTCCCTTTATTTTCATCTCTTTCTCGCTACTTTCATTGAATCTTTACATTTCATTTTGGGCCTTAAAAAACACCCTCATTGTTTGCTTGTTCACAAAATATAACTAGGGGTTAATCCTTTACATCCACTACTTTCACACACATCCAAACTCACACATTAACTTACACATCTGAGACATCATCTACCAGGTGGAACTATTGGGATTTCATCACCCGATAGGAAAGCCTCCATGGTGCTCTCTGGACATGCTACAATGTTTTTGGCTACAAGTATATTGGCTAAGCGTCGACCCTTATCACTACAATGCATGAACTATGGGGGTAGGCCCTTATATCGTGCCATGTCTTGGTAGTCATCATAGATTCAAGCCTCACATACCTTTGGGTATATCAAGGAATCTATCCTAAACATCTTGAAACTAGCCTTAGACTAACCATTTTCTAGGTTCCCTCTCGAGTATTTTTATTTTATTTTCACACTTCTCCGATAATCAAAATAATCAAAATTGTCAGTATGAATTTCTTGTCTCGGTAATTATTGGCACAAAATTTCAATTTTTTGTTTCATTCCTGTTCTTACTCGATTGCATATTATAAAAATGGAGCAAGCCTTTTCATCTAACGTTTCCATCTCTAGAACTCTTCCTCAACAGATGTCATCCCTTATGATGAGTGCATTATTTGACTTATTATATCATCTATAAGGTTATTGATTTGTTCTTAAAACCTGTTAATTAGTGCATGGGGATGCTTTATATAGTTATATCCTAGTAAAGTTAATACCTTTTCTCTTGTTCTTGTTTCATGCAAGCTGTTGACCATAGAAATTCCCACTAATCACCTATGTGAGTAAATGTGGTGACATGTGCAGGATAATAGTGAGCATTTTTTCCAATTCTAGAAGTTGTAATCAAAGATTCTTATTCTGTAGCCATCGTGCCATCATGGAGGAATTTTTCCACAAGCCTACAAACATGAATCCTATTTTTGGCATTATTGTAGGATTTCAATGAAACTTTAATGAGGCTATTAGTGGATGAATTTAGTTCCTATAGTTATGGCACATTGTGTAACTGACTATGTCTATATATAGAAATCTTCTTGAGAAAATTTAGTAGTTAGTTGATAATAATAGTTTACAATACAATGATATATCAATTAACATTTACTTTGTAATGTTATGTTGAGCATGTCTCATAACTTATTCGAATTAATATAGCTGATGCCATTTTGAATATCATCTAGTGTTGAGAGTACCTCCATCCCAAGGAAGAGAAAGGGCCCACTTGACCTAGGTGATTAGAGGATTTAAATTTCATGCATGCTTGTGGTTTTATGATAAGTTCGTATTTGAATGCAATTACTTATTTCCTTGCTTTGGTATATTTACTTACTTGTTATTTCAATTTAGAGTGTGTTATTTCAATTCTACTATTTCAATTTAGTATGTGTGTGTTATTTGAATTATATTATCTTAATTCGGTGTGTGCATTTCAATTCTAGTTAAAGTATTTCCTTTAAACACATTTTTATTACATAAAAATTGTTTCAATAGTTTAACATTACATTTCCATATATTATAGGACAAGGGGAAACACATCAGCCAAACCCCCAAAAAGAACCACCAAACAAATGAGTTGCATAAGGATTCATTGCATACAACTTAGGACACACAACCCTAGTTTTATAATGACACTAGCAGAAGAATATTTTGGTTAAATGATTGTAGAATACAATGACCCATCATTTTTATGCCATTTTCGGGGACACCGTTATCCCAAATTTACCCCTAGAAGATTTGGTCAAACATGACCTCGCACAAGAAGGAAGGGTCATCTCTGTCCCGCGAATTTATAATCGATCCCAAATTGAGGGGACAAGTGAGCTTGACTCAAGGAACACATGGTCAAAAGAGGACAACATTGTCAAAGAAACCAAAGATTCAAAGGAGAAGAAACATATAAGGCTCAAAGTCTTTGGGCTTTGTAAATGATTCAGAACGAGCCCCAAAATTGGCTAAGTATAGAGAGTTCCATGGAAGCTACCAATTGTCCAAATGGTGCAACACCAAGGATGGGTCCAAAGTGCAGAGACTCAAATAAGTGCCAACTCTCCACATGTCTAAGGTCCAATAGAGTCACTGAAGGAGACATAGTGGGCCCAAATTGACTAAGTATAGAGAACTAGTGGAGACGACGCCATGTGTTGCATCAAACACAATTTCAAAAGTGTGGACAAAAAGGTGATACCTAGATGAGTGCCATCTCACCATGTATTCAATGCGAGAGAAAGTAAGAGCGGCCGTTGAAAAGTCCAAGAGCCTATGGAAGGCCTCCACGTGTCTCATTGGCGTGTTTTCAAAAGGAAAGTCTAGAGGCGTTTTTAAATGAGCGCGGGCCTTCCACATGTCCCAAGTTCAAAAAAGGGACAAAGTCGGGAGTTGAATAGTCAAAGTAGAGGTAGGCTGGTGAAAGGTGCTAAGTGTTAGCACGACGCACATTCAAATTAGAATTTGGGGTGGGTTTCCAAACAAGCACTAAGCTTGCACGTGTCTGTGGTTAGAATTTTGGCCCCGCCACGTAAAGGGACTCAGGAAAAATACAAAGGAGCTTGTGGAAGCCACCACATGTCCATCCAAAGGCTATTTCAAGAGTGAAGGCAACGGAAAATTATCAAATAAGCATAAAGCTACCACTTGGACCCAATATGGGAAAACTCTTTAAATATTGCGCTTTTCGGTCCAAATCTTCAAACAACCGTATATTCTGCTACAAAATTTAGATTGACATGTGCCTAGACTTATTAGAGAGCCGCGGATATCAGCTATAGTGTTATATATTCAAATTAAAATATAGGCGAGATTTGGTAGGAAGAAAATAAGGAAACGTCTCTCAGCTCATCAATGCACATATCTAATCAAACTCAACCACCAGATTTCATCAGATCTCACCTTATTTTTTCTTATACATGTCAAACAGAGATGGGAAGCACATCTAATAGCCTTATAGATGGATTTGTAGGAATTTATCACTTGCCGTTGGTGGTTGAAGATTTGAATATAAGTTTCACTCCTTTCTCCTTCTCTTCTCTCCTTCTTCTATAAATAGAAAAGTTCTAATTTGTAAAAAGGATCCCTCTTTGTTGTAACAACACCATGTGAAAATGGTGGTCGACTTCCCATGGGTCTCAGACCTTGACATGGTCTCTGCAATGTATTCTCTCCTCCTGTCATGGATGTAGATGAATGTGTACCCTTTAAGCAATAAAATCATGTTTTGTGGAAGTCTTGTCTTCCCTTTCTCATTTTCATTGCATCTCACCTCTCAATTTGCATTCTCCGACATGCCGCATGTACTCCTATGCTTGCATTCCCCATGTTCATGTGTTTCACGTGCTAGAAGGCCGAGCTTACGTGTTGACATGTGGCACATGTTTTCCGCCCTATTCTCCCACACATTTTTTTCCTTCTTCACCTGTGGAGAGATGTGAACCCTTTCTCTCGGCGCTATCACCTTCCTTAGCTTAGGATTTCCCTTCTCGCATATCCTTCTATCCCTAGTCCCTTGGCATGTTTAGTATAGGATTTTCTTTCAAAGCATTAGGGAGTAGCAGAGTGTTAGAGGTCGTGGTAGAGGAACCGACCTTCTCCGGAGATCCGTCCCAAGCTCACAAGGTCCCACGACATGGGGATAGTTCCTTGTGGTCTCAAACACCTCATCCCTTCGAGATTCGAGACATGGGTGCACATTTGAGCAACCAATAGTTTCTAGTTTTTTTGGCATGCCCGGTGGGGACAGGTCTGAAGCACCTTACCACTTCATCTTAGTAGGTTGGTGTGTTCCTGTTAGGATTCAACATTTTGAGGCACATGCAAAGCACATCCGGTGAATCCATTTTGTCAACAACCCATCTCTCGAAGTTATAGATCCACCCCATCCATTTTCATTCACTTTTCTTTCCATATCTCCCATTTTTCTTCCATTTCATGAAGTTGTGCAATCATGACTTCGCTCCCCTCATGGAATTCACACCTAAGGTAGTGCAATCCACCTCCAATGTATTTCCCAACTCCTCCAGATCAGCACTATGATCAGATCCATAATCACTATAGCTACGCCTATGAGAAATACCAAAACCAGTTCGGCCATGGAACCTGCCAAGAGGGATATGCATGAAGTGAAATCAACTACATGGAGAATGCTGATTTACAAGAGAAGATTCAAGAATTGGAGGCACACATGCCACAATCAAGGGGCACAACTTAGATGAAAGCATGTAGAATTGGCTATAGGGCACCTTATCCATGGGTCGGCCCAGTGCAAGACTTTATAACCTTGGGGAGAAGATTGAATACATGGCTGAAATGTTGCCTCTACTTGCACAAGTGGATTGAGGATATTGAGGCATATGAGAAAAGCACGGGACAACCTTGTCAATGGGTAAGTCAGTCACTAGCTCCTTGTCCTTCATTTTATCCTTATCAAGCTTTATCATTTAGTAGTGTCAAGAGTCAAGCCCCTCATTTCCTACCCCAAGTGTTGACTTCCTTCCCCATTTCCTAGTATTCCATCCCATCTCAATTTCTTTTCCCTTTTCCCTTCTAAGAAGTCATCCCCTCCAAACAAACAAGAAGTTACACTCCCCTCTCCACCACAAAAATTACAAAGCTGGTTGAACACCAACCTACCACTCCTCTTGCTTTCCCAAGTCCATGTTGGGAAGATGCTCAAGAATCCAGTCAAGGAGATTAGGAAGAAGAGGAACCCAACAAAGAAGAAATGATAGAAAATATGAAGAGTTGGGTTGCCAGATTTGGGATTACAAAGATTCCCTTGATGGTGAAGCCAACAGAGGAGGTCAAGGTTGAAGATCCAGTGGTGGCTAAGATTGATTTTGTAGTAGAAGAAGAAAAAGAACAAGGGAAGAAGATCAACAGTCCATATGCTCTGAATGCAGTGTCCATAATGGCACTTTTTCTGAAGAGGATGCTGATCTGATCCAAGCTACACAACCAATTAAGGAGGAAGAACAACCAGCTCCAAGTCCCATTGAAGAGGAGCAACTGGAGGAGATCAAATCAAAGTTGAGGCCACTTAATGAAGAAAGCATCATTGAAGATTTTTTGATTTCATTTGAAGGGCCTGATTTGATTGATGAATCCATAATGGAGGAGGACCATATAGTTTCAGAGGCTCCAAGTGTGGAGCAGGCCATAGAAGAACCTTCAGTTCTTCCTTCCACTTCATCCCCTTCAAAATCTAATGTTGAAGAAGAGTTTGAGCTTTCAAACTTCATGTTTGAAGATGAGGAGAACCATGGTGAGCTAGTTGCAGATCTGGAGGACACCATGGAGGAGGTCGAACACATGCAAAGTAGGACAACAAGGAGGTAGACTATCTGTTAGACTTGGAAGATTGCTTTGATGGATAAGATCCTGAGGAAATTACATCATTTACTCCTCTATCACCCAACTCCCAAGCATATGATCCTCGCTTCCATAAAGGAGGGCATTCAAGAACAACAACCTATGTCTCGTAACAACCCTCTAGAACCAATGTTAGAAGATATGAGTCTTCCATGTTCTTCACAAGAGAAGGAAGAGAAAAGGCAAGAGGATGTCATCATCTCTCTCACACCATCCACCCAGGAAGGTCAGTAGGAAGACTCCATTTTTGGAGTTGAAGTTCAAAACAATGGGCACATCCAAAGGATCAGACCATGCCCAATCAGATATCTAGCTAGCCTAAAGCCACAAAACGAGTTTCCACTGGTCATACTCATTTTAGAGCACGAGGTAGAGCTTTAGCATGCCAAAGGTCAACAATAGTGCCTCCCAAATTCAAGAGTAGAACAAATCTAGGAGGTGTATATTCTATTTGTTGATACTTTGAGGAGGAGGGTGAGAAACCATCTGTAAGGTGGTTTTTCACTCTTCTTTATGACCATGTTCAATGCCAAATCAATCACATAGTCGTAATTTGTGAGGAAGGGAAGCTACTTCTCCCTTCTTGTTGCAGGTTTTACTTGAGCGCCCTTGCCTCTAGTTAGTTTAGGTTAGTTTAGGTTTTCTTTCAAAGTAGAACAAGTGCCTTGCACACTCGCATCTCTCATTTGAGGCATGTATGATTTGATCTTTGTACATAGTGCATGTTGTTGTGATTTTTTGCTCGAGGTTATATCACCTTGCAATGCGGTATGCTTACAGTTCATTCAATGACAGGAAAGCCCTGTGTCAAACAATTTTCTACTCTCAAAAGCCTTGTTTTGAGATTTCTTATGAAAATTTAGAGTGTAGATGCATGGGCGTAAAGCTCGTGGTCAAGCATAACATAGAAAAAGATGAGTAATCGGGAGTCCATTTCAAAAAAGAAGGGTCAGATACTGTGCTATTAATTGTGACTCCATGCCTAATGTATGCTTTAAGGCTACTTGGTCACTTCATCTAGTAGGCAAATTTCTTTGCGAGTCACCAAATTGTTATCCCAAATTTTCCTCGCGATTTGGTCAAATATGACCTCACGTAAGAAGGAAGGATTAGCTCTGTCCCATGAATTTATAATGGATCCCAATTCGAGGGGACATGTGATCTTGACTCAAGGAGCACAGGGTCAAAAGAGGCCAACAACGTAAAATAAACCATAGGTTTAAAGGAGAAGAAATGGAGAAGGCTCAAAGTCGTCGGGATCTACAAATGATTTAAAATGAGCCCCAAATTTGGCTAAGTATAGAGAGTACCGTGGAAGCTTCCAAGTGTCCAAATGACACAACACCAAGGATGGGTCTCTGAAGTGCGAGACTCAAATGAGCACCAACTCTCCACATGTCTAGGGTCCAATAGAGTCAACAAAAGGAGACAGAGCGGCCCAAAATGACTAAGTATAGAGAACTAGCAGATGACACCATGTGTTGCATTAGAGAAATTTTAAAAGCACGACCCAAAAGGCAATCCCCATATGAGCGCTAGGTCACCACGTAGTTAGGGCCTAAGAAAGTAAGAGCAGGTGATGAAAATTCCAAGAGCCTACGGAGGCCTCCACGTGTCTCATTGGTGCATTTTCAAGAGGAAAGTATAGAGGTAGTTTTCAAATGAGCATGGGCCTTCCACGTGTCCCAAGTCTAAAAAGGGATAGAGTCAGGAGTTGAATAGTCAAAGTAGAGGTAGGTTGGTGGAAGGTGCCAAGTGTCAGCACAACACACATTCAAAGGTAAAATTTGGGGCGGGTTTCCAAACAAGCGCCAAGCCTCCACGTGTCCAGGGTCATACTTTTAGCCCCGCTAAGAAAAGGGACTTAGGAAAAATACAAAGGAGCTCACAGAATCTACCACGTGTCCATCTAGAACTATTTCAAGAGTGAAGGCAAGGGGTGAAATCTCAAATAAGCACCACGCTACCATGTGGACCCGGTATGGGTAGACTCTTTAAATATTGTGCTTCCATGATCGAATCTTTAAACAATCGTATGTTTCTACTACATAGCTCAATCGGCATGCACTGGACTTGTCGGAGAGATTTTGAAATCAACTACAGTACCATATATTAAAATTCAAATATAGGTGGGATTTGGTAGGCAAAAAATAGGGAAATGTCTCTCGGCTCATCAATGCACATATCTAATCAAATTCAATCACTAGATTTCATCAGATCTCACCTTCTTCCTTCTTCTACATGCCAAACAGACATGGGGAAGTGAATTTGATAGCCTTGGCAGTAAATTTGTAGGTATTTATCACTTCTTTGTTGGTTGTTGAAGATTTGAATATGAGTTTCCCTCCTTTTCTCCTTCTCTTCTCTCCTTCTTATTCTATAAATAGCAGAGTTTTGCTTTGTAAAAAAGGATCCCTCTCTTTGTAACGACACCATGCCAAAATGGTGGCCAAATTCCCATGGGTCTTAGACCTTGACATGGTCTCTGCAATGTATTCTTGCCTCCTGTCATGGATGTAGATGACTGTGCATCCCTTCAACAATAAAATCATGTTTTATGGAACTCTTGTCTTCCCTTTCTCATTTTCATTACATCTCACCTCTCAGTTTACGTTCTATGGCATCTATGTGTACTCCTGTGCTTGTAGTCCCCACATTCATGTGTTGCACCTACTAGATGGCCAAGCTTGCATGTTGAACTATGGCGCGTGTTGTACTCCCTCTTCTCTGCACCTCTATTTCCTTCTCCACCTGTGGAGAGTGATCTAACCCTTCTCTCTGCGGCGTTATCACCTTCCTTAGCTTAGGATTTCCCCTTTCTACATAGCCTTCTATCCCCTGGTCCTTGGTATGTTTAGTATAGGATTTTCTTTCAGCATTAGGAGTAGCGAGTAGTGTTAGATGTAGGTAGAGGAGCTAGCCTTCTCCAGAGATCCGTCCCAAGCTCGCATGGTCCCACAACTTGGGGAAAATTCCATTGTGGTCTCAAGCACCTCGGCCCTTCTGAGATCTGAGACGAGGGTGCATGTTTGAGTAACCAACAAACACCATAAGCACGACACGCCATTTTATTCACCTTACATGTTATGGGTGTTAATGAAGTTAATATATGTAACTAGTAGAAGTTCTAGGCCTTGTTTACACAACCAAACTTGATGCACAGGACACAAGACGTTCAAGGGATATTTATACCTCATAATATCCAAAGAATATCTCTAAACAGAGCACAAGTAGGGCACATTGAAAGTGACATTGAATCTAATACAATGCCTAGAATCCCTTCTAAATAATCCACATCATATTATCTAGAACTAGAACAACCTTCTGAGATGGGGGACAACAGGAATGATGAGGACCAACCATTGGGTAGAACCTTTACTTATCCAATCATCCTCAATGAAGATGAGGATGCACCCATGAAGAAAATTTCTCCATCTATCCTCCCTATCTTTTGAGGAATGTCCACAGAAGACCTAGACTAGTTCTTATTTGAATTCAAATTTCTTTTCTAGACATATGACTACAAAATAGACAACCAAAAACTCAAACTGTTCCCTTCCACCCTCAAAGACTCTACTATGAGGTGGTTCATGGGATTGTCCCCTAACTCCATTCATTCATGGGAGAACATGGAGACAACCTTTTGAACAAATATCAAGACTACTGTAGGGGAAGAGATAGGAGAGAAGAATTATTCCAGATAAAGAAAAAGGAAGATGAAAATCTGGAAGATTATCTAGATAAATTTCTCTCTCTTCATAGGAGTGGTTATGAGTTATATGTAAGAAATCACTAAAATATTTTTTCTAAAAGAACTTGATGAGGAAACTAAGGATTCTCTCCATCTCATGGGAGGAGGTGATGTACACAAACTCACCATGGCACATTTTCCGAGTTATGTAGGAGTTACTGTAGAATAAGAGGAGGTATAAGGTGAAGAAAAACATCAAAGAATGCCCTAGGTACCTTAGAACTTCTTGAGGAAATGGCTAACATGAAAATAGACATCCTATCATAATTGACATTAACCATAGATGGGTTGAAAGCCAAGAACAATGCTACAAAGGAACCTCTAGATATATACTATCCTAAATGTAGGAAGAGACATCCTTTGAGAGAATTCCCTTTGGATGTCACAAACATGTGCTTGATTTGTGATGTCTCTAATCATGATACCAACCATTGTAATCTCCTACATCAACTGAAAGAGATATTAAATGCCATAACTCAGTCCAATGTAGAGGTAAAATTTTTGCAGTGATCAAATAACCAATCTGCTTATGCCCTTGACCTACTAAAAACCCCTGGATGATTCCATGGCCCAATCAAGATCCTCCACCAACTTGGGGACAACTGATTGGACACCACCAAACTGGGTAACCTATCCAAAGCCACCATAATGGGTTCCTCCATACAATTAGAAATGTTGGGAACCTCCAATTAATATACCACCATGGAAAAACCGATAATGAGCACCCTAGAAAAATGCTAATCAACCAAGGAGGTTTGCAAAATAATAACAAGATTTAATTCCCCCACCAAAAAAAAATTATCAGCAAGGGAAAGTAGTAAATACTCAACTTCCAGCTCATCTTGTCTTGAACCCCAAAAATCAACAAACAAACTTCAATTAATGAAGCAAGATAGGGTGAGACGATGTAGATGAATGCCATTAATAATGTACAACTGAGGTATAGAAGGACAATAAAAATCCTCCTATTGTTATGACTTTGAGTTACACGAGGAAAATGAGCACATACTAGAAGAAAATGAGGATATACCGAGGAAATTAAGGAAAATGAATATTTTCATGACGTGAGCCACTAGGAACAAAAATGTGCATGAAGCTCCTTTCCCGTGTGGTTGAGAGAAACATAGAATGAGGAAGAAACAACACTAGTTCAGGAGCTGAAAAAGATAAACATTGAGGTCCCACTTCTAAGAGAAATATGGGACATTCCAAAGTTAAATCATACCATTAGAGGCCATTGCATGAAAACACCAAGGAAGGAAGAGGAAGTACCCAAAAATAGTCAAAGTGGAGGGAAATCTAGCTAATCTCGTGGCTGGAAAGCTTCTTTCACCAAAATATGGGGATCCTGGGAGTCCGGTTATTACTATTTTTGTAAATGGTCATTCAATATCCAATGTATTGGTAGATCTAGGAGTTGCTATCAATGTTATAACAACAAATATGTTCAATCTGTTGTCTTTAATAGGATTGTAGCCAACCAATATATTCTTCAATTAGTAGATCAATCTATTGCTATACTAGATGGAGTAATTGAGGATGTAATTGTAATGGTTAAATCTTGGGAGTACCCTGTCGATTTTATGGTCTTGCAGCCTAAAGATCAAAAATTGGGATGCCCCCAGTCATCTTTGGAAGACCCTAGTTAGTTACTATTGTTATGTACACTGATTGTAGATTAGGAAAAATGACTATTTTGAATGGGAAAAAAGCAAAGAAAATTTCACTTTATCCTCCTACCCAACCATATGTGGATGTTTGTGACTGTGTATGGGTTGATTTTTAGAAACTAACAATATGATTTCTTCTTATTTGGCCACTATTGCAATGAAAAATCACATGGAAGAAATTGTTGAGTTATACACAATGTATGATACCACAGCCACAAAAAACATAACTATGGCTATGGAAACTCAAACTAGGGCTATGGAAATAATAGTTTTAAACTCAGTGGATAATATCACCAAGGTAAGTGACATTTCTATTGGAAATTGTGAAGAAATATATGATTATCATGAAGAACATACAGTCACTGATTTCCATTTTCCTTTAGCCAAGGTTTTGTCCCTTGAAAACATGACTATTTTGCACATGCTATAGCCTCATGTTTTTCCCTTGAATTCTTTAATTTCTGATGCAAAGCTTGCTATTTTGAAAGATACTAAACAAGTGACTATTGACATAGGAAAAGAAGCTGACCATTGGTAACAATTTAGAAGCCAACCAAGAGACTAGGGTTGTAGAAATCTTGAGGAAGCATTCCAAATATTTTTCTTGGGATTATACTGACATGAAAGGGATTCATCCAAGCATCTACACTCACCATATTTACACTGAGGATGTTAAACATGTTCAATAGCCATAATGAAGAATTAATCCAACACTTAGAGACATTGTCAAGAATGAGATAGAAAAACTGTTGAAGGTAGGATTCATATATCATATATCTGATAGTCAGTGGGTATCACCATTAGTAATAGTTCCCAAGAAAAATGGTAAGTGGAGAATTTTTATAGACTATAGGGAACTTAATAAATCCACCAAAAAGGATTACTTTCCCCTGCCCTTTATTGATTAGGTTTTGGAAAATCTGGCAGGAAAGAAATATTTCTCCTTCTTGGATGGGTTTAGTGGGTATAAACAAATTAGTATAGCCCTGCTAATCAAGATAAAACCACCTTCACTTGTCCCTGGGGTACATTTTCATATAAAGTTCTACCATTTGGGCTTTGTAACACACCTGCTACCTTCTAGAGAGCAGTTTTGGCCATTTTTACAGATCTTACAAATGATTGTGTTGAATTTTACATGGATGAATTTACTATCCACGGTTCAAATTTTGATGAATCTTTAAACAATCTTGAAAAAGTATTAACTAGATGTGAGCAGCACCAAATTTCCTTGAGTCATGAAAAATGTCTGATAATGGTTGATCAAGGAATTGTCTTGGGTCATCATATTTCTGCCCAAGGTATATAGGTTGATCCTAAAAAGATAGAAGTAATTACTAAACTGCCTACACCAACAAATCAGACTGATATCAAGAGTTTCCTTGGACATGCAGGATACTATAGGTGGTTCATAAAATATTTTAGTAAAATTGCTACTCCCATGTTTTCTTGCTTTGAAAAGATTGTGTCTTTGAATGGTCTCCTCAATGTTAGCAGGATTTTGAAGTTATTAAAGAGAAGTTAACCACTACTCTAGTTTTGAGAGGACCCAATTGGGGACAACCTTTCCATATTCACATTGATGCTTCTAACACAACAATGGGAGTTGTTCTTAGACAAAAGGATGAAGAAGACTAGATGTATGCCATGCCATCTACTACATTAAAAAAATATGAACCCAACAGAGAGAAATTATACCACTATGAAAAAGAGTTTTTAGTTGTTTTTACTCTCTGAACAAATTCAGACATTATATTACTAGATACAAAATCTTTGTGTACACTAACCATTTAGCCATAAGATATTTGATGAATAAACCTAGTAGTGGGGGTAGAATTATTAGATGGTTACTCTTGTTGCAAGAATTTAACTTGACTATTATTGATAAGCCTGGTAAGGCTAATGTTGTTGCTGATTTCCTTTCAATATTGAATGTTTCAAGAGTAGAAGAAGCAATCTAGAACCACTTGTAGACACCAATATTGGGTCACACTCCCCTTGACCCCTCGTCAAATAACCAACTTGAATACACTAACCTAACCATGGCCCCTTTCACCCCACACTAATATTAATTTAATTAAATTAATCCATGACCTCACTATACTTATTATTTAATTATCCTAATTAAGATAATTCCTACCCCACCACCTCACCTAGACACCTTACCTAGCCACCTCACCCTAAATTTATTCTTATCATGTTTCCATAACTAACTAAGACCTAACTAAACCCTAAAAATCAATCCTACATCCCCTCTAACCACATTCCTGCACAAGAAATGGTAACTCCCACTCTTTCCTCAGAGGAATAGAAAGATCTGGCGAAAATCATTGCCATGATCTTCCATTTTTAGTAAACCTAGGAAATCTCTCCTAACCGACACCGATTACCCCTGAACCGATGTCGGTTAACCCGAAACTATCGTCGGTCACCTTTTATTCCCCTTTGGCAACCTTATTTCAAGGTTGGCACATTCTGAGAGCAAAGGAAGAAGACCAGAGCTGCATGTAAGTGAAAGAATCATCCTTTCACACATCCAACAATCTAGAGCCATCAACAACATCAATCAGAGAGCATTGTATTCATGGAAGAACTTCGGGAAAACACTACTACGGGACCACACACGTATCCTCCAATCAACCACCTCCACCACTCAGCCATCAGACCATCAACATAGTAAGTATGGACCTAATAAGTATAGTTCATTTCATGTAAGTAATCTCTATTACTCTTGTTATTAATCTATTATTTGCATGCTTATTTCTCCATCACTACTACTTGCTTGTGAACCTAAATATCCCTCCACCCACACTTGATTTTAAATAAAAACCACATTTTCTCCATCTCTGTTTGAATTTTATAGTAATTGGTGTCGGTCCAAAGAATCGTCATTGGTTACCCTCGACCATCACTTTGGTTTTATCTAATTGGCGTAATTTATTGTTCTTTTGGTTAACCTACCCAAAAGGACACCTGCTTTCATCTTCTTTCTTGTTTAGAGTCTCTCTATTTTGTGGTTTTGTTTTCTATCATAGTAACTCACTTTTATGGAGTATCTTCTCTCGTCTCGATAAAATCCATCCTATAACTTATCTACCTGGTAGGTTATCATTCTTTTGCCTTGTTTGGAAAACTATTCTTTTCTCACAAGATACCCGAAAAGGAACTGATTACGGTTACCCTTGACCAACATTGGTTTACCCTAATCATTATGCTAGTCGGTTGCTTTCTAGCCCGTTATTTTCCAACCGAAATATTGACCTAATCCACCTACCACTACTTGTTTTTTCTATTTTTTTGTGTTTTGTGTCATTTACAAAAAGAAATCCTACCAAATCAGCACTTATTCACATGGTGCTGACTCGTAGCCAAGAAAATGCCCTCATATTCCACGCTAGTCTTTAACCACTCCCACCTAGTCCTTCACCACCTTCCATTCTATCACCCATGGATCCTACCCAACCTATCACCATCGCCACAGGTGACGAGGAGTTCACAACTCCTTGATCAAAACCCTGCCACCTTACAGTTCTATCTTTCCCACTCATCCACTTGAGATGCCTCGGGTTAGTTGATATATGACATGCCCGTATCTATCCCCTGACACTCATTCCTACTTCGAATCAGCCTCTTTTAGCTCTACTCTACCCACACTTGCCTTGCCCCTAGTCATTTCATAGCTAGGCCCTATACCTACTATGACCGCCGCATCTTCCCCATCTATTGTACTCTACAACATCCACTATACCTTCACAACCATCCAGTAACATAGCCTCATCTATGACTATTGTCTCACATATACCCATAACAACACAACCACCCCCGATGGACGAAAACCCATACCCCATTTCAAAACATTGTCATTTCTATTCCATAGTCCTTAGCCCCCATCGCGCAGTAGAGTCACCTCGACTCTTCCACCTCCATGTACGTACTATTAGCAGCCTCCCATTTCATGTATCATTTATTCTCAGTTACATGCCCCCTATCTCACTCCCTCATTCTCAACCTACCTATTCGAATCAGCATATACTGGAATGCCACCTCCATCATATGTCCAACATCAACCCTCTTACGCTACATGAGGTACCCATCTATCACCACCTACCAATGAACTCATTAGGTTAATGATGGAAAAGATGTAGACATTGGAGGCATCGGTTTTTAGCTCATGTAATTCTCTCACCTATGATGAAATTTGTAATGATCCTATCCACCCATCCATCCCTATTCAACCATACCTCGTCCATTGGGAAATGCCTAAATTTAACCGCTTCAACAAAGAAAGAGGACCTACAACAACATTTGAGGTATTTCAAACATGGGTGTTATCTCGATCTCCCATGATGATGCTTTGCTTCGAGGAGATTTCCCATGTCTCTAATTGGGCCCACATTAGACTAGTATAGTGGATTACCTAGACATTCTATCTACTCATCTAATCGGATGGCCCAAGCCTTCTTGGAACTCTTCTCAATTAACATCGTTAAGAAGGTTACCATGGTGACCCTCTACTCTACGTGTCAATATGGTGACGAGTTTATCACATATTTTGTCGCTCATTGGTGTAGCTTGATCAATCAAATCACATTCCAATTACCACAAACCGAACTCATAGAATGCTTCACTTGGGCTTGTGCTAGACATATTTCACCGGCCTTGTAGGTGTAGACTTTTCGAACCTTTGATGAGGCATTTATCATGGCACGAAAACTAGAGATTCAGGTCATCGAAGAGGATAAAATCCAACGACAAAATAAGAATGTGGTATTTAATTCAAATGATACCTCTTCTTCTTGAAACCACATAATAATTATTCCAAATCCAAGGGAGCGCTAACGCGGTGGTACTCAAGGCCAGCCCAACTCATTCATCAAATCAAGCTAAGCCCTCATCTAATCTTTCCCCTATCCAGGACCTTTGAATTTAGAAGAGAACAACGAAAATACACCCCAATTGGGAAGCCTTATTCTTCTCGTTTTAGAAAATCTCATTAAAGCTAGGGCCATCACCCCGCCTACTATAAAACAATATACTAGTTTTGATCCTTCTCACCCCAAACTTGCGTGGTACAAATATCACGACTTATACAACTATCATCGAGTAAAAGGTCATAGTAGTGACAGAAATTACATCACTTTCAAGAACATTGTCGAGAAAATGCTCGAGAATGGAGAGTTAGTCTTGGATAATCCGAACGCACCGCCAACCAAAACTGCACATTTTCAAGAAACCATTTCCTAATCACGCCCCTTCTTTTGACCAAATTCGGGAGACCTAAACTAATGATAACAATGCGCATGAGGTTCATGATATTTTGAGTGACGTGCCATTGTCTCTCACTTGAATCCTATCCCATCCATAGAGGAAATCCTAGCCCAAAGTCCTCCACCTACACATGAACCCACTTCACTTGTTCCTCCACCCATAGAGGAACACCCTTCATCTCCTCCCTCACATGTGAAGGAGCCTTCTATTAACATCGAGACCACTTTGCCTTTGGCTTATCCACTTAGAGAGCTGTCACCAACAGAGTACCTCTCGACCCATGGGAGACACTTGTTCATCTCCTCCACCCATAGAGGAGCACCCATCATATCCTCCACCTATAAAAGATCCAAAGTATAAATGCCATTACCTCTAGGTGACCATTCTCCATCAAACACCCAAGATCCCACTTGACTTACTTTTGGCTCTCTTACCCATAAAAAGCTGAAGTTAGCAATTTCCCTCTTTCTAAAATGCATTTTATGGGAATTGTCACTCGGTCCACATCGGATCTCGCTTACAACAAAGTACCATTCTCATGCTTAGTCAATTTCTTGGACTATGTCGATAGAGCCTTAGTTTGGGGGCATCTTCTACTTCATGTTTCAACATAAATGCAACCGTCACTCACGGACACCTCCACCATCTATCCAAAGGTGTTTCAATCAACCTGAACCAAACACAACCTCAATTATTGAAATACCTTCTACGACACCACTCATGACCCAAATCACACTGTGCCCATAACCCAACCTATTTCTACACCAAACCCACACCTATATCATCTCCCTTGCCTAAACCTATCACTACCTTAGGGGTCATACCAACTACTAGCCTTAATCACCCACCCATTAAATTATAGTTAGCTACATCTTCCAAAACTAACACCAAACTTAACTCGGCCCCTAAAAATAAGATCCAATCTCCTAGATCTCATGTCTCAACCTTTCCAACCGCACCCTTATCACCTTCACCCCTCCCGTCCATCCTAGGACCTCACCCTTCAACCCCGGCTAAGCCACCTCCATCCTTTGGTAGACCAAGAACGTAGCAACCCGCTTCCTCATCATGAACTCTTAATATACCCAAGCAACCCACACAACCTCCACCTCACTTGTAACCTTCTTACCACCCATACATCCAATACCGTCGCACATGCGTCTTCTCTATCCATGACACTTCCTTCGCTTTCACTCACGCCTCCTACCCAACTCCGCACCACCTACTTCCACAACACCTTGGTTACCCCATGGGTAACTTTGTCCTCTTCCACCATTTGCCTTTCCTCCACCTCTTGTGTGCCCACATAATATTTACCCAAAAATATGCAATCTAAAGCTAAAAATCCGCTACCCTTTAATAGGGTAGTTAAACTAACCACACCTTCTATTGTAGTTCATCTACCTTACCCCCACCTAAAAAGAAATGACCAACACCTAAGACAACATCACACACCAAACCAATAGCCCAACCTACTCCCCCTCTTGTAAAGACACTTCCTCCAAAATCAGCCACACCTTTACCCAAGGCCACATTCACATCACATTGTGATCCACCGGCGGATCATACACCACTATCCTATCTAATCTCTTAGAAACCTCTGTCATCACTCTCCCACCTCTTATACCTTACGACCCACTCAAATCCAAACCAAAAGTGTTTGACGATACCAAAAATTTTTGCTTACCATCGTGTGCAAGGACATGATGTTGAAAACTCGCAAGGATTTAAAAGTATCCCTCACCAAATTATGTCCTTTTGAATTGAACCTTGATGATGATGACCTCCTTGATGAGGACCGTATCCGACCTCCACCCATTTCCTCACAAATTCTCCTCGCACCTACACCCAAAACCTACACCTCCACCCCCCACATGGTTCGTATGAGAGAACTCACTAAACCTCCACCCAAATGACCTTTCTATCCACCCTTGAAATTTGAAATCAACATGATCCACATTGCTACTCGCACTCGCACTCGGAAGGAAAAGGTAAGGAAAGGTAGGTGACCCACCAACCAACCCTCTACCCAACATACCATCTGCACCCACACCTAAAGTCACTATCTGTGGCCCCACATATCCTATTTCGATGGGGTTACACATTGTGTGATGCTCAAACAATTACACCAATCCTCCCTTAAGATGTCCCTATATGACCTCATCCAAACCTCTGAGTCCCATCACCAAGCTCTCATGGAGGTTCTTCAGTCTATTGAGGTTTTACCCAATGACCCTACACCCGTAGCCTCCATTATTACACCTCATCATGTAGCCTCTCTCACCAAATTACCACCTTCTTCTACACCTACACCTACTCACCAAGTAGCCACCCTCAGCTTCTCAGATGAAGAGATCACACCACACCAAACCGATGATCCTAATCATGCCCTTTTCATCTCCATCCATATCGATAATATATGTATACGATGTGTTATGATTGATGGGGTGCTAGCATTAATATCATATCCTCCCATGCATTCGACCAAATGCACATACCCAAAATTACATGCATAAACATCCTGTCATGTTGCATTCATTTAATGATGCTATCACTTCTACACTTGGCACCATCATCCTCCATGTTTGTGTGGGCCCCTGTACTATTCTAGAGTTATTTTACATCTTGGAGGGGGAGTTTCAATATAACCTATTGCTTGGTAGACCCTAGATTCATGTCATGGGTTGTGTTCCTTCCACTTTGCATCATTGTGTAAAGTTTGAGCATGAAGGAAATGCCTATACCATTCAGCCAACCCATCACCTTTCAAAACCTACAACAAACTTTACCAACCCAATGACGTGCTTGTACCCATTAAGGCGTCTACCTCCATGACCACTTTCTCTTCACTCATACCCGCACTCACCAAAGTGCCACTTCATTACTTCAACCGCACCTAAATCCTCCATTCCTACCACCGCCACAACCTCCACGGCCTAACCCTTCACCTCCCAATTAGTGGCTCCACCTCCAATCTAACCTCTAACACATCATCTATTCTAGCTACCCGCATATCGACCACCGATCCTTCGAAGGAATTTTTCAATGCCTCACTCTGGGGAGTATCACCTATATAATGTTAACACATTCCTTACTCCACAAGATTATGGAAACCTCTGCCAATACCCTCATAATGATCACCACATAGGAGAGCATCTCATTTATGGTCCTCCCCACATTCACACCAATCTCACCTATGGTGGACTTAATACTTCCACTTATACACCGAACGACCATCACAAACCTGCCCCTTTTTCGCCGACCTCGGTCACTCACCAATCACCGCTTCGCCCACACCTTCCTGCACCGATGTGCATGGAAAGGTTTTGGTTTTGGCTTTTACAAGCAAGGCCGTCACACTGTTATTCCATGTACTACTTGTAAACATAACGACCGTAGTGGTATCGGCTTTGCTTGAACCACCTACCAAGAAGGCCCACATTGAACTCATTGAGGATATTGGCCCTTCTCCACCTTCTTCACCACCTTCACCACCTTCACTGACAGAGTTGATGGATCCAGAATCCATTCCTCCTAACTTTTTTTTTCATAAACACCATTTCCTTGGGGCCTCTGACTTATCAATATGAGGGCGAGGCTCCTCTTCTCTTCCCTTCTTGTATCCTGAAATGATCGATGATGATACACCTTCTATTAACGTCATTCAATGTTAGGATGATGAATCTATACTCACCTACCTTGGTGCAGAAGACTCTTATATTCATCAGTCGTTACCATCTGAGATGTAAACCATGTTGAATGAATCGACTATCGAAGTCAACATCCATACTTAGGATGACCGCACATTCTAAAGATCGACTAATCTTTAGATACTGCTTGAATAGGAAGCCATCACTTCTTTCCTCAAAAATCATAACCATGCTTTCACTTGGTCTTACGCTGACATGCCTAGTATTGACCCCACCATAGTGGTCCACAATATCATAACCATTCCCGATGCCAAACCCGTAAAACAAAAGCTAAGGAAAATGCACCCTCGCATTGCTCTTCTGGTCAAAGAATAAATTTAGCACATTCTTTCCGTTTCATTCATCTTACCCATTGATTAACCCCAATGGATTTCTAACATTGTCCCCTGTCATTAAGGTGATAACTATCACTAACATGATAGGGGGACTTCACATTTGCATAGACTTCTGTGACCTTAACCTAGCTTTCCCAAAAGATGACTTTCCTCTACCCAGTATTGACTAGCTAGTTGATCTTACTGCTGGTCATGAGATGCTATCACTCATGGATCACTTCTCGGGTTATAACCAAATATTTATTTCCCGGAGGATCAGCACAAAACCACATTCATCACCCCTTGGGAGACCTTCTACTACTTCGAGTCATGCCTTTCGGCCTTAAAAATCTTTGGTTCCACATATCGGTGGGTTATGAATTACATCTTCCATGACATCATGCACCATATATTGGAAGATTACGTAGATGATCTCCTTGCCAAATATAAACGCCGCTCCGAGTACCTTGCCATCCTAAAACCATCTTTGACCACCTCATTAAGTATTGTGTTTGCCTTCAGCCCAAGAAGTGTGTCTTCACGGTTCTCTTGGGAAAGCTCTTGGGATTTATCATTTCCTTATGTGGTATAGAGGTTGACCTTGCTAAAGTCAAGGCCATTCTCGAAATGCCTCCGCCCACTAACCTGTGGTAACTCCATAGCTTACAAGGTAAGTTATAGTCTATTCATCATTTCATTTCGCAACTTTCTGATCGATGTCAGCCATTTCATCATCTCGCTCAAAAAGGATATCTCCTTCAAATGGGATGACGACTACCACAAAGTCTTGAAGCCTTAAAACAATACCTTCTCCAACCACTTGTGCTCATTCCACCTAAAGACGATCAACCCTTCTACCTATACATCTCTACTACCAATCACTCCTTAGGGGCCATGTTTTCTCATTGCAATGAGAAACATAGGGAGTAGGCAGTTTATTACATAAGTTGTACTCTTCTAAAATATGAAACTCAATACAACCATGTCGAAAAACTTTGCTTAGCCTTAGTTTTTGTTGCCACCAAACTCCACCATTACCTACTCAACCAAATGACCTATGTTGTGACAAACATCAACCCCTTACACTTCATGTATGCCAAAAATTATCAAAACCAATGTGTTGCATGCAAGTGGCTCATGCTTCTCGTTGATTTAGACCTTGAATTCATTCATCAGAAATCTATCAAGGGCCAGTCCATTCTGACCAGCTCCACTGATGCACCTCTTTCTAGAAACCAATCCTCTAACTTCAATTTCCCGATGAATCCATCACCATCCTTTCCTTAGACAATACCATTTACCAGATGACCTTATTATTCGATGGCTCTAAGCGTCAATGTGGGGGAGGTGCTGGAGTTATCCTCATTCCCCTAGATGATGAACCTATGTTGCTATCCTTCAAGCTTGATTTTGAGTGTACTAACAACATTTCGACATACAAAGCACTCATATTATGCCTTCAGACTACTCTTGCCTTAAATGTCAAATCGATTAACATCTTCGGTGACTCTCAACTAGTAGTAAACCAAGTTAATGGTATTTACCAATGCCGCAATGAAGAGCTTCAAAAGTATAAAAATCACATTGACACTCTCTTGACCTCCTTTGGTGGTATGAATTATAAACCATTCCACGTTCCACTAAAAAATTCACAAATACCATGGCCTATCTCACTTCCCAGATACCCGCTTCACCCTCGATTCTAAAATCTTTTTCACAATACAAAGGTTGCAATTACCTTCCCATTCACACCATGATGTCAACTTTGTTGGCACTCTTGAACACAACCCACATGACCTTTGGTATAAGCAGCTTGCGGATTACCTTTCCCTGTCCATCTTACTTCCGACCTCACTCATAATGGACAATGCACCTTTCTCAAAAGGGCCTCTCGATTACGTCATCATGGGTGGCCTCCTCTATAAGCATGAATTTGATGGCATTATCTTACGGTGCCTTACGAGTTCTAAAATTCCCTATACCATTAAGGAAGTTCATGATGGCATATGTGGAGGTCACTTCAGTGGTCTCACGGTTGCTAAGCATATTCTTTGCCTAGACTATTCTTGGTGACCCTTAACCATGACTATTGTGACTACGTTAAGCGTTGTGTAAAATCCCAACAATATGTCAATATTCATCATACACCTAGTCATGCCTTATAGGTCGCCCGTGAGCTATGGCCCTTCTCTCTAAGGGGCTTTGGATCTTGTAGAGAGATCAATCCCCATTCTTCCCAGAGACATTAAAGGATCGTCACCGCTACCAAATATTACACCAAATGGGTAGAATAAATTCCTCTCATTTTGACAAAAGTCGAGAAAATATGTGAGTTCATCAATCATCACATTATTTTCGCTTTGGTGTTCCACATCGCCTCATCACCGATAATGAAAAATAATTCAAAAATAAAACCTTACAAAAATTTGCAACACCTTCAACATTCAACTAAGTTTCTCGTCACCTTATTACCCACAAACCAATGGCCAAGATGAATCCACCAATAAAACCCTGAACAAAATCCTCATGAAAGTAGTTAATGATACTAGGAAGGATTGGCATACCCACATTATTTTCACCTTGTGGGCCTATCGCACTAGCATTCACACTTCGACTATTGCCACTCCCTTTTCTCGGTCTATGGTACTAAGGCTATCTTACCTCTCAAAGTCTAGATTGTCTTTCCGCATTTCACTACAAGACATGCTCAACGATGATAACTTTCATAAAGATCATTTAGTGCAGCTAGATTTATTACATGAACGCCGTCTCAATGCTCTTGACCATCTCCAAATCTACCAAAACACATCAAACGTGGCTATGAAAAATGTGTTCATAAATGAACCTTCCAAGTTGGTGATCTCATCCTGAAGGAAAATCAACATGTAACCAAAGCAAGAAAAAGTAAATGGGGAAAATTTTCTCCTAATTGGCTTGGACCATACATTGTAACTCATATATATGGATCAGGTGCTTATCACTTATCTTCACTCGATGGTAAACCCAAACCTGATCCCTTTAATGCCTTGCATCTTTGACCATTATACTATTGACTTTCAGTCCTACCTCACCTTCTGCCTCTTTTCATGCTCGTCCCTTGAGCACCATTCACTTCCCTCCTTTTAGTATGCCATCCCCAATGAATAAAAAGAATCATGTGTGTACCGTCACTCTTTTACCTTCTCTTATATATGTGTACCACGGCTCTCGTACATGGCATGATTCTCTTGGATACTTTTTGTCTTCTTTCAAATGAGATCCCATGGTCGTTTCACCTTGCTTTCTGAACAAGAATCCAATTCTTCACCCTAGTATTGTCCATGACTTAAAATCCCTCAAATAATTTACACATGGGATCTAACTCCTTAAGTCAAACTTCCAATAAAAATATGACTCCCTCAAAAGGGACATCTTTCTCTCTACATCACTGCTATAAATAGACTGCTCCCTCGAAGGACAAATATTTAAAGCCTTCTTTAAAAAATGAAGCTTCCCGTATCGATCAGCTTCGAAGACCTCAAGGAAATAATTTCTTCATCCCATATAGACTTCCCACATTGATCAATCTATCTCAAATACAAGTTAAATATAATTTTTTTCATTGTGGACTTGCTCATTGTGATCTTGGATCTCTTGCCAAAAGGCATGCTACCTCATACCATATAAACTAACTATTTTCACCTCCTCGGCCTTTGCACCTTCATTTCCTTCTACCTCAAGGGACCTCGCTGAAACTATGACATTTGGTGATCATGTAACTGTTCTTCACCTTTAGAATAATCAATCATGCAATGTCTTTTAAGGTCTTATGTTCATCACCTACCTAAGGTACGGTCAAATCATTATGATCCTCATGATTAAGGTGGCTCTCTTTCCTCCTCTTACCTTTTAAATTATTCATTACATATTGATTATCCTATACAAGACTAGACCCTTGACACTTGTCTCGGGAATTTTTTATCTTTCACCGCAATCAACTTAACACCACCCATACCTACTTACCCACAATTCAACCATGCCTAAATAACTGGACTCAATCATGCCTATAACCTACCGACCCATTTTCCTACCTCCTCACATTTTCCCTAGCTTATGGGATAACTACTTTATCGGGACTATGTAGGCAGCACTTCAAGGGCATGGGGCCCTTGAAGGTTAGCTCACCACTCTCTACCCTCACCACTTTTGTTCCCTATTTTTCCTATTCACATTATACCTAATTTTTTCCTTTTGTATATCGACAACCTGGAAGTAAGATCTCAACACACAATAACTAATACACATATCTACCATCCACATTTCAAACACCATCATAACATTTACCAATTCATCATTTCATATTTCCACACAAAATTTTGGAAATCTACATCATCACATATATCTACATTACCATTTGTTATCTGTATCACTAATTACTTGCAATCTAAACAAAACTTGACTCAATCCATGCTTAGATGAAAACCCGACTCAATCCATGCCTAGATGAAAACTCGATCCTCAATCAATCCATGTCTATGACCTTAATCAATCCATGCCTATGACCTAACTCCATCCATGCCTATGACCTAACTCAATCCATACCTACATCAACTTGACTCAATCCATACATACATCAACCCGACTCGATCCATGCCTATGACCTAGCTCTATCATGCCTACACTACTTGGTTTCCATCACATATACAAATCATAATAGAAAAATTACACACAACCATATACACATCATGCCATAACCACCATCATCTCTATAAATAAATCATCCAAACATATGTATCCATATACATGACTCTCAAATATCTTCGGCACATAGGCTGGTATATATAACAAAATCTCAAAAAATCTCATGTACATCCTCATTATCTTTGTACGAAGGTTGGTATATATGTCAAAACTATCTTTGTTAAAAATAAAATAATCATACATGGAGCTCAATCATCTCCCCATCTGATATCCAAGCCTGTCTCATCTATCTCCTCCTCCGCTCCTCTAGCTCGGTGTCCGTCGACCTATTTCCGCCTTACCTTGGTTTGGCATCGATGGTCTTGCCCCTATAGCTGGCCTCTGTGCACTAGTGGCCTCACCTTGACTGGTCCCTAGGCTTGCTGGCCCCATATACTCTCCACACTATGTGTGTGGGATCTTCTCCTCTCACTCGAGGCCTATTGTGCTATGTACTCGGCATATGATAAGACATATATCTGCTGCCATCAAGTGATCCTGATAGTACCTCACCTCACCCATGATGTCTCTCAACCTAGCTATAGGTACTATCTACAAAGTGGTGCCATCAACCTTTGACCTTACCCTACTCCTACACGAACAATGGGACCTTGTCCTCGCCTATAGTGGTGCCATCGGCCCCAAAACCTACACTGTACTTGTTCCTAAAGGTTCACTATCTATGCTTGTACAATGTCCAGTTCGCCTGCAACCCTATAACCTATCCCTACGCTGAGGCCAATCGGCCTGTAAACCTATCACTGCACATATAGGGTAGCTACCTACAGCCCATCTCCATCTCTACCCTCTCCCTCTCCCCTTGGTACGGGTCTTTGGTCCCTATACTCCCTATGTCTAAAAAACATCTACCTACACCTGTAGAGTCACAACCCATGCCTTGGCCCTGTTAGATATCCCTATACTATGCCCATTGGGTCACTGGGGTCACCACCGCCCCACGTATAACGCTCTCTAAACTGTGATGGTGGCTAAATCTAGTTATCCCCAACCTTGGCGGTACTTCTCGTAAATGTGCAACCCACCACTATCTATATCTATCTGTCACCTTGACATCATCTATCTATCGATCGATTGGCTCCTCCTCCTGCCTAGTCGACACTTTAGGTCGTGCGGAGACATAGGCCTCTCCACGTCATCTCTCCTATACTATGGGAAAGGTGGGGGTATATCCTGTGGAAACCTAAACTACCGTCGACCGGTCTATGGGTATCATCTCATGCTCCCCTGCCCACCACCCCTCTATCCACCTATAGATCTATAACCCATCTAGCTCCTCCACCATCCACCTGTATGAGGGGAAGCCCACATATGGCCTCCAAATGATGTCCACACCGGACAATCCCTCCAGTAATCACCTGTAATAGGCTACATAATGTGTATCTTCCGCAACTTGGTGCTCCCCAATAGCCGGTACCCATCACCTATAGCCCACCCGCAGCAACCCCTCCTCAAATGCATCTACTCGGGAATCCGAATTGGAAGCATGCGCAGATAATATGATCATATGCCCAACTTGTGTAGTAATAATGTACAACAAAGGTGAACCACCGTAGCCGCGCATAAGCCCACAACTCCTGTATAACTACACCAAGAATGTAAGTGCCCATGCTAACCTAGTCCTGCTCTCCACCATCTCATGTAAAACCCCATGAGTGACCGTGGTAATCTCCCACTCTCTCTACATCTGGTAGTGCAAAATAGTAGACTACCTTCATTAGAAGCACTACCAACCTCATCTCCTTGGGGTAGGATCAGATACATCGCTCGTAGCTCATGCGGCACTGTGGAATCCTAACAATGCCATCCCCTATCCAAACACTAGTAATGTGATAACTCCTTAGATGCCTATGAGGAGATCAAATAAACCTATGTACTGCTTTATCGTAGTTGTAGGATCCTATACACATCCTCCAAGGTGATGATGATCTCACCCATCGGCGAGATGGAATGTGTTGTCCACAAATACCATATATCGATTAGGAAACCATCAAAACCACCTCTCGGAATACATGCTTTGGTAGCGTTTGACCCTAATCAAGCCCACCTCTACAACATGGTGCCACTCCTCGCATGTCGTGCTCACTCGTACCTCCACCAGTAGTGGTGGTACCCTATCTCTCATATGTAGCTAATCTCTCACCCGTAGCTAATCTCTCACTTGTAAGCCAACAACCAATCATATTATTAAAACTTTCCCACACCTGCATTCAACCTTGCTAACCCCCTATACCACTCACCATAAGTATGTTGCTTTGCATTGTACCTTTCACCTATACCTATGCCCTAAATCAACACTACCTATCTACCCACACCTCAGACCCTTACCTATTTTCATTTTTGACCCTCTCACTAATCTTACTTGTTTAGCCACCGCCAATACCCATAACTCTTCCCCTACCTAACTCTTCATAACCCTACCTATCTCGTCCATAAACTACCTATTTTAGACCCTTTTTGGCTCGCCTCTCTAGCTTCCGATTGGCACGGTCATCATCGAATAACCCCCGGTCCAACAATAACCGAGCATCCATCCATCGCATCTGTGACCGATAGCGGTCTTCACCCACCGACACCGGCTAACAGTGGATTTACGTCGGTCATTGTCGCGGTGACAAACCCGCGATGCCCCGCCATTTTTCTACCTAACTCTCTCCTTTTATTAATTTTCCCCATAAATGACTACCCAATACCTATTCCCACCCCTCATTTACCTAAATCTACCCTCCCTTGTTCCCCTTTTCTCATTACATTCCCCGCATTCAAATTTTAATATTTTCCCCCAAAACCCACCTTCCTCCTACCTGATTTCTACCCTTCACCTACTCAAACAAACAAAGATAGGAATTGAATCTTACCTCATCATGCTTTGCCATTTGTGTGGTGGCACCTTGGGCTGCTCTTTGCACAGTCCACCCGATCCCTCTCCTGCCTCTACCATCACCAACTGCCCTCTGGATCTCCACCCAATCAAATCGATCACACCAAGCTCGTAAACTTGCCTATCGACCAATGATGACTTTATCTATGGCTCATGCAAACTCAAATCTCCATGTCGTTTGTCACTTTCCACCTCTTTCTCTCTCTCTCTCTCTTGTCATTTTCTCCTATGTGGAAAATGACAAATGATTTTCAAAACATGGAACTTTTTCTTTTTATAACCTCCCGACTTGACCAAAAATGGTTTCACCTCGACCGACATTGGTCCTATGCCCTAAGCATCTTAACCGTGGTTGGTTCATGATGATCAGCATCGATTAATTTTGACCATTGTTGGTTATCCTACTCAAACCTTCTTACTACTCATTACCCCTAATATTCTTGCCCGAATCCTTTCCACCTCAACCACACCTAATTTGGACACTCCACTTTATCCTCATGACCTCATCACTCACCCCCCAAACCTTATCATCATTTGGGGACTCGTTATTTTACCCATACCTCGGCCCTACCCATGTCGTGACCTAGCTACTTGGACCTGGAACATTACTAGTGACCTGTGAACTCACGTGCTCGCTATACCTTGTGACATTGTTACCCATGTTGTTTGACCTAATGACCTTACCTTGCCTCTTGCCATGACCATTTATCCTGACCAAACCTTTGGTGTACCAGAACATACCTAAACATTCTTACCCCTAACCTACATCATGTTTCTTGACCATATCCTATACCTTGGATACCAAAATCACTTCAACCTTTTTGGACAAACCTATCAACCTTAGGCAATGTAGAGTTTGTATGCTCTTCAACCTAGTACCATGCTGTAGTTTATACGTGTGCATGTGTTTTACTGTTACTACCTTTGACCCTAACCCATTACCTGGATTACCCAATTGGACCTTTACCCCTTTACCCCCATTTTCCACCTTCTTCTTCATCACATTCACCTTTTATCAAACAAATCACTGATTCTACCTTCTACCTCATCAGTTCCTAGTTTGAGGGGGATCACCTTCACCCACACATGGGGCAACCACATCTTATTTTTGTTAGCGTCACTTACCAATACAAGCTACACAAAAACAAGGGGAAAAATATTGATACCAAAATTGGGTCACACTCCCCTTGACCCCTCATCAAATAACCAACTTGAACACACTTACCTAACCATGGCCCCTTTCACCCCACACTAATATTAATTTAATTAAATTAATCCATGATCTCACAATATTTATTATTTAATTATCCTAATTAAGATAATTCCTACCCCACCACCTCACCTAGACACCTCACCTAGCCACCTCACCCCAAATCTATTCTTAGTATGTTGCCATAACTAACTAAGACCTACCTAAACCCTAAAAATCAAAGCCTACATCCCCTCTAACCACATTCCCGCATAAAAAATGGTAACTCCCACTCTTTCTCGGAGGAATAGAAAGATCTGGCAAAAATCATTGCCATGATCTTCCATTTTTAGTAAACCTAGGAAATCCCACCCTAACCGACGTCGGTTACCCCTGAACCGACACGGTCAACCAGAACCATCGTCGGTCACCTTTTATTCCCCTTTGGTAACCTTATTTTGTGGTTGACACATTTTGAGAGAAAAGGAAGAATACAAAGGCGTATGCAAGTGAAAGAAGCATCCTTTCACACATCTAACAATCTAGAGCCATCAACAACATCAATTAGAGAGCATTGTGTTCAAGGAAGCACTTTGGGAAAAAAGCGCTACAAGACCACACACATATCCTTCAATCAACTACCTCCACCACTCACCATTAAACCATCAACACAAGTAAGTATGACCCTAATCAATATAGTTCATTTTAGTTAAGTAATCTCTATTACTCCCCTGTTATTAATGTATTCTTTGCATGCTTATTGCTCAATCACCCACTTTCTTGTGAACCTAAAGATCCCTCCACCCACATCACCAAATCTCCTATTCTCCTGCTGCATACTTTCGAACATACCTAAGACCTCCATAGACCCCCATTCACTGCGTACAAACCGTATTCGACCTCAAATCACCCATACCATTCAACCTATTTTGAGTTTCTTTCACCCCGACCATACAAACGCGGTTACCCATAATCATCGTCGGTTCTACCTAAACCGGCATCGGTCACTTTCAGCCAACGTCGGTCATGTGTTTTACATGTTGACCAAGAACAGACCCAATGACCACCTACCCATTTGACTGCAATAACCTATAACTATTTACCTGACCTCCGGATCTGATCCTAACCTAGCATGTTAGATTATATTTTACTTATTGTGTTTATATGAGATGCCTAAATCATATTGACTACAGTAGGACAATATTTACCTTATTTCTTGCATTAATTTGTTTAAAATAGTGGATTGACAACCTTCTAGGGAGTATCACACTTCTCGGATCTAGCATATGCTAGGCAGTCCACTGCATGTGTTGTTTAAATTCTATTTTTTGGTCTTGTTTTCTATGAAAGGTAGTTCCTCCTAGCCAAAAGGAAGCTCTCACGATCAGCTATGGATCGAGAAGTCAATGTACATGCAACAACTTTCAACCATCTTCAATAGGTATTCCTCCTTGACTGTTACCCTTATCTGCTTTTGCGTCTCATTCCAAGAAACGCTCTAAGAATCGGGTGAAACACCACTTTCCGATGAGCACTTGTTTGTAGTGCAAATCAACCTCCATGGTTTGCTTTGATCTTGTAAATTACCTAACTATAGGGAAGTTTCCAGCCTACTTTACCAATAAATAATGAAGGAGATCAGTTAAAAAAATCTCAACATATAAATGGTGTAATATATTTCTATTTAAATGTTATCTGATATGTTTCTTTGCAAGTGTGTTTGAGAGGAAAAAGTATATGACATACTGAGAGCTTGTCATGATGAGCCTAGAGGAGGATATTACTTAGCAAAGAGGAAATTCACAAAGTCCTTAGAGTTGGGTACTATTGTCCCTCTCTTCAAAATTTTTCAAGAAGTATGTGTGGCAGTGTGATACATGTCAAAGAATGGGGAAGCCTATGTTGTCTACTGAGATGCCCCTCAATCTTCAGATGGTTTTAGGACCATTTGAGAAGTGGGGAATTTATTTCATTGGACAATTTTATCCCCCATCCAATGGGAAAGAGTATCTTCTGGCGTGCACAAATTATGCCACCAAATGGGCCGAGGTTCAAGCATTGACATATGCCAATGAGGATGATGTAGTTAAATTTTTGTACAACATGATTATGCTGAGATTTGGTGCCCCTAGAGCCATCGTATCTAATTAGGGACCTCAATTCATGTCTAACATGATTGAATCCTTTTGGATAGCTACCAACAAGCATCGTAAATCATCACCGTACCACCCCAATCCAATGGCCAAGTGTAAGTCGGAAAAGAGAGTTGGAGAACATTTTAACCAAAGTTGTCAATGCAGATAGAAAGAAATAGGTACTAAAAACCCAGAGTAGTTTGGGCCTACAACACAACTGGAAGACTACTACTAGTTTCTCCCCTATGAACTAGTGTATGGGAAGAAGCCCTTGTTTCCAGTTGAGTTTGAATTACATACTTGGAGGAAAAAAATAAAATTTGGAATTGAGATGGATGAAGCACAATGTGAGAGAGTAATGCAACTGAATGAACTGGATGAAATGAGGATGGAGGCACAACAACAAAATGAAATTCTTCAACACCAAAGAAAATCTTGGCATGATACTCATATCAAGCACAGAAATTTTAATGAAGGAGATTGGGTCTTAATATTTGAATCAAAGTACCAACAGTTCAAAGGCAAGCTAAGAACAAGATGGTTGGGACCCTACCCAGATTAAAAAGTTTTGATAATGGCTATGTGAGATTACTGCCGATCGATGGAGACAGGAGAAATCTTTTGGTGAATGGACATAGATTAAGGATGTATCAATGTCCATTGGATAAAGAAACCTTCAATAAAGATATGTTGCTATGTGAAGGAATGGATTCAGTGGAGGAGCTTGGCTCTTCCCGCCTAGAGTAGTTGTTTTTGAATTTAAATAAAGGGAGATGATCATGATTTTGATCTTCTTCCCCTTAGATTATAGTTGTTTTGTTTATGCTTTCAATAAAGGTTAGGAATGCTAATTTTTAGAATGTACATTTATCACCCTTATTCTATGAGCATAGGATGTGGAATTCTATGGATATCGGGGAGCTGAGCTGGTAGGGGTAAGTGCATTTTGCTTTTCTATGGATATTAGCTTTTGAAGCACTCCCCCATCGCATTTATTTAACATGATTAAATCAAACACAATTCTCAATGCATTTATTGGGGATATAAATCAAAATCTCATGTCACGAAGTGGGAATAATGAGCAATAATGAGCAAATATATCGCATGTGTCACATTTCTATGAAAAGGACGGGTGGATTTGTGTGAAGGACAAGTGGCATCATCATTCATGATGATAGGATGTGAGTTGTGCGATGAATTAAATCTTTCCATATGAACTTAGTCCTATCAAATTTTTCCGCTGCCAAACTTACACCAAATCACTGCCAATTAAGAGTTTAAAAATAATTCAAAATTCCAATGTCATTGTTGCATGTAATTTCTCTATTACTTTGCAGAATCTTTTTCCATTTTTATGAAGTTTTATTCAACCTTGATTTAGCTATGGGGTAGAAAAAGAAATCCAAACTAGATTCTCTAGAGCCGCTATTGCAAAATGCTTCTATTTCTTAGGTATTTCATGATGCAAGGTGGTTAGATTTTATTAGAAAATTTGAGGGTTTTGATGAGTATTTGGTTGATGAGTTCTTAATAAACTTTGAGGAAACTTGTTCATGAATTGGGGGAAAAATAATTGAGATAAGTAGTTAAATTATTGTTGACATATCTGGCTTGCCATATTTTGGTCTCAAATTTGTGACCAATTCCCTGCTCAATGATTTAATACCATTGTTCCATGAAGAAGGAGAAGCTCCTCTAGAAGTGATCCTTACTTCCTTGGTACTCAAAAAGGAATTTGGTGGGAGAGTTTTCCTGGTCTTTGGAAGGAAGTAGCCAAGTGGGTCAACAGATATTTTATCTGTGATGGACAACCATCTGTACTTGGAGGAGATTCATTAAATTTTTTGACTCATCTTAAGAGGGGTTGCACAAACCCTGAACTTAGGGTTAATTTACCAGAATATCTTACTAATGCAGTCATCAAAGTGGGACAAAAGTACAAAAATGGAGGTGGTAAGGCTGCATTGAAGCACCCATGACTTATCTAATTAATTTTTTCACATCAAGCTTTCTACAAGATGAAGCAAAATATTGAAAGAATTAGTGCAGGGGAGAGTTCAAAATAAAATAAAATCAAGAAGGAACCGTCTCCCAGTGTTCGGCCTAAGCTTGAGTCGACTCCTCACCCTTCAAGAGAAACTATAGAGGAATCTTCTAGTAAGGATAACCTATCCTCTGTGCCACAAGTTTCCAAAGGTAAAAATACCCTACCAGTCCATTTTGCTATGATGTTGTGACCAAGAAGGTATTGTACCTTACAAAGGCTTGAAGTTTCCCAACCAGAAATGTTTCATGAGGATTCTGCTCCTATTTTGGAAGAAAAAGTTCATACTAGTATTTTGTTCACCCTTACTGAAAATTTGAAAGATGATGAATACACAACAACCATTTCTATAGTGCATTGCTCTTGCACTTTGATATACCAAACATTCTTGTCGCTCTGAAGGCCGAGTCTATAGCTCGGGAAATGCCTGTAGCACCATACTGAGCTTCAAAAATTTTTGCAATAAAAATTTATGGTCAAGAACCACATGGAGATTACATGCTAAGGTGTTACCAGGATGAAATTTCTTGTTTGAAAGAAATATTGAAAGGTATGCAAGAAACCAATTTTTCTTTAAAATCCAAGTTTACACAAAGGACTATAGAAAGCGTTAGGGAAATTATTGTTTTAAAGGTAGAAGTTAGCAATCTCAAAAGAAAAATGGATAGTGGTATGAAAGTATGGAATGATTTAACCTAATTATCTCTTCAGAATAAAGAATTGAAAAGGAAAATAAAAATCTTAAAGAAGATATTGAGACTAGTACAAGTGATAAGAAAAATTTGGAATCTATTGTGGAATTTGTTTGTCCTTTGGCCTGTAAGCTTCTTTCCGTAGGAAACCCTCCTCCGTCTACAACATGTTTATTCAAGAAAAATTTTATGCTTGGAAATTGATGAGAATGTGTAGTAAAGAACCTTGGGAGGCCCCTGATGGTAAAACATTCTTAGGAATTTATCAAAATTGTACTCTTGATATCCAAAATCTATTGTGTGAATTTTACCTTCACAATATGTTGGTCACCAATGTGCTTGATTTCCTCATTAATTTGTTTATGGGGATTTTCCATTGAAGTATTTCCAGTCATTGCAGATAAACCAGATCATATGGGGTGAAAAACATGATTGCTTAATCGACATCACAAACCATAGGTTTCTACATTAGGCCTACCCATCACAATGATGTGTCCATGAAGAAAAATTCAAATCTCTTTATTATAAGGCCAACATTGGAGAGAATACTTCAAAGGTTTTACAAAAGTGTGTGTAGGATTTTGAAATTTATAGTTGGCAAAATTTTCGTGAGGCATTACAAGATTGTGATAAATGATGGGATACACTTTGCATCTATTGTTGAAGAGAAGGAAGTAATCTCTCCCCAAAATCTCAATTGGAGCATGAGGAGAGGAGATGCACTTATTGAAATTATTCGACAGTTGTCTGAGAAGAATGAAAAAGGGTATAATGATGAGTGGGTTGGAATACAAATGAGACCGCCCTTCTTCTCGAGTCCTATGACCACTTGGAAAAATAATGTTGCCCAATCATTTGATAGTTTCAAAACATGGGTAGAGGTTATTTAAAACACTCAAGGATGTAAAGGAATAAGGAAACAATATGCAGATCAGTTTGAAGAATATGACATGGCACAACAACTTGGCTAGAGAGTAGGACAAAGATAAGTTTTCATAGGGACATGCAAAAGGTAAAGTGTAGGGGAGATGATGAGTGCATTATTTGACTTATTATATCATTTATAAGGTTATTTATTTGTTCTTAAAACATGTTAGTTAGTGTATGGGAATGCTTTATATAGCTATATCCTAGTAAAGTTAATGCATTTTCTCTTGTTCTTGTTTCATGCAAATTGTTGAACTTAGAAATTCACACTAATTACCTTTGTGAGTAAATGTGATAACATGTGCATGATAATAGCAAGCATTTATTACCAATTCTAGAAGTTATAATCAAGGAGGCCGAGTCTGTAGACATCATGCCATCATGGAGGACTTTTCCACAAGCCTACAAACACAAATCCTATTTTTGGAATTATTGTAGGATTTCAATGAAATGTTAATGAGGTTGTTAGTGGATGAATTCAATGCCTATAGTTATGGCACATTGTGTAACTGACTATGTCTATATATAGAAATATTCTTGAGAACAATTTAGTAGTTAGTTGATAATAGTAATTTACAATACAATGATCTACCAGTTAGTATTTACTTTGCAATGTTATGTTGAGCATGTCTCAGAACTTATTCGAATTAATATAGTTGATGCCGTTTTGAATATCATCTGGTGTTGAGAGTACCTCCATCCCAAGGAAGAGCAAGGTCCCACTCGACCTAGGTGATTGGAGGATTTACATTTCATGCATGCTCATGGTTTTATGATAAGTTCATATTTGAATGCTTATTTGAATGCAATTACTTATTTCCTTGCTTTGGTATATTTCTTTACTGCTATTTCAATTCAGAGTGTGTTATTTCAATTTTGCTATTTCAATTCAGTATGTGTGTGTTATTTGAATTCTATTATCTTAATTCAATGTGTGTATTTCAATTCTAGTTGAATGATTTCCTTTAAATGCATTTTTATTGCAACAACGTTGTTTCAATAGTTTAGCATTACATTTCCGTAGATTATAGGAAAAGGGGAAACACACCAGCCAAAAAACATCAAAAGGAACAAAAGAAAAACATAGTTTCATAAGGATTCATTGCATACATCCTAGGACACACAACCCTAGTTTTATAATGACACTAGCAAAATAATCCGTTGGTTAAATGATTAGAGACTACAATGACCCATCACCTTACTATCATTTCTTCCTTTATGGATACTTAACCCATCACTTCTATCACTCCCTCTAGTGAACCAACCATGGTTCACACCCATTCTTATGTCAAGACCAACCCCTTTCTCTACCATTAATCGATCTCTTCTAGACCAACTACACCCTCGTCAACCACTTTTGTAGAGGCCTTCACACCCCTTTTTGTCCCTCACGGATTCATGGAGTTCTAGGAACTCCTAGATGCTAACTCTATGGTCCTTCATGACCACCTCATATATAAATTCAATCGCCTCCCCATTGATGGAGCTCTTCTTCAAAAGATCTATGCCTACCATTCCTAGCTTAAGTCCACCAGAGCTTACCTACCACTTGTTGTTTTCTTCCCCCGATCCATGAACAAGTTATTTATTTCCCAATGTGAGAATGACTCCTTGATTCTTCCACTCATCAATATGCTTAGTTTATGGTCCCCATCCCATCCCATCTACCTCATATCAACATTGATCCTTCATCCTCTATCCCCACTATATCCATTGTTTTTCTTTGATGCCATCACTTAGCCCCTTCCATAATCTAACTTGCCCCCTTCATCCCAGCCACCTATTCAAAACTCTATCCCCATTCCTACTTCCCAAGCCCATGTTAGTGTCATTTCTTCATAACCACTTCCTTTAGAATATATGTAAACATATCAACCCCTCTTCGAACCACCTTCCAACACACGTTTCATCATCAACATACCCACACATCCTATCCACCTTATCATAACCATCATCAATCAAAACCTCTTATCATACATCAACAACCCCTTAATCTCATCCCCTAACTACATTCCTCATCAACAATCCAACTCTCATCCCATCCAATCACATCCTCTCACTTATCTTCCCCTTATCACAGTCACCTCCTCAAACTCCCACTTACTCTCAACATTATCAATCTCATCCTCAATCCAACCCATCCACTTCTTATACCCAACAAAATCTTCCTTAGACATCTCATCCATCCACTTCTTATGACTCCAAGCAATAATTATTGAGTAAATTGACCAACTTGGAAGCCACTACTCGGGACCCAAGAGATCATTTACATATGAACAAATCTGTAATGAGCCCATCCATCCTTTTATCCCCATTAAGCCTTATCCTCCTCACTGGGAACTTCCTAAGTTCTCTAAATTTAACAACAAGGAGGACCCTTAATAGAACCTCCCGCCTTCTGACATGCATGTTACCTCATCGCCCATGATCAAGATCTCATGCTTAGAACCTTCCCCATGTCATTGTCAGACCTTCACTGGAATGGTACAATGACATCCCCCAATACTCCCTCTCTTTTCGTTCACTCATATTTCCCAAATATTTCTAGAAAATTTCTTCATCAACATCACTCTTAAAATCACTATCATTGAGATATACACCATTAAACAATTTGAAGATTAATCCATCATGGATTTCATCACAAGATGGCATGGCATCATAAACCATCCATCCTTTTCTCTTCCTCAAACCAAGATCATCAATATCTTTTTTTCAATCTTGTGATAAGAACATTTATTCAACCCTTTAGATTCAATCCTTTCAGATATTTGAATAATATTTCACCATGGCTCGTAAATTAGAACTTTGCGCCCTTGAGAAAGGCCATGTTAAACTTAGATCCAAAAACCCAAAACAGACTTCACCAAATCCTCATCTTCTAATTATGAAAAATCCAAGAGTGTAGAAAGTGTTATTTTTGTTAAATCTTATTTACATCAACCTCCCATACCAAGCCTTCACAAAGAACTCTCGAACCTACCCCAAACTATACTCCCTTAGAGAGTCTTATAGTTCCAATATTTGTAAGCTTATGGCTTCTAATCTCATCTAACTTCCTCCAAATTCGACTTGTCAATAAATCAAGACCAAACCTACTTGGTATCGTGAGGAATCCTATTATAAACATCATCAAGTTTATGGGCATGACATTGAGAAATGTCATACCTTTAAGGACCTTGTTAAAATCATCAACCTAGGGGACCTCCAAGTGAATAATCCTAATGCCCCTCCTAATCAACCACTTGACATCTTTAAGCAACCTTTCCCCAAACACCTACCTTGTAATCAAGTCACTACCTTCTACATCTCAAACACCCGATGCTCATATATTCAATACTTTAAGTCATGTCCCCACATCCTCATCCTCATCCATCACATCCACATCTACTACATCTCCTCTAATACACCTACCATATCCACATCTAGTATTCCTACATATACCACATCTATACTTGCTTCCCTCACATCCGTTATACTTCCTTCTTTCCTTCCTATACCTACTTCTATATCGACATCTCCACCCACCTATTATTCTATACCTCTCACCACATTTATCACATTTAACCCATATCTAAACAATCCCATCATACACATTCACCCATATCTACATCTGAATCTACACCCTCTCCCAACTCTACACCTACCATAGATGCTCATCAAGTATTGTCCATATTCCATCCTTATCCTCTACATTTGAGTCCACTTCCACCAAACCAACATCCATCATTTCTCATGAATCCACCTTACCCCAATATTAACATCTTCCATACTATCCATTCCATCTACATCTAACCCTTAAAAACCCTCCTCTAGAAATTATCATCATTCTTGCTAAGAGTAAAATCCCAAGCGTAAGTCTAAAAATCTTGGCACCTATTCCAAAAATAACTCACCCATTCACGTAAAAATTGGAGCTTTCCCATTCAAATCCTCCTCAATCCTAACCATCTAGCATCCAAACATCCATCTTGGGGTTCCCTCCATTGCTTTTAGGATTAGGCCCTTCACCTAAAGCATTCATCATCATCTCTTAATCAAAAATTCAAAATCAACCACCCATATCTCAAACCGACATCCAAATCATCCCTCCTTCATCTAAATCCTCTCCATTTAAACCCTCACCTTCCCCATGGAAACCTACATCTAAACCACAAACTCATTTTTGAAATACACATCCAAATAGTCCTCCCCTTAATCCCAATCTAAATCTAAATCTACCCTTCCATCCACATATAAATTTGAATCCAACATCTATCAAGCCTCATAAGAGTAGAACCCTCTTATTACTTCATCTTACTTCTTCTAAATCGAACCCATCCCAAGCCCGAATCCATCCTCTAAGACATCCATCAAATATTACATTGAGATCCTTGAACGTATCCTCCAGCATCCACGGTCACCCTTCCAACCATCAAACCCTTTTGAACCACGTGAATGAAGCCCACGTGGTTTGATTCTAATAACATTTGGGCTTACCACCATGTTCCTGGCCATGACACAGAACATTGTAAATCCCTTTGCACCCTTATCAAAAATATTATAAAAGAATACGATCTCCTCATTGAAGAAGACCATGCTTTTCCACATGTCCCTAGCCCATATGTATCCAAATTGATCCTCAACCTGAATCCTACAAATTCTAAATATGAATTCATCGATATCTCACCTCTGTCTTCTCTCTTTTCCAAGGATGTCCTCTTTTTACATACATTATGTAAATACTACCATCCAATCTCGCCCTCATGAGGACCAACCATCCACCTCATCCAAATCTAAGGTCATCATCATTCTCCTCCTAGTGATCCTTCCCATCCCCTCTTCTTCGAAGGATAAAGTATCTATCATCTTAGCTGGTCCCAATTATACCTCCATCAAATAGACCATTGTAAATCAGTTACATCAAGATCCTATTAAGATGTCCCTTTATGAGATCATCCAAATACTCTCCTAATCACAAAAATCTCTTATTAAATCTTTAAATATATCTCATCGTATCTCGATGAGCCTCACCGTCTGCCCTTTATTAGAGATCTTACACTTCTTCCGCCGCTATATCTTTTAGGATTTTAAGAGATCCCTAAAATTCTTCCCAAAGACCATGATCTTCCTCTCTTCATCATAGTTTGTATCAATGAAACCTTCATCACCGATCCATGATTGACAATGGTGCTAGTATTAACATCATCTCTTCCCATACCTTTAATCAAATTAAAATTCCTAACACATTTTCACCAATCACCCATCATCCCCCATGATTTTAATGATGTTGTCGCCCTTCTTTGGGAATAATTATCCTTCCCATCCGCATTGGCCATAAAATCCTTCATGATATCTTCTACATTATAGAAGGGGAGTTTCAGTATAATGTCTTTCTTAGATGCCCTTGGATTCATGCCATGCATTGCATCCCATCTACCCTCCACCATTGTATTAAATATGAACATGAAGGGAAGATCCATACTCTCCCTACTGACCTTCCTCCCTTTAAAGCATGTCACATGACTTATTGACCAAACAATGTGCTTGTCCCTAAGAAAGACTCTTCTTCTAAAGCATCCACTAGTTCTTCTATGCCTGCATCTAAGTTACCCCATGATGGATCTTTTGATGATGTGATGTAACACCTTTCTCTAGGGGAGTATCAACTCCTCACTCTTAATTCCCTTCCTTCTTCTCAATCGCCTTGGTCACCCATGATAAGGCCCCTATGTATCAATCCAATATTGGGGATATCATTTCCTTTGACCCTCCTCATCTGAAAACCAATCCTATGGAAGCATCAATCACCCTTTATCTCATATAGATGATCATCCTCACACCAAACCATACACCAAATTTTGATTTCCTCTATAATAAATATTTTCTTTATACCTATCTTCACCATTGTGCATGGAAAGGGTTTGGTCTCAGACGTTATGAACAAGGTATCCATGATCTTATTGTTGACCAATCCTACAAGCCTCATGAGAAGTTTGGCTTGGGATTCAAGGATCCCTCCACTCCTCCACCATGCACTTCTTCTTCATCTCACATTGCCATTGAACCATCATCCCTTCTTCATCTGACCATCCCATAGACACGAACAACAACATGTCTCTCCCCCTGACTTTTTTTTTAATCTCCACCATTTCCCTTAGACCGGTCACTTATTAGGTTGAAAATGAGACTTGGTCCTTTCCTCTTAAATATCCTGAGATGATAGAGGAGGATTACCCTATCATTGATGTCCTTGCAAAGTGATGATGATTCCATCCTTTCTTACATGGGGGAGGAGGATATTCTCATCTTCATAAGTCCTTACCTCCTAACACATCCTCCCTTCTTAATGAATCCACATCAACATCAACATAGGGACTCTACAAGATCCCCACATCCTCAAGGTTGGCAATCTCTTAACCCACAAGAGCTTGAAGCCTTTACCTCCTTCTTATCCAAGCATACCAAGATTTTGCATGGTCTTACACCGACATGTTTGGCCTCGATCCTTCCATCATCATCCATAACATCGTCACCATCCCAATGCTAAATTGTTAAAAAAGTTGTTTCGCATGCATCCTCATGTTTCCTCCTTATAAAAGAATATCCACAACATCTTATTTCTATTAACTTCATCCAACCTATCGACTATCTATAATGGGTCTCAAACATCATGCCCATTTCCAAATCCTTTGGAAAGCTCCACATCTATACCGAATTTCAAGATTTAAATCTCACTTCCCTAAGGATGACTTTCCCCTTCCCAACATCGATCAACTTATCGACCTCATGGCTGGCCATGAGATGCTTTCTCTTATGGATGGTTTTTCTAGTTATAATAAAATTCTCATCACTCCATAAGACCAACATAAGACTTCCTTCATCACCCCTTGGGGGACCTTTTCTATCATTATGTCATGCCTTTCGGTTTGAAAAATGTTGGGGCCACCTATTAGTGTGTTATGACCTATATATTCCATGATATTATCCATAAAACCATAGAGGACTATGTCTGATGACCTCTTGGGTAAATCAAGCATCGACGTGACCATATTTTTGTCCTTGAAATCCTCTTTGAGCACCTTATCACTTATTCCTCATCTTAATCCTAAGCAAGTGTGTGTTTGGAGTTTTAATTGGCAAAATCCTTGGCTTCATCATTTCTATTAGGGGTATTGAAGTTGACCCACCAAAATCAAAGCATCCTTAAGATGCCCCTCTCCTTATGATCTTAAGCAGCTTCACAGTCCTCCAAGGTCAACTCAATCAGTCCATAGTTCACCACTTCATATCTCTAACAATCATTATAGCCATTTTCATCACCTCCTTCATAAAGAAACCCATTTCAAATAGGATTTAACTCATAAATCCTTAGATGATCTTAAGAAATATATTATATCTCCACCCATTCTCACACCTCCATTGAGGGGGATCCATTTTACCTCTTATATCTTCCTCCGATCATGCTCTAGGTTTTGTTAACACACCAAAATGAGCAAGTAAGCAGGGAGTAGATGTCTATTATATATAAGCCGTACCCTTCATGATTACGTAACATGCTATACTAAAGTTGAGAATCTATTTTTTCCACCTCTAAGCTTCATCATTATCTCCTCAATCAAAAAACCTTTTCATCACTAGTTTTCATCTTCTTAAAACCATGCATTCTAAACCCTATCATAATGATCACATCACTCGATGGCTCATGCTCATGACCGATTTTGACCTAGAGTTCCTCTCTCAAAAATCAATCAAGGGTTAGGTTATCATTGATAAACTTTATTCAAGCCCCTCTTCTTGATAATCATCTTCCTCATGAACAATTTCCTAACGAATCTATCTTCACTATCGATCATGAGTTTTCTCCTCTTAAAATGACACTTTTATTTGATGGATCTAAGTGTAAGGGGAGGTATTGGCATCATCATCATTCCTCCTTGGGAAACCCCTATCCCATTTCTTACAAACTCAACTTTGAATGTACTAATAACATGGTTGAGTATGAAGCCTCATCTTAGGCCTTGAAACTACTATCATGTTTGGTGTTCAAATCCTTGTCATCTATGGGGATTCTTAGCTCATCTTTAATAAAGTCAAAGGAACCTATCAATGTAAAAATGAAGTCCTCTAAAAATACAAGGACATTATAAAATTCTTTCTTGGAGCCTTTGACCAATACACCATCTAAGCCATCCCTCACTCATCTAACCATTTTAGATACCATGGCTCCCTTTCTCTCTCTATCCCTTAGAAAAAAATAATCCAAGTTATCCATTTTTTTTCATCATGTATTGATTATCTATCTCATGTCCATGATCTCCTCATGTTCAATCACATTGACACTAATTTATCTGATCTTTGGTATTCTATATCTTCGACTATCTCTATCCAATCCAAAATCCCCCGACCTATCTAAAAATGGTAGAGGATTCTTGGTCTTAATGTCTACCCACTATGTTATCCTTGGCGGAATCCTCTATAAATGTGGGTTTGATGGTATTCTCTATGTGTTTCCTTAAATCTTTGAAATATACCCATTTTATCTAGGAATTCCACGAAACATATGTGGTGGAAACTTTAGTGGCTTGGTTGATATTACTAAACATGTCCTTCACCTGGGCTATTATTGGCCTACTCTCAATCAAGATTATTGTGAGTATGTTAAAAAGTGCATTAAATGTTAGTAACATTCCAATCTTATCTGCATTCCTAGCTAGGCCTTACAAGTCGGCTCAAGACCTTTTTCCTTTCTCATAATGGGGACTTGACCTCATTGGCCTCATCAATCCATGCTCTTCTCAACACCATCATTCTATCATCACCACTATTGAATACTTCACCAAATGGGTGGAATCCATTCCACTCACATCTACTAAAGCTAACAAGATCATTAATTTCATCTATCAACACATCATCTTCATTTCAACATTCCTCATAAGCTCATCATGGATAATGGAAAGTCCTTTAAAAACAAATACCTCAAGAAGCTTTGTGAATCTTTCAATATAATATTATATTTTCTTCTCCTTATTATCACTAGTATAATGGCCAATCGAAGCCTCTCAATAAGACCTTTCTTAACATTCTTGCTAAGACCATTGATAGGTTAGGTCGTAATTGGAATCTTCACATCCCTTCATTCTTTGGGCTTATGGACTAACATCATCACCCCTGTGGGTGCTACTCCTTTCTCTTTGTCTACGTATTCTGAAGCCATATTCCTCTTGAAGTTCAAATCCATCCTTACGTGTTTCCTCATGACTTTATCTCCGAAGAGGACTATTGTTTGGAGAAATCTAACACAATTTGAGTTGTTAGATGAACATTGATTCATCTCCCTTCAACATCATCAAGTCTATCAAGATCAATCAAACATTCTTATAACAAGCATCTTAAGCCCACATGACTTTAACATCGGTGACCTTGTCTTAAAATAAAATCAGAATGTCACTACTCTAGAAAGGATCCAATGTGGAAATTTTTCTCCCAACTAGATTGGACCATATGTTATCACACATAAGTATGGGTTTGGAGCCTATCGTTTAGCCTCTCTTGATGGTAAATCGAACCAAAACCTCTCAACTCCTTGCACTTACAACCTTTCTATTGTTAACATGTCTACCAATGTGACCTTAGTCACCTTAATGATCCTCTCTTTCCATCACTAGCCTCTTCCATCTTTCATTGTAATGATTTGGAATTATGTGGTCTACTGTTACTATCTTATCTATGACCTTAAATATGGGCACCACCATGACTCTGCTCATAGCATATTCCTTATGGTTAAGTTCTTCCTTCTTGGTGAGAACTCCATGATCATTACTTCCATCTCCTTCTTATCTACCTCCTAGAACCATGATAAGGGTCCTTAAGTGTAGCTTGTACATATTTATCATCCCCTCCCCAAGTGGTTATTTAGATATCCTCAGCTCTCTTTTCAAAACCCAAAATCAAAATCATGGTTACTCTCATCAAAGCTATCTTATCCTTAAAAATAGATTTCTCCCTCGAAGGATATTTGTTCATATAAAAAACATATATGTAAAGGCATAAATGATCCATCAAAGGAACAATATCATTTATCCTTCCATAAAATCTAAAAATCCAAAGAAAAAATAAAAAAAAAAAAATCCAAAATGTAGACCACTCCTCAAAGGATGGATATTTATCTATATTATGGTAGTAAAATTATTCCCCATTGATCAGCCTCATCCAATCTCAAAAGTAAAGAAAAATTCAAAAAACAAGCATCTTAGGAAAGCTTCCTACATTGATCAACTTTCCCATCAAAAGAAAACTTCCCACATTGATCTATTTGTGCATTATATCAAGAGTTGGGCATAGTACTAGGAACACCACCTAAGGAGAACCTTGTTTCCTTTATACATATGTTATCATCTTAACCCCTTTTCATTTCTACAATGGGTCTATAAGCAATCCTTTCCACCTTTCCTTTCTTGATCATAAGTGTGACTAACTATCATTGGTTCTATGTTAACACCTTCCTTTGGTCGCAAGTGCATTGCTTTTATGGTATTCCCTTTCTCACTTTACCTTAAATCTAGTTTGAATCATTCTTTCCACAAATGCTTTTTACTATGGTGTAGTGCCCTCATATATTTAATATTTCACCCTTCCGTCGAATTCACATTATATCCATTAATCTAACCCATCATATATTCATTTTCTATCAGCATTACCTTGCTTAATCTAAATTTATTATCCATTTTATAGCTCTAACATCCATATCCATCACATATAATCTAAATTGTGTCATAATTATATATTTACATCATATAATCTAAATCACATGTCTATAATAAAAACAAACATCAACATCAAAACATAAACATAATCATAAGTCATCACATATATCATCTATGATAATCAAAACACATATAAACACCAACAAAACAATCATCATCATATATATATATCAATCAAATTTTTTTACATCATATGATAGGCCTTTATTGGGATCTATCTCAAAAATATTACATCATATAATCAAAATCTATACATCCATCATTCTATCACATTCTCGGTGAATGATAGATAAGACAATATAAATCCTCCTACCATGGATGTCCTACTCGCGCCTCCTCTCCTCCATGCCTCCATATTTCCTCGGCTACACCACGATCATGGGTCTCCCCGATGCCTCTGGATGTATTTCTTTCCTCCCTAGATATGTACACCACATATCAAGGTACCTCATGTAATTTGGTTGTCACAATGTGCTGTAATAATGCATCTCTACTCCCAGATCCTAGTACTTATCCATTGTCACTATCCTCGATGGTGCCATCTACCCGACTTCCTATGTGGATCCCCCTAAGCCTCATTCCTTATCACTGCTCCCGATATGCCACACTCATATATCCATATCTAGCCTATAAGCCTCTCTCTAATTGAATGGTATCTATCTTTTTGTTATATGGAAAGGTCCCTCTCTGTTGTGTAGTATCTCACTCTGGCCTAGTCACATATAACTCCACCTATTAGGTGGTATATCTTAGCTACTACCATTTCATCCCCATCCCTATCACTCACAAGATCCATCTCTTCTCCTTCAAAGTTTCCTCCTCCCCAAAGGCTACCTGTGCGTCTAATTTTTCTTGCACTCTCTCCTAGCCCACTACATGGCTACCCATACCTCATCCCACAAACCTATAAACCCCTCTCTTACTCCCACATCTTCATCATATTCTTATGGATACCATGCCTCCTCTAGTGGGTCCACCATCACGGAGTAGGTAGATCCATCTAAGCCTCCTCTCGTATATATATAATGGATTCCCATGCCACTAGACTAACTAAAATCTCTCATAACTCATGGAAACTAGATAGCCTCCACCATCTCTAGACTCCTCCCTTATACCCATCTAACCCTCCTCATACCATATAACTCTATGTCGAACTAGGCCATGCTTTGGGAAGTATCAAGTATGACCTCCATCTCACATCCTCCACATCTAGTTTTCTCAATCTATCCCTGAACCAATCCTTACTCTTGTGCATCCCTATCCCCATGATCCTCGACATCTCTTCATCTCTTAAATCCAACTATAGCTCAATGTGGTCTATATGACCCATGGAAAGCCCCGACATCCTAATCACTATCATAATCTTATGCCCAACAATGTAATAATAATGTCACACTAATATTGATATATTCTTTGTCATGTACATATAAAGATCATTATAGATGTGAGAAAGAAATGCAAACCCAAATACTAATAATATCCTATGATTTTCCACATCAGTTATCACTCTTGCTAGTTCCCATGGGAATCTATCTCTCCGTAAATCTAGTAGTGCATAGCATAAAATAGCCATCATAACTAAGAATATCAACCCGCTCCTAAGTGTACCATAATTATATCAAGTTACCTCTATATGGAAGGCCCTTGATATAAAATCTATCCCTTGTGCCTCATCCCTAAACAACCACCTCAATGCATCCATCCTCCTATATGATGTAATCATCTCTATAAAATCCCCATGTACCGTAAAGCCTCAATATGTGGTATACATCCTCCAATGTGACTATAATCTCTCCATTACTAAACAAAAATTTCCCCATCCTCATATCCCATATGTGAATCAAATCAATCATCAATCCAATATCCCTCGATATCCCCTGGTAGTGGCGGAACCACCTAACCTTATTTCAGCTAAATGTGATCCCACTCCGCATCTATCACATCCCTCCTAATCCAATCATATAAAATAGGGAATTTGTATCTCGTGTACAATGTATCTCTCGCTTGCAAAATCCAATTGAAAAATCACCCATTAGCCATTAATCACCAACTATCATCATTTTCACAACATTTGTATTCACCCATATCATCCACCTATCCAGTTGACGTCGAACCATCATGGATAGATGCCCTTTTTACCCCCAGTCAACACCGCCCTAATCCAATTGATGACGTTCTTCCTTGATCAACAATGAATGTTCCAATTACACATCAACTACCCCCTAAGCACCCATAAAAATGAGGAAAATGTAAAAAATTAAACAAAATCCAATTAAAAATTAAAAACATGCAAGTATTTTGGTACTCACCATCCTCCGAGTCCTCTGGTGTTTTCTCACTACTCTGCTAGCCTCCATCTCTATAAAGTATCGATCTTTCCTCTCTGGAGCTCTCAATTGTCATAATTCACATCAGCCAAATGAGCCTCTTTTTATTCCCTCGGCACTTATATAGTGCTCATTTGGCTGGTCACCATCGAGTTGCACTAGTCACCGTCAACCCATGCCTAGTCACCGTTGGCCTACCCTGGTCACCATTGACCCATGCCTAGTACCCACTAACCCTGTTAGTCACCACCAACTTGACACTTTTTTATGTATTTTATACCCACCTTATTTAGTTCTCTCATCAAGCAATCTTTCTTACCCTTTAGGTTTGTGTATCATCCAAAACACACTCATTTTACAATTTGTTTTGAATAATCTTTTGATATTTTCCCCTTCTTTTATTATATCTTCTTGCCCATTCGGTGGCCATTTATATCTCCTCCCTAGGGAACCATATCTGATCCTAATACCACCATTGTGCCCATATTTTTCATCACTTTCCCGCTTATGATGCATATTTTCACTTTCTCATGCTTCAAGGAAAGTGTGTATCTTTTTGCCTTGCTTTGTTGCCCGACCATCTTAATTGACCACCCTCCCATTTGATTGCGCATAATTTAATGTCTACCTCTAACCCATTGGTACTATATATTGCACATCCATTTGAGTGGTTTCCCATTGGATCCCCTCCATCTTGCAATGATTTTTTTGACTCACGTGGTCCGTAGGACATTCACGTTGCCTTCACCGTAGGCTATGCTTTCCCTCTACTATTGGCATATGGTCCTATTATTTTTTTAATTGATGACAAACCACATTAATGAAAAATTGGATGTTTGATTAGGGTCATTTGATGATGTATATAATGCTAACATGATTTTTAGATGTGTTTATCTTTGGTACAATGATATTTAGTGAGGATTGTTTTCTCTTGCAAGCTTATTCAGGTGCCTAGATGATGTTGCATGAAAATATGAGCTTCTTGGATGCTTGAGAATCATGTTGACATGATGGATATTAGGTTTGGAGAGTTTTTATACGCTCACAATAGTGGCATGGTGTATATATAAGTGATTCACTATGTTACATGTGCTTATTTCGAGTTAACATGGTAGCTTAGGAGGTGTGAGATTGAGTTTCAAAGCTATATGATCCCATGGATGCATGAATTTAGGTATATCATGGTATATTAGGTATGTTTGGGTCATTTTCAAAGGTTTTAAGATCAATTATTAAATTATTTGATTGACCCTATCTTCTACAATGAGAAACCTTAAGGAATGACTATGTAAATAAGACATGTATCGAGTTTGAGGTATGGTGATGAAATTATGATGATTTGAGATCTTAGTGTGATGTGTCATAGTGCTTTGAGAAAAAAATTAGGTTACTAGCAAGAGAATTTTGCAAGTTCGACAGTTATGTGAGACATGGTCAATAACAAGTGAAAAACCATCTCGAATTTGAACTTGTGATGCCCACCTTGAAGTGTGTGATTTGCATGGGACTATTGGTTGCTCAAATATGCACCCACATCTTAGAGCTTGGAAGGTTTTCAGTGTTTGAGACCAAAATGGAACCATCCCCAAGTCAGGACCTTGCGCACTTGGGACGGATCTCAGAGAAGGCCGAATCCTCTATCTATTTCTACTGCATCAGTTACTCTAGTGGCTTTGGAAAGGAAAACTAAGCCAATGATGCCAAGGACCATGGATGAAAGGATAACCTAAAAGGAAACTACACTAAAATGTGATAACACCAGAAAAGAGGGATGAACACTATCTATTACGAGAAAGAATGAAAGGAAATGCATGAAATGAGGCTAGGCAGAATAACACAACAAAACATGTATTCACCGGATCGTTCTCAAGGAAAACAACTTAAATATGGAACTGCAAGGACTGAAATAACAAAACCCTCACACAACATGAAAGAAAAGGAAAGAAGAAGGAATGCAAACATGTTAGGACAAAGAATAGTCACAAAACGATGCTTCTATTACTTCTAGAAATGCACAGAGCTGTTACAATGATGAAGGAGGCCGATATCTACATGCAAGAGCCAGATCTAGAGGTTTGTAACTCAAAATATAGAAAGTATGGAGTCCTTAGAAAAACACATAAGGATCTAGAGTGTCCAACATAACAAATGAGTCTATCTCTTACATTTATAGATGAATCCATGGAGGAAGAAGGGAAGAAGGAGGGAAAATCTGAATTTAAAACACAACCACCAATAATAAGGATTGAATGCCTAAAAATCCACCGGAGATTTATGAAATACAATTCCCTAAGCCTAATTTGCATGTTGAAGAAGGAAACATGGCGGATCATATCAAATTGGGTGGTTGGAGCAATCAGATTTGCTCATCAATGCTCATAGAGACATTTTCCCATTTCTCAACTACTGTGATCCACCAAAATTTGAATTTTGAATTTTAGGAACTATAGACGATGTTAGCAGCTTTCTAAAAAGTCAGTGTGTACCGATCCGAGATCTATAGAAAAATATATAGCATTGTCAAAATATTTCGAGTCACCAAACACATGCAAAACACGTGGTGCGTGTGGATTGGCTGAAATGGTGGCCAACTATGTAAATATTTGTCATTTCTGCCACATGTCACTTGCTGATTTGTTGTAAGGATTCGATGCTTTGCTTTGGTGCACTTGAATGGTCATGCACAACATACTCAAGTATGTCAGAAGATGACCTGACATAGAAGGGAACAAAGGAGGGAACGGAGATGCACACGGAAGAAGATAGAAGGAGGGCATGTAAGCACGTGTGCAGAGGGAAAATGAAGCAAACTAGTGAGCAGAGAATGTATGGTGAAGGTGTAACTATTATAAAGTAATGGGTGCATCATATGATAGGCCAAGGACTTAGCTGATTGAAGTAAGTACGAGGCACGTGGGAAAGGAAGAAGCTGACTAGGAAGAAGGAAAATGTGTAGAAGGTGGGCGCAAGGGGAAAGTGAAAGGAGGGAAAGGAAAAGGGCGCATAGGGAAACTACAAATAAGGGAATGTGCCAAATAATCTTGAGTGTGCTCAATATTGCAATGAATAACCTTAGAGCCGTAATGTGTTTTCAAGTTACCCAAATAGTTAGGAGAGATATTTAGATAATAGTTTTGGTGATTTTCAGGACATCTTCCTGCTATACGAAGGAGATTAGTATCTTGGAGCATTCATTGGGTATGGAGTATGCTTGTATAATTGTGATACTACCCTAAATCTTGCAAATTCGAGAGAAGCTTTGCATTTGGAAGCAACAAAAAGAGTGTGCACAAGAAACAAGTGGAGAAAGAACCATGTACAAACAAACAATGTGCACATAACACACTTAGAGGAATAGTGACTACTCTAATGTATACAACATGATGCAACAAACCTAATGGAAGGGTTTGAGATAGATCCCATTTACTTGGATTTACAACGCACCTCCATCAAGATGGGTTAACTCAAAAGAGTTAGCCTCCTTACAGGACTTGATGATGTATGAGCCACTCTAAAGTGCATCAAACTTTGAATGGTGCCCTGGTTTTGCTCTGTCAAGCATTCCATTTTAGAACTAAGTCCCCAACTTTGAAAGCTTGAGGCCTAGAATTTCTGCCAAACCATTTCTTTGTTGCTTGTTGATGCTAGTCTAGCTTTGATCATGGAAAAGTTCCTTGATTCCTTAAGATTAACTAGCTCTAACATTCGATTTCTCTCTGGTCTACACCTTCAAATTCCAATTGCTAGGCAAGTGCTAATGAGTTTAGATCTAATGTCAAAGAAAGGATATCCTCCTTACCATAGACAAGATTATAAGGTAAAGTTCCTATTGCCTTTTGACTGATATTCTATTTACCCAGTGCATGTGAGATCTTTGTATGCCATTGAATTTGGTTGATGTTTTTGTGTGAGCTTCATGATTCGATCGAGTTCTTCTTTGTTGATTCTCGTTAGATTGTTGCCCCGAGGGTAATAGTTGGAATAAGTCTTTAGGTAAATGCCCAAATTTATGGCCCAATCGGTGATTCTAGTACCAAGGAAGGCCTTTGCATTATCAGAGATTATGGTTTGAGGAATGCTAATCCTTATGACTATACCTTCAAGAAATTCAAGGATGAATGACTTGGTTGATTCCTTGAGTGTGAATTTTTTTCCATTTGGTAGGGTAATTCGTAGCTATCAACACCCAATTATGTCCAACACTTGAAGGAGGATTGATCATGCCTTTGAAGTTTGAGACCCCATTACGCAAAATGCTTATCTACTGGATTGGTGAAGGGAAGCACTGAAATATTTTCTTTCCTACAACAAAAGTGCTTCCTTGAATTTTTTGACCCACTTGTGTGCATATGCAAACATGGTAGGCGGAAGAAACCTACCATAATGATATTCATTATGTAGTTTTGGAGAGAAGTGTCCACTAGAGAATCCATCATGAAATTCTGCTAACACTTTTTCAGTCTACACACCGTTGATACATCTTAATAACATGCCATCAAGATTTATTTTGAAGAGAAGTCCATTAATCAACACATAAGGGACAGATTGTAACCTCAGATGTCTTCTCTTTGCTTTATTTAAACTAGGAGGGTATGCACCCTCAAAAAGGAATGTGATCATGTCCTTCATCCAATCACACACGCTAAGGTATGTATTCTTCTCAACCTCTATGCATGGAAGGTCTTCATCCAGAAATAATGAAGCCTCAGGTTTGTTATGCACATCCTCAACAATCTACCTGTAGAGTGTGCTACCTCTTACCAACTTTTTGGCCTTGATAGTCACATCGTATTCCATGATTTTGGTCACCCATCATGCTCTTTTCTCACTGATTTCAGTCCCCCATGATGAAGTATCTAACCAAAGAGTGGGAGACTAACACCTTAATGTTATTGGTGGCAAGCATAATCTTGAATTTCTTGAGTGCGCGCATGATGGCAAAGACCTACTTCTCTATGTGACTATATTTTAGTTCATAATCCTTTAGTGTTTGGTGAAGAAGGCTTCCAGTTGTTCCAGCCCTTGTTCATTTTCTTATGTTAGGACAACAACAACACTCACATTAGTGCCATAAGCATAAAGGATGAAATCCTTTGAATAATCTGGGTTGATGAGTGTTGGCATGTAAGCAATTTCTTTCTTGATCTTGTTGAAGCTTTCTTTCCTTCTCGCTATCCTTTTGAAGGCTACATCCTTCTTAAGCATCAAGGTGATGGGCCGAACCAGTCCCGCAAAATTAGGAATAAAATGCCTAACAAAATTAATCTTGTCAATGAAGGATTGTAGGGCCTTTTTATGCATCGAAGGGAAAGAGCTAGGATGAATGAAACGTGCTCAAGATCAGGTACGATGCCATCCTTTTGAAACCACATGGCCCAAGATCTTACCATGTGCTCTTTCAAAATTGCACTTCTTGGGGTTAAGATACACCCTAAACTCTCAGTATCTCTCGAAGACCTTTTCTAGGTGCTCCATATGATCCACACTCTGCTTTGAGAAGACTGTTATGTCATCAAGGTAAACCAGGATGAACTCATTAATATATCCTTTGAAGGCAATATCCATGGCACACTAAAATGTGGCACCTATGTTTGAAATACCAAATATGATATGCATATGTTCCCCACTTGGTTGTAAACATAGTTTTGAATTGATCCTCTTCCTTGACTATGATTTGATTGAAATCTGAATACCCATCTAGCATGGAGAATCTTTGTGCGCTATCCACAGTCTGGAGAATCTGATCCATCAAGGAAGAGGATAATGATCCTTTATATATGCCTTATTAAAATCTATGAAATTGACACGAGAGTCTAATTTCACCATTCTTCTTCTTGATTGGAACTAGATTTGAGACCCGGGTAGAGTACTTGATAGGAAAAATAATTTTTACCTCAATGAGTTTTGATAATTCCTTTCTCATGAGGGCTCTATCTTTGGATTGAATGGTTGTTGCCTTGTTTGATGGGCTTGATACCGGGATCAAGGTCAATGGAGTGTTGAGAAACACTTGGATAAAAACCTTTGAGGTCTTCGTACTCCCATGAGAAGATATCACTACAATTTTAACAACATAAAAAGATCCTTCTCGCTGCGATTTAGGATCTATAGGGCCAATTGAGTCTAAGCCCAAATTTTCAAAATAATTCAATAGAATTTCATCAGATCTAGTAGGCTTTCCCATTCTTTGACATCTATCACATCTCTTGGTGTATAGTTTCTCATTCTTATGCAATGTTGTCCAATAATTACCACTTGTAACACCTTCTCGCATTTTTTTGTAATAAAATTTCCTCCACAAGGTTCATTTGCTAGGCTATGAGGACATCAAACATCTCTTCATCATCTATACACCTTCTCATGATTTGATCATGTCCTGTATGAAATAGAATTCCATCTATCCAAGAAAAATTTACACTCTTTTCAATAATGTATTTCTTTTTAGAGTATAAGTAATGTGGCGTAGTCTTACCTAAGACCAAGTAGTTGGCTATATATACATACCAAGGTATTTTTTTATATATAGGAAATAATTTTTAATCTTGAAAAGAGTCATCAACTACTTGTTCTTTATCTTTGATATCCATTCTTGAGAAAAATATGATACTACATTGTCTCTTGCTAGGCTTGGCCACAATGGTGACATCAAACTATATCAAGAGGAGCAACCATCGATGATTTTGTTGCTCACTCTTTGGTTAATTGATCGGTATTTGATTAAAACATGGTCCTTTTCAACCAACACTAGATAACATATGATGTAGTTTTTTAATTTATTGATAACATACACAACTGCCAAGAACTCCTCTATTACTGTGTAGTTTAGTTTATCATGATGCAAGTTCTTGTTAACATAATAAATTACATAATTTAGAAATCTATCATTTTTTTGAATACAAATCCAATGGCATGGTATGATGCATTAGTATGGATGTGGAAGGACAAGTTCTAATCAGGTCCTCTTAATACATGAGCAGAGTTAACATTTTCTTCAAAGTTTGGAATGTAGTCTCACATTTTTTAGTCCACTCAAACACAACATCATTTCCTAATAATACAAGAAATGGAGCTGCAATCTTGTTGAATTCTTGTATGAGTATCTTGTAATATTAACAACATGTTCTAGAAATCCCCTAACATCCTTTTGTTTCTTTGGTGTTAACATATTTATAATAACAAATATCTTGGCTGGTGTAGTCATAAAATCATGCACTTTAGACATTATTTAGCCCAGTATCATACTACTATTTATTTATAAGGTTCTTAAGTGAAGAAAGGACTAATTAATCCCACCCTTTTGACCATATTTTCATACTTTTTATTTCGTCATTCCCACAAATTTTTACATACATGTCCATCTATTTCAACATTTTCCCATCATTTTAGCCTAAACTAGGGTTCTCATGCCTATATCTTGGGGCACGCCAAGGCACCACTGGTCCTACCTAGGTGCCCCGATCCATTTTATACTTTCCCACCTCTTTTTGGGCCTCTTCTAGCTATTTTTCATCCTTATCTTTTTCCTAGTCAGCTATGTCACGATTAATTACAAAATTAGAGAAAGATAAGCCTATAAATATAAAGTTATGAGACCATAATGAGGGTCCTAGTGTCACTTACTACTACCACTCTACCTATAGTTACATCCATTGCATCACTTGCATCTACATACTTCCATGCATTAAGGCTAGAGATCTACATCAACAAACACTTCATAGGGGGAGAGACTCTATTCTATTCCATGCACACATACTATTCCATTTTCTAAATTTTGTTATTTCTTGCTACTTCAGAAAAGTACAACTCGCACAAGAGCACCTAGGGCATGACATGCACACAAACACCAAAAATACGTTTGGAGTCTGAAATGTAGTACAACACTCAATTTTTTAAGCCCACTGTTGTGGTAGATAAGGTCAATCTGACCCATTCATTAGCATATTTTTTTTTTTTTAAGGTTTTTATACTTCTTTCATCTCTTGTAGGTCTTCAACATTATCTTGCTATATTCGACACATTCAACATAGTTTAGGGAATCCATTGTGACAACTAGTGAAAGTTACTGAGCATCTTCGACCTAGAAAGATCCAAGTTCGAGATTTTTCATTAACTAGGTTCTTATCCTACCACACCAGTGGTACCTTAGGGCACCCCAGTACCCTCTTAGGTGATACAGTCTACCGCATCTTCCGAGATCCATGCTTTTGGGACCTCTGACGTAGCCGTTTTAGCTTCTTTATTTTCCTTTAAGACCTGCGACACCTTACGATAATCACCCATAATCAGCCGAGTTCATTCCTTACCTTCTTCTTGCGCATTAGGTTTTTTTTTCTATTAGTTCAATCATTTTAACCATTTTAGTCACTTTACATTACTTTAGTGCATTTATTTACGTGTTCATGTCCTCTTAGATTAGATGAACTATTATTACACTTCCCCATTTGTGCTAATTTTAGTTAATCATTTTGGTGAACCCAATTGTTGACTCCACCTTCATTCTAAGGATTTCCTCATCTTTTATACCATGGCTTCTAATGTCTATCAAGTCTCTTTGCTTCAATTGATTCATATGCACCCATCTTATAAAGATGATCTTCAATAAACCTTATAGAATATGCATCTTCCTATCAACAAAGTGCCTACCCAAGTCAACGCTATTTTTGGTCTTCTTTCCGGACTCCCTTGATTCTAATTCCAATCAATCTATTTGCAAATCCATTCAAGCTCTTCATTCTATATTTCAAGATAAATTTCAAGCTCTTCATTCTGTAGTCCAAGATAAATTTCAAGCTATGGAATCCACAATCACATCTCTTAGATCTGAAATTCAACAACTTAAGGATGCTTCTCAATTGCATGTTTCTACTCCCTCTACATATCCTCTTCAATCTATGTCCATTGCATGTCATCTAGCTAAACCTAAGGTTATGCCATCACCTGAGCCTCTCATATTTGATCATAATACTACACCACATTGCATTCTTACTCATCTTCTTATTCGTCGGTTGATCCCTTTTCCACCAATTCATTGTTATCCTTCTTGTCGGCTTATAAAATATGAAGATTGTCCATATTGCAATTATCATTGAATTAATGGGAATAAAGACCATGATTTCTATTCTTTACAATATAGATTCAAACATCTTGAGTGTTAAGGGTTTATCTCATTGATGGCTCAACATCAAGTTACATCTCAATGGGCTCCCTAGTCATAAACCCCTAGACTCCATATGGCGATGACCGACCTACTTTCAATCCCTGATCCATCGATGATAGAGAGAGAGAGAGAGAGAGGTGCCTGGTCACGATGGATATAGGGTAGTTGTACCTCATCGTATGGGTAGAAGGAGAAGACAATGACTCATTCTTATCAGAAATTGATGGTCATGTTACTCCTTTGGTTATTCATCATCCACCTAAGAAATTACCTCACGACACTCTAAATTCCACAACGTTAACCACCCATCGAAATTAGTTCATCCCTACTTAGCCATGCTATGTGATTACTAGTAATCCTCTTAATATTTCTAAGGAAGTTCTAGATAATGATCTTATTCATCACATGCTTGATATTAACAAATCACTCACATGTGCATAATTATTCTCTTCCTAGTCCAACAAATACTATATTCTCCTATATAGTATCACATGATTCTCCTAATTCTAATGTGTCTTATTTTCCACTTAATGATCATCACATCGTCATTTATCCTACATCTTCTTCGAAAATAAAAGTACCAAAAAAAGATACCACCATTCAAGATTTCTAGCCATCCTACTCCATTTTGTTTTGAACTCATTTTTTCAAATCCACCACTCCTAATGGTCAAGACAAATCTCAAGTTTCACCACCATCGCATGGTCCTAATTTTGTTTTATCCTACCATTGTGTTGGCCCTCACTCTTATCATGACATATATGACACTCTCCCATAAGTATGACACCTCTCATGTTGCTACATAGATATCCATCATCATAGTACACTTGGGGGCATAACACTCACGTAATCCCCCTTATCATATTAGCCTAGGTACATATCTCATGTTTTCATTATCATACATTCTTATCCTTGCATAGGCATACTCATTCCATGTTTCATCATTCACATTGCCCGATGATGCACTCTTGTGCTTCGGTTCACACTTGATTGTTGAGGATTACCATTACATTAAACCCCACACACACACCTTAGGCATTACACATTGCATTTCCTCATACACCGCACATCATATACTTTCATTATCTCTGTTTCACTCGGAATGTTTCATTCCTTTTAGAAAGAAATGAGATAAGGTTAGGGCTAGGAGGAATACATTGCTGAACGTCGAGATGGTGTGTGCGTACCGTAGAGAAAGATCAAGTTGACTGCGAAGAACTCCTTTTGTCTTGGAAGGACTACTCCGCAAATAAGAACACAAGACCACACGATTTTGATTAGACAATAAATGAGGGAACTACCTTGGGCCCAAGAAATATAAAACTTCCTTTCGAAGGTGGTCAGTTCCCCTGCTAATATGAATTAACACAAAAGACTGTAAGATATCAATTAAATTACTTCGTTGAACTGGGTAGGGGAAAGGATGGTTTTTGGTTATAGTCAGGATAACCGATAACCGGATATCGGTATGGTCTAAGATCTGAAGGTTGGTTGTTTTGTGGGGTGGTTGTGTTGTTTGTAAGGCTGTATATAGGTGATATTAGGAAATAAGGTGATGAGAGGTAGATGAATGATAGTTAGATGCAATGGCACGCTGGGTAGTGGATTCAGGAATGGATTTATGAGGACTGTGATTCAAAAAGCATAAGAAATGTTATAACAGAGGACATGCAAGATGTGACTTACTGGTTTTGATGAAGATGCAAGTTGATCTCCTTTGCTGCAAACTCTTCTCGGTTTCTCCACTCATCTTTGCTCAGTCAAGTGAAGATTTGGACTTCTGATCACTCCCAAATGATCTCTGTTGATTCAAAAATCCTTCGACCACCGATCCAAAATGAAATTCCGATCCCTTGTTTTTGGTTTAGGGAGACCATTTACTGAGGAACCGGTGGCGATTACATGTAACCGACGGCGGTCGAGTAGAACCGGCATCAGTAAGGAAAAAGTAGGCTATTTTTAGTAAAATAGCCCACCTTCCCCGCTTTCTCCCGAGAGATTAGTTGCATGGGCTTGGTCAAGTGACTAGAAGGTCAGTTTTGGGTGCGAAAGGGGTCATTAGTCATGGGTGTAGGTGTAGACCAAGTTATAGGTCTTAATTAGGTTAGTTTAGGGTTAGGGCTAGAGTCATGATGAAGTGGCGGAGAATGAGGTGGTAGGTGAGATGATGTGGATTTATCAATTACAAGGTAATTAATAAATAATTGTGTAAGGTTTAGGTGATGAGTTTAGGTTGCGAGATGAGATGCGGGTCACAAGGGGTCGTAAGACACAAATTTGGTGTCTACATTAGCCCCTTATTGTCGTGTAGCTTGTTTTGTAGAGCTGTGCGGACAATAATATGAAGTGGTTTCTCCTGTTAAGTATATAGGTAATCCCCCTCAAATCTATCAGCGTATTGAGTGAACGGGAAATCAGGGATAGGGTTGATAAAGGGTACATGTTGTAGAGAGGATGGTAAGGTGGTGGGGTAGGTCCAAGGTAGCAGACGCATGTTGAAATGCAATAGTACGACTAGGGTACATGATTTGACGAGCAAACCAAAGAATGTATAGGAAAAGGTCGATAGTTTATCCAAACAAGGGTGATATAATCCCCGGTATCAAGGCATAGGAAGTAGCTCCTGTGGTATATAATAGGTAAGGTACAGAACGTTTAGGCATGTTAGGCAAGACATCAAATGGCTGGTTTGGTTGAGATAAATGTCACGATCTAGAGTCAGGCAAAGTTGGTCGATAGATCAAGTCAAGGACCCTAATCATGCTAAAACACGAACAGGTGAGCTCGATGGAACAAAAAGCTACATGATGGGTGGATAAAAGTATATGTTGTTGATGTTGGGCGAGGTATCGAAGTGGTACGGCCTTGGGTCGGGCCAAGTTGTTGGGTTGTGGCCTTGGGTCGGGACGGAAGGGTAGAGTGAGGCCTTGGGTCCATGGGATGGGTAGGGTGAGGCCTTGGGTCGGGCCAAATGGTTAGGGCGAGGCCGTGGGTCGGGCCAAATGGGTAGGGTGAGGCCTGGGTCGGGCCAATGGGTAGGGTGAGGCCTTGGGTCGGGCAAATGGTCGGGGTGAGGCCTTGGGTCGGGCCGGATGGTTGGGCGAGGCCTTGGGTCCAGAGGCAGACAACAAGAGGCAAGATCTCAGGCCGTGACGGGTGACATTGAGTATTACAGGCAGGTATGGGAGAGGGTGACGATTGCTGATATCTGTTGGAGGCCTTACGGGAACTATATGGTAACAGAGAATATAGCTGAGGAGTTGAGGGGTGTAGAGTGATTGAGGTGGATCGCAGGGCACAGGCCAGGTGAGTATGAGAGGATTCCTCTAGATCGCGTGCGGTGACAATTCAGATTTGTGCAGGATATACCCCTGGCTTATAGACCATATATGAGGATCGACACCGAGGCAGCATTCTCACCTCCCCGGCCAACACCTCCAGAAGGGCCAGAGGAGATAGCAGCCGATCACAGTGTAATGGATGTAGGAACGACAGAGGCCTATAGGTTATGGTGGGTAGCAGAGCTGTGAGGTGTACGTGATCGCCCTGACATAGCTGTGATTACAGCGGAGAGAGATCGTCTGCAGAGTTTAGTTCAGCAGCTCCAAACGCAGGTGAATGAGGCAAGAGGATTGTTAGCGGTTGCGGAGTCACGGGCGGAGAGACTAGAGGCTGGATTCCTCCATGCGAGAGGGCGTATTCATATGTTACAGGAGAGATTGGTAGATCAGTGGGCGGTACCAATAGCCGCGGTACCTTTGAGGATGGAGAGGCCCGGCGAGAGGCGTCGACGATCACGATCATCTCCTGGGTCGGGATGAATCGTGAGGGTCTAAGTAAATGTTAGCAAGGTATAAGAATAAATAAGGATGCCGACCTGCGTGTCGATGATAGAGAAGATGTATTTGTTTAACATCTAGATAAGACTGAATATGTATGTTGATTTGATAATAATAAGAATGTTTGCGTTGTGATTTTTGGTGTTTTTGAAAAAGGATAAAGAGGAATGTGATTAAATAGAAATACACAAATATTTATATTTACCACACATGATAGGTTATGGTAGGGTGTGGTCGAGCTAACCTTGGGAGACCCCATGTCTCCTAAGTGTTGCCTACATAGCCCATTGCACAAAGCAAGGAAGGGCCTCAGACCGATGTAGTTCTCCTTAGGACCGGGGAGAGGTGAATTCAGGCAATTTAGGTATGGTTAGGTGATTGGTTGGTTGGTAAAAGTATTGATAGTAATATTGGTAAGGTAAGGTTGATGGTGTTGGTAATGAATTGGTGATGTTGTAAAAGGTATAAGGGAAGCGAAAGTTAGCCTACCCAAGTGGTAGGAATCATGTCCTGATTAAGATCAACACACAATCCTAGATGCAAGGCAAAGAGGAAAGAGTGCTCCGCAGGTGAACAGAGCAAAACAAACCACACAACATAGAATGAACTTGAAGCCCTAGGTACCGGTGCATAGACGAGAAGTCAATAGGTGAAAAGAGTTGTATGATCACAACATATCAGTGTGTACGTCACGTCCCGAGTTGAAACAAATGGTGAGGTGAGGTGAATGGTATAGTTGAGGTACGGAGAACTTATTACAAAGTGAGTGTTCTGACGAAAGAGAACCTACCCTAAATAGACAAGTCCATGACCCAAAAGTTCTTTTGAATGAGGCTTTTATTTTACTGAATATAGACCTGATCGATGCGGAAGTCTACAAGGGATATTGATTGTATATTCTTGAGGTCTTCTACAAAGCTGATCCATGTGAGAAGCTTCGATAAAGGTTGACTGTGTATAGCTGTCCTTCGAGGGAGTAGTCTATTTATAGTAGCAGATATGATTTTAGTGCATAGTTGTCCTTCGGGGGAGCAGTCTATATATAATAGCAACAATAATTTGGCATATAGCTGTCCTTCAAGGGAGCAGTCTATATATAATTTAGATAGCTAGATGTTCTTTTGGCGTGAAGCATCTAGTTTGGTAGGAAGTTTGACTCAAGAAAATCCCATAAGAAGGTGTTATTTTAAGACTTTAAAGTCATGGACTAGACTAAAAAGGGGAAGGCATCATTGAGGGGAGGTGAGAAGTGAGCTTGATTTTATTTGGAGATGTAGGAAACAAAGTGTATGTAGCGGTAAATGAGCTCAAGGGACGAGCAGTAGGTAGATAAGAAGTGATATAACACTAAATTCAACAATAGAATGGTCGAAGATGCAAGGCATTAAGGGGTTCAGGCTCAGGTTTACCATTAAGCGAAGCTAAACGATAAGTGCCTAATCCATAAGTGTGAGTGATTATATAAGGCCCGATCTAATTAGGAGCAAATTTTCCACGTTTGCTCTTTTCTAGTTTGGTTACATGTTGATTCTCTTTGAGGACAAGATCACCAACCTTAAAGGTACGCTCATGAAGTCGCTTATCATAAGCACGCTTGATACGTTTTTGTAGATTTGAAGGTGATCGAGAGTCAGTAAGACGACGTTCACAAGAAGCTCCATTGGGCTAACCGCTCTTGGCGGAAATCATCGTTGGTGAGAATATCCCAAGAGATATTCGAGGGAGGGTATTTGTATTTCGAGAGGCAAGATAGCCTCTGTACCATATACCAAAGAAAAGGTGTAGCATTAGTAGAGGTACGAATGCTAGTACGATAAGCCCAAAGGGAAAAGGGGATGTGATCGTGCCAATTTCTTCCGCACTCATCGACAACTTTCATGAGGATTTTGGTTAGGTTTTTATTAGAGGATTCGGCTTGTCCATTTGCTTGTGGATAAGTAGGGTGATGAGAAGCTAAGTTTAATACCAAATTTTTCACAAAGGTCTTGAATAACTTATTTTTGAAAGATTTTCCATTATCTGTTATCAGGCGATGAGGAACACCAAAACGACAGATAATGTGGTGGTTAATGAACTCTACAATTTTTTCTTTTTTGGTTGAAATGAGTGGAATAGCCTCCACCCATTTTGTGTAATATTCGATTGTTGTGATAATCCATCGGTGACGTTGCGAAGAGGAGTGTGAATCTCACCAATAAGGTCTAAACCCCATTGTGAGAAAGGCCAAAGATCTCGGGTGACCTGTAGGGGTGGCTAGGAGTATGTTGAAGGTTGGCGTGTTGTTGACACATAACACAATGCTTAACATATTCATAGAAATTGTTATTAAGAGTAGGCCAATAATAACCAAGGCGAAGGATTCATTTGGCCACCAAGAAGGCCACTAAAATGTCCGCCATAGATACCGTCATGGACCTGCTGATGGTATGGGTGACCTCTCGCACCGGTGAGACATCGAAGGAGGATGCCATCAAAGCCACGTTTATAAAGGATTCCCCCATAACTACATAACGAGAAACATGGTTAAGAAAAGCACGTTTACTAGTACTAGTAAGGTCGAAGGAGAACAGAGGTTGTAAGGTAGTCGTGGAATTGGTGGTACTGTGTATCCCGCGAATTAGTAGACACGTATTTATCATACAAACTACCGGGGTTGAGTAGGATGGGGAAAAAGTTGTTGACCAAGACGAATAATGTGAGTCAATTGATGAAGTGGAATTTTGCGAGGTTAAGCAAGCCATAGTATCCACAAATTTGTTAGTGGAGCGGGAATGGTTTGGATAGAATAGTGAGTAAATAAGGCTAGAAGTGAATTCACGTAGTGTTTGTACTTTTGAAGTTCCTCATTTTTACATTGGTAGATGCCCATAACTTGATTGAATACCAATTGAGAGTCACCAAAAATATTGATAGATTTGATACCTAAGTGCACGCCACCTGGAGACCCAAAACAAGGGCTTCGATTCCATGCATTATTAGTGCAAGGGAAATCGAGTCGGAATGAAAGAGGCATAGGCTCGGCGTCGGGAGGAATGAGAACAACGCCGGATCCTCCACCGTGCTGGCATTTGGATCCATCAAAGAAGAGGGTCATTGGATACGACTCCTCCCGAGGGAAAGAGTAGCGATGAGTTCGTCTCGGGAATGTAAAATTGGTAAATTGCTCCCTGTAAAGGGGCTTCCACAAGTTGGTCTGCTATGGTTTGTCCTTTGATTGATTTCTCGTGGGACGAACTCAAGGTTGAGGTCGGGCGAGGAGCATGAGCCATCTCCAAGATGCGTTGGTTTAGATGAGGTTTGGCATACATGTAATGGATGGGGTCCGTGTTGGTGATGACGAAAGTTTTGTGATTCAGAAGGTAGTGTCGGAGTTTGGTAGCCACGAATGATAGGGCTAGGCATAACTTTTCTACATGTGTATACCTAGTCTCATAGTCCACCAAAGTACGAATTATATAATAAACGGCTTGTTCTCGATTCTGAAGTCACGATGTGCAAGCATGGCACCTACAATATGGTCGGTGGCAAGTGAAAGGTAAAGCTAGAAAGGGCGGTCATCCCGGGGTGGGATAAGCACGGGTGGCTGCAAGAGATAAGTTTTGAGAGCTTCAAAGGCTAGGTGGCACTCTTCGCTCCATTGAAAATCAATGTCCTTTTTAAGAAGGTGATGGAAAGGTTGACATCGATCCGAGAGTTGGGAGATGAAACGTCGGATAGATTGGAGCTTACCTTGTAAACCACGCAATTGTTTGAGATTGGTAGGTGGGGAATTTCTAGGATAGCTTTGACTTTGGATGGGTCGACCTTGATGCCACGCAAAGAGACGATAAAGCCAAGAAATTTTCCTCGAAAGGACACCAAAGACACATTTCTTTGGTCAGACGGATAGAATATTGTAACAGTGATCAAAAATAATGGTTAAAACATCAAGATGTTCACTACGATGTTTAGATTTGCCTAAGAAGATCATCGACGTAATATTCAAGGATAGTGTGCATAATGTCATGAAAAATATAGGTCATATCCCGCCGATAGGTCGCACCAAGATTCTTAAGGCCAAATGGCATTACACGATAATGAAGGTTCCCCAAGGAGTTATGAAGGCATTTTTGTGTTGATAGGTGGGAAACCAAAATTTGGTCAGATCCTCGAAAAGCCATCCACGAGAGAGAGCATCTCATGGCCTGCAAAGTGAGATCAACAAGTTGGTCAATACTAGGTAGGGGAAGTCATCCTTAGGGCAAGCGAGGTTAAGATCCCGTAAACTGCATATCCGAAGTCCCCGTCGCTTTAGTAGATGACAGTACGATGTTAGAAATCCATTGAGGATAGTCAATAGAAGAATGAAAGAAACAGAAAGGAGTCGCCAAGCTCCTCTTTGACCAAGAGAGCAATGCGTGGATGCATTTTCTCAATTTTTGTTTAATTGGCTTGGAATCGTGGTTTAGAGTGATGTTATGGACGGCAATGGTAGGATCAATTCCTGGCATGTCATCGTAGGACCAAGAGAAAGCTTGGTTGCGAGCATGGAGAAAGGTAGTAAAGGAGACTTGTTCGATGCATTAAGGGATTGTCCGATCTTCACAATGTGAGGATCCTCCTCCGTGTGGATGTTGATTTTATAGTAGATTCATTCAAAGCATGGTTTGGGTTTCAGATGGTAAGGCGCGTTGAATATAAGAGTCATCCGCGCCAAGGTAAGTGAGGATGGAGTCATCATCCTGGCACTCAACAACGTTAATTGAAGGTGAGTCCTCTTCAATCATGTCTGGATATAGAAGGGGAATAGAAGAGGGGTCCTCATTATCGCGTTGATAAATGAGAGGACCTAGGAAGATAGCATTTATGAAGAAAAAAAAGTTAGGAGGGATAGATTTAGGATCTATCGACTCTGTGGGTGACGAAGGCAAAATGGGTGATGACGGTTCGGTAGGGGTAACGTCATCGTCTTCTAGAAGACAACTGACATGAGGTTCCACTGTCGATATAAGTGTTCCTGGAAATCCAAGACCACTACGATCATTGTGTTTGCGTGTAGTCACGGGAATGAGTGTATGTCGGCCTTGTTCATAAAGACCAAAACCAAAGCCCTTCCAAGACGGCGAGTCAAGAAGGTGAGGGTGAAACGACGATTTGTCAAGTATTGAAAATTGGATTGGAAGGAACCACACCAAGAGGGGGTTCAAGGGTAATGGAGGATGCGTCAACACCCCCATACGTTAGGTTGGTGTGGCAATGGGGTGGTCCATAAGAGATTACTTCCCCACACGACGGTCATAGGTATGATGTGCATGTACCGTCCCGTATTCCGTGGGGTATGGAAAAAATCGACGTTATATAGGTGATACTCCCCAAAGATAAGGCGTTGAAAAACATCTACTAAGGGATCTCGAGGTTGGGATGTTAGCTGGGAAGGGAAGTGGTTTTTGCGACGGTGGTTTCATTAGTCGAAGGCGTAGGTGCGGTTGAGGTGGATGGTTGAGGTACATTTGAAGAGGATGGTTGGGTTGAATGTATGGGTGTCTTGATTGGTATAAGCACATCGTTAGGGCGGTATAACATATTGCAGGTTTTAAAGGGGGGAGGATCAGCTTTTACGGTGTAGGACTTCCCCTCGTACTCAAATTTTATGCATCTATGTAATGTTGAGGGAACGCATCCCATAGCCGGATCCAAGGGCGACCTAGCAATATGTTATATTGGAACTCTCCTTCAAGGACATAGAAGAGTTCGGGTAAAGTACGTGGTCCTACCCGAATGTTGAGGATCACGGTGCCTAAGGTAGAGGTAATAGCCATCATTGAATGACCGCAACATGATGGGATCGGGCACACATGTAGCTAGAAGGGATATTCATTTGTTGGAAGGCTTTTCAAGAGATGATGTTTAGACTAAGACCCCGTCAATCATAACACGACGCACTCCGAATGTCCCTGACGTAAGCCGAGATGAAAAGGCGCAGGTCGGGATCTTCTGTACCAAAGTCAACAATTTCATCTTCAGAGAAACTGACTGCTGTAGCTTGTTGTTGTACAGAAGTGGTTGGGGCAGTGGGTTGTTTGGTGAGAGAAGCAACGTGATTGGGTGTTAGAATGGAGGCAACAGGTAGGGTTTCATTAGGTAAGACCTCGATCCCTTGAAGAATTTCAATGAGAGCTTGTCGATGGGATTCAAGTCGAATGAGATCATACATAGTGTCATTTTTACGGGCGATTGGTGAAGTTGTTTGATCATGGCTCGATGGGCAACTCCATTAGAGACGGGGTAAGTGGGTCCATGAATAACCACTTTGGGTGGTGGTGCAATCGGGATGCTGGATGGAGAAAGAGAGGACGCATGTGTGCTTTCTTTTGCTTTCGTTCATTTTTTCACTACGCTCGAGTAGCAACACTAATCATATTAATCTCGTGGACCGTGAGATGAAGAAGATGGTTGGGATAAATCATGGTCTTCAAGAGGTGGGGTTGTAATAATGATAGATCTTGGTGAGGTGGGGATAGATGGTATAGAAAGGGAATTGAAGCTAAAGGTCTCTCCTTCGTAAGTTGTCTTTCTTAACCTTTTATCCGGGAGAGGTGACTGACGAAGGATGGTTTTTAAAGCTTTGCATCTCTCCACATCATGTCCGGTGTGTGTGATAAGCGCAGATTTTAGACTCATCATAACCTATAGGTCGAGGTTTAGACGGGTCATAAGGTCTAAGTGGGGGTAGGAAATGGTCGCATTCTCCACCAACATAGCAAGGATTTTGGCGTAAGATCCTTTGAGTGGGTCAAAATCGGAGGAGGATGAGGGTATTGGTTTTCAGGGTTTTGGTAATGTTTGGGCGTGGTTGGTCGTGTGGGTGGTGGTTTAGCAAAGGGTGTCGATGACACGTGGTTTTCACTAAACATGGCTTTTTTGGGCGCAGAGCTCGTTTTGGTTAGATGATGAGGCTGCAGATGACGTGGTAGTGGAAAACAACCACGGAGAAAGGGGAGTGACAGAAAATAAATCCTTTGATGATGGAGTTTGTTTAGGGTTGATGGGTGGACAGGATACGTGGGGTGATAATGTTGATATACCTTTAGATCTCTGTATAGGTGCAGAAGGCGTAGGTCGTTTTGAAGAAAACACAGGAGGTATGATATATTGATGCAAGGTGGAAGGATGAGGTCCCAATATGGAAGGTAGGTGTGACGATGATGGTTTTGATTGTGATAGAGGCACTGGTTGAGTTTGTCTCCTAGTGGGGGGCGGCTTTATTTTTGGATAAATCTAGTCGCTTAGGGGTGTGTGAGACTGGGTATTGGTGAGGTCCCAAGTGTAGGGGAAGATTTAGTTGGGTTAATAGAGGTGGATGGGATACTTGGTATAGATACGGGGGACGAGAATGAGGACATAGGCATTTTGAGTTTCTGTAAACACTTAGGGTATATGGTAGAGGTGTCTGGATCGGTCATCTACATTTGAGTAGAATAGGGGGTACTCAAACGCTCCATGTGGATCTCGTCTATCCTCCGGAGAATGACAAGTCTTCGTGTGTGAATTGTAAATTTTGTACGGAAGAAAGGTGGGTTGTGATTCCAATCCACTGTGGGTATGATACAGGGGGTAGATGAGGCACTGTATCAATAGATGTTAAGAGGTCGACTGGTCTTTGAAAAGATTTAGGCGATGAAGAACTAATAGGTAAGAGGGCATGTTCGAGAGGATCCGTCATGGTTAAAGAATTTGGTGATGTTGGTGCAAGAGATTTCTCATCTAAGGATGTCAAAAGGAGTGGGTGCACCTTCCTCTTGGCAGCAAGAGTGGTAGAAGGAGAAGTTTGGGAAATAGATAGATTAGATAACATCCGCTCGCATCTCTTGTAGGGAAGTGGTATAAGAAGACTCATGATGGGAAGAGAAGTTGCAGGCGTTAACTCCTTTATGGGTAAAGGAACGATTTTGCTTTGGCTTGATGGTGGTAAAGGAGGTTCGGGCCTCGTGTTAGTGAAGAGGCTTGATTCAAAATTTTCTCGATAGAGGCTTTTGGCCGGGTATCAAAGATCGCATGGATCTCATCAACACTCTCCTCGCTAAGATATCCTGGTTTACGTTCTTGTTGGACGAGTGATTTGGGAATGGTTTGTTGAAGATTTTCAAATTTCGGTTAGTGATGGGCATTAGGATTATCAAGGGTTATATCACCTGCATCAACCATTTCCTACACTATGTTTTTCAACATTTGCAGCTTTCATGACTATGTCCTTTTACGCGGTGAAAGTTACAGAAGTCATTTTCTTTGTACCAGGAAGGTATAGCGCGGGTAGAATCAAACCCGGAGTGAGGTTTAACAGGAGGTAAGGTAATGGCTCCTGCTTTGAGCAATTTTTCCAATATCACACCATATGTTTCTCCCAAGGGAGTGTAGTTGATGGGTTCTGCTTTATACTTATAAGTGGTTTTCAAGGGGTATTAGACGGTTTGGGATTTGACCATCACCGCGTGCGACACTCCCCTTTTGATTTCGAAGAAGTGTCGATGGGTGAGGATTGGTGGTGTTAGGTTTGTTGGTGGAATCTGGAGTTCAAAATTGGGGTTTTTGTTGCGCAACCGCAATTTCTCTTCTTCTAAGGCTCGAATTTCTAGTTTCCGAGCCATGGTAAAGGCCTCATCGAATGTGCGGAAAGTTTGAATTTGAAGAGTAGGAGAAATGTGCTTAGCACATGCCCACGTAAAAAGTTTGATAAGTTCAGCCTGAGGCAAGGCATATGTAAGTTGGTTGATAAGGCCCCGCCATCATCCAACGAAATCTGCGATAGATTCGTCTTCGAATTGTTGGATGGCATAAAGGGTGATAGATACTTTCTTGGCAATGTTAATGGAGAAATGATCCAAGAAAGATTGGGCTAGTTGGTTAAAAGAGAAGATTGAGTGCTGGGTTAAAGCACTGTACCACTCCAAGGCGGGTCCTGATAAGGACATGGGAAAGGTGCGGAGTAACAAGGCATCATCATGAGCAATCAAATAACAAGCATGTCTAAATGATCGCAAGTGTTGTTGAGGGTCCTCTTTACTGTTAAAACGGGTAAATTTTGGTAATTCCCATTGAGGAGGATACGAATGAAGGGGGACAGACGGGTGAATAGGCTCCTGACAAACTTGCTCGTATGTCAAGGCGCTACGACTTCCTGAAACAGAAGCCTCTAGGTTTTGCATTTTGTCCATCATTTGTTTAATGAAATCCGTGGTTGGATGAGATGATGGTGCGATTGTGGTAAACGGAGGCAAATTGGGCCAAGGGCCTCCGCTGGACAATGGTGGGGTTAAGTGTTGATAAGGTATGGAGGATGAATATGTTGAGGCGACCGAATAGGGATGTCCCATATAAGATGTTGAGGTTACTGGATACGTGTATGGGAAAGAAAAGGTAGGCGGAGCTTGAGAAGGAAAGCTAGTGTGGATAGGTGGCAGAGAGCAAGTCATGAACAGAGCAGTCTGCAAGAGAGATGAGGTAGGGGCAGTCGGTGGTAATGATATGTGGGGTCCAAGATTAACCAACGGAAAGCCAATCGAGTCGATGAACCTCTCTGGCCGCCGGATTGGGAGACGGGGCTAGAGATGCAGGAAGCAAGGTGGTGTTATCAGGCGGAGTGGGAGCTAAATGAGCAGCTATACTAATAGGCATACCCACAAGGAGCTGACCATCAGGCATACGGTTAGGGGTATGAGACAAATAGTATTGTACAACGCTAGAATTAGCATCCAGAAACTTGGCAAAGTCCTTATCTCCCACAGGAATTTTAGGAACCTCGTTGTATCCATAGGATTCCCTACGTAATGTGAAGGGGGTGATTCAGTGCAAAGAAACAGAGAAAGCATGTGAAACCATGGTGGCAGCTTGCTTTTGAGTGATAAAACCATGGATAGGAGTTCACAGAGGGTTTCAACCGTCAGAACAGTAAACAAACTCGCGATCGTGAAATTGGTAGGTTCTTTGGTTTGTCGTGTCAGAATTGGGAAAGACAAGAACCGATATCGGTCCGAATCGATGTCGGTTATACTATAGCCTGACGGCGGCATGTGTAACCGATGTCGGTGTAAGAAGTCTAGGCTAACAAGATATAAAAGGCTGCTAATTTGATTTTTAACAACGTTTAGTATACTTGTCCAATTATTGATCACAGAAGACAGGGTATGAGAAAGAAAACAGAACTAAAAACAAGCAAGATGCACACGCAAATCCAGAGACTAACCCTAGGGTTAATTTTAATTATTGTGGGCTTATGCCTTTAGACGCGGAACGATGTCAATCCTAAACAAAAGACTTAGGGGAAATGTCAAGTTGTTTTGGCTTATAAGGTTACCTCAATCGGGCGGAGGAATACCGCGGAAAAGGGGGGTGTTTGAGCTGTTGTGTTAATTGTGAAGTGATTCGGTATGTGTGTTGTGCAGTGAAAGTAAGATTAATTTCTTGTCAATACCGTGGATATCACCCCCACGTGTACGACCTATTACTTAATCTATGTTCACTAGAATTGAAAACAGCAAGCAGTAATGCAATGCACGTGTTTTAAACCCAAATCGAAAATGATATTCGATGAAGCAAAAGAGATGACTTTCACTAATGCGAGATGTAAAAGCAAAGCAAGTTCTTTTATCAAAATAATATAAAACCTTGTGAATATCTTTTAGAAGAAGAAAACAGCAAGTATACTCCCTATATGAAAGCAAGCAAGAAAGAAAGAAACCCAAAATGGGTCCCACCTGCAAGCATGCCAAAATGTTTCTGAAAAATGTTTCACTTAATGTTTCATTCCTTTTAGAAATGTATAAGGTTAGGGCTAGGAGGAATACCTGTTGAATGTCGAGATGGTGTGCGCATACCGTAGAGAAAGATCAGGTTGACTGCGAAGAACTCCTTTTTGTCTTGGAAGGACTACCTGCAAATAAGAACACAAGACCACACGATTTTGATTAGACAATAAATGAGGGAACCGCCTTGGGCCTGTGAAATATAAAACTTCCTTTCAAAGGTGGTCGGCCCTCGCTAATATGAATTAACACAAAAGACTCGTAAGATATCAATTAAATTGCTTCGTTGAAACGGGTAGGGGAAAGGCTGGTGCTTTTGGTTATAGTCAGATAACCGATATGTTAAGATCGATAACCGATATCGAAGTATGGTCTAAGATCGAAGGTTGGTTGTTTTGTGGGGTGCTTGTGTTGCTTCAGAAGGCTTTATAAAGGTGATATTAGGAAATAAGGTGATGAGAGGTAGATGAATGATAGTTAGATGCAATGGCACGCCTGGGTAGTGGATTCAGAATGGATTTATGAGGACCGTGATTCAAAATCATAAGAAATGTTATAACAGAGGACATGCAAGATGTGACTTATCGTGGTTTTGACGAAGATGCAAGTTGATCTCCTTTCGCAGAAACTCTTCCTCGTTTCTCCACTGCCTCTCGCCGGCCAAGTGAAGATCGGACTCTCGATCACTCCCAAATGATCTCTGTTGATTCAAAAATCCTTCACCTTGATCCAAAATGAAATTCCGGTCCCTTGTTTTTGGTTTGGGAGACCATTTACAGGAACCGATGGCGGTTACGTAACCGACGGCGGTCAAGTAGAACCAAGCATCGGTCCAGAAGGAAAAAGTAGGCTATTTTTAGTAAAATAGCCCACCTTCCCCCGCTTTCTCCCGAGAGATTAGTCGGGCTTGGTCAAGTGACTAGAAGGTCGGTTTTGGGTGCGAGAAAGGGGTCATTAGTCATGGGTGTAGGTGTAGACCAAGTTATAGGTCTTAATTAGGTTAGTTTAGGGTTAGGCTAGGTCATGATGAAGTGGCGAATGAGGTGGCGGGTGAGATGATGTGGATTTATCAATTATAAGGTAATTAATAAATAATTGTGTAAGGTTTAGGTGATGAGTTTAGGTTGCGAGATGAGATGCGGGTCATAAGGGGTCGTAAGACACAAATTTGGTGTCTACATTATCTACTTATTTTACATTATACTAGTCCTCATCTACGCATTACATGCATTAGGGTATCTACGCACTTAGTCACATTAAACATTGCACATTTTCATATCATACATTTTCTATATATTAAACTAGTCTTCGTACATATGAGTCTAGTTCTACATTTCATCGCTACATTCGATATTATACTAGTACTTACCCTACACACCATATACATTATTAGACTACCCAAGCATCACCTATACATCGTCATACATTATATACTACACATCTCCACATACATTCTACATATTACGCTAGGTTACATTACATATGAGTCTAGCTTTACATTTTATCATTACATATTCCATTTCTATCTACACCTATTATCGCATTTTACACATTACATAATATACATCTTACACACCCTACACATCCTATATTACATTGCCCACACTACACATTTACAAATCCTACTCATCATATGGTCACCTAGTTTCACCATACATGCTACATTGTTTTCTACACGCTACACTCACCACCCTATGATGCACTTTAGTTCCTCGCTACATACTCAATTTCTGAGGTTTTATCAATCAAATGGACCTTACATTTATCATGCAAAGCATTTCATCATGCAAAATTCCTAGGCTAGGGATATACACTTTAGGTTATATCGTCACATATTCTATCATTTTGTAGTGATATACACCTTAGGTTACATCACCACTCCCATCCCTTTGTCAGTTTTATAATGATATATGCTTAGGGATAAATCACCACTCATCCATTAAAAAATTCATGAAATATGCTTCGGCTTTAGGGTTCATGAACATCCTTTATCCATGACGCATCTCATCAATCCTACATACACAATCATCAGACAACATGTTAGACACAAAAACATTACTCAACCATTTCCGATGATGCACTATCATTTACGGTTCATTCTGGACTATTGAGGGGAAACAAAATGAACCTTAGTGCATACACTTCCACCCACTTGGGGGCACACGAATCCTATCATTCCATTTTGAATTCCATTCCATTCACCCACAAGATAATGCATCGTCTTAGGGGCATGCATTTTTTCTTGTTAGTGTTTCCCATGATTTCTTTACCACACATGTTAGACTTATTTCTTATATGTCATTATCTATATCATACAAACATGTGCATTCATGCATTTTTAGTGTGATGATAGATACATTAATCTTACACGTGACACAAATTCTCTCCTTCTACCCTTCCTATATTGGTCATTGGGGGCATCCACCTTTTTCTCATACAAGTGTTATTGTTTCATTTTGTACTTAGCATATTACATTATTTAATGATACACGCTTTAAGATATTGGTTATTTCTATAACATGCTAACCGGTGTTCCATGTGAAACACTTTTTTTAGGATTACATGTCTTCATGACTACTTTTTATTTGTCTCTACTTGTTTTTATTATTTTATCAGATGCGGGATTTTCCCTATGTTTGTGTGCACACTTTTTATTTTTTACGTCCACGATAGCCTTGAGTGTCTTGCGACATCGTGAGTGATGTCCCATGTTTCGTAACTAGGTTTATGCACCTTCCTTATTTTCTTGCATTTTTACATTAATGTGCTTGGTAGTTTCTACATTCTCTGTGTATTTTACACTTGTCTTATTACATGCATGTGTTTTCAAAATAACACTTGTTTCAGCTAGGATCCTTGTTTGTGTGTACCTTAATTCCTACTAAGTGCACCCCCTTTCCTCTACAGGGTAGAGTTATAGATTTTAGAGTGTGGCAGGTCCTCTTTGAGGGTTGCATTATCCTATTAGTGACATCATTGAGGGTTTACATACTAACACAATGTATTTACATCGGTTCAATACAATGTACTTTCCACCCTTGGCATTGTGGTTTTACATACAATGAGTGGGTTCAAACTAATCTATGAACCCCATACATAGTGGATTTTATAGGACATGGTGTCCTTAGCATTTCTAGGAAGTAGTTATAGGCTTGGAGGTTACAATGGGTGTGCTTCTCTACACTACTTTTGTCAGTGGCGTCGGATCACCCAAAAACTAGGACAATATAGAGATCTCTTCACACACATTTTAACTAGAAGCGGTCAAATGTTGGAGGACACAGAGAATTTCCTCCCTACACTTCTTCAGCAAGGGTGGCATGAGATCACCCAAAAAACTTGTCAGCAAGAGTATAGGATATCCTTCTACACCCTTTTATCTTGACATGGATAAGCTACATATGTTCCATTTAAACTTTCCTTTTCGTGTATTTTACATTTGCGTATTCCATAGATTTCTATACACATGCATATTTTACATAGAATTTTTAAATACATACATATTTGACTACTTGATCATTTTCTCCTTGCAGGTCTGGCCATATGAGAAACAAGAAGTCAAATTGGGGGAAACAAAAATGACGATGAAAATGAAAACAACAACATTTTCGCAACAACACATGCCTTACTAACTATGCACGTAAATTGCACACCATAACAACTACACACATGTTTCATCCTAGGTTCACCCTCATCACTTTTTCTATGCGCATTTTTCATCTATATTTTCCACATTCCTCCATATTTTTATCATTCCATGCTTTTGTCTAGTCCTTCACCATGTTTTCTACTACACTCGATATGGATATTCGGTACACATTTCTATCTACTTTATGTTCTGAGCTTTCGCTCACCAACATAAAGTGGGGGAAAATGTAGTCATAAAATCATGCACTTTAGGCATTATTTAGCCTAGTTTCATACTACTATTTAGAAGGTTCTTAAGTGAAGAAAGTACTAATTAATCCCACCTTTTTGAAATATTCTTTTACTTTGTATTTTGTCATTCGACACATTTTTAGATACACCTCCAAATATTTTGAAAATTTTCCATCATTTTATCCTAAACCAAGACACTGAGCTTATATTGGGGCACCCTAGTCCCACCGGGGCGCCGAATACATTTTCTACTTTCCACCTCTTTTTGGGCCTCTTTAGATGTTTTTCATCCTTTTCATTTTCTTAGTCACCATGTCGGGTTAATTATGAAATTAAAGTAAGACAAACCTATGAAAATAAAGTTATGAGACCATAATGAGGGTCCTAACATCACTTACTACTATCACTCCATCTAGAGTTACATCCATTGCATCACTTGCATCCACATACTTCCATGCATCAAGGCTAGGAGATCTGCATCAACACACACTTCATATGGGGGATTCTATTCTATTCCATACACATACTATTACATTTTCTACATTTAGTTATTATTTTCTACTTCATAAATTATGAATGGCGGTAAGAGCACCTAGGCCATGACATGCACACATACACGTAACTACATTTGCATCCAAAATGTAGTGTAACACTGGGATTTAGTAAGTCACTATCGTGGCATATGAGGTTAGTTTGACCCATTCATTTACATCTTTTAATTTTTTAGGGTTTTGATACTTCTTTTATCTCTTGCAGGTATTCAACTTCATCTTGCTATATTCGGCACATTCGACGCATTTCAACAAATCTAGTGTAATGGGGAGTGAAGGTTATAGAGAATTTTTCTCGAAAAAAACTAGGTTTTGAGTTTTTCTAGAGACCGGGAACCTATTCTACCATACCAGGTGCCCCAAGCCCTCTCCTAGGTGCTCCATTCTTCTCAGATCTTCCAGATCCATGCTTTTTAGGACCTATGTGTAGTCTGTTCTAGCTTTCGTATTTTACTTTGACTGCGACATCTTCACATGACTCATCCATAATCGATGACTTCATTCCTTACCTTCCTCTTTCACATTAGGTTTTACTTCTATTAGTTCAATCATTTAAACCATTTTAGTCACTTTACATTATTTTAGTGCATTTATTTACAACATTTATGTCCTCCTAGATTAGATTAATAGTTATTACACTTCACCCATTTATGCTAATTTTAGTTAATCATCTAGATCACCTTGAACTCCATCGTAAGAAAGATAGTGTCCCAAAACTATACCTTCAAACATCATCATGTAGCATTTTTCATTACTTAAGGACAGATTTTGATCTTTGCATCTCTTCAAGACTTTGTCCATATTTTTCATGGATTCTTCAAAAGTGTTGTCATGTACTGTGAAGTAATCCATGTATACCTCCATATAGTCATTTTTCATATTTGAAAAGATGCTCAAGACTTCCCTTTGGAATGTAGTAGGTGCATTACACAAGACAAATAGAATAATTGAATAAGAAAATTCTCCCCATGGGCATGTGAAGGTAGTTTTGTCTTGATCCTCTGGTGTAATTTGAATTTGATTATAATGTTATATCCATCAAGAAAATAAAAATACTTTTTTACTAGCCAAAGTGTCAAGTACATGATCAATAAAGGGAAGTGGAAAATTATCTTTCTTTGTTGCTGCGATTAGATCTCTATAATCTACACATATGCTCAATTTTCAATTCTTATTTACTACAATGACAAGAGGTGACACTTGCTGATTGTTTGATATTGGGTATATAAATCCAACATCTAGTAACTTCTTCAATTCTCCTTTTACAATCTCTCTCACCACTTGATTCATTCTTCTCTCGTGGTTTCTGATTGGCTTACAACTTTCCTTGCTATAAATCTTATGAGTGCAAATCTTAGGATGGATCCCTCAAATGTCACCATAATCCTATGCAAATTTTGCTTTATGTTTTTGTAGAAGAGCAATCAAAAATTTCTCTTCTGCATACTCAACATCTTTTTTACATTAAGTGGCCTTCCTGGAGTTATTTCCACTTACTTGGAGAGATCAATCATTGAATATACATTGTTCTTTGATAGAATTTAGTATGTAGTCATGGGAATAATTTGATGAAGAATACAATTCTTACCTAGAATATCCATGGTTCTTTGTTGCACTAGAACGTGGTTTAAGGGGTAGTTTGAACACATTAATCAATCATCCACTTCCTCATTCCTTCCATAATTATTCTAGAAGACATTAGAGAGAACAACCTCTTCTTCTTGTCCTTCAATTGTATAAGACTTATCCAACATCATGAACTATTGTACAGAGTTCTGATCTGCTTCTAGTTCTTCAACCCAAATTGTTTGATCTTCATCATTCAATGGTTGGGTAGGAGGATAGAACATGAGCTTCTTAGTACCACTTCCATTGGAAATACTCATATTTCCAGGCACTGCAACCTATGAATGCATCAGTAGTGGCCAACCATGGCCTTCCTAGGATGATAGGATATCCTCCTAAAATTTCCTTTCGTTGGAAGCAAAATAAAGTCTAGTGGTATTCCTAAGATTCTACCACCACAATTATGTCCTCAAATAATCCTTTAGGTCTTATTTTTGATCTATTTGTAAGTTGCAAGACTAAACCTATTGGCCTTAGTCCTTCTAATTTGAGATCATCGATAATTTGTTTGGTCATGATGTTAATGGCTGCCCCCAAGTCAATCAGTGTTTTTTATTATGTGTCATTAATTGTAACATTTACGAAAGGATTGTTTGGATCTATTTACTTGGGTAAAAATGAATTTTCAAGCATAATATCAGCCAATTGTCCCATATATTGTACAGTGGATGAATCCTTCCTTCTTCTACGGGTTTTTATGCATACATCCTCAACCAATGGTTATAAATGGGATTGTTCTTGATTTCTTGAATTAGTATAATCTTCACACAAATATCTTTTAGCTAATTGAGAAAACCAGTAATCGGAATATGGTTTGAGGTCAATTTTCATTTCTTGTAATCTCTCTAGAAATAGTGGTTCATTAGGTTGCACTTTACCCTTTTTGGAACTCTATTCGAGTAGTTGCGCAGATTGTCTTATAGGTGTTATGGCCTTGTTGTGGATCAGTATCCATGAACTGTGGTTCATCTACAATATTTGTAATAATGTGTTTATGTGGTGGAGGAAGTGCTCTTCCTAAGTGGAGATGGATGTTATTAACATCAATAAAATAGGTAGGGTATTGAGCTGGTTCAGTGGTATAGGATGGATGAGAAACTTTATTATTAGGGTTAGGTGTTGGTTGAGCTTTTAGTTTATAATCCTTTCGTCGAGAACCTGATTTAGGGTTTTACATCGAGCCATCTTGTTGTGGATAAGGAGGTTATTGGTAAGATTGTTGGTAATTAGGAGGTGGGTTATTCCATTGCTTCCCTCCTCTCCAAGGTTACTGCCATGATTGAGGGGGTTGTTTCCATTGTTGTTGGCCTGAAAACTAAGGTTTCCATTGTTGTTGGTATTGGCTAGGGTATGAAGCCCAAACTTGTTGAGTATTAGCCCAAGGTGGGGGTTGCATATATGGATTACTATCCCAATTTTGAAAATATGGCATAGGGTCTTGTGACATACCTCCTTATCTTGGCGGCCATGGATTTATTTGAGAAACATAGAAGATATTTCCATTCTCTATTTCTATGATCTTGAATCCATTTGAACCTCTCCTTTCTTTTTACAATGCTATCCAATCCTTTACATCTGTAAGTCAGCTTTCTTTCTTCTACAAAAGTGGTAGAACTCAATAAGTGTTGCCTCTATATCTTCTCTCTCTTTTTAGCATGTAAAGCATCAATATGGTTGGCCATGTCATTCACTATCTCTATTTTATGTTCTTGAACATGTTCATAATATTTTATTTTAATATGTCACTAGTCCCTTTGGTAGTTGATCCATCCTTTGATCTAGCACTCCTTAGTCTCTTCATAGTTACTCTGGAGTAATTTCTGCGAGAGCTTCAAAAATATAATCAAAGGTAGCTTTTGAAATTTATCCAAATCCTATCATATCCAAAGCATCCATATCCTCATCACTTGAGTCCTTTCAAGAAGTTCAACTTGAGAGATTCAAGGGTAATATTTTGTGCCTTGACTTCTGGACATAAAACATGAATCTCTCCAAATAGTCCTCTAACATCACATCTTATTTTTGTGCCATCTTCAAGAGTTCATCACCTCCTGCTACTTGGTTTTCAGTAATCTTGGTATTTGGTAAGAAATTTTTCCTTAAATCTGCTGCCCAAGTAGGCACAAAATCTCTTCCTAAACCCACAAACCATCTCAAGGTTACATTATTAAGTGTAACAAGAAACAAATTTAGCTTGTGTGAATGTGTTATATAATCATAACTCCTACATAAAACATCAAACTTGAGCAAGAAAGTATTAAGGTATTCAGTTATGGATCCATGGAAATTTGGAAGGGCTAATGGAGAAATATTTTCATAGCAACAAGCTCATCATTGTTGGAAATGGGAAACTCAAAATTAGTTTCCTGGAGTTTAACATTTTTATTTACTTCTTCCATCATGTTTGGTTGATCAGAGCAGCTTCAAAAACCATCACTTAGAGGGGGATCTTCTCCTATGAGTCCTTGACAAAGAAAGATATGTCTTCTTTAGAATCAAATATAGAAATTTGTGCTACTTGCAGATTGGGTAAGAATCTACCATGGGCATCTCTTGGATGGTGCATGCATCAACTAACTCAACTCACTCAACATACATTAGTGGGGGGGATTTGGAGGTGGAATTTCCTAAACCTAAATTGTTTTAAGAAATGAAAATCATCTCAAAACCTTACAACTTGGGAGTATCTCATGCAACAACGCCAAAATGATCGTCCAAATTTACTTCCAAAAATTAATATGTTGTTTATTAATTCACAGTCATTTAATCATCAAACCAAGGGATGTAAAATTTCAATAATGTTAGTGATGTATGCATAGTTACAAATAATTTAGGAGGTATGGAAAGAAATATTCGTCACTACTATACTGAAAATAACAAATCTTGAGAGTACAATACTTGAAACAAAACTCAGAAATGAAAATAAATGGCTTTTAACACTATGAATCAAAGAAAAGCTTGTGAATTCAAAATGCATATAAATGAACACATTGCTTTCTAATCTACTCATGCAATGAAACAGAGAAACAAAACTATGTAGGGTTTTATCATACCACAAGTGGGCCCTGCCTTGGGTGTTAATCCCTCCTAAGGCTTAAAACTAAAAACTATTGAACATAAACCAGATTATCTATTGAATTGTCATAAAGATTACATTTAGGAAATAAAGAAACTTCTCTATCTATGTATCCTCTTTTCTCTAATTATTTATCTAGATCTCTCTCCATTTTCAAAATTAATCTCTTTCTCTTATACTCCTCAATTATAACAAATTGTGAGAAGAAGAGTTCAACTAGGAGTTTGAAAAGAATAAGTAAAAGATCTTCAACCGTGATTAAATGGAAGATCTCAAATATATAAACAAGATTTCCAGCACATACAACAAAATTAATTAACAAGTGTTCAGATATCAAAAACATAACTCAAGTAACCATTAAATTCCTTAGATCACATGTTTAATCGGTCAACCATTTCTTCAATGAGTTGCAGTAAATAATCAGATCTATTGTTGAGTTATTTTCTAGTTCTCATGTCTTAGTTGTAACTACCTCTTCAATGACACTTACCACCATAAGTGATGGGGCCACATATTGGCATGTTTTGGCCCCATCTAAATATTTTTGAAGACTCTTACACATACAGTTTTGAGACTTCGATCTCCTCTTGATGATTGATATGAGATAAATTTATGATTTTGCATATATTTAGTTTTATATGTTCATTAAGATCTAATATAATTATTTACTTTTGTGAATCTTGTATTTTGTGAAAAATGATGTTTTTGAGGTCTCCATGAACAAATTACAAGATGCCATAAGCTTTTGGAGTAGTAGGCCCTAGCCCATAGCACTTTGGATGTGCTCCTACAACAACACATAGCACTCGGTTTTGTGCTCTACAAAGAACTTGTAGCCACCAGGTGGGAAATGATAAGAGAGAATAATGTCATTCAAAACAATGAGGCATCATAAAGTATATGGAGGTGAGCATATGAAGATGGAAAATGAGTTAACCAAGTGGCAATATTGTTTGGAAAAGTCTAAGAAGTCTTTGGGTGATTTATCTTACTGTATCAAGCTCTAGACCTGCCCGTAGCATCTTCCTGAAATTACCTGTAGCAAAAGAGCAATATGCACCTCTAGCTACCCGTAGCTAGAGAGAACTTACCAATCTCACACCACAAGTATAAGATAAAAAGTGCAGCTATCCTAACGCATCATATGTAATGATATTGCTATTTTGTTAAGTAGTTTTGTAATTAGTTCTTATCATGTAAATAAGACAGAATTAGTTGTCTTCACTCAACAAATATGAAAAAGAACAACCGTAATTTGTTTGAGTGGTTTTTGATCATATTCCTAGTATAGAATAAGTTAGTGATGTGTCTATATATATGTATATTCAAATAGAAATGTAAGAGAACATGAGAGTAATAGATTAAGGAATGAAGTGATAATTGTATAGCTGTGAAGAAAAATTGTAATTATGTGAAGACAATATATTAATGTGATTTGTGCTCTTAAACTCATTGTAATATCTTTTTGTAGAAATATTTAATTGCTACACTCAATAGATGAATCATTTATCTTCTTGAGCAGTTCATGAGTTTCTATGGTAGGATCGGAACTCACTACGCACGAGGAAGGGCTCCTCGGGAAGGAATTGTAGGGAAGATCCTATTCCTCCATTTCCTATTTATGTTGTGTGGATTGATTATCGAGTTATTCATTTAATTTCTAGAAGTTAATGAGTGCATAGAGTGCGATTTTAGATCTACATATAAGCATCCTCCATAGTTTACTTTCCAATTTGCATAAGCATTACTTTATACTCTTTGATGAATTTCTAGCCTACAAAGACTTCACTCCAAATCTTGTAGCATATATTTTGTATGCCCTTTGAAAAGATTACACCCTTGGGTTGAATTTTAATAAACAATAGAGTATGAGACCTGTTGGTCCGAAAATATGTCGGGTGGGACAGATCATGGACATGACGAGCCAATAGTGTGTAGGGCATAGCCCCTCTTTGAGTCAGCAAAGTGAAACTGGTTTATTGCTATTCTACCAGCAAGAATCTTGTGCAAGTCTCACAATATTCTACCTTCAGGGGTTGGGATCTCATCCCAGTAGAGGTATTTCCAACTGTAAAAGAAGGGAAAGAAACGAGGTGGGGAGATAGGAAAGATCTGAAGGGAGAAAAGAAATGAATTCCAAAGCAGAAAGGTTAGAAGGTCTATGATTTGGGTTGGTAGTATACAGAGCCGAACCTACTTTGCATAGACGAATAAAGCAAATACTGATGAATAAATGACAACAAAGTAGAAGTAGATTCAACAGAACAATCACACAGATCTAACATAAGAAATGTCTGATGTAAAACACATGTATTCAACATAAAGTCTAAATATTGTATTAATATTTGTTTTACATTTACAAAAGTTCAAAATATTTTCTTCCTACTTATATTACTTATCTGAAAAGTATCGACCCTTGAATACAACAAGTATTCAAGTATATATAGAAGGAGAGAAGAAAGAAGGCAAAAAAAAACCCAACCATTTAATTACAAAAATATCTTACGAGAGATTCTAAAGTCATTTGTTGAATTTTGACAACTTTGTGGATGACATCATCCCATGGTGCAACATGGATGATGTCGTTATTTGTGTCAACATACTTTAGATAATTACAAGGAGAAGGTCGGGAAGAATGAAACTATTCATCGTCGTCCCATGGCTGAAAGGGGGTATCCTGCTTTGCTGCTGCTTAGGTGACGAGATGTGGAACTGGGCATAGTATTCCTTGAACTTGCTGATCATGGGTTGAAGTTGATCCTAGGAAGGATCCTTGTGTCGATCACTGATAGCCTCGCAAGTCTCCCGCTCATCTGTGAGATTTTCTGGGAGCTTGGAATATTCATTTTCTGCATCTATCAGGTACCCTATGAAGTCACGATAGCCGCCAGGTTGTTGATGGATTCGGCGTCGAAAGTGACTTGGTCCCAACCCCGCGAAATGATCTCCTTGAAGATCCAAATAGTTTCATCAACCTTTCTTAAGGTGAAAGAAGGAGTGAGCAAGCCCGAAGACATTCTCAGGAAAATTTGCTCCATTTGATGCATTGCATCCAGGGCTTCCTCCTTGATCTTGTCAATCTTCTCTAGGATGAACTCCAACTGATCGACCCGGTAATCCAGAGTAGAAAGGATTTTGTTGAGGGCTCTGGGGTGACCAAAGACGCCGAACTTGACCAGATCTTTGACTGAACAGTTGAGCATTTTCTACGAAAGGTCTCATGCCGCATCTGGCATGGTCAGCTCTTTGGAGATGGGCTCACTATCGCTGAGCTCTTTGTTCACCTAATTGATATTTTGATATAAAATGGTGAACTTGGTGATTACTCCCTCACTTTCCTTGAGAATTTGGCTCCTCCAGCGGAAAGCGCCATACCTTGCTCGCCAATTTTGCGTATTCATTAATCTTATCCGGCTTAGAGGCTTAGGATTTTTGGCGATAGTTGTAGAAGATGTACTTGCTCATTTTCTCGCAAGGCATGGAGAAGATTTTTGTTTTGCTCCTATAATGACCTCTTTTCTTCCTTTGCTTCTTGGAGCTTCTTGCAAAGGGCATCAACTACAGATAGGGCCTCTCCTTAAAGGCTTTCTCAAGACATCCCCATTGTGACTTGAGTCACTGTGTATAATCTGTTGAAGATAGATCCTTTTTATCCTTTAAAGGATTGGGGTATGCTATCTCCATTACTCTCTCTCTGACGCACTCGAGAGAAGCAGGTTATAGGCTTTGCTTCTTGGCCCCCTTTGATGGGATGATAGAGAAGTCCATTGGTGCGATGGGAACTTCCCTCTTTCGTTGGCTCGGCTTGTTGAGAGATCCATGTTGGACTTATGGGAGAGGGACCGGAAATAGAAAAGGGAGCAACATGAGTAGTAGAAGGAAAATGTGTGGAGACACTTGGAGGTGGAATTGAGAGGAGGCCAAGAAAGTGCTCATGGGAGGAAGAGATACTATAGAGGAGGTAGACATGGAAATGGAAGGGAGCGAGAGATGAGGGAAGAAATGGTGGGGGACAGCTCCGCAAGAGAAGAGAAGATGGACGATGAGGAAGGGGGAACAGTAGAAGATGGGGGAGAGGACACGACCAAAGGAATGGTCGCTTGGGTCACTTGAGGAGGGGAAGGAGGAGAGGGAGAAGGGATAGAAGGGACCTCAATAGTTGTAGTAGTGGTAACATCCTGAGTGGATGTGCCCATTAGAACATATTCGGCCACTTCTTTCTCTGGAGAAACCAGAGTTACAACTTGTTCTTGTGCGGCGAAGGGGAACTCTTAGGAGTCTCTTCTTGGCCGAGCTTGACTCACCCTCGTCTTTACCTTTACTCTTGGGCGAGATGTTTTGTCCGGAAGGTGTGTTGCCCAATGGAGATGTGGTGAAATCAACTCGAGGTAGATGAGACCATTCATCCCTGCACTGTTGTTCGTTCTCCATAGAGTTTCTTTGACCCTTTCTTCTATCGTTTGAGGTGCTTTAGTTACGCGATCACAGCCAAGAAATGACCGGTCATCCCCACCCATGCAAATATATACGTGATCAACTTCTTGATCAGCATTTTGTTAACCTTTTGGGAAGATGGCTACGCCGCATCTTGAATGATTTCAGCCAAGGCCAAGCGGGAGTGATCTTTCCTTTCGAGCTCAACCTCATGATACAAGTCGATATAAATATCTCTTGATCTATAGAATGTGGATTGGATTGAGGTTGGCCCTAGGAAGGCAATTCCTTGGGTCGAAAGTGGGCCTTCTTTGGGAATTTGTGTTTTAGATTGAGCGATTATAGCTTTGCAAACATCTCCGGGCTTTATGGTGGGAAAGAAAAGTGTACACCGCCCTTGTGAGGGGAAAGGAGTTCCACCCTTCTTCCTCTTCAAGAACTTTAAGTGGTAGATTATGAGCTATCTTGATAGCTCCAACAGGATCAGCTTGGGGCCGGCATATCTTGGCAATTTGGTTGGTTCCCCCAAGAAGTTGGCTGCCCTTAGGTAGGTGAAGGTGGGGAATTGCGTGAATAAGGCCCCCACTTCTCTGTTGCTGCAACAATGCTCTTGGTCATATGACCGTGAGTCATGTTTGGCCTCAAAAGGTAGACGATGCCATAGAAGAAGGCATCGTTAATCTTTGTAAACTGAGAAATACTATTTTCCAGCTTCAGCTCTGGATAGTATTCATATATTTTTACTTGGGGCCAAACCCCGCACCGCATCAACGCTGGATAATCTCTCTCCGAGGCTGCAGCATAAACTACGTAGGAGTTCATGTAGAACCTCCCCATTGTGGTGAGTTGTTGGAGCTGCTCGGATATAGTGCTGCTTATGATCTCTGCCCACTCAAAGCGTTGATCTGGCACATTCTTGTTCATTGTCTCCAGGTATCTAAGCATCCATTTATGAAAGTAGTGGGCATCAGGAAGCCCAAATACTCTGCTTAGGAACGTGATGGTATCACTTAGTTCCTCTGAGAAATCACTGCGATGAATGACTTGTGGCCATCTGGTCACCACCTTCTTATTTTTCAGGTATACCTCATTCATCAATTACATACATTGGTCTTCATTATCCTCCCAAGCCTTGGTGCAGTCTTCTTGGCTTACGGCCACAAAGTGCTGGTGGTGAGGAATGCCAAGCATTATTTCAAAGTGTCGGGTAGTGAGGTTGATCATGACCTCACCCTTCTCATTTAGGATGCACCTCGTGTCTTTGTTATAGCAGCGGGCTACTACCATCATGAATTCATTATTCACAGCACTGACCGGAATCCCCTAGCAAAATGTAGGCCACTGCCTACCAGCTTGTCCATCCACGGACTTCCTGTGACCCTCCGGGTTCTGGCCCAGAAATCTTCCATATCAATGTGCCCGAGCTCAGAGTCTCTTATGTCTAGGTCACATTCTGCCTGGGATTCGGGCATCCTGACCCTTTGATATTTATACTTCAACTCTTCCTCTGTAAGTTTGGATTTGCCCTTAGATTTTGTTGGTCTCTTCTTGATGTAGACATATGTAGTTCTCGAACTCGTTGCTGATCTCAGTAAGGAGAGAAGAAGTGAAACCCAATGCGAAGAGTCATTTTAGCATTGTTTAATCTTCCATTAAAGTATTGTGAAGGAAGAGTTATTAATTTTAAGGCATCAGGTCATAGGGCACACGAACACTGCAGATGAAATTTTTGTTGTTGCAAGCGGAAGTGCGCCTACACCATTTACGTGAATTTTATAATGGGTGCAGATATTTTTCATGTTACTGAGTGCTGCACAGGATGTGCCAAAGGGCATAGGTTTAGTGCATGTAACATAATATTTTCGTGCGCAATAGGGGAACTTGGCATGACCCACGGGAGGTCTACATGACATGATGTTGCTGTAATAGAGGATGCGCCTATGTCGTTAACAATTTTATACTGCATGAAGCACGGTTGGTGTTGCATAGATGCGGGGTGCGCCAATGGCACAAGTTTTTGCAATGTTACACATATGCTTGGTGTGCAAGAGGGCGCAGGGTCGGTGGGTGTTGCAAGAAAGGAGGAAAGAGTGCTTTGAGGGTGCAACTATTTTTATATAAGAAGCATGGTGGATGCGCCATTGGCACGACTGTGCATTATGTTGCAAGGGTGGCGATTGCGCCAAAGGGGAAAAGTGTAGTCGCACGAGATTTTAAGTATTCGTTTCCTTCTGGAGGGATTACATGTGTTTAAGCCTCTTCTCGAGGTTCTTGGATGATGAAGAGGATGTAATAAATAGACCCAAGTGATTTTTCGAGGCGAGTCCTCTTTACCAAGAGATCTGGAAAAAGGGGAAGTGCATGGGGAGAAAGACAACAAAACAACAAAGGGGGTTTCATGGCTTCACAGATTATTCTATCCAACTCCACAAACAAACAACCAACAATAAAAACATAAAACATGAGAGCAATAAGGACCACTTACCCAGAATATATAGAATGTGAGAGGTGAAACTGGGTCCATGAACGCAACATGAGGACGATAGGCATGCTAACAGTGTAAAGGAAAAGATCAATCACGTGTTTCAATTGTGAAAGTGACAGGGCAGATGCGCTTATATATAGGCAAAGGTGTAATAAATGTGCCAACCACTTTTTGAAGTGGCGCATCAAAACACCTATCAACATTACAAAGCTTGCGCCCTGTGGTGCACCAAAATGCATGGCTAACAAAAATATTGTTGACACGAAGGCGCATGCGCCTTGGTGCATGCAAGAAAGGTGCAACATAGGGAGGCGCACCAAAATGTGTGTTAACACGTCAAAGGGTGTGCCAAAGGAAATGAAGGGGGCACATATTTACTCGTGTTATGCATAGACAAAAGGTGCACCCAACCCAAAAAGATAAAAAAATGGATAAGTTTGGAAAACCAGATTTCCCGGGAAAGGGTTTTACAACATTCCGAACGCAAAGGGTCACGATGAGGGACCAGAAATAAATTTTCATGGGTTACCCTTTAAAATTTCCCTTACCAATTTTACGGGATATAAGTGGCTCTTTCGAGGACTATCTCGAGGCGGAACATAGGGGTAGAGAATCCTGATCCACACGTGCCTATCCATTGGGTTACGAGTCAAAAATAAGAGGCGACCAAAAAGAGAAACACACAACCAACAAAAGAAAATGACGACAAAAACAAACACACAAGCTGAAGTAAATCAGACAAAGAAGAGAGCAAGCTCTACTTCACGAAGATTTTCGAATGCTTTGCCCGCTATAAGGAAGCGGAGTCCAGATTCCGTTTGGATACGAGAGATAGAAGCTATTCTCTCCATTGAGTCGCTTGATCTTGAAAGGTCCCCTCCATAGGGAATAAAATTTTCCATGCATGCCCTTTGGATCTCTTCGTTTGTCCCACAAAAGGACGAGGTCTCCCCCAACGATACTCTCTTTGCTTAGCTTATTTATCAAACAATCTCTTGACCTGATTCGATGTTCGGTGATCCTGTCAACCAATCTTACTCTCTTTTCTTCAAGATCGCTAGATACATGATCCTCTTTTCAAGGGAATTTTGGAAAGTCTCATCTTCGATTGCTTTTGCCAAGCGCAGAGTAGGGATTTCACGAAATGGGAAGCTTGGCATTGGTGCCATATAACACTTGAAAAGGTGACATTCGAGAGACCTCTTGGGAGTGATGCGGTCCACCCACAAACGTCGTATAATGACTTGTGCCACATTCGTTGATTCTCATCCACTAGCTTTCGTATGATGGTTACTAATTTTTTATTACTGGATTCTACTCTGACCATTTCCCTGAGGGTAATAATCTGAGGCGTGAGCCAGAGTTATTCCGTATTCATAGCAAAAACCAACAACTTCTCGTGAGGAGAATTTGGAAGCGTTATCAACAACAATATTGTTTGGAACGCCAAACCTAACAATGATATTTTCTTTGATGAAACTGCAAACAACCTCGAAGTGGCATGTTTGTGGTATGGCTTCCACCCATTTTGTGAAGTAACATTCTGTTGTTAGGACATAACTATATCCTGCACTCGATTAGGGATTGAGTGCACCGATAAAATCAATTCCCCCGCTTGAATGGTTCGTCGACAATGACCGGCCTAAGGGGAAAAGCAGCCAATTTGGGCTTGCTGACAAACTGCTAGCAAGGCTCACACTTTGCTACCCAGGTGGCTGTATCTTGGAAAAGCATCGGCCAATAGTACCTGGCCCGGATGATCTTGTGCGCCATCACGGAAGAGGAGAAATGGCCCCACAGGCCGAATCATGAAAACTCTCAAGTAACTTCACTTGTTGTGGCTTGTCAACACATCGCAAGAAGATGCCATCTATTCCGCATTTGTATAAACCGTCATCCCAGATGATATATCTGGCTGCTCTGAGCTTTATAGCGTGCTTCTCCTTTGTAGTTAGATGAGCTGGGCATTCGCCATAGGTGAGAAAGAAAGAAATATTGGAATACCACTCATCACTGGTTGTGACAAATAGGACCATAGGCAGTGAATCGGGTTTCTCCAGCTGGCTTTGTGCTCCATTGGTGCAATCATCTTTTCTTCCTGGAAACTTTTGAATCTTGGTTTTCAGCCATAAGTTGACATAGGCCTTTGCCTCTTACTAACTTGGTTGGTTTTATATCTAGATCGTACTCCTAGACTTTTGCAATCCAATTTCCTTGCAAACTTCCTAACTCCTGTTGAGTTAAGATAGACTTTACTGCCGTGTCAGGAACTAGAACCACCGTATGAGAGTTTAGAATGTAATACCTGAAGTTCTTAACTGCCTTGACAATGGCGAAGGCATGTTTCTCTAACTGGGTCATTTTTAATTCATGAGGCTTGAGAGGAGAGCTCATAAACGCAATCGGGGATTCAACATTTTGAGAATTCCTTTGCATTAGGATGGCCGACACAGTGTGCTTAGATGCATAGCTATACATAATAAAATCTTTGGAGAAATCGGGACATACCAGGACTGGTGCATGAGTGATGGAGGCTTTTATTTCCTCAAATGACTTCTTCCCTTCTTCGCTCCATCGGAAAGTTGGTGACCCTTTCATCATGTCTAATATATGGGAGTCTTTTCAGCAAAGTTGGGAACAAAGCGCCTGAGAAAATTCACTTTTCTCGAAGAAAGAGTGAACACCGGTCTTGCTTGTAGGTAAAGTAAGGCTCTGAATAGCCTTAACTCTTTCAGTATCTATCTTTGTCCCTTCTTTGCTAACAACATGTCCTAGCAATTTTCCCTCTGTGACTCGAAAAAAGACTTTTTCGGATTCAGGGAGATCTCGTGCTCTTGGCATCTAATCAATACTTGCTCCAAATGATCACAATGATCATTTCACTGTTTGGAGAACACAGTTAAGTCATCTAAGTAGACTACGATGACCTTCCCCATCATACCTTTGAACGCAAGGTCCATGGCCCACTGGAAAGTGGCACCAGCATTGGTCAGGCCAAAAGGCATCCTGCTGTAAGCAAACGTACCCCAAGGGGTAGTGAATGCTATTTTAAATTGGTCTTCAGGTGAGACTTCAATCTGATTGTAGCCAGAAAAACCATCAAGCATGGACAACATTTCTGATCCAGTTACTACTTGCAGAACCTGATCCATTATGGGAAGCGGGTAGTTGTCCTTCAAGGATGCCTGATTCAGGTTGCGAAAATCTACACGTAGATGCGTATCTCACCATTCTTCTTACGTACTGGCACAATGTTTGCCACCCAAGTACTGTGATGGATAGGAAAAATGATCCGTGCATCCAGCATTTTCTGAATTTCAGCCTGGATAGTACCTGAGATCTTAGGGTTATAATGTCTCTGCTTCTGGCGAAAGGGTTTGACGTCCTCTTTCAATGGGATGTCATGTTGGACGTCCTTGACTTAAAATACTTTAGATCGGCGTAGGAACATGCCAATACATCCATGTATTTCTTCAAAGCAGTTTGAAAAACTTCCACTTTCTCTTGGTGTGCAACATTTTCCAATGTTTACAAGCGTGGATGTCCAATGAACCTAAATTGACTGGGTTTGGTTTTGGGGAGGAGCAAGATCATCTCACCTTTTCGTTTTTACAAAATGATCATGCCTATCGAAAAACGCTCTAGAGAAACCAAACCTTTTGGAATTTTATTTCCTTTGAGCTGACATATGCCATCGCTTCCTTTTGATTCTTCATTTTGATCGGTAACTGATTCGCGGCATGTAGAAGTGGATCCTTCAAAATGAAGTTCACTAAAATTTTCCGCCTTTTCTAGAAAGGCAATGAGTTGATTGTCATTGTTGAATACTTGCCAATGCTGAGAATTGTCTGGCACGCTTGGGCAGAAAACCACCTCAATGGTATATTTGTCTATTTTCAAACCTGGGTGAGGGAGCATGAGGGATGCTGAAATGGCCAATGAATCGGCCATGTCATTCTGAGCTCTTGGGATGGCTTTTATTGAAAAAGTGTCAAACTCCTCGATGTTGTCCCACACCGCATTGCGGTAATGTCTGAGCCTTTCATTCTTCACTTGGTATATCCTTTTAACTTGATTTACGACCAACTCTACATCACCTTGTACCTTCAGATTCTTGATCCCTCTTTCCTTTGCGGCTTGCATGCCAAGTAGCAGAGATTCATACTCGAAGTATTATTTGTGTTGAAAAATTGTAACTTGAAAGAGAGAGGAATAACCTCCTCTTCGGGAGATATTAGCATGGCGCCAGCGCCACACCCACTAGTCACACAGCTGCCATCAAACTGTAAAGTCTAGATCTTGTTAAGATCCTCTTCTTGGATGAGGACATCCATTTTGTCAGACTCGGTAGACAAGAAATAGTTTCCCATCCCTGATGATTCAAAGATAATTTGGGCTTTAGGGTCATCGGAGTTAGTAACTAGGTACTTCTTTTACGATTCAGGCTCCAAAGTTTGCATTACACCTTTGATGGGGATCCTAGCCTTAGACCAGTCCATATGAATCTCCCCACCAACTTCACTGCAAAAACTCCTTCCCAGCAGAATTCCATAGGCTACTGGAATATCGGCAACAAGGACGGTCATTTTTACCCTTTTCTCCGGGAACGCTGCAAACGCAAATTACACGTCCTTGATTTGACCGATCAGTGGAACTTGCTTGGTTTCCAAGGAATAACATCGCCAAAAGGCTTGGTAAGGGTGAGGCCCAGAGCATGGGTGACTTTTGTTGGCATGACATTATTGGAAGCTCCAGAATCAATTATGTAGTTGCTTAGTTTGTGGCCATTGATTAGGAGGGAGAGGTAGAAAGGTTCTATCTTTCCTGATGCGGAAGTCAAGGCAACATTTATGTGGGATGAAGGAGGGGTGGAAAGGATTCCTTTTGGGGAAACCTGATTAGTTATGACAGCCTAACTTTGGATGTATTCAGTTAACCTTACAAGCTATTCGGGGTTTGACTGAAGGTACTCGGCTTCAGACATTTGGATCTTGGTCTTTTTAGCATGGTCAATTATGTCAAACATGGCCAAGGGCTGTGTTGATGGAGGAATGAGTCCTTCATTTCGCGGCGGTAGGGTAAGGTTACTGGCCTTCATGGAAATAGAAGAAGGCTGATTTGGAGGAGAGATGGGAGGAAAATATTTCTTTGTAAAAGACTTAATAGGGGGTTGAGCAGGAAGAGGATTACCTCTTTTAGCAATAGTTGGGGGCGTGGATGACGCGGCCTTCTCTTTCTACATATGGGCAGCCACCTCTGCTTCCTTTCCTTGCGAACGGGTAAAAACAACATATGATTGTCTCACACATATCCTGGGTACCCTCTTTTTTCGATTCTTCCTCATCAAATTCCATATACCCGATAGTAGATTCACCGGTTGGCTCACCGAAATCTTGATCATATTCGCCTTGAGACGAAGGTTCTTCATAGTTTTCTCTTCTTATTTGATTTGGCTAAAGCATTGACCGGAGGAGCCTCAAGTGCCAACCGTGGGAGCGATTGCGAGTAAAACACGGCCTATGCACGCTGGGATGTGTTGTTGGGATTAAAAGTTCTTCGTGGAATATCCCGGTATGAGGAACTGGGGGAAGCTTGGGCTAACTACTTCTTTAATGCGAGCAAGTCATTTGCCATCTTTTGAAATGCCGGATCAGATGAAGTAGTGGGAGAAGGGCTCGAAGCTTTAAGCTTGGACAATTCTCTTTTTAATTCGCCAGATATTAGCAAGTTATCTTCGATTCGGATGGCAAAGCACTGGTGAGAATCAAGGTAGCTACTTGTTCTTGCAGGAGTAAGAAACTTACTTTCAAGCTCATAGCGTTTACGAAGAAACACTTCTGATTTTCCGGTGTTGGAAGCATGGTAGGCGGAACACGGTTGATCAGTGAATTGAAACGAGTGATGAAGTCATGCATAGTTTCATTGACCTCCTTCTTTAGGTGAGTGATCTTTGACAGTAACATGAACGCGTCTTCGGAAGGCTTATACCTGTCTTCAAATGCAGCCCGCAAGGTGGCCCAACTAGTAATAGATCCGGCCAGCAAATGTTGAAACCATTCTGCTGCGGGCCCTTGCAAGGTTTCCAGAAAAAGGCAAACCGACACATCTTCATGGGTCACATCCAGGATACTGCATGACATGATGAATGTAGATATATGTGAATCGGTGCTTTGGTTTCCGCTACCATCAAATTTAGGAAAATTCTTTCGATTTCCATGTGGGAGCACGTGAAGGATGCAAGTAAAGCCAAAGGGCCCATAGCATTTCCCCATGGCACTACCATTTGAACAGCTGGAAAGAGAACGTGTGCTGGGAGGATGGTCCCACTGAGCAACAAAGCACTGCAAAGTGATGTGGATGTACCTTGTGAGAGATGCTTCCTTTGTGGAGGTGAGACACTCCTGGATGACCGGTTAGTTGAACTCAGTGATGAGAAGCGTGGTGTTACACTGAAGTTGTGCCTTTGAAGCAGATTGAAAGTAAGATCAACTTCTCCACGAGCTCTCCTGCTACGAGTAAATGGTTCACCCGCCAGTGTACCTTCCAGATCTGTAATTTTTGGAGCAAATCCTAAAACTCTTTTTGGTTGTACTTGCTGATTTTCTGATTATTCTGACAAAAATCAGCAGCATGTACTTTTCTGAATATTTAAATTTTATCCTCCTCTTGAAAACCGATTGTGGTTTATTTGTTTGATTAACAAGGATAAAATGATGGTAAAACTTAGTAAGCTGATTTTTAGATCTAGAGTTGACTTTTCAAAGAGTTTGAAAATTTTGGTAAACTGTCAAAAACTCAGATCTACGGAAAAATACAGATTTTTGTAAAAACTCAGTGAACTAAAGATCTCCAACTAGTCCCGATCTATGGATCTCTGAAGAAAATTTTCAGTTTGGAGCATTTTTTGCAAAAATTTTGGATTTTGAACAAGAGTTAAAATTTGCAAACAGGTAGTGATTTTTCTGATTTTTACTGATTTTCTATCATACCACTATCATAGATCTGATAGATCTGTTCGATCCCAGCCGGAGTCGCTTAAAAATGTTGGTCCGAAAATCATCGGGTGGACAGATCTATGGGATGAGTCAACGAATAATAGTGTGCAGGGCATAGCCCCTCTTTGAGTCGACAAAGTGGCGGTTTATTGCTATTCTACCGGCAGGAATATTGTGCAAGTCTCATAATATTCTCGCCTTGAGGGTTGGGATCTCATCCCAATAGAGGTATTTCCAACTGTAAAAGAAGGGAAAGAAATGAGGTGGGGAGATAGGAAAGATCTGAAGGGAGAAAAGAAATGAATTCCAAAGTAGAAAGGTCAGAAGGTCTATGATTTGGGTTGGTAGTATACAGAGCCGAACCTACTTTGCATAGATGAATAAAGCAATACTGATGAATAAATGACAACAAAGTAGAAGTAGATTCAACAGAACAATCACACAGATCTAACATAAGAAAGGTCTGATGTAAAACACATGTATTCAGCACAAAGTCTAAATATTGTATTAATATTTGTTTCTGTTACAAAAAGTTCAAAATATTTTCTTCCTACTTCTATTTCTCATCTGAAAAGTATCCACCCTTGAATACAACAAGTATTCAAGTATATATAGAAGAGAGAAGAAAAGAAGGCAAAAACAAACCAACCACTTAATTACAAAAATATCTTACAAGAGATTCTAAAGTCATTTGTTGACTTTTGACAACTTTGTGGATGACATCATCCCATGGTGCAACATGGATGATGTCGTCATTTGTGTCAACATACTTTAGATAATTACAAGGAGAAGGTCGGGAAGAATGAAACTATTCATCGTCGTCCCACGGTTGAAAGGGGTATCTCGCTTTTGCCGCTCGAGTGTGACGAGATGTGGAACTGGGCACGGTATTCCATGAACTTGCTAATCATGGGTTGAAGTTGATCCTGGGAAGGATCCTTGTGTCGATCACTGATAGCCTCGCAAGTCTCCCGCTCATCTGTGAGCTTTTCTGGGAGCTTGGAATATTCATTTTCCACATCTATCAGGTACCCTATGAAGTCACGACAAGCCAGCAGGTTGTTGATGGATTCGGCGTCGAAAGTGACTTCTGGTCCCAGCCCTTGTGAAATGATCTCCTTGAAGATCCGAATAGTTTCATCAACCTTTCTTAAGGCAAAAGAAGGAGTGAGCAAGCCCGGAGACATTCTTAAGACAATTTTCTCCATTTGATGCATTACATCTAGGGCTTCCTCCTTGATCTTGTCAATCTTCTCTAGGACGAACTCCAACTGATCGACCCGGTAATCCAGAGTAGAAAGGATTTTGTTGAGGGCTCTTGGGTGACCAAAGACGCCGAACTTGACTAGATCTTCGACTGAACAGTCGAGCATTTTCTGAAAGGTCTCATGCTGCATCCTGGCATGGTCCAGCTCTTCGGAGATGGGTCCTGCTATCACCTGGAGCTCTTTGTTCGCCCGATTGATATTCTGATATAAACTGGTGAACTTGGCGATTACTCCCTCACTTTCCTTGAGGATTTGGCTCCTCCAGGGAAACTGCCATACCCTGCTCACCGATTTTGGCGTATTCATTAATCTTATCCTGGCTCAGAGGCTCAGGAGTTTCGGCGGCAATTGTAGGAGGTGCACTGCCCATTTTCTGCAAGGCATGGAGAAGATGTTTATTTTGCTCCTTTAACAGCCTCTTTTCTTCCTTTGCTTCCTGGAGCTTCTTGCAAAGGGCGTCAACTGTAGATAGGGCCTCTCCTTGAAGGCTTTCTGAAGACGTCCCCATTGTGACTTGGGTCACTGTATAATCTGTCAAAGACAGATCCTTTTTATCCTTTAAAGGATTGGGGTATGCTATCTCCATTACTCTCTCTCCTGACGCACTCTGAGAGAAGCGGGTTATAGGCTTTTGCTTCTTGGCCCCCTTTGATGGGATGACAGAAAAGTCCATTGGTGCGATGGGAAATTTCCTCTTTTTTTGACTCAGGTGCTGAGAGATCCATGCTGGACTTATGGGAGAGGGGCCGGAAATAGAAAAGGGAGCAGCTGCAGTAGTAGAAGGAAAATGCGTGGAGACACTTGGAGGTGGCATTGAGAGGGAGGCCAAGAAAGTGCTCACGGGAGGAAGAGATATTGTAAGGGAGGAAGAAATGGAAATGGAAGGGAGCTGAGAGATGAGGGAAGAAATGGTGGGGGATAGCTCCGCGAGAGAAGAGAAGATGGACGATGAGGAAGGGGGAATAGTAGAAGATGGGGGAGAGGACACAACCAAAGGAATGGTCGCTTGGGTCACTCGAGGAGGGGAAGGAGGAGAGGGAGAAGGGATAGAAGGGACCTCAATAGTTGCAGAGTGGCAACATCCTGAGTGGATGTGCCCATCGGAACATCTTCGGCCACTTCTTTCTCTGGAGAAACTAGAGTTACAACTTGTTCTTGCGTGGCGGAAGGGGGACTCTCAGGAGTCTCTTCTTGGGCAGAGCTTGACTCGCCCTCCTTGTCTTTACCTTTTCTCTTTGGTAGATGTTTTGGTCTAGAAGGTGCGTTGCCCAATGGAGATGTGGTGAAATCAACTCCGAGGTAGATGAGACCATTCATCCTGCACCAGTGCTTTGTTCTCCGCAGAGTTTCTTTGACCCTTTCTTCTATCATTTGAGGCACTTTAGTTCTATCGATCACAGCAAATGGCCAGTCGTCCCCATCCGTGTCAAGATATACCTGATCAACTTCTTGATCAGTAGTTTGATAACCTTTTGGGATGATGGCTACGCCGTACTAAATGATTTCAGCCAAGGCCAAGTGGGAGTGATCTTTCCTTCTGAGCTTGACCTCATGATACAGGTCGATATAAATATCCTCGATCTGTAGAATGTGGATTGGATCAAGTTTGGCCCTGAGAAGGTAATTCCTTGGGTTGAAAGTGGGCCTTGATGGGAAGTTGTGCTTTAGATTGAGTAGTTCCACTTCTCGCAAACATCTCTCCGGGCTTTATGGTGGGAAAACAAGTGTACCTACCCACCTGTGAGGGGAAAGGAGTTCCACCCTTCTTCCTCTTCAAGCACTTTTCATGGTAGGTTATGAGCTATCTTGATAGCTCCAACAGATCAACTTGGGGGTGGATATCTTGGCAATTTGGTTGGTTCTCCCAAGAAGTTGCTGCCCTTAGGTAGGTGAAGGTGGGGAATTGCGTGAATAAGGCCCCCACTTCTGTTGCTGCAACAATGCTCTTGGTCGTACGATCGTGAGTCATGTTTGGCCTCAAAGGTGACGATGCCGTAGAAGAAGACATCGTTAATCTTTGTAAACTGAGAAATATTATTTTCCAGCTTCATCTCTGGATAGTATTCATATATTTTTACTTGGGGCCAAACCCTACACCGCATCAACGCTGGATAATCTCTCTCGAGGCTACAGCATAAACTACGTAGGAGTTCATGTAGAACCTCCCTGTTGTGGTGATTTGTTGGAGCTGCTCGGATATAGTGTTGCTTATGATCTCCGCCCACTCAAAGCGTTGATCTAGCACATTCTTGTTCATTGTCTCCAGGTATCTAAGCATCCATTTATGAAAGTAGTGGGCATCAGGAAGCCCAAATACTCTGCTTAGGAACGTGATGGTATCACTTAGTTCCTCTGAGAAATCATTGTGATGAATGACTTGTGGCCATCTGGTCACCACCTTCTTGTTTTTCAGGTATACCTCATTCATCAATTACATACACTGGTCTTCATTATCCTCCCAAGCCTTGGTGCAGTCTTCTTGGCTTACAGCCACAAAGTGCCGGTGGTGAGGAATGCCAAGCATTATTTCAAAGTGTTGGGTAGTGAGGTTGATCACGACCTCGCCCTTCTCATTCAGGATGCACCTCGTGTCTTTGTTGTAGCAGTGGGCTACTACCATCATGAATTCGTTATTCACAGCACTGACCGGGATCCCCCCAGCAAAATGTAGGCCACTGCCTACCAGCTTGTCCATCCACGGACTTCCTGTGACCCTCTCGGGTTCTGGCCCAGAAATCTTCCATATCAATGTGCCCGAGCTCAGAGTCTCTTATGTCCAGGTCACATTCTACCTGGGATTCGGGCATCCTGACCCTTTGATATTTATACTTCATCTCTTCCTCTGTAAGTTTGGCTTTTCCCTTAGATTTGGTTGGTCTCTTGCTTGATGTAGACATATGTAGTTCTGAACTCAGTTGTTGATCTGCAAGGAGAAGAAGCGAAACCCAACGCAGAAGAGTCATGTTAGCTATTTGATCTTCCATTAAAGTATTGACAGAAGGAAGAGTTATTAATTTTAAGGCATCAGGGCGTAGGGCATGTTGCAGGCGCATAGAAAAGGGGTGCTACAAGGGACAAATGCCGCAGATACTGTAGATGACATTTTTGTTGTTATAAGTGGAAGTGTGCCTGCGCCATTTACGTGCATTTTATAACGGGCACAGATATTTTTCATGTTACATGGGTACAGGATGCGCTAAAGGGTGTAGGTTTAGTGCATGTAACATCATCTTTTCATGCGCAATGGGGAACTTGGCGCAACGCACACGGGAGGTCTGCATGACATGATGTTGCTGTAATAGGGGATGCGCCGCTAACAGTTTTATACTTGGTGCAAGCATGGTTGGTGTTGCATGGATGCGGGTGTGCACCAATGGTGCAATTTTTTCAATGTTACACAGTTTGGTGTGCCAAGAGGGCACAGGGTTAGTGGGTGTTGCAAGAAAGGAAAAGTGCTTTGAGGGCGCAACTATTTTTATGCAGCAAGCATGGCGGATGCGCCGTTGCTGTGCAATGCATTATGTTGCAAGGGTGGCGATTGCGCCAAAGAGGAAAAGTGCAGTCGTATGAGCTTTTAAGTCTTTGTTTCCTTCTCTGGAGGGATTACATGTGTTTAAGCCTCTTCTGTAGGGTTCCTTGGATGATGAAGAGGATGTAATAAAGAGACCCAAGTGATTTTTTCTGAGGCAGAGTCCTCTTTACCAGCAGATCTGGAAAGAGGGGGAAGTGCATGGGGGAGAAGGACAACAAAAACAACAAAGGGGGTTTCATGGCTTCACAGATCATTCTATCCAACCCCACAAACAAACAGCCAACAATCAAAACATAAAACATGAGAGCAATAAGGACCACTTACCCAGAATATATAGAATGTGAGAGGTGAAACTGGGTCCACGAACGCGACACGAGGACGACAGGCGTGCTGACAGGTGCAGAGGAAAAAGATCAATCACGTGTTTCAATTGTGAAAGTGATAGGGCGGATGCGCCTATATATAGGAAAAGGTGTAATAAATGCGCCAACCACTTTTTGAAGTGGCGCATCAAAACACCTATCGACATTGCAAAACTTGTGCCTTGTGGCACACCAAAATGCGTGTTCACACGTTGTTATGTGTGGAGCACCAAAATGCAACACTAAAATACGTGCGCCTCAGCGCGCACCAAAACAAAAATATTGTTGACACGAAGGCACATGCGCCTTGGCGCATGCAAGAAAGGCGCAACACGGGGAGGCACCAAAATGTGTGTTAACACGTCAAAGGGTGCGCCAAAGGAAATGAAGGGCGCAGATTTACTCTGTGTTATGCAAGCAAAAAGGTGCACCCAACCCAAAAAGACCAAAAATGGCTAAGTTCGGAAAACTAGATTTCCCGGGAAAGGGTTTTGCAATGTTCCGAACGCAGAGGGGTCCCTGATGAGGGACCAAAACAAAATTTTCATGGGTTACCTTCGAAATTGCCCTTGCCAATTTTATGGGATAACAAGACCTAATATCATTGGTTGATTATTTTGGACATCATTTTCGCATCATTTCCGTGAAGGTCTCCATACATTACTATAGAAGTGATTCAATTTCTCACTTTTCGGTCAATTCACACTTTCATTTCCCACTTTCTAGAATAGCCATTCATGCTTTCTAGAATAGTAAATCTGATTTTTAGATCAACTTTCCTTCATGTTATTTCAAAAGCTTTAGGAGCTAGAATTCTCGCTTTCTAGGATAATTTTTCATTATTGCATTGCTCAATTTCTGCAAGTAGCATTAAGAACCAACCCCCTCATATATTTGAAAAAAGAGAGAGAGAAAAAACAAGAAAAAGCAAGAGAGAGTTGGAAAATTTATGCATAGAGAACGAGACTCATTCGGAAGATTTTGCCAAAGAAAAAAACTCGTCATTGTAGCAAGTGGAGCCACTTATCTCCCAAGACAAGGAGTATACTTCCACATAAAGAAGAAGAGTGGTAGTGGAGCTGCAACGTATTCAAGAAGAATAACAAGAAGTAGAGAAGACCTTGGTCATGCTAGTGAAAGAAAGACAAGAGGAGGATTCAAACGAATCCCATACTCCATGAGGAGAAAGAACACCAGAATACCTACTCAATTCAACAAGATCTGATGTAACTATTACCACCACCATACAACACCTCAAGTATCTCATGCATTATCTTACCAAGGGGGAGGTTGATCGAGAATTCAAGGACATTATTCTGAAATCTCTTGGGATCCGTATAACAAGGAAATACGCCATGGATCGAGCATTAGGAAATGAAGTTAAAGGTAGAGAACATGCTGCCTCCACTTTTGAATTCCCAACTCGAAAACATAGAAGAAACTCCTATGAATAATATTCCACCCTCAACCCTCCCAAACTTTAGGGGGTGTTCAATGAGGATCTAGATACATTCCTATTTGAGTATGATGTGTTATGTTGAAGCTACGACTACCGAATGGATGAAAAAAGCTCAAGCTCTTTCCAACCACCCTAAAGGATGCAACACTAAGATGGTTCATGGGACTAGGGGAACACAATTAGTAATTGGGGTGAGATGAAGAAAAATTTTCTAGCTAAATATCAATAATATGGAAAAGGTAGAAACTTAAGAAGAAATGATATATTCCATACATGACTCAAGACAAGGATGAATCTTTGGAAGACTACACGAAGAGGTTCACATTCACTTTGCGAAGCATAAGAAAACTAATCTCGATCTAAAAATGCTCAAGCTAGTATTTCTAAAAGGAATATGAGATGGCGCTTAGAATCCTTAGACCTCATGAGTGGAGGAGATGCATCTCGGCTAACCTTTGAGGAGATGTAACAACCGGGAAGAATTATTCGAGATCAACGTTGGGTAAACTTCATAATAACAAAATACTTTACCAAAGATCAGCCAATGAGATCTCTGAAGTTGATGTAAGTAATCGCATGGGACATGAAGATGGATATAATCATCCACATGGCCACATAGCATTTGGATACACCGCACACTAGATAGATCCAATAAGCAATGGACCAAGCCCTTATGGTCTACTACCTAGATTGTCGGAAGAACCAAGCTGATTACAAGTGTCAAGATATAAAGATGAATGTAGCAAGAATTACATATGAAGAACTAGATTCCGTGAAAGCACCGCATGCCATAGAAGGAAATGAAGATCAAGTGTTCAACGTGGCACAAAGGAAACCTTAGCGAGACCAAGGACAAACTATCCAAGTATGGGATCAAATTCACCATTTTCACAATCATCATTTTAAAATTAAAATGAAAATAACATGCCCAGTGGAGTAATCCCTAGATTCCCCCCCTCCCAACCCACATCGCCCATGCACCAACCATATAATCCTAATCAATGGTAGCATTATCCTACTCCACCTTGGAAAAATCAACCATGGCAGCCCCCACATAATCAATGGCGAAATTAGCCAACCCAAGGACAACAAAATCTTGTAAACTCATGGCAACAACCATGGAGAGGGAAAACCTTGGGGAAATTAACAAGGTGGGTTCTCATAACAACCACAACATCTTGCAGATAATGCAAACACACAACCAACAAGACCGGCTAAAATACCTACTCAACCTCGTGCCCAAATCCTACCAATAAGTTGTCTCAACTAACATGTACTTGCTGAAATAACATAGTACCCCACTTATACAAAGTGGACATCAATGAAGTCCACCCGCATTCAAGAAGAACTCTACCACCTCCAAGTCCGCCATAATGAAAGAACCCACAATATCCATTCCACAGTCTACACCATAACCACGGGAGGATCCTGAACCAACTAATAAAGAGAATGCGTAAAACAATATCACCACCCTTCCTAGAACGTCTCGAACCTTCAACACACTCTGTGAACTTGAGTTTGATATCCTAGGATAGTCAAGAATGTTTGTGTAAAGATCCCGTTATTTCGTGCCATTAAATATGTCCCCATTTATTCCAAGGCGCTTAAAGATTTGTGCCTTCGTAAACTTGGAAGGAAGAAGAAGGATCCTAATACGATACCCATGTCATTGGAAAATTGGTGGAAATCATGCTAGGAGGAACACTACCATAGAAATATGTAGACCAAGTGTCCAGGTTGTCATTATTCGATCAATGGACAACAAGTCCATAATACCTTGATTGATCTAGAGCTTCCATCAATGTCATAACAATGGAAACAATGCATAAATTAGACTGCAACATATTTGTCCCACATCTACAATGCTACAAATTGCGAGAGCATGATCCATAGTACTGACGGATTTAAGGAATCATAGAATATCTAGTCATATCGAAGAGATTCATGGGAGTGCCTTGCAGATTTTATTGTATTACTGGCCAAAAACAAAACTTAGAGGATATCCGCTGATCTTGGGAAGGCCATGGTTGGCCATTGAGATGCATTAATTAGTCGTAGATCTCGGAAACATATATATTTCAAATGGGAACATCACAAGCAATCTGGTTTTGTACCCACCGGCACAGTATCACAAGACAAGGACTAGCTTTATTCGGGATTGAAGAAGAAGAAGAGGTACCCATCTCGCACTACTTTAACAATAGATCATGCATGCACATTGGTAGATCTAGAAGAGAATACCATCATATCCAACATACTACAAAACAACTATCAAGTAGAACAATCCACTCTTGAAGAATTACCTTGTATTCATTGTCCTTTTCTAATCTATGGTCAAAAGAAGAACCAGTTAAAAGTGATCAAAGGATCTTCCATCGCCTTCACGCCACATAGCTTGCATGCCACATGTGATCAATCAACAACATAGAGAAAATTATAGAAGCCAAAAATCCATACAAATAATGTCGGAAAGACACTCCGCATAAATAACAAATTAAGTATAGAAGAAGAAAGAAAATTGACATCCATATTACATGCAAACAAAGGATATTTTTGCATGAGACTATGAAAATACACAAGGCATTATCCGAGAAAAATGTACACACCACATTTACATCAAAGAGGAATGCAAACCCATATGCCAACCACAAAGGCGGATGAACCTAAGCGAGAAAAGAAATAGTCAAGGCTGAAATACAGAAATTCTTAGATACAAAATTCATTTATCCAATCTCTTTGACAACCGTTGGGTTTCTCCGTTAGTCATTGTACTCAAGTAGGGAGGTGAGTGGTGTATATGTATAGACCATAGAGAATTGAGTGTAGCTATAAGGAAGGACCATTTCCCGCTACCATTTATTGATCAAGTGCTAGATACGCTTGCAGGAAAGAAATAATTTGCATTCTTAGATGGTTTCAATGGATACAATCGGATCCGCATTACTCCTAAGGATCAAGAGAAGACCATGTTCACATACCCATGGGGAACATTCGCATATGTTGTCCTACCATTTAGATTATGCAAAGTACCTACCACATTTTAGCTAGTTAAAGTCCATAGCATATTTTCGGATCTCTCACATGACTGTGTAGAGATATATATGGATGAATTCACCGTCTATGGAGACACATTTGAGGTATGTCCGAATAACTTGGAAAAAGTATTAATACGTTGTCAATAAAATCATCTATCCCTAAGTCATAAGAAATTTTTCATGCTCATGGAGGAAGGGATAGTGTTAGGACACCATGTCTGCGAAAAGGGGATCGAGAGTGGACCCAACCAACCTTACTTATCATCGGGGACTCCGTCTGTACCTGCAAAAACAAAAATATGTACGCAACTTCTTGGGTCATGCTGAATTACTATCGGAGGTTCATCAATAATTTCAGCAAAATATCAACCCCATTGTTCACCTTTCTAAACAAAGATGCTAAGTTTGTATGGACTCCCACCTGTAATGAAGCATTCAATTCATCAAGCGCAAGTTGCTCATATCAACCCCCATATTACGTGGACGACACCGGGCATTTCCTTTTCACATACATACATATACCTCTAGTAACTGCCCTAGGTGCAAGTGCTAGGATAGGAAGAAGGCCATCTCGGTTATACTATCTACTTTGTAAGAAAAATATGCAAACAATGAGCTAAACTACACGGTGATGAAGAAAGAATTCTTGGCGCTTGTATATGCAATCAACAAGTTCAAAAATTACATCACAAGCTATCAAAATTTCATACACACGACATGATCATTCTCGCCATTAGGTACCTCATGAATAAACCATCGGTATGCTGTTAAGAGTGGTAAGATGGCTTCTCGTGTTGTAAGAATTTGATGCATACCATACTAGATAAACTAGGGAAGGAAAACATTGAAGCTGACTTCCTTTCAAGATTACAAAGCAATCAAGAGGATGGCATAGTGGATGACTCATTTCCCGATGAGAAACTCTTTACCCTCACTATCTATACACCTTGGTTTGTTGATATTGCAAACTACCTCATTTCTGACAATTGCCTCATCACTTTTCCTCAAAAGAGAAGTGTGCCTTGATACGAAAAAGTGGTAAGTACTCTTGGATTTTTGGTTTTTCTTCTATCTGGACTTGATTGTGTAATAAGATGTCTACGAGAAGATAAAGTAGTTGACATTCTCAAATCATGCCACGACGACAGCCATGTGGAGGACACTTTATGACCCAAATGAAAAGCAATCAAAATCCCGACTACATAATACTACTGGCCTACATTACATAAGGATGCAAACAAATATACACCCACCGTGATAAATTCCAACGTATGGGGAGGCCTATAAGGTCGAGATGAGATTCCATTACATCTTGATTACATAACCGGAACCTTTTGACAAATGGGGGCTGGACTATGTTGGGCCCATAGACCCCAAATCAAAAACAAAGAGTACATCCTTATATGTATAGTTTATGTCACCAAATGGAATTTGAAGTAAAAGCATTGACACATGCTTGAGATGAGAAAGTAGCATCCTTCTTATATGAAGAGATATTCACAAGATATGGTGTATACCAAGGAAATAGTTACAAATCAAGGGCCACAATTTATGTTGATCTCATTACTGGCGACCTAGTGGAAGAATATATGATAAGACATAAAATTTGACACCATACCATCCACGATCCAATGGCCGATGTTGAAGTCACTAACAAAGAATTAGAAAATATCCTAACCAAAACAAAAGCAATCTATTAAAAAAGAATTTGGGAGTCTAGACTCCACGAGGCCGTATGAGCATACATGAATCACATGGAAAATAAATACCGGCTTCACACCATATGAGTTGGTTTATGGGAAGAAACCAATGTTGCCAATAGAATTTGAACACAAAAATCGAGGACTGGGGAGAGTCGGGAATTGATATTTCCAAAGCACACAAGTAAAGATGATGCAACTCAATGCTTTGGATGAGTACAAACAACAAGCACTTTAGGACACAGATTGATACAACAATAACGAATAGGATGGCATGAAAGATACATCAAGCCAGGTAGTTCACACATGGAGATTAGGCCCTACTTTGTTTGATTCAAAATACAAAGACCTCAAAGGAAAATTGCAAACAAGATGGCTTGAGCCATACGAGATCGAACATGTTTATGAAAATGGTGTACCCAACTATGAACAATTGATCCAAGAAGATTCAAACTCCTGGTTAACGGTCAAAAACTCAAAGTATACAAGAAACCCTTATCAAAGGAGAAATTTTCACAGAAAAGTGCACGAAGAGTCCATGCAAACAAACCCTCATATTGACACACCACATTCAAAGGAAAAGGTGATCGATGAGGAAGGAAGAGAGGATGATCTCTACCTCCCATGGGAAGAGAAGATTGACATGTTGTATATGGACCTTAACAGGCCATAATAAACATTCTGCTGACAAAGAACTGATTTTAAAAAAAAAAAAACCAAAAATAAAAACCCTTTTGGGAATTTTTGGAAAATTATGGGTAGAAAACCAACTTGTTGGCTGCTCAGAACCGTGAAAAAGGGCCTAAATGGAAAACTAGCTCGCTAGCCATTCAGGGGAAAAAACTAAAAAGAAGAAGAGAAAGTGTGTATTTTTCAAGAAAGATGGAAAGAAAAACACCTCAGCCAAACCTGCTTAACACGTTACTTTTTCCACTTCCGCCATCGCAGGTACTCAATCAAATTCTTATGGAAACCTTCGAGTTGTCAGGCTCCTCAACTCAGTTGCTATGAGAAACCTTCCAGTTGCTACGGGCTCCTCATACCTAGTTGCTACATGAAACCTTCCAGCTTTTGTGGGCTCCTCAAACAATTGCTGTAGGAAATTTCTAAAAGTGCTACGGGTAGAGTTTTGGATAGGCACAGAATATTCGAAGGAGGTCAGAAAAGCTAAGTCACAAATAATTACATAAAGAAGAATTCATGCTACAAGTACTCTTTCCCTTCCCGCAAAACATTCCTTGCTTTGCTACAGCAACCCTTCGTTAAATCAAGGGCTACTTGTTCAATGCACACTCAGGTATAATTTCAAAGTGTTGCAGCAAAGTAGTGCTATGGGTAGTCAAGACAAGAGATGCACAATCCACTCCGTAACTTGTAGGAATCATACAAAATAAGAAGGAATGTAAGTTTGTAAAAATCACAAGCATCATACAAAGAGGTATCATTTTTGCGTGAGGTTTTCACATGCCGCTGCGGATGCACAAATAAAAACAAGGACCTCCAACCAAGTCCAAGAGGAACCTCATGACCGATCTACCTAAGCATAAAAATTGCATAAACAAATTCTAGAAGAGAAATCATTTTTCGGACGATCCTCGCAATCAAATTACTCATTGGAAGAAGTTATGCATGCCAAACCCTCGACAAAGCATATTCCCATAAATAGGTGTCACGTAGAGGAAAAATAGGTGACACTAAGGTAAAAAGGTAATATCTACAAGTAGTAAGTATTTATTTCTTGAAAGGACATGTTAAAATTAAATATATGCCTTTAATCATTTACTTTTTTCAATCACCATCGTGAAGGGACATTAATAATTTCTTCACTAATTAATATATGGCACGTGTGAAACATTTTTCACTCGGGACAATTGACATCCTGTCAAAGGAGGAGGTAGGATTTGATCATTGCACACGGAAGATTTAATTAGCCCACGGTATGGGAACTCGAGGAATAATGATGCACACCTCGATTACGAGGGGACAATTAAAGATTACCCCTGAGATGTGATGAAGCAAAACAGAAAAGGGTGACAATCAATGCAGAGAGAAAAAAATTGGTTGCGAGAAGCTATGGAAGGAACAATTGTTCACGAGAGAGCCCATGATGTCACACCCTTGAGAAATAACCCTCATTATGGGATGCATTTGAATGGGCTCCGGATGGAAAAATTACTTCCAACTACTAATCGAATACTCGAATGAGAGAGCAGAGAAATTATGCAGTAAGAACATTCAATGGACATCAAGCCATGGTAGCTAGCATATCATTTCAAGTAACAAAATACTTGATTGGGAAAGTGATAGGACTCCTCAAAATGGAGAAAATTGGGAGGAGAAACCCAATGCACAACAAATAAAACAACAATTCTTCCAAGGAAGCAATACAATCGAGAAAAGGGGGTATTGAGACAAGAATCCTACGTGAGGCATGGAGAGAAATTGTTACATTCATCATCAAATACTTCACATGCGAAGGAAGGTATTCCTACTCTATATAATGCAATTCAAATGCTTAAATCACTGAGGCATGGAATAGTAATAAATGTCCCAAACCACTTGCTAAATAGCCAAAGAAAATGGTAAAAGAATATCAAAAGGGGTAAAGAATGCCTTGTCTCATCACTTTCATCGATCTTGATAATCACCAAGTAAGGCCTCAAAACATCCAACCTAGGATTTATTTAAACCTAGGAGTAATAGGGAATCATCAACCACCACTGCAAAGATTGGAAGAAGAGAAGAGTCAAGAAAAATTTGAATAAAGAGGGAAAAAGAAGAAACCCCGAGAAATAGCCACAAAAAATAAATGAGGACAAAAAGAAAGCATATCATAAGGGTCCCTAGGGAGAGAGAAGAGGAATCCAGCATACCCGTAGCAAGAAATACTAGGATCTCTACCGCCACGGGTAGAAGAAGAAGGAAGCTCATCATTTCCTCAAAGAAGGAAACCACGAGAAGAGTCGGGAGCAAGAAAAGAAGCCCAAAAGAAACAAATGCCTCTGTCATGTCAGTAGAATCAAGGGTTCTGCTTCCAAGAAGATGAAAGGTACAAAGAGGGCAAGATCACCTCGCTGGGAACATATCATGGTGAAAAGGAAGAAAACCCCTACACCTATAATAGAGGAGGCACTCCGAAGAAACCGAGACTACCTCAGCACCTAAGGAAAAAAGGAAAAGAAAAGGTAGTAGAGGAAGTTACCCCCAAGAAAGAACAAAAGAGAAAAATAATAGCTGTAAGAAGATCTCATAGGATAAGGAGGAAAAGAACAACACAAACAGAGACCATAGAAATCAGTGAAGAAGCACCTCAAAAGAAGAAGAAGGAAGAAGTCTTTATCACAAAAGAAGGTTTTGAGATAGTAAGAGAGATGGAAAGTTCGAGAATAAGAGGAGAAGAAAGAACAAATACCTCCGAGATATCATAGCAAGAAAAAATTGAAGAGGAGAAAAGTGAAGGGATACAAGAGCACTAATTCCAAACTCGAGGAGCAAGCAAAGTGAAGGAAATCCACATTTTGAGAAGCATTATAAGAAACCTAGAGGGAACAAGAGGATTGGATGCCCTGATAGGAGCAGCGAAGCTTTAGAAAAGACTCCCATGGAAGAAGAAAAAGAAGAAGAGCCTACTGGAGAAGAACTCGAACCAAAATATGAAGGTAAATACAAGGGAGGAAAGAATGAGTCCTTACTCCAAATGGTCCCATATAAAGCACAAAAACAACCTACAGCAGAGCCCGAGTTAATACATTTTGAACTCACTTACTGATAATATCTATTCAGCTGGCCCTAAGGATGAGTTATATACATTCTTAGAAGAAATTTTTCTTGAAGATCATAATTTTTTTCAAAGGCTAGTACAAAGATTTAAAGGGCATGTGTAAGCAAGGCAACAACATGACACATTGGTGGAGAAGGTGGAAAAATGGGAAGCGTAAATAAAGGGACTCAAGATGAAAGTAGAAAATATGTATGATCTTTCTACTAGGATTTTAGAATGCGGACCTCCACCACCGAAGATATGCCCTATATCTATAGGAGAAATGGTTGCATTTCAGTATATGAGAAATTATACAATAACCTTACATATGTTGTTGATGACCCCAAAACATTCTTTAACATGTATAGCAAATCTAATCCGATGCTCAAGCACAACCTGTTGAGTGAGTTTTATATCCATAACTTTGTTGTTCCTTCTAATGTGAAGTGAAATCCTAACATGTACCTGGGTGACATACTTTAGATGCCTTCACATCTTACCCGAAAAATGAGAAGAGAAGGAAAGAAGAGGCGTATTTGAGCATCTAGAAATGAAAAAAATCAGTCACCTTAATGATAAGGGGAGAAATTGGTTACCCGAGGGACATTGTAGAAGAATGGGAAAAGTTTGTATCGGAGGATAGATTGGCTACATGGGTTAGGCAAAGGCGTGAATAGTTTGTCCAAAACTAATATTTGATATTCCCTGGATAAAGAAGGTAAAACAACTTATGTATCCTGCAAATCAAGATGGGATGACTTGCCCACTATATTGAGAAATAAAGAGCCAAACTCACTTGAAAATTTTAAGAAGGCCTTCCAAAAAGGGTTCATGATTACATGAACTAGTAAGAATGAAAAGGAAGGATGGATAGGATTAAGGTTTCATCCTCCCATCTTTTGGTATCCCATTCTAGATTCGAGGAAATAGTAACTTTGGATAAAGAACAAGAAACAACCTTATGGCATGAACTTGGGATAAGGGGAGGTCTCTATGGATATGGCCAGATAGGTAATCAAGACCCCTATGAATACGTAAAATATCATTGGCCCTCAAGATGAGCCACTTGCTCGTGGATGAGCAAGAAGCTAAGTCAGGTGTAATGAGGCCACATATTGGCATGTTTTGGCCCCATATAAATCCTTTGAAGCCTCTACACATATAGTTTTCCATTTCTAGAAATCAAAACCTATAAATAGAAATCTACCCCTTCACTTTTCTAAGAAAACTTCTCCTTCCTTATGTTAAACTATAGTATTTTGTTAGGATTTAGAGCGTTCTTCATTGTTATTGAGCTATAATTATCTATTACATTTTCCAAAATTATGCTTGAGTAAATGAGGAGAACCATATGGTCTAAACAACCATTAATGGTGAGCTCTCATTCTTAAACCCTTGAGCATCAAACAATCAAAATTGATTGCTAGGATCTTCATAGGTTCATATTTTTATAGATTTCAAAGAGTAGGAGTAATATACATGTTAGTTTGATGTTTTGTCAAAGTTATAATGCATGCATAGGAATAGCTCTTGTTTATCTCTTATCTAGATGGTTCATAGTTAATTTGTTAAATCTTTGGGGCTTCTTAAGTGTTCTTTCCTCATTCCATAGCTTTTCAAAATTTTCCTTGTTCACATATGGCATGCACCTGATGGGACTTACTTCATAGTCCATCAAAAGTCATTTTAAATCTTTTTACTTCAAGTTCTAACCATTTTTCATGCATTTTGAGGGTTAACTAGTTTGGCTTTGAGCATTTTACTAACTTAGGTGTAGTAAATCCTCCTTTCGCATGAACCTTTATTGGGTTTATGCTAGAAATTGCATTAAAAGGATAAATTATAACATGTTTGCATTTTTAGAATTTTGTTTTTCATGATTTTTGTGGTTTTTCAGGCCAAGTATAGGTTTTCTAGATGAATGCACACACATAAAAACTTGTGTGCACCTGTCGATAGCACACGTACCTATTTGCAGAGATGCGCACATGTCTCCCTAACCGCCCACATGTTGCATCATAGTTTTGACTCCCTGTCAAGAATTTTTCATAGACCCACACTTATGTCTTTTGGTGTACACACATGCTTACACCCATGTGCATCTATCTCTCGGGACGTGTAGGTGTTTAAATAAACTTTGTGTTGGCTCGGCTTTTTCTTACACATGTATTTTATTTTGTCATGTGCACATGCTTTAAGGTACATAAAGGTGTCATTATACCCATGTAGGTATAATTGTAAACTATATTTTTCCACGTAGCCATGCACTTGTCCTTCTAGGTGTGCACATGTCATAATGCACATGTCATAAAGGACGTGTGGCGTTGCTATCAAAAACAATTTTTTTAACACATGTAGGGTCAATTTCATTGAAATATCTAAATTATTTGTAGGGTTTTAAGACTAATCAATGGTTTTTACAGTTTGTTTTGATAAATATCATATTTTTGTATTAAATTTACTTAGTTGAGTTAAGTTAATGTTAATTTTTATTGGTGAGGTTTTGAAACATGTATGCTCTTCCCCGGACCTTCTAGGTGATCTTGGGAATAAAAATGATTCAAAATACCTTCTTTTTTGCTTTGAAAAACACGTCAATTAAATTTTTTAAATGAAGGATTAACTTAAAATATAGTTAAGAACGAGCTTAATTTTTCTCTTTTGCTTTAGTATTTTCCATTACCGTAAGATTTAGTGAGGTATTTTATTGTGTATGTTCTTTCCTTGCATCTTAGGATGATATGGGAAATAAAAAACATTTTATCTCCTTTATATGATGTATTGATCATTTAGAGAATTACTAATCATTATGTGAAGGGATGTGTCGCATGTCAAAGAAATCAGATCTAAACCAAATCTAACATGTTTTTAGGTTGCCAATGGTATTCAAAACCTCATTAAGATCATAAGATAAAACAAACACCATATTCAACACACTTGATTTGCAGGTTTGGATAAGGGTATGCCTCATCCACTTTAAACTAGGACATAACCCCTTTGGCATAATCCTTAAGCTACAACAATGGGGCTTCTCCTAAGAACCCTAAAGTAGTCCACCACCGATAAACCTCATGGATGAAACATGAAGTTCTCCACTTACCCACTTGATTATATTTTCCTTGTGAGTTTAGCACCAAAACATTCTCCATTGTGACCCCGGTGAAAGATACACATGAATGCATTAATTTCTTATCGTACTTGAAGGGGTCAAAGTAAATCCGAGATACTCCAAGACTAGCCAGTGCAACTTTCTTGGAAAATCAAGCTCACAGAGGTGATTTGTGACAAACTAGGTTGAGAGAACCAATAGAAATCCATATCATCTTGGAGCCCACTTTTCCATATCATGTCATTTTTTTTTTGTATAGTTCTCATGAAGTGACAAATTGGTTGAGTCAAAACCTTATTATTCAAAAAAAGGTGAGAGCCCACTTAATTTAAAGCTATGTGTTATTCATCACGAGATTTATGATGCACTACTTTAGCTTAGTTTTTCACTCATCCTAAAATGAGGTGAAAATTTGTGGAAGTGATGCTAATTCTATTTCAACCCCATTTTATCTACACCTTTGCTATCTTGTTGTCCATTATTGGGGAAAATATAACAACATGCATGGATACCATTTGAAATAAATGTGTCCACCACTTTTGTAGTCTAATTGCATGACTAGGTTGTAGCATTGGAATGCAAGTGTTGAAAGTGTGAATGGTACATCCTCACTTTCTAGTAGGCCCTTTGTCTCAAACCCATATTGAGACACATTATCATTGTAGTTAGGCTTGAAACATCATAGATATTCCTTAGAATTGGTATGTTGTTTTCATCGTTTGCAACACAATTTCTATACTTACATGCCATTTCTTGCAAACATGATCTAAGTGTTCATATTGTAATGTTACATTTCCCACATCATTAGAAAATATTTAGTATACTTTTGATGTGGTTTGGTGTTCAAACATTACATATATCTTGAAAAATGTTAGTTACTTTATTAGGTATTGTATCAATATTACTTGTGGTACTAATGCCTCACTTTCTCGCAAAGCTTTGGTAACGTTCCCTAGTAGTGGTTATGTGGTTCGACAAGTAACCTCCATTTTTATATAGGGTTGTATGTATTTCGTAGCTCTAATATTTCCTTTAGTATCCTTTGATAAGATATCATCTTAACCTCTTGTTAATGTTTACGCCTTGTTTATTTCAAACTTGGTGTAGGTATTACCATTTTGTTAATCATATAAACGTTAAAATACCTTTTAAAATAATGTATTTAGGGTTTAGTTTCTTGATTGATTGGTATGAAAAACTTGTGTGTTTGTTCCTTGCATGTTATCTATCTTGAATTTTTTTGTATGAAAAACCTTTGATCCTTGATTCATTATTGTTGACATTCCTTTACAACATTGACAACCATCACACATTTTAGTTAGGTTTATGGTATCCTTGATCACATTTGACACAAACTTTGTAGACACATCCTTGTATCTTCAAAATTTCTATTTTTTTCGACGTTATGCTGCCCAAATCAACATGGAACTTCCTTCCCTTTGAAGGAGTTCAATCACACTATCTAGTTCTAGGAATTTGTACCTAAACAATGCCAACAATGATTGCTTATCACACGTTTCCTCACACTAAATAAAATAGGGAACCAAGGTTTAAGCCTTCACATCAAAATATTTTGATCACAACTAAACCTCATTTGCTTCTTCACGCTGGAAAAATTGTTCATTTATCACTTTCCACACCTTCATCTCATGGTAAATGTATAGATTTTGATGATTCCAATCTAAACATTCTTTACGATGATTATGATCCAAACTATTATTTCAATTCTCTCTCTTCTCCGATGATTATGATCCAAATTATTATTCAAATTTATCTACTTGACTCCTAAGTCACGGTCCTACCTTTCTTTGCAGGACCCCTTTACCATTCACTTGAACAATGTCCTCTTCCTTTGAACATATGTGTGACTCTAAGTCCATCAAATTAAACACCTAATTTGACCATTGAGTTATGGTCCTCCCTTCCTTTGTAGGACCCCCTTTTATCAGTTGCCTCAATGACCTCTTCCTTCATTGAAGATCTCTCCAACTCAAATTTTCTCTAATGAATCATCCAAGTTGACCCATACATTGAAATATAATGCCCGAATGAATGATCCTATTGCTTTCCCAGAAATATTTCTTCTTCTAGGTAAACCAATGCCATATTCTTCCACTTGTGAGACATCTCAATAAAACTCTACTTCATCTCTCAATTCATCTTCTTCTATCAATCAGAATCCAATCCCTCTTTGGCCCTTGGGTCATGTTGATCATATCGTTATTCCATATTCATTAATCTTATAAAGATCGATGTTTATGTCCATGTCAAACCATTCATAAGAAACGATGTGCTAGGATATATTTTAGACACACTACCCAATTCTTTTTGTGGACATAATAAGGTCAAACCTTTCCCTCATCAAAATTTTTCTAAACCTTCCATGCCAATTGGACCCATTTCTTCTAATCACCCTCCCATGGTTGAATAAAAACAACCCATACCGAGCGATTCATTTCATAATGAATAAGCGGTTGGAGAATTTATGGGGTACATGAAGATATTCCTTTGGAAAGTTACAAGAAAGAAATATCTTTATACCTCGATACATTCGAGGTATCATGTGGAATTGGTTGATTCATTTTGTTAGATAATTAGGAAGACCCTAGGATCATCGGAATTGGTCCTCCTCTTCTTATTCTTCCATCTCGCTCATTCTTCACTACATGACGAATTTCTTGGGTCTAGCATTGATCTATGGCCTATCTTCTTGGTACCCAATCATTCTTTATCTATCATGATTCCTCAATCACAATCTCACCTTGGGTCACCTCCTAAGTATCTCATCATCTTCTTCTATGTGTGGGCCACCCACCTAGTAGCCCTCCATTTTCTACTTGTGGGTCACCTCTTGGTAGCCCATTATCTTCTATTCTTGGGCCATGTCCTAGTAGCCCTCCATTATTTTTTATTTATGAGTCACCTTATATTAGCCTAGTACCTTTTATTCTTAGGTTACATCCTAAGTAACCATTCATCCTCTTCTATCTATGAGACACCTCTAAGTAGTCCTACATCTTCTATACTTGGTCCATGCCCTATTATCCCTTCATCATTTGTTTGTGGCTTACCTCCAAGTAGCCCATCCTCTTCAAATATTGGACCATATCCTTTTGTGCATCACATTATTCTAAAATCAATGATTGTGGAAAACCCACCATCATTTCTCGCATCAAATCTCAACGTCCACTTTCATCTCCCACTTCGCGAGATCGACAAGTCACATAGTCACTTATACAAAACCCAAACAGTTTCTTTATCAAGCTCGAGATCAAAGTTTCAAATATCTCCAAAGATTCGAACAAGTAAAATGATCTTAAAGTTAAAAAATAAAATGCTATTCAAAAATGCACACCAACACACCCATAAATTATGACACAAAGTGCATAAACATATGGTTAGGGAACTCAATCTCCACATGCAAAATCCATGTTTTAGGATAAATCATAGTCATTTGTTGAAAATGATCTCACCACGATCATCGATATCGGAGATAATATGACCTCGATAAGAAAAAATGCTTAATCTCCCTTATTAAGGAAATTGCAAACATTTTTGTTGGATTCTATCACACAGAGTGATTTTTTCAATCCCAAATTTACAAAAACTATCAAAAATCTAAAAATCAAAACAATTTTAAAAATACAAAAAAATGAGAATACATACAAAAGAATCAAAGGTACAAATATAAAACATTGTAATAAGGTATTTCATACACATGGATGTTCTTTCTTCCTTTATTACTATTCCTCTACAAGTCTTCCACCATTTTCATCCCTTCGATGATATTTTGGTTAGTCTATTTGCATGCATTTTGCAACATTTATCTCTATGGTATATGTTTGACCTTGGTCTTTCATCACCTTGGTAAATTAAAGAGTGACTAACCTCGTAGATATCTTATCACTATCTACATCTAATAAATTGTTGTGAATGAATTTTGGACATATTTGTTGACACTAGCCAATGTCATCATTAATCACTTCCACATCCTTCCATCAAGCCATCATTGGTTCTTAACCCCTTGACAAAAAAATCAAGAGAGCTGGAATAAGCTTTTCGTAAAGAAAAGAAAAACAATTAAATCAAAATCAAAAATCACATTGATATATAACTCTCTTGGGGTATTTACAATAATCTCTACTTGGGCTATGGATACCTAACTAACAAAAGAGAGAAATTTTGGTATGATAATCAAATGCATCTCTTTCGGGGCTATGGACACCTGGTGACAACAGAGTAATGTATGGATCTACTTCCACAATACATTCATAAATCAACTTTGAAAATAAATCATTCCTACACATTGACAGGATGTCTTCACTTTTTTCTATCAAATATTCCTCTAAGAGGTAATTAATTTCCATGTGCACACATTGGATCTCGAGGAGTGAAGAGGATTAGTATGTTACCAAGTGTCTTTTTTAACCTTGTTCAAACTCTTGCTTTGGTCCATATTTTGTCTCATGATTTATGCCCAAGGATGATCACCTTTTCATATCCAAACTTATAGATACATTTTCCATATCCATACATAACATCCATATTGTTCCTCTACTTCATTCAGAACATCCGTATGTATAAGATATCCTTTTATAGTGTTTAAGTGAAATTGTGCCTTGTTTCAATAAAAATCTTCTACTTCCTTTATGTCATGTGTTTCTTGTCTAGCTTACATTGGGGGCATCCTTGCTCCTTCCTAGCATGCTATTGGGTTTAAGTGCATCATCATGATTGAACCTATCTATAATGGCCTTGATCTCGAATTTTGTGCATGAAGAGTTTGAATTTGAATATTCCTACCTAACGCTGAGGCATTTTCACATCTTCACTTTCTCACACATACATGCATGACATTCTACCCTTGTAAATTCCATCTATCACTCTGGAGGAATCCATGCTTATTTGTCTTCCTCGTAGATAGTTTCAAACTAAAAAATTCAAACTCAAAATATTCAAATATGTTAGAAAAATCAAAACATTCAAATATGTTTAAGAAAAATTTTAAAAATAGAAAATCATCCTACAAAATGTCACTCTTTGGTTCTCTCCTATTCATGTGTGTGACTTGTGGATTATTCGATCTACCTCCTTTAACAAATTTGGTTTGTTTATAATGTCGTACTCTGGGCACAACGAAGTTGCTTGTTTCTATTTCATAGTGCACGATTATTTTTCATAGGACCCAAGTGTCCTTCATTATTCCCCTTGCATGTATCCTTGCTTGGGGCACCACTTTTGACCCTTATCATTTCGCAAGAATAAGTTGGAATCGAAGCTTGATAATGGGTACACCTATCTTAGATGTTGTTGGTTTAAGTATGCGTGTTTGTACTTGTTTCTCTGTTAGGTTAGCTTGTTTACTTTCTCTTATTGCATTTCATTATGTATGTTGCATCGAGTTAAAAAAATTTACTTTCTCGTATTGCATTGCATTATGTATGTTGCATAGAGTTAGGCATATTTTTACTTTCTCGGTTTCCATTACGTTATGTATGTTGCATTGAGTCATCTTTTTTAGCAATGAATAATTGTTCGTATATGGATTTTCATGTAAAATTACACTTTTGTTGTATGCTTATATTTTTAAGGACCAATGACGAAGATTTATAGCAATGTGATGATATAGAATATTGTTTTACATGGTACTAGGATGCGATAGCTCAATATCTCTTCCTCATTTTTTTCTTATATATCCCTATTCTTCTTCCTCCCTTTTCTACCATTTCACGTGGTGCATCTTTTCCTCCTCTATCTTCTATCTATTTCTTTATTCTTTTTATCATCAACTCTGATCTCTTCCATCACCCCATTAACACTAAAGGGGCATCCTTCATTCTACCAATTTTTCTTCCACCCCTTAAAAAATTGTAGTTGTTTGTGTTTGTCTACTTTCTTTCAAGTGGTGTAGCTTCGCCACCCAAAAGAGGGGAAAATGTAGATACACATAGTTTCATCAAAGCAATAGTATTCCTAACATTTCACTAGATATTATGTTTCTTGCAAATTGATGAAACTTCATTAATTAAACTTTTTTCCTTCAAAACTACTTAATTGAGAAATATCTCATGATTAAGCTTTGATTATCTTGTAGTTGAATAATGGATCTTCTCATTAGCTGACTCCCACTTCCAACGCTTCCAAAATATATCAAAATCCCTTTGATGCTCCCGAAAGCTTCTTAAACCTATTTTAGACCCCTAATTAATCCTAAGAGATTAATTAGTCCCTAAACTTAGTCAAATCTTGCTTTTACACGGCCAAAAGTGCTTTTTGGACTTACCTTTTGTCCCACATGCATCCAAAACCTCCCTTTCTAGAAATCAAAACCTATAAATAGAACTCTATCCCCTTCACTTTTCTAAGAACACTTCTCCTTCCTTAGGCTAAACTATAGTATTTTTGTTAGGATTTAGAGCATTCTACATTGTTATTTAGATATCACTATCTATTGCATTTTCCAAACTCAAGATTGAGAAAACGAGGAGAACCATATGGTCTAAATAACATTAAATGGTGAGCTATCATTCTTAAACCCTTGAGCATCAAACAATAAAAAATGATTGCTAGGATCTTCATAGGTTCATTTTTATAGCTTTTGAAGAGTATGGAGTAATATACATGTTAGTTTGATGTTTTTATCAAATTTATAATGCATGCATATGAATAGATCATGTTTATCTATTATCTAGATGGTTCATAGATAAGTTTTTAAAGCTTTGGGGATTCTTAAGTGTTCTTGACTCATTCCATAGCTTTTCAAAATTTTCCTTTTTTTCAAGTTGCGGGAAGGTCCTTTGTCTACAGAGATAAATGGATATAGGTGATTACTTACCTATAGGTGAACCCCTTTTGGCTATAGACATGTTTTTTAGGTAAGTCCTTTACTATATACAAGTTTCTACATATAACAAGTTTCTTACAAACAAGAGTGGCATCACACAAAGAATCATTCAAACACTTAATTAAATCAAGAGAATAAATGCATACCTAAAATACTACAAAATAAAGATAACTATTCATAACTATATTAATCACTATTCATGCCATAAGTTAAGGTTATGATGGTAACGCGTTTAGTAAAGATAACTGGGAAATACAAGGACATGGCCTCAATGTAAAATGATGAACAAGGATGGAATCCCGGTAATTGTATTGATGTTCAATCAAATCAATCTTATAATGAAGTGTTGTGATTCTTAGAGGACTTGTACAACCAGTGTACATGAAAACAAGATGTTGCAATAGTGCAACAATATACAATCTCTTACACATATAATTGTAAATATATGGTTTTAAACAATATAGCCATATAATGAATATAATTTAAAGAAAAAAAGACTTGTATGGGTATACTATTCCCAATTACAAACAATAAATGGTTAATAACAACTTACCATTAATTAATAATTAACTAAGGTAAATGCATAATTAACTTAGGTAAACTAAGTTTTACCTAACATTCCCCCTTAATTTTGCATTGCCTCAAGGGATGAGGAGAGGAACTCTCTAAACAACTCGAACTTGTCACATGCAAGTGAATTCATGAAGATATCTGCTTGTTGTTCAGCTGTTAGAAAAAATAAAGTTGTATATTGTGTTTCAATACATGCTTGCGTATGAAATGTACATGTACCTAAATGTGATTTTTTCTTTCATGAAAATCTAGATTGCGAACAAGTTTGAGAAGACCTTCATTGTCAACATACAAGGTGGTCGATTTTTCCTATGATATTCCAAGTCCTTTAAGTATGTGACATAGCCATATCACTTCATAGAAAGATTCACTTGCAGTAACGATTTTCAGCTTCGTGGAAGAACGAGAAACAAAGTGTCATTTATTTATTCCCCATGATATTGGTCAAGATCCCATAAATAAAACAAACCCCTGAAGTGGATTTTTGTCATCAATGTTGCCTGCATTATCTCGATTCTCGAATATCCAAACAAGAAGAAGTTATTGTTCTTCTTGTATTTTAGACCAAGATATACTGATCCTTGAGATATCTCAAGAATCTCCTTCGCCACCTTCCAATGAAAAATCTGGGTCCCCGCATGAACTCGGATAGATAGATCACTACAGAGATGATATTTGGTGTAGCATAGGTCGGTAAATGAGACTCCCAATCAACCGCCGATAGAGAGTTGCATTTCTTTGGAGGGGATGGATCTGAATGAGATAACTAAAATCTATTCTCCATAGGTGTAGCAATAGGTGTGCAATCCATCATCTTGGATTTATTTAGCTTTATCTTGGTATACTTAAAATGAAAAAGAAATATTTGATTCTCTTTTTTCCATACTTCCAATCCAAGACAATAGTGCATTAGCCCGAGATCTGTCATGTCAAACAATCGGTTAAGATATTTCTTCGTTGCATCGATCATCTTTAGTGAACTTCCAGTGATGACTAAATCATCGAAATAGAAAAAACAATCACAATCTCCCCTTTATTTTTGAGGTAGAGATTGGGATCATATGGATTTCTAACAAATCCATGTTGTACGAGATGCTCATAAATTTTGATGTACCAAGCCTAGGGTGCTTGTTTAAGGCCATACAAAGATTTCCTAAGTCTACATACCTTTTCTTCTTGATAAGGTACAATATATCCCTCAGGTTGAGTCATATATAATTCTTCTTGTAAATATCCATTTAGAAAGGCACTTTTTACTTTCATCTGATGGAATTTCCAACCAAATTGAGAAGCTAGAGCAAAGACCATCCTAATCGTTTTGATCTTAGCTATGGGAGAAAATGTCTCCTTGTAATCTATGCCTTATTTTTGTGCATACCCCTTTGCTACTAGTCTTGCTTTGTACTTGTCTATGGTCCCATATTATTTGTACTTTGTTTTGAATATCCATCTGCATCTAATGGGTTTCTTCCCTGGTGGAAGATCGAAAAGTTGTTAAGTGTTGTTTTTCATCACTAAGTTGTATTCAACATTCATGGCATCTTGTCAAGCTTTTGATTGTAGGGCTTCTTGGACTATAGAGGGCTCATCGGATTCAATAAATCTACTCATTAAAGAAAATTTTACTTCTTCTCTTGCTTTATTGTGAATCCGTGGACCAATGGTGGATGTATTCGGTGGAGCATCCATTCTTGTATCTCATAACATGCTAGTATACCACTTGGGCATACACCGAACCGCTCCCGTGGGTCATGGTTCTATCGATCATCACCATCATTGCCATCATCACTTTCATCATCCACGGGAACATCAAATTCTATTTTTACAACTAGTGAAAAATATACATCAAAGGTGAGTCCGGGAGGAGGATACTTTGCTTCCTTCTTCTCAAAAAAACTCAACATCTCTGCTGGTGTAGACTCTCCTAGTCTTCGATCCATCAATATGTACCCAAGAGTCTCTTCACTGTACCTAATGAAGATGAGTTTTTGTGATTTCATATCTAATTTCTTTTTGTTCTACTTGGGTATGTGCATACTTTCTTTGCACCCAAATACTCTGAGGTGTGCAACAAATGGCTTCCTTTTTTACCATGCTTCTTGTGGCATTACTCCATCAAGAGAAATTGTGGGCACTCTATTCAAAAAATACACCGATGTCTTTATTGCTTCAATTGAATGTCCTCGCTAGTCCAGAATCATCGATCATGCATCACACCATTTCCATGATAGTATGATTTCTTCTCTCAACAACACCATTCTGTTGCGGTGTGTGTGGAGGAGGCATTTGTCGATGAATCCGTGAGCTTGTAGGTAGGATTTGAACTCATCACTGGTGAATTCCCCCTCGATCTGAGTGGAGAGTTCTGATGTGATGACCAATTTCATTCTCAATAGCCACTTTGAACTTCTTGAAGTTTTCAAAAGCTTCACTTTTCTTGCGAAGACAAAAATCCAAATTTTTCTTGAATAGTCATCAACACAAAGCATGAAGTACTAAAATCTAGAATGACTTGGTTACATCGGACCGCAAAGATCAAGTATGAACTAGATCAAGCTTACCATGAGCTCGATAAGTACTCTTCCGGAATGAAGCTCGTGTTTTTTTTTGCTAGGAAGTGAGGAAACTTATCTCGTATCCGGTTAGCATATTCTACGTACATTTTCTTATAATTATCTACTAATTGTTATCTATTCCATTATTCTCTCCTTCTTGTTTGTATCTTCTCCATCCATTTAGGGAATATTGTTTACTCAATATACCTATAAATATGTGTCGTGCTTCGATAATAATATGGAATAATGAGAGATAACAAATCTCTATTCTCTTTCCTCTATTTACGCCTCACAATCTGGTATCGAGCATCACATTCTCTTGCCTGTGCATGGAAGAATTCTAGAGGAGATCATTCACATGCGTGGAGTTCTTTCTTCTTCTACTACGTGGACGAAAATTACAAGCAACCCGTAATTGGCCCACATGGGAGGAGATTCGGTAGATCTGCGTGGAGGTAGTAGAAACTTCTACATGTTGCGTAGGATTTACCAACATGAAGCGAGTGGAGATAAGATTTCAGTCTCGAGCTACCTGCGTGAATATTAAAAACCCTCAATAAAAAAACATGTAATTAATTAAAGTCTTCAGCCTACGTGGTGGAGGGATTGATATACTTCGTGGTAATATTTTTGCGTGAAGGAAGAATACTTTTCTATCTGCTGCATGGAAGAATCCACTTCTCCTCTGGTGGTAGCCTATAAAAATACAACCTCCCCGTGAATGCATGCAGAACAACGCACAATTTTTAGTGCAAGGAAGTGTGGGATCATTAGCCACATCCTGTAAAATGTTTGTGCGCTCACTGCCGTGAATGGTGTATCTCATTTCGGTTAAACACAATTGTTCTCTGCAGGATCCTGGTGATCGTAGTTCCCATAGGCATAGAGCGGTTGCTTCTGCTCCTTGCCATCCTTCGGGTACAAAATATTATTTCATTCTCTACAAAATTTCTTTTTACTCATGATTGCAACTTGTTGGTGTTAATATCCTCTGACAATGGTGTATGCACATTTTTAGTTTCGAGTTTTGGAGCTTAGTCGTGTGTTGGAAACATGCATGTAAAATTACCGCAACCAATCTACAAATGGCCTGCATATAATTGCGTGGAGAAAAGAGAGTGGATCTTGGCACACCTGCATGGAAATTGGAAGTGACCAGTGAATCTGTGTGAATGTTTGATACTAGTGCGTGAAGACAAGAGGAATTCTGAGAAAGGAATTTTCTTCTCTTTCTACATGAAAAAGGAAGCTCAAAAGAAGAGAACTACGTGAAGAGTTAGAGCGGCACGAGGAGAGGTAAATTTGGCTTCGTATAGCTTTGAAAGTATCAATTATTATTTTATTACTGGTTAAAAAAAGCTATATTGCTTGGTGAAGAATCCTTTACAACTACATCAAAGCATCTCTTTAATAGCCAGCGACGAATGACGAGTGTGTCTCGACACAATTGAGACCTCTCGAAAGCCATAACATCAACTCACAAGTCACATAACACCATCTGAAGTAGCTCCTAAGAGCTCCGGGTTCTATTTTTCCTTGCTTAACGAGCTTTGAAACATCGCAAGCAACCTAGTCTTTGATGACTGGTTCGCAAAGGACTCTTGACTATTTCTTTTCGATGTCAACTGCCAAGAAAAGCAAGTTTAGGAAGAGTTAGAAGCCGGGTATGATGTCGACTGTGAAGATGAAGAAGAACACCCCACCAAGCATCATCATCTCTCAGCACGTGAGTATCAAGAGCATCTACGAGCCAGTACTTCTCATCAGTGAGTAAAATTTGTAATAACTCTTGAAATAAATAAATAAATAAATTATTTTTTTTATTACGATGTATGCTCAAGTTTCTTCTTTCCAATGCTCAATTACTTAAAGGGCCCAATTTTGTGGCCTAGAAAACAAAAATGAGGACAATCCTTCAGTTTGAAGGATTATGGGGCATCGTGACAGATCTGTGACCATTCCCACAGCCCTTGATGAATTAATAAAGTATGAAATGGATAGTGCCAAAGCCTTGATGCTGATAATGCTCAATATCAGTGATGATGTGCAAACACATGTTTGGAATGTGGAGAAACCAAAGGAGGCCTAGGACAAGCTAGCAACAATTTATGAAGCCAAAAATCAGACTAAGATCCTCCATCTTCAATCAAAGTTGCACACCCTCTCTATGGGGTCAAATGAAAAATTTGAGTTCTTACGTCACGTGGCTGAGCTGCGATTGGAGTTATTAGTGCTCGGGTAAACAGTGGATGAAAAAATTCTCGTATCAATCACCTTGAGAGCACTCCCTTCTCAATTCTAAGTGTTCGTTATGACACTGAATGTATCTAAACAAACAATGGCATTCAAAAACTTATGAATTTATGCAACAGAAGAGGCCATCAATTCATCCCAAGAAGAGACTTAGGATAAAGCCTTGTTCTCAAAGCCATACCATGGCCAAAAGAATTGGAAGGGTCCCCAGAGAAGCCAAATCAAGCGTAACCAAAATAACAGCAAAAATATCAAAATTCAAAGAGGTGGTGTCACATTTACAGAACCAACACTCACGACACTGATCACTACTGGTACAATAGCTTGAAACAAGGGTCTTCAAGTCAAACAAGCACATCAGGTGTGAAGATTTTCAAAATTCCAAATGACGTCCCCACTAGAGAAAGCACAAGGGACATCTCACAGCCCAACAAGATAATGAATCTGATGAGGAGACCTCAGAAGGAGCCCATTCTGGTAAGAACCTTGTGCTCGTCTCTCAAACTTCACAGCCCACGAAGAGAGTTTGGTTGATAGACTCCAGTGCAAGTAAGCACATGTCAGGTGATAAGGATCTATTTGATTCACTCGACGAACAACCCACTGGAGATCACGTTCGGATAGTAGATGATAAAGAGTACATTGCAGAAGGAATAGGTAGAGTCACCATCCCTCTGGGACCATGAAAATGTATGCTTACAAAGGTACTATATGTTCCTGGATTGACTAGCAACCTCATGTCAGTAACTCAACTATTGAATCATCACTTGAAGGTAGAATTTATTGTCCAAAATGGCATCAAATCATGTTTGATCTTCGACAAGGTAAGATTATTGCTAGATAATTTCTAAAAGATAATTTATTTGCTTTAGATATTATTTCATCTTCTGCAATAGCTTTATCTGCATCAACAATATAATCTACTACACTCTAGCATTTTAGATATGGACACTTGTCAGCTAGTTCATTGCATTAGATGAGTTCAAAAGCAATGGTTCATGGACTACCCAAATTGTCCAGTTCCTTGCCTCTGTGCCCTGGTTGTCTTGTAGGAAAACAACATAGGGATCCATTTCAGGAAAGCACCTTCCATGCCAAGAAGCATCTAGAGGTAGTTCATACTGATCTGAATGACCCTCTGCCTGCTTTGTTTTTAGGATACAAGTACTTCCAACTATTTGTGGATGACCACTCCCGTAAGATGTGGGTGTTTTTCCTGAAGAAGAAAAGTGAGGCTCTTCAACATTTCCAGAACTTCTATCATCATGTTGTGAAAGAGACTGGACAACCACTTCTTCTACTTTGCTCAGATCAAGGGGGAATTCACATCAAACAAGTTCTTAGCATTCCTGAACCAACAAGGCATAAAGAAGAACCTGATTGCTCCCTACATGCCCTAAAAAATGGCATTGTTGAGCATCACAATCATACAGTGATGGAGATGGCTCGCTGCATGCTATCAATAAAAAATCTAGAAGAACACTATTGGGATTAAGTAGTATCAGATAGTTGTATATCTTCTCAATAGGGCACCGAAAAATATTCTACAAAATAAAATGCCATAAGAGGTATGGAGTGGTAGAAATCCATCAATTTCTCATTTACGAGTATTTGGTTGCACAACATACATGCATGTCCCAGCTCAGAAGAGAAAGAAGGTTGAGCCAAAGACACTCCCATGTATCCTACTTGGCTACAACACTACCTCGAAGGCATATCGTCTCATGGATCCTGAGACAAAGAAAATATATGAGAGTTGGGACATGGTTTGTGACGAGTCATCCTTTGACTCTGTAGTGACATCAGAAGAACCATTACTAACCACCTCTCACCGACTAGTCTCTGAATCAGATGAACAGCTAGAGGAGACTACTCAAGAGAAAAGAAATGCTGCCAGAGAGCTATTTGTTGACCTTGGAGAACTGGAGAATGTGACTCCACATCAATCCACATGAACAACATAGTTCTTCTCAAAAGAAGCCAAGTTCTCATCCAAAGTGGGTACAAAGCACCATCAAGGACTCACATTTGCAACAAATCCCAAATACATCATCCAGAGTCAAACAAGAAATGAGGTAAAATTTTCACTCATGAGTTCACTGATTAATAGCTCCAAGCCAAAAATGTTCGTGAAGCACTCATCAACCTCATTGAAAGGAAGCCATGGATACGAAATATGACTCACTTATGAAAAATTAGACATGGGAACTTGTCAATTTACCTACAGAAAGAAACCCATAGGATGCAAATGGGTTTTCAAGACAAAATATAAGGCAAACGATCCATCGAAAAACATAAATCACGTCTTGTAGCAAAAGGATATGCTCAGAAAGAGGGCATCGACTATGAAGAAACATTTTCACCCACTGCAAAGATCAAGACCATCAGAGTTGTTTACGCACTGGCAGCACAGTAAAGGATGGAGACTTTAGTAGATGGATGTCAAGAGTTCTTTCCTAAATGGTGATATGAAAGAAGAAGTGTACATGACCCAACCTAAAGGATTTGTTGATGAAGAGCATCCTAAGAAGGTATGTCATCTCATCAAATCACTGTATGGACTGAAACAAGCTCCAAGGGCATGGTATATCAAGATCGATGATCACCTTTTACAGCATGGGTTCACTCGTAGCCCCTCAGATTCAAATTTGTATATAAATAAGGTAGGCAAGGAAATTGTCATTCTTGTTGTGTATGTAGATGATCTTGTGATCACTGGAAGTTTAGAAGATTAGGTTGATATTGTGAAGAATGATCTCAAAAGAACCTTCGACATGACAGATTTGGGGCTACTACATTACTATCTTGGCTTGGAAATATGGAAAAAGGAGCATCACATTTTTGTCTCCCAGATAAAGTACGCCAAGACACTCCTAGAAAAGTACAAAATGTCTGATTGTAAACCTATATCCACTCCCATGGAGAAAGGCTTACAACTTTCAAGATTCCAGATTCACCTCAAGTAGATGCTACTCTCTATAGGCAATTTGTTGGAGGACTCATCTACTTGACATATACTAGACCAGATTTATGCTATGTTGTCAGCTATCTTTCCAGATTCATGCAAGAATCGAAGAAATTTCACGAAATGCAAGAAAGCATTTTTGAGGTATGTCCGAGATACTGATTGATTATGGTCTAGAATATAAGAAGAATGATCAATTATTCTTACAGGGATATGTCAACTTGGACCACGCCGGATCTGTTGATGATAGAATTCAACTACAAGATACATATTTCATCTCGGATCTGGACCTATCTAGTGGATAAGCAAGAAGCAAAATGTTGTTTCTATCTCATCCACAGAGGAAAATATCACGCCACATGAGGAGCATGTGTGAGACAATATGATTATGTCACATTTTGGATGACTGGTATTTCTGAAAAATAGTCACCTATTCTCTATCGTGATAACTAAAGTGTGTCAAGCTCGTGAAAATCTAGTTTTTCATGAATGAATAAAGCATATTGAGATTGATTGTCATTTCATTCGAGAGCACGTTTTGAACCATCACATTTAGCTCCAAGATCTGCATCCTGTATAAGCACAAGTTGTCGACATTCTCACAAAATCTCTTGGAAAATTGAAATTCAAACTTTTCGAGGGTCACATTTGCAAGAATAATGTAATAAGGGGGAATAATGTAAGCATAGTCTACATACATTTTCTTATTATTAGACTAATTTCTATCTATTCCATTATTCTCTCATTTTTGTTTGTATCTTCTCCATCCATTTAGGGAATATTGTTTACTCAATATACCTATAATTATGTTTTGTGCTTCCGATAATAAAATGGAATAATAAGAGATAACAAATCTCTATTCTCTCTCCTCTATTTCTACCTCACATATCCTTACGGAGAGATGATAACTCGTTACCATATTATGTCGGAAAAGTGTTTGAGATACTTAAAAGCGATATGACCAATTCTCACGATGCCACTGTTTGTGTAGAGGTAGAGTTCTTAGCCAATAAGTTCATGATCATCTCTATGGAGAAAATCAAGTTGGAACATGTGTCCCACAATGGAGGATTTTCCAACTATTTTGATCCTCGTGATTTGTCTCGAATTTAACACATTTTCTTGTCGAATGACTATTAAAGTAAATTTTCAAGTTGTGATCTAGGAGTTGACTAAAAGACAATAAATTTTTATCCAACCCGAGGGACATATAATACATCTAACAATCTACAATTGTGTGAACCAAGGGGTAGAGAAATGTTCCTAATCATGTGTCTTGTGTGTATGAAGAATCATCACCCAACGAAACATGATTTTTCAAAGGCATGTCCCTCATTGAAGTAAACCAATCTCTCGTGGTCGTTTATGTGTCAAGTGGCTCCCGAATCAACATACCAGACATCTCGTGACGCTCCCTACTCTCACTCCCCGCGACGCTGCTCTAACCCTAAACTCCCTACTCCCTTCTCCTTGCGACGATGCCCTAACCCTATACTCCCCGGTGGCGGCAATCGAAAGAGGGCGAACTCTCTGGAGTTGGTGGCAATCGAGATAGCGATCGAGCACCAAGCCATTTCATGGATTAATCTAGCATTTGGCAAAGAAAATGGGAGTCCTCTAACAGGGGATAAGCTAGATGATCCAGAACAGACGCACAAGGAAAATGCTGGCAATAATAAGAAATCTGCGGGCAAGGACAACGAAGCCTACGCAGGAATGGAAGAAATGCCACGGCATATGCAGCCAAGGACCCTACCCTTCATACAGACCACAGATCTTTTGATGGGAATGAAGCAGAAGTAGGCCAGGGGAAGAAAGGGAATGGGAGTGCCAAACAGAGGAATCGAAGCCCTTCCTTTGCTGAAGTTGCTTCCCAGGCTAGAGGTAGGACTTTGGAAAACCCCGAAACCCTCTCAAATGATACCGACACTAAAGATTGAGGAAGATCTGCTTCACAAGGTGTTAAAAGAGGAGGAAAATCTTACTCAACTAGGCCTCATTTGTAGGTTTAATAAATTTTGGCCTAAACTCTCTCAACTGCATGACTGGATTACACAAAGATGGAGAGAAAAAGTACAAGGTAAGATTGAGCTTTATCCTTGTGCCAAAGCATATTTCATTGTTGTCTTTGAAACCCCTGAGGATAGGGATTTGATTTTCAAACAATATTGGGTTTGGGGTGAACACGGGCTCATGTTCAAGCCATGGTATCCATCTTTTGATCCTTAAAAGATGATACCTTCCCTATTTGGGCTCGTTTGCCAGGACTCCCAATTCAGCTCTCGAAATAGATCGTGTTTTCTTGCCATAGGTGATGCTCTTGGATCATGTGTAAAAGTTGATGATAAGACCTCTGTTCAGGTACATACTACTTATGCCCGAATCCTTGTAGATCTTGATACCTCTCAAGATTTACCAAAGAAATCAATCTGCAAATTGGAGATAGAATCTGGGCGCAGAGATTGGACTACGAAGGTCTTGCTTTCAGATGTCGATGTTGTTTTCAAATTGGTCATATTTCAGAGGATTGTGAATATTCCAAACAAAAGATCAAACCTACATGGTGGAAGGATTCTCTTCCTGAACACCTAACAATCAATCCCCATACCGACCCGGTTGTAGAACTCACGCAAGATGAGAAAACTTCTGAGAAGAAAGCTTCCTCTCCTCAGAATATGGATTCATCGATAGATTCAACACTCCTTGCTGCGGGCCACATCCCTATCAAGTCAATTGAAGTTGTTCTTCCAATCTCAGTGGAAGAAGGAAATGAGGAATGGAAGGTAGTGGATAGGAAAAAGAAGGGATCTAAACCCTTTGTTGTCTCAGACAAGGCATGAGTCTTGTCTTGTTGTGTGTTATCATCGCTACATCTAGGCTTTGGCCTGTTGTGCTGCTACAGAGTAGCTACTATTTAGCTATTTGTTTGCTAGTTTTTGGCTGTGATCTTGGCAGATTCTTCTCTGTTGTTGGGCTTTGTCGTTATATCTTGATTTTGATCTCTTGTTGAATTACTAAATTTGTCAAATCTGGCGTTTGAGTGATTGTTGTACAAGGGTATAGTCCCTTTCAAAAAACTATTTAACCTTAATAAAAAAACATACTAGACATCACTAGATGGCATGGAGGGTTCACTTGATTGAGCAAAGGTACAATTAGTCTTCAAATTATATGACTATTCTTCTTGCTCAACAATATTTCCTTGTTGATGGGGTTTTCTTTTCCAGTTCCCCTTCTTTTGCCCTTGATTGTAGTTAGAATTTCCCTTATAAGATTGTTGATTTTGAGGTCTAGAGTTGCTTGATGAACCTTTCTTATAAGTATTATACCAACAATCTTTCAACTCATGTCCTCTTTTGCATATAGGACATTTCTTCTTTTGTTGTTTTCCCCTTGATGATGATACTAATTTTGGGACTTTTAATAGGAATGAGGTTTTCCTTTTCCTTTTCCTTTCCATTTCTAATGAGAAGAAATTGTCTTCTCCTCTTCATCATATTTATTGTACATTGCTTCCTCTTATTGTAGTAGGTTTACTAGCTTGTCAAAACTCACTGTCTGATCTGACAAGTTGAGTGTTGTCACAAAAATGTGGTATGAAGGAGGGAGTCTCTTAGAAAAAATGGGAACGAGAGATTCACCGGTGACCACTTCTCCTAGGGCTATAATTGAATCCCCAACTCTACAAATCTTCTCAAGAAGGATTCTATTTTCTCATTTTGTTTAAATTTCATTGTGTCTAACTCGGATTCTCGCAAAATTAGTATGAAATTCTTGTTTTTGGCCTCGTACACTATGCTCAACTTATCCCATGATTATTTGGATATTTTACCATCTTGAATGTGGGGTTTCACGTTATTGGACACTCCAAACAAAATTATTAGCATGGCCTTTGATAAGATCTATCAAACTACTTTTGTTGTGTTGTATCAATTGTTGATATGGTTCTTGTACCATTCACACCGGTAGTCCTAGATCTCTTTAAACTCAAGTTGTGTCTTGATTTTTGTCTTCTCGTGTTGCATAGTTATTGACTCGAGTAGTTGTGAATTTGGATGAAAGAACTTGGGGGTGTTGGTTCCCATTTTGTAGAATCAATCGACAAAGGGTAAGGCTCTTATCTATCAAGGTATACAACCTCCCAATCTATATACCATCAGTATGATATAATGAACCTTTCTATATACGTGCCCTTCCGATATAACCATTAGTACATGGAAGAAGCTCGCCTTTTCTATATACTCTGCAATATGTGAAAGAGGTATTAACCTACATTAAATAATTTGATACGTGGTACCAAGATAATATTGAAAGGGGTTTATGTGATTGTTGACACCACTCAAATAAATATCCTCATACGCATGCATAACTTTGCTATATACTCGGATAATTTATCTGTCCGTATTTAATTCGAGAAATCATTAATAGAAAGATTGAAGGGATCAAAGTATTTGCATTGTGTCCTTATTAATCCCCATTGATTTAAAGGATTTATGCCCATATGACGTTATTCTGACTATATTAAGCGTTAAGTGCAAAAGTAGTCGCAATGACTTTACTGTAAGCACTTCCCAGAGGCATTGTTTATACCGAATGTTGTGAATGAGATCTGATATCTCGTGAGTGATACAAAACCAAATTTTTATTATTTTTGAGTACAAATCTCTGCCAATTTTACAACAATTACAATGGTTTGCGGTTGAATATGGCATCCTGTAATTTATTACAATACACTATAATATGTAATTACATTCAAAATTCTGAAAAATTGAATGACAAGAAAAATGTTTTTGTTTTTTAAGGTCATCGTGGCCTCTAAAGCGTAATACAGATCTCTAAAAAAACGTAAAAAAAAGCTCAAAATAAAGTTTTTAAATATCCCCCCTTTGGAAAAATTTCCAGAAATCAAAAAATAAGGTAATTAGGAGAAAAAAATTGGCCCTAATTAGGGTTTTTCTCACTAAATTTAGTGGCTTGTTTAGTTGTGGATAGTGGATTAGTGGGCCTCTAAAATTGTGCTTTTTCCAAATCTTCATCTAAATCATATGGTTTTAAAAAACATGTTGGGGTGGGGGTCAAACCCCAAACCTCCCACACCTAACACCTTTCCACTAACCACTTCAATGCTCTAAGCGCTTAGGATTTAAACAAAAGTAAATAGTATTTAAAGTATGCAAAAAAATTCTAACCTTTGAGAATGGCGACATGGTTCCCTGTGGACGATCCACGTCACTTAACTTGGGAGGAGGTCAAATTTAGGGTTAGCTCGCACCAAAAAAATGGATCTTATTTCCTTTTTGCAATGAAATCTGCCACTTTATGATTTCTTATTCCTCCTTGATTTGGATCTCGCCTTTTCTTAGATTTATCCTCTGTTGAATATTATGCCTCCATTATTTGTTTTTTTGATCCATTTTTTCATTTTTGTATAGGTCGCGCAAGGTGGGATGGAGCTCGATTAGATCATTAACATTGGAAATGGAGGACTACACTCAACTCGGTCGTATGTAATGTGACTCGGCTAGTTCAAAACAATTCACACCTTTCCCTACGGGCTCGACACTAAATAATCACATGATGCCTTCAAAATAATGCAACTCAATCTTCATATGAGCTTGAATCCTTTTCAAATCAAATCGCCAATGAAGACTTGGTGGGGACTATAAACAAAAAACAAATTGGCTTGTTTGTAGGAAAATTCAACTTGGAGGATTGAAAACTCACCCGGTGATTTGATGGGGACTCGTGCCGATGCAAAGAGCTCGATCCAATACTATATATTCAACTCGGATGGCATATCACGGTAGGAGATCTTCAATCAACTCACATTTACAATGATAAAGGTAGCTCTGTGGAGAGTTCGATCCATCCAAATGTAGCATACCTCCAAAAAATTGGTAATACAAATAATATTATCTGTAACTAAGCAAATTTGAGACAAAACCCCCGATGGGGAAAAATATTTTTTAATTTTTGAGTTTGATTAATTTCAAGGAAGCAAAGTTAGCTCAGTGCAGAGGGCACCAAGGAAAAAAAAATTGCGTTTTGTTTAGCTAGAGATCAAACAAGAGATTGTGGGTAGGTAGAGATGAGGCTAGGAATTTACAGGGAGGTTACACGGGCTCTCAATTGCTGCAAATGCTTCTCAAAGCTCCTCAATCTTGTCTGCTCTCTCTCTCTCTCCAACCTTCTCTGTCACAAATCCGATTAACTAGTTCTTGTACCAAATGTAAAATGATGAACATGGACGAAAGGCTAGTAATTGTATTGATGTTCAATCAAATCAATCTAAAATGATGTGTTACAATTCTTATAGGAATTATAGAGCAGTGCATGACAAATGGAATGTTGCAGAAATGCTGCAACAATATACAATCTTGTGCACATATAATTGCAAATATATGGTTTTAAACAATATAACCATATAAAAATACAATAAAGACAAAAGACTTGTATGGGAATACTATTCCCAATTACAAACAATAAATGGTTAATAACAACTTACCACTAATTAATAATTAACTAAGGTAAATGCATAATTAACTTAGGTAAACTAAGTTTTACCTAACACTCAATGACTTTACAAAATATAAAATATGAATTCTTTATAAGGGGAATTTAAACAACTCATCACGGTCCATAGACCAAACAATTTCACTCATTCTATATAACCAAGTACAGTTTATAATTCCCTCCACAAAGTGATCACGATTATGTGTGTGTGTGTGTGTGTGTGTGTGTGTGTGTGTGTGTGTGTGTGTGTGTGTGTGTGTGTAAGAACTTTCATATAACACTTATTACAAACCAAATTATTTTGTAAGTGATCAATCAACCTTATTATCATTATTCATTAGACAATATCATATATTTAAAAGAAATTATGGTGTGAGATAAGACTCCCGCTTAATAAGTTTGTTCAAATATGATGAAATTCTATTGATTTTTATAAGATAATCAATTTTGGAACTAAAAGGGTAGGATGTTACATTAATGCAATGATATTCGACCTCAATGTGGTTTGTTATCTCATGGAAAACAGGATTTTTCACAAGCTTTAAAACACCACGATTGTTGTAATGAATGATGGGTGGATTTTCTTCAGGAATTCCCATATCAGCCAAAATTTGATGCAACCAAATCTCTTCACACACATATCCTCGTGCGACATGATACTCTACCTCAATGGATGAGAGAGAAAAAATATTTTTCTTCTTACTTATCCACGAGATAGGTCCAGACCCAAGATGAAAAATATAACCTATAGTTGATTTCTTTTCATCAATAGATCCAACATAGTCTGAGTTTGTATATCCTTGCAAGAAGAACTGAGAGTTCTATGATACTCTAGACCATATTCAAATGTACCTCAGACATATATCAACACATGATTATCTAGTACTCGGTTGAATTTCCTCAACTCATACATGATTCGAAAAAGATATCTCATTATAAAATAAAGGCATGGTTGGTATAGAAGTCAAGTAAATGAGACTCCCAACAAGTTGTCTATAGTGAGTATCATCTACTTGAGGTGAATCATGGAATCTATAAATTTGTAAACATTTTTCCATTGGAGTGGACATAAGTTTACAATATGACATGCCATAATTTTTTAGGAGTGTCTTGGTGTATTTCATTAGTGAGATAAAAATATGATTCATCTTCTATCATATCTCCAAACTAAGACAATAGTGAATTAGCCCCAAATGTTTCATGTCAAAGGATTTATTCAAATCATTATTAAAATCTTCAATGAGATTGTAAGAACTCTCTGTGATCACAAGATCATCCACATAAAAAGTCAAAATTACAATCTCCATGCCTATCTTTTTTATATACAAATTTGAATCAGATGGGATACGAGTGAATCCATGCTACAATAGGTGATCATCTATTTTAATGTACTATGCCCTATAGGTGCTTGTTTGATTCCATAAAGAGACTTAATTAAAATAAATACCTTATGAGGATGTTTTTATTGATAAATCCTTCTATCCGGGTCATGTATACTTCTTCTTTGACATCGCCATTCAAGAAAACACTTTTTACATCCATCTAACTAAAGTTTCAATCCTTTTTGTTTCAAAATTACAATCTTAATGCCTATCTTTTTATATACAAATTTGAATCAGATGGGATACAAGTGAATCCATGCTGCAATAGGTGATCATCTATTTTAATGTACCATGCCCTCTAGGTGCTTGTTTGAGTCCATAAAGAGACTTAATTAAATGAAATACCTTATGAGGATGTTTTTCATTGATAAATCCTTCTGACTGGGTCATGTATACTTATTCTTTGACATCACCATTCAAGAAAACACTTTTACATCCATCTAATCAAGTTTTGATCATTTTTTCTTTCTTGAGTGCACAATCAACTCTGATGGTTTTGATATTCAAAGTACATACAAATTTCTCCTGCGTAGTCAATTCCTTCCTATTGAGCATATCCCTTTGCAACTAACCATGCTTTGTACTTGTCGATATATCCATATGCCCTGTATTTTGTTTTAAAAATCCACTTGCATCCAATGGAATTCTTACATGTAGGTAGATCAACAAGTTCCCATGTCCAATTTTGAATCAAGGAGTCATATTTTGCATCCATGGCCTTCTTCCACTCTAGTTGACCGAGTTCCTCTCAAATTGTATCAAGTTCAACTGTTATCAACCATTGAACTCATGAATGTGAGATTTAACTCATTTCTCACCCATCTTATCATTCGACTCTGATGAAGTATATGGAAGAGAGTTTAGGTGGGAGTCCCTCATGGTGATTTAGACCCACTTCAGATGTTGATGTTGCTGTTGATGTGAAGAATTATTTTCCAAATTACCAATATCAATAAACAAATATCCTTGTAGCTCATATTTCTTCTATAAAGAATCCTCATGCTCATCATTTGACTATGAGAGAAATCTATGAGAGGAGGTCGGTATTGAATATTCTTTATGTGGAAATGATTCAAATGATGACTCATCAAAACCACATCTCTACTCTCATATATCTTATTTTTCTCAGGATCCATGAGACGATATTATTTTGAGGTAGTATTGTACCCTAAAAATATACACTAGAGTGTCTTTTCATTGATCTTATTCCTCTTCTTATATGGGACATGCATATATGATGTACAAAAAAATAATCTCAAATGAGAAATCGAATGCTTATGATTACTCCATACATGTTTCTTTTCTTTCCCTACAAGATATTTGTATGTTCCGAGTTGAGAAGATATACAACTATCTAGACTGCTTCTACCCAAAATTTATTCTCCAACTTCATAGTGGAAAGTATGCAATGAGTCATCTTTATGAGTGTCCAATTGTGAAGTTATGCAATGCCATTCTACTGGGGAGTATAGGGAGTAGTCAAGTGTTGTGTGATGTCATGCTCCTTGAAGAATGCAAAAACATTATTTGAAGTGAATTCACCCCCTTGATCTGAGTGGAGGAGAAGAAGGGATTTTTTGGTCTGCTAAACAAATTGTTTATAGAAGAGCTGAAAATTAGCAAATGCTTCACTCTTATTTCAGAGAAAGAACACCTATGTCTAATGAGAATAGTCTTCAATGAACAACTGGAATTATTGAAATCCCTAAAATCAAGCAGGTAAGGGTCCACAAAGAATGATACACACCACCTCAAGAAAGTTCTTGGCATGGAATGTACTCGAATTGAATGGATCATGATTTTGTTTACCCACTATAAATCTAGGACAAAGACGTAATGAATGGGATAGTTGAGGAAGTCATCGTACCATCTACTTAGAATTGACCGATAGAGAGAGCCGAGAAAGCTTCCCATATAGATAATTCTAGTGTTGTGGAATCCACCATGGAGACAGAGATAAAGAAACTACAAAAAGGATGAAACTCCATCTAATGAAAATAAATGATCCTTCAAAAAATATTTGGCAAGTATCCTACCGATCATGATATCAAACATGATTTCATGCCTTTTTGAACCATGAACTAAACCTTAAGCTTGTGATTCAATAGCTAATAGATAGAAAAGATTTATGTTCAATCCGGAACATAAAGAACTTTCGTGAGAGTACAATGCCTCATCCAAATAGGAATGGTGACATTGTATATTCCTTCTACACCATACTCCTTGTCTATGTAATTCAAACCATATCTCCAGTGGGTCGATTACTAAATGAATCAAACATATTCTTGTCAATCGGCATGTGCTTCATAGCACTAGATTCAATCAACCAAACATGGTTTTTATGGTTGGGAAGTTTGGGAGACTAGAACAAAATCATCTTTGTGTGCATCATAATTTTCTTAATCTAGGACATCTTCACCAGGTCGTCATCTAGATGGCCTACGACATGTCCTTTCTTCTTCTTCTAGCGAGAAATTGATTGGATTTCTTTGAATTACCACCAGCATGATGTTGTCCTTTCTCTAGAATGGTGTTGTGTGTGGCCATTATACCAACAATTCATAGTGTCATGCATATTCATAGTGTAGATGTGACATCGTTGATTTACTTTTTGAGAATTCTATTTTTTTGTGACTCATGTTGTTGCTTTTGTGATTGCTTCTCTTATTACCCCTTACAAAGCTTTTGAATCCTCTGTTGCTTTGATATTAATGATTTTTCTACAAATTCTTTATACATGTCTCGAATGGATTCTTCCTACTATAGAAAGTTCACCAGTTCGGTAAAGGTTGCCTCTTTTTTTATGGTCAATGTGGCAATGAGTTCAGAATTTGGAACGAAGAGTTCACAATGTGAGAGGGAAAACAACTTATCTTCCACCAATTATTTAAGTGCTCCAAGATATTCTCATAGTTCTACCACACAACATAAGAATTCCTCTACTTTCTTACCTTCTTTCATACTCAGTGTATGAATCTTTGATCTGGAGATGGAAAATATTTGTTAAGCTAATTGCTTCATAGATGGTGGAGAGAGCATCCCAAGACACCTTTGATGTCGTCGCATCTTGTATGTTTGGTTGCACCTCATCGAAAATGCTAATATTGATTAACATCAAGGATTTTTTGCATTGGTCTTTCCATATGTCGTTTGATCATCTACATCGGTGGGACGAGAAACTATGCCAATGAAGATCTCCCATATACCTTTAAACAAGATAATGGTACTTACCTTCATCTTCCATGTGGCATAATTAGGCCCTTTCAAGAGTTGAGCATTGGAAAACAATATTTTGGGTGCTTTCATTTCTCAAAGTAGTGTTTCTTATTTCTACAACTTGCTTGAAGATTCATCTTCAAAATACTTTAATAGGAAAGTGTTACGAGATCTCCACGTTGTCAAATATTGGTTTGGTGTATCCTCATTCACGCAGTATCCACATTTTCTCATGTCAAAGTTCAAAACACATTTCCGTCAATTTTTCCTCATGCTCTAGGTTGCTTTAGGTGGTCTTCCATGAATAGTATAAGTGCCGATTTTTTAATTAAAAAAATAAAATGCCAAAAATAGTTTCTAAAATAATAGGTCTTTGGGATGCCAAAAACCCACACAAATGCCAAACAAGGAACAAAAGCAACATGGGGTTTCTCCTCCTTATGTCTACCACCAAATAGGTCTCCATGTAGCCAATAAATAGCCAAAACAAAGCAAATGTCAAGGAACCAATTGGTTGTTCTCGATACACCAAAGACAACAAAAAGATAAACTCTTAGTGCTCGATACCAATGTTGAGTCGAGGAAGAGAGAAAATTTATTGAATAAGAAACCAAGGAAAAACAATCAATAAATACAAGCCGAAACAATTACAGAGGAGAGGGAATGCCATCAAACAGTTAGAGGGAAGGATATGTTACGAAGGCATAAGCGGACTAGGTCAAATTTACAATGTATTATGCTTGACAAACACAACACCATAATGTGACATACATTCCCTAATTTTATCTCATTTTCGAGTAATTAGATATAATTCCTCCAAAATTGACCTAATTTCTTTTTATTGGACATACTTTACCAAAATTTGACCTGATTTCCCCAAATTGGACCTAATTTCCACAAAGTTGACCTAACTTCCCCAAATTTGACATAATTTTCCCAAATTAGACCTAATTTCCACAAATATGGCCTATCTTTACACAATTTGACCTATTTTCCCCAAAGTTGATGTAATTTCCCCAAATATGATATATTATCTCCAAATTTGACCTAATGAAACCGATGTGAAATGAATAATATTTTTTTATGAAAAGCATAATCATATATTAAATAATGAAGTACAATGCTAATCATACAAAAACAGGTGGAAAAGATCACACCCCATATGCAAGATCAAAGTAGCCATAAAGGTTACGAGTAGTAAAGTGTCATGTCAAAAGACGCATTTTCAATCAAAAAAGCTTAAAATAGATAACATGAGAACTAGAAAAACTCCAAACATGGAACTAAGCAGTAGCAAGAAACATAGAGGAAGGTGGTGGAGGCAGTGGGCTCTTTGGACGGTCACCCCAACCACCAAGAGTAGTCTCGGGGGCTTCATCAGGCTTCTCCCAGCCATCATTCTACTGTTGTTCCTCCTCATTTCCCCCGGGAAGGTGAAATAGCAAGAGAAAGCCGTGGAAACTTTGATTGATCAGCACTCCGCCTCTGAGCCACCACTACTGTGAGCCCAACCAACCAAACACCTCGGGAGCAGGTGGAGTCCAGGATGGGAGGCAGAGAGACCGCCGGCGGGGAGGTGCTATGGCGCCACCCATGAGCTGGACCCCGGTCAAAGTTGCGCCACCCATGGGACAAGCAACGACCTCATGCGAGTGGGAGCGGTGGTGAGGGGGAATCGGGACGCGGCTAATCTGCACAAGGGCACTCCCAATGATCCAACAACATTTGCGCAGTGTTCAACTTCAATGCAGATTTTCTCCTCCTCGAACACGGATCTGAAGTGAAACATTGGAGATGACAATGCAAGCTTGTTAGAAATAGCAAAAAATCGATCCATTTGTCTCTTTATTAAAAATAGCAGATTTCTAGTTTTCCAAATGTGATATAAAATAGCGCTTCAAACAATGCCAAATGTTGTAAAATTTTGCAGAATAAAATCCGGATCCCCTAGAGGAACCATTTTCCACATGAAGAAGGTGGGAAAAAAAGGTTGAAAAAGGGGTATGAATCTAGCACCTGGAAGAATGTGCATGAAAGCGGTAACCAAAAAGAGATGAAGAAGAGTCTCAAGATGGTTGCAAAATGGGTAGTGCGGCGGGGAGCTCGAGAAGAACAAGGAACTTGCCCACAGGAAGCCCTTGATGAAGAATGATCCAAAGAAAGTGCGCAACTTTGGGCTCTATAGGAATGGCCCAAACGAATTTGAAGCACTACTTCCACCTAAAACGAGTGGAATGCAGCTCCATCGAGCATTTAACTTGTGGAGAGGAAGTCGCCTCTGGTGAGAAGCTCAGAACTCCAACTAAGGTTTATAGTTTCGAAGGGGTGGCGGAGGGCAAAGTGCAATCAAACCACCACGGGCACCGCATAAGTAACACCAATTTTGCAAGCAATCGCTGTATGAGATCTTGTATGATAGAGATGGCTGTTTGTCATTGTCATGTAGAGCAAAATTAGCTTTTAGGCTATCCATGGAAGCCAATCTTGGTGATGGGACAAAAAGGTCATGAATATATTGAATCCCTTTTTTAAAAGATGCAAACCCTTGAGTTGCAAGGAAAGAGCAAGGGTTTTTTCATGACATTGAAGCACCAAATTCCACCACAAATTAAGAGAATTAAGAGAGAGCCCATTTCGGAAACCACCACCCTGCCAGAGCAGATGGGGTTTGATAAGTTCCCAAGCTTTCCATATGCTTTTTGCCACAAAAATAGCCACCTATTTTAACAAAGTAGTAGGGCATAGAAGTAAGGAGTAGTGGTTCAAACCCCGCCATTCCTTTCAATTAGCGGAGACCCTTGCGAAATACGTTTCGAGAAGAATTTTCCAAGATTCCTCACCTTCAAGGCTACGAATAATCCATTTGGCAGTGAGAGAAAACCCCTGCATATGAATGTTGATTAGGCCAAGACCACCAATGTCCTTGGGCATACAACATATGTCCCAAGAAACTCGAAAACCATGGTTCCCTTCCAAGTTGGTCCACAGAAATAACGCAGAATTTTCTCCACTGTGATAAACGGCTTTAGAGGCCCAACATGATGAGTAATAGACATGAGTGGCGGCCAGAACCTTGGAGCAGACTTGGAATTTTCCAGCAAGAGACAAATGCTTGGTAACCCAAAAAGAGATTTTTTTCTCAACTCGCTAAATCACATAATTCCAAAGATCACAAGGGATGCCATAAAGGCAAAGGGAATGCCTAAAAATTTGAATTGAACACCAGGTTCAATCCAAAGCCATTGGAATCCCTCAAGCCAAGGAGGTTTGGGACCCATCACCTGTCTGTAACATTGGGTTTTCTTCCATTGGATAGGAGAACTAGAAGCAAGACAAAAAATATCAAGGCATTTCATGGCATTAGTTACAGAGAGGCCTCCATTTTAGCCAAAGTGAGAAAGGAATCATCAACAAAGTGACCATTAATAAAATGCTTAGGAGAGGAAGGTAGTTGAATACCTTGAACAAGAATAGCATTGGCAAGCATTAGCAAGTAAGTAGCTCAAACCTTCAAAGAAGCAATGACATAAAGAGAAGGAGCAAGAAGTGTAACCTCGCGATAGAATGGTGAATAAAGAATCTCTCAAATCGCTAACCGTTGATAATAATACAAGAACTCGCATTTGAAAGAGCATATCGATAGAGCGTATGAATTTGGGACCAAAACCAATAGCCTGTAGCATGGCCAGAATGAAAGGCCACTCAACTCTGTCATAGGCTTTTTCAAAATCAATTTTAACAAACAAAGTTGGTTGAGAAGTCTGACGAGCATATTCCATGCCCTCCCAAACTTCTATAATGTTGTCCGAATATATCCGTTCTTGATCAAGCTAGTTTGCTCGCTTCAAATTATCATCGGCATGAGATTAGTGAGCCTGATAGCAAGGTCTTTGGCAATAATTTTGTATGAGACATTGAGTAGAGTTATTAACCACCAACCGGTGATAAGCTCAGATCCCCACTTGGGAATGAATTTTATGTTGCCTTGGTTGATCAGATCACCCAGGGTGTTGGAGGACATCACTTCCAGATAGACTTGATGCAGATCTAGACCAACAGTTGTCCATAGAGACTGGTAGAACTCACAAGGAAAACCATCAACACAGGGGCTTTATCAGAGGCCATTTGCATGACAGCCTTCCTCCAAGTCATCAAGAGTGAGAGGTCTATCACAGCGATGTGCTTACTTTCGTGAGAGCTTCATAAGGAACAACATCAATGCATTGGAGGAGAAAAGCCTCATGAGCCGGGGTAGAAAGTTGAGCAGAAAAACAACATGATATTGATGCACAAAATCTTGTAGAATGTTAGGTAAGAGAGTAAGCCTTTCATTGCCATCCTTGATTTCTTTAATTTGGTGAGATTTTGATTAGTTTTAAGGAAGCAAAGAAATCCTTAGTAAATCTGTCACCAATGCAGAGCTAGTGAAGATGGGCTCGAACCAGGCTCCTCTATCCTTATAGTGCTCCTTAATTTGAATCTTATGCTTCCAAAGTGAGCAGATTGCACTTGCAGTGGGTGTTGAAAGGAGACAAATTAAGCTCTTGAATAGCCCTCGAATATTCAACATGGGAGGCTTCATGAGCATTCTTACGAAACAGCAGCTTGTTTCCCATAAAGCCAAAGGAAAGAAGTGGTACGAGTGATGGCGTGATACCACCATTCAATCCAGCCAATCCCATCAACAAGTCTCGGATCAAGATTCCAAATACGTCTTATATAATCCAATGTCTTGGGATGAGAAAGGTGGGACGTATTTAAATAGAATTGGGTGGACTTTGGCTTGGGGGTACTTCGAAAGCTCCATCAATCCCAAAGAAAATAGGCTTATGGTCGAAACCAAAGCATTGTCCACCAACGAGACCGGGAGGTCTGATGAAGAGTCAAAGGAAACCTATGCTGCTTTGAAAGGAGAGCTCTGTCAAGACGCTTATAAACTCTCGTCATTTCCAGCTCTAAAGTTAGACCAAGTGAACCAAGGAGTGGCAAAAGAAGAGTGATTGTGGTTATTAGGATAAAAATACAAAGCTTATCACGCAAATAGAACCAAAGCTTCTCGCTCACTAGTACACCACCGCATTGGAAGCCAGCCCAATTTGTCTTCGGGGGATTCAACCATGTTGAAATCTCCGCAAAAAAGCCAGGTAGTAGAGGGCAGATGATCAGCCAACCACCGCCAAAAAGAAGAATGTTCAGAGGCATCATGGAAGCATAAATATTGGCCAACCCAAGAATGTGGCACAAAATCAAAAAGGGTCCACACCACCGATGAGTGGGGTCGAACCCCAAGATATGATATGGAGCCGAGGTCGGGCTTAAAAGAGTGACATCACCCCCTCGATCTGTTATCGTGGGCTGACATATGGTAGAAAGAACCAGGCCGATGGTATGAATAGCAAGAAGAAAGATGGAAGCCAAAATTTTTGACTTCCTACGTAGACACAACACTTGAAAGTTTGCAAAATTCTTGCAACTGTCTCTGATAAGATATCTGCGAGTTAGATCAGTAAGCCCCCTAACATTCCATGAGTAAACTAACATGGAGAACTATCAAGGTTCATGGTTTCCTCCTCGAGGTCGGCTAACGCTCCAATGCGGTTAGAGAAAGTGACTTGCCGCACATTCCCATGAATAAAATCACCGAGTTCGAATCTGGCGGGGTCTCTGTGAGAAATATTCCTCGGAAGGAGGGGAAGGACTTTGGGAATGGCGTAAGGCAGCCTTTCTATCTATCTGCGGAGCTGAACCACCGGCCGTGAGATCCAGAAAGCTTGAGGTCTCAAGAAATGAGGGGTGTGAAAGAGCTAAGGGGTGAGGGCTGATGACAACTGCAACTTGTGGAGACCGAGAAATGGTGGGCGTGGGCTTGGGAGGGGTCGTAGTAGATGGCTTCAAAGGAGCAGAAGCAGGGGTGACCACCGGTTTGTAAGTAGCCTGTTGGTGCTTATTTCGGGTCGAGGCAGAAGGTTTTCTACCATTGACAGTAGTCCATCCATCAGAGGAGGGAGTGTTGGATTTAGGGTCGATCGGGGCTTTCTCTGAAACTGGCGGTGGGCTTGGGTTCATAAGAGGACAATCCTTGATCATATGGTCAGCAGATTGGCACCAGAAACAAGTGTTGGGCAGATTGATGTATAGAATTTTTTGCGAAAAGTGCGTATCTCCAACCTGGATATCAAGGGTATCTTTGAGTTCTTTTGAGAGATCAATTTCTACACAGACTCGTTTTTGGGGTCGAGCCAAGTAGAACTTACTTTTCTCATGGCGGATGAGGCGACCCAAGGGTCGATAAGTTGATCAACGAAACCCCACAAAGGCAAAGGGAGGCCTGGGAATTCGACCAGACAGGAATTTTGAGTTTGGCTTGCTCAGAAACTTGAAAATCGTGAGTCTAGTGGGAGAAAACCACAAGGGTATTGCGAATAAACCAAGGACCGTGGTTAACAATGGCTTTGGCAAAGTGCTCAAAGCATTGGTAAAGCGGAACAGAAAAAACCCTTGGTCATGTTTTGGACCCCTCAACCTTGACTCCATGAGGTTGCTAATGATTATGAATCCATTGGCGAGAGGATACCTTCGGCGGGAACTCGCCCACAAAATAAGAAACAAGAGAAAAGATTCAAACTAGATTTGCAAGCTTTGTCAAAAGTCTGGTAAATCAAGAACAATATTCGGTGAAGGAGTATACATGTAAATATATATATGATCATGAGAAGGAGAAGCTAAACAACCACATGAGAAGTTGTATAGTTTGGTGGAATAAGAAAGGTGAACGGACGGGTGGAAAATAATGGAATATGCCAACATTCCTCCTTATTTCATTATTTTTACAAAGGTACCCCCGAAACATCATCATTTTTGTCTTCCGATTCGGAAATTCTTCTTGAGTCATCATCTTGTTGAGTCGTGACACATCCTTTCGCTTATTGTGGCGAGGACGTCATTTGGATTTTTGAATCACTACGACCAAATGTGCTCTCATTTCTTGTGTCATAGATGAAGAGGTGGCCTTAGTATGCTCATGTAGTGCGATCTGCACGCTCCTTTGGGCATTCTCTCTCACATTCGTCATCGGCATTGTATCCTTTGTCCAACTTGACATGAATCTTCTACATCTGGTACCATACGTCGAACAAGACTCATTCATGCAGTCTTTTATGCACCATGTTTATGCACCATGTCTTCAAATATGCAAGTTTTGGAAACTTTTAACAACTGAAAATAGAAACCGACGCTCTTGGGCTTGACTTTGGTCTCTCAAAGGTTGCATGTCCCTATGATTTCTTGTACTACTTATTTGCTAGCTTCTCCATTGCTCGTGGAATTAATGAAGTTGGGGTTTGTACATAAATTGTGTTTTCTCTTATTGAAGCATCTTTAACTAATTTTGAAATACTTCCTCACGCTTTTGCATGCCAAGTCTCTCCTTTTGGAGGTCGTTCCAAGATTTTTCTTAAATGTTGGCCCTGGTTTTCTTGTGTTTTTGGTCACTTGGTTGTTTATTAATTTCTTCGCATTGTTCGCTATTGCTGGAGCATCTCCTCTGTCTCCACACGCCTCTTAACTTCGTAGCAAAGGTTCTTTGGCTGATTCCCACACACAAGTTGCTGGTCCGACATCTCCACGCTTCCATTTTAACATATGTAACTTATATCATATCCTTTCCCTCACTAGCTATCATATATAACAAAATTCTTCTTCAAACATGAGTCGTTTAAAATCATTTCTCTCAGTTAGGATAACCTATAGAGATTCAAAATACATTTTGTAATAGAAAATAACCTCAATGAATCGGTTCACAAAGGAAGGAGAATTGTGCTCCACTTTAAATTCCAATTTCACCATTATTTCAAGCCTTATTTTCAAGATTTCCAATAACAAGGGGATCATATAACAAACTTCTCAAAACATTGGGAGCATAGATCATGCGACTTCGCCAGATTTAAAATTGAAAAAACATTCATTAATCTCCTACATATTTGAAATCTCTACCATCCTATAGGAAAACATGGAATGACCAATATTTAGTGAACTCTTGAAGTCTTTTTCGACTGTCCACGTAGGTCAGTCTGGGTAGGTAAAATTTGCTTGCTGTTTGCTTGAGAAAACGTAGATCTCAAAAAAAAAAAGAAAACACCTTGATTTGATCCTCCAATGCACTAAGTACCAACAACAAATTGTTGGAAATATGCATGTGATGCATATTTAATTCCAACTATAGCTTTTTTAGGAAAGCTAATTTTAGCTTTAGTCTTGCTTTTAGTTAAGTTAGCTTTATCTTATTTTTATCATTAGATTTAATTCAAATAAACTGCTTTTAAATCATGCATAGCATGCAACCTGCTTTTAAAGCATGAGTTTAAATTTAGAATGCTCATTGAAGAGCTGTTAGTGGGTGAGTTATTCTATTTAAATAACAGCAATTGTAATTGCTTTGTATGCACACACAAAGGTGTGAAATCTGCATAAGCAAGGAAGGATGTGCATTGAAAGCACACACATTGCACAACTTACTTGATTGTAAAGAGCTGAAGCTCGAGTATGATGAAGCTTTTATTAATGAAGATTATGCAAAGCAAAGTTGCTGGTTTGAATATTCATATGTTTATGCAAGCTATTTAAGTATTCTCGTTTTTATTTCTTTTATGTTGTTTGTTGTATAAGACTGCAGATTTTCTACAAATTGGTATCAGAGCAAGGTTATTCCAGCAGCTTATTAAATTGGTAGCAAGCTATGGCTTCTACATCCGGCATGCAGACACCGCAATTTAATGGAAAGAATTATGAATACTGGTCGTTGACCATGAAGGCGCTATTCAGATCTCAAGACGTGTGGGAGATCGTTGAAGATGGGTACACAGAGCCCGCAAATGCAGCAACGATATATTGCACTTTCTCAAGCAGAGAAAGATACTTTGAAGGAGTTACGAAAGAAGGATGGCAAAGCTCTTTTCTATATTCATCAGGCAATGCATGAAAGCATTCTTCCAAGAGTGGCAGCAGCCAGTCAAGCAAAGACTGCATGGGATACTTTACAAGTTGCATATCAAGGTAAGGAGAAAGTAAAACCGCAAGCTACATTACTTCGTAGAGATTTTGAGAATTTAGCAATGAAAGATCAGATTCTGTAGAATCATTTTTTACTTATGTAGTTGGCTTAGTCAATCAAATCAAATCTCATGGTGAGACTCTTGAGGACAGAAGGATTATTGAAAAATTGCTTAGAAGTTTGCCTACGAAATTTGATCCTTTAGTTGTTGCTTATCAAGAAACTAAGGATCTGAGTCGGTTTTCTATTGATGAGTTGCATGCATCACTAATCAATCATGAACAGAGGATGAATAGATCACATGCAAGTGTAGATCAGGCTTTTGCATCTCAGACAGGTAGTCGTGGCAAAAGAAGAGGAAGTTTCAACCCAAGAGGCAGAGGAAGAAGTCCATCCAGAGGACGTGGCAGCAGTTCATCAAACTCAAGTGGAAGAGGACATAATCAAGAACAGAGTTATGGTCAGAGACAAGATAAGTCTCATGTTCAGTGTCATTATTGTAAGAAGTATGGGCACTATGCTTATGATTGCAAGAAAAAGCAATATGATCAAGAGAGACAAAATCAAAATCAGGTTGGAAGTTCTATTTCTAAACCTATGTTTATTACATGCACAAGGATTGCTGAAGCAATACCTTCTTTATCCCCTATTGAATGTAATTTGTCAAAAGAGAGTCCATGTGATGTATGGTATTTAGATTCAGGTCATAGTAATCACATGACAGGTAATCTAGATTTGTTTTCTAGTTTGGATGATTCAGTTAAGAGTGATGTAACTCTTGGAAATAACAATATTGTGTCTGTGAAAGGAAAAGGCACGGTTAGTATTCTAACAAGACAGGGGGAGCAAACAAGTATGCAAGATGTTTACTATGTTGCAGGTTTGAAACATAACCTTATGAGTATTGGACAACTGGTACAGAAAGGATATCGAGTCTATATGGAAGACAATGAGTGCGTGATTGTGGACAAAGCTCCTAGCACTCAGTTGATTGCAAAAGTGAAGATGAGCAGCAATAGGATGTTTCCATTGATTTTGAAACCTGGAAAGAAGAAGAAATCAGATCTGTTTGCAGCAAAGTCATGCGTTAAGCCAAATCAGTCTTTTGTTGAGTCCTGCACTCAAACAGATGAGTCCTGCGCTAATGAAAATCAAGTCTGCACTGAAGGAACACAATCAGCTTTTCATTCAGTTATGAAGGATGAAACATGGCTTTGGCATCTAAGGTATGGACATTTGAATTTTGGAGGTTTGAATTTATTATATAGAAAAAATATGGTTAAAGGTTTGCCATTGATTCAGAAACCTGAAAGGGTATGTGAAGGTTGTATTTTGGGAAAGCAACACAGAGATTCATTTCCAGTTGGCAAAACAGCAAGAGCAAGTGCACCACTTGAGATTGTACATTCAGATTTATGTGGACCTATGCAGACAGCTTCTATTGGAGGTTGTATTTATTTTATGACATTCATTGATGATTACACAAGGAAGACATGGGTTTATTTCTGAGAAATAAATCAAATGCCTTTGATACATTTCAGCAGTTCAAGGCATTAGTGGAGAAGCAAAGTGGATACTACATCAAAGTTCTCAGAACGGACAGAGGAGGTGAGTATGTTTCTAATGAGTTTATGAATTTTTGCAGATATCATGGTATACACAAGCGTTTACTAGGTATACACCACAATGTAACGGTGTGGCAGAGAGGAAAATAGAACCATCATGGAGATGGCGAGAAGCATGTCAAGGCAAAACATCTTCCAAATGAGTATTGGGCAAGAAACGTAGCAGAACTGTTTATATTTTGAACAGTGTCAACGAAACTTGTTAGGAACATGGTTCCTCAACAAGCATGGACTAATAGGAAACACAGTGTTTCACATTTCGTGAGTTTTGGTTGTGTAGCATATGCACATGTACGATGAACTAAGGAAGAAGTTAGACAACAAAGGAGAAAATGTATTTTTGTTGGGTATTCAGAGAATACAAAAGCATACAAGTTGTACAATCCAAATCACTGGAAAGGTTGTGATCAAAGAGGATGTACGCTTTATTGAGAATGAAGCATGGGATGGAAGTATAGAGAAAATAAAGTGAGTATAAGAACATCTATTCCACATGATGATATGACAGATGAAACTTTAGAGCAACAAGCTATCTGTATCTACAAATCTTGGACATGCACCACAAGTCAGAAGACAAGCTACAACTCCATCTACAGTCAGGAGGTCACCAAGATTTCAGCCATCTTCAGCCATGCAAGAGACACCACAGGGAACACCAGAAGCTACTCCATCACCAGAAAGTAGTCCTGCATCGAATACTCCTGTGCAGCGGAAAACAAGAAGTCTAAGTGAGATTTATAATGTTGATACAACTAATTCATTTTCAGTTTTTGCATTATTTTCTCAAGCTGCAGATCCAATATATTATGAAGAGGCTATAAAGAATGAAGTTTGGGAAAAAGCCATGGATGATGAGATTGATGCTATAGAGAAGAATCAGACATGGGAGCTAATGGATCTTCCAAAAGGAAAGGACGTGATAGGAGTCAAGTGGGTCTACAAGACAAAATACAATGCTGATGGAAAAGTACAAAAGCACAAAGCAAGGCTGGTTGCAAGAGGTTTTACGCAGCAATATGGAGTTGACTACAACGAAACATTTGCACCAGTAGCACGTTTGGATACAGTAAGAATGGTTTTAGCAATTGCAGCTCAAAACAAATGGCCTATTTATCATATGGATGTTAAATCAGCATTCTTAAATGGATTCCTCAAGAGGAAGTTTATGTAAATCAGCCAAAGAAGGTTATGAGATTGAAGGTCATGAAGGAAAAGTATACAGATTGAAGAAAGCACTCTATGGTCTCAAGCAAGCACCTAGAGCTTGGTACAGATAATAGATTCTTATTTGATTGAGAATGGTTTCAGTAGGAGCAGCAGTGAGCCTACCTTATACACCAAGATAAATGAGCAAGGTAAAATTTTAATTGTTTGTTTATATGTAGATGATTTGATCATTACTGGAAATCTATCTACAGAGTCATTCAAATCAGCCATGAAGAAGGAGTTTGAGATGACAGATCTTGGTCTTATGCATTACTTTTTGGGTATTGAAGTTCAACAATCAGAAGGTGAAGTTTTTATCTCACAAGCAAAGTATGCAAGTGACGTTTGAAAAGGTTTAACATGTTGAATTGTAAGCAAAGCACCAACACGATTGCGCAGAGGTTTGAAGTTGAGCAAAGAGGATGAAGGATCATTTGTGGATCCAACATTGTTTAAAAAGTTGGTTGGAAGTCTTATGTATTTGACGGCCACAAGGCCTGATATCATGTATGGTGTAAGCCTCATATCAAGGTTCATGGAATCTCCAAAAGATTCACATTGGCAAGCTGGAAAAAGAATTTTGAGGTATGTACGTGGAACAAGAAATTATGGAATTCTTTATTCAAGTTCAGATGAGTTCAAACTCATTGGTTTTACAGATAGTGACAATGCTGGAAGTATAGATGATCGGAAAAGTACATCCGGCTATACTTTTCACTTTGGAACAGGAGTGGTTTCATGGGCATCAAAGAAGCAGCCCATTGTCACGTTATCTTCAGCAGAAGCAGAGTATGTAGCAGCAACAGGAGCAGCATGTCAAGCTGTTTGGATGAGAAGAGTGTTGACAGATTTACAACAGAAACAAGTGGAAGCTACACAGATTTTTTGTGACAACAACTCAGCCATAGCGTTGTCCAAAAATCATGTTTTTCATAAGAGGAGCAAGCATATTGATACGAGGTATCATTTCATCAGGGAGCTGGTAAACAACAAGGAAATTCATCTTGAATTTTGTAGATCTGAAGATCAGTTTGCAGACATTTTTACAAAAGCTTTAGCAAAAGAAGTTTTTGAATATTTGAGAGATTGTTTGGGAGTATGTGATCCTGCACATGGCAGATCTGAAAAAGCAAACACAACTCTAGAAGAGTGAAAGCTACAGTTTGAAATTAAGGGGGAGTGTTGGAAATATGCATGTGATGCATATTTAATTCCAACTATAGCTTTTTTAGGAAAGCTAATTTTAGCTTTAGTCTTGCTTTAGTTAAGTTAGCTTTATCTTATTTTTATCATTAGATTTAATTCAAATAAATCTGTTTTAAATCATGCATAGCATGCAACTGTTTTAAAGCATGAGTTTAAATTTAGAATGCTCAGTTGAAGAGCTGTTAGTGGGTGAGTTATTCTATTTAAATAACAGCAATTGTAATTGCTTTGTATGCACACACAAAGGTGTGAAATCTGCATAAGCAAGGAAGGATGTGCATTGAAAGCACACAGCTGCATGCACAGCTTGATTGTAAAGAGCTGAAGCTCTGAGTATGATGAAGCTTTTATTAATGGAGATTATGCACAGCAGTGCTGGTTTGAATATTCATATGTTTATGCAAGCTATTTAAGTATTCTGTTTATTTCTTTTATGTTGTTTGTTGTATAAGACTGCAGATTTTCTACACAAATATCTCTAACTTATTATCCAGTTACACGCTTGATGACCAACAACCTGGAGGATCACTACATATGTTTCTCTACACAACAAAAATAAAACAAAATGAAAATGATTAGCTCCCACTCTGGTTTGCAGGTGTTTCACACGCAGTCGCTGCGAATTGTAAATCGGTTCCAAAGAAACGTCAAAACAAGAAAAAGAGACGCATGTATATGGTGGGAAGTATCTGGTGGCTTTTGTGCATAGACGCACACCACATTAGGTCTAAGTTGAATATCCAAAGGAATAAACAACACACATAGTTGTCAAACACTCCACAAAGATTTGTTAGAGAAAAACTCCCGCTCCACAAAGGCCACCTGTCGCTTGAGCTGATCTCGATACCAATGATGTGAAATGAATTTCGATTTGATTCTCCTAATTTGACATAATTTCCCAAAATTTGACGTAATTGCCCAAAATTTGATTTGATTTCCCAAATTGGATCTAATTTCTCGAATTTTACCCAATATCCCATAATTTGACATAATGAGACCTAAATCGACATCCAAATTTGAAAAATTATACGATACCCAAACATGACACACATTCCCTAATGTTAACTTATTTCCCAAAATTGACTTTATTTTCCAAAATTGAAGTAATTTCCCAAAATTTGACCTAATATCCCCCAATTTCACTTTGAATATCCCCAAATTTGACCTAATGAAACCTACATCAACATCTAAATTTGATAACATAGATCGACACTGTAACACAACTCACATACCCATAGTTTTGACTTATATCCCCTATTTCACCTAATTTCCTCAAAATTGACCCAATTTCCTCAAATTTAATCTAATTTCCTTAAATTCCCCAAATTTGACCTAATGAAACCTCGCACCTGACACCCTAATTCGACAACTTAGATTGGCACACTAACATGACATTCATTTCCTTAATTTGACCCAGTTTCCCTAAATTTACATAATTTTCCTTAAAATTGAACTAATTTCTTTAATATTTACTTAATGTCCCCAAATTTGAACTAATTTTCATGACATTAATGTAGCACTAACATGACACCTTGATGTAACACACTAAAATGACTCCCTAACCTAACACACTAACGTGAGTCATTAACATGACACACTAACAAAGCACCCTAACATGACAACATAATATTACACAAAGAACACACCCCACTTATAGAACACCCTAACACAACACTCTAATGTGACATACTATCGCATCATTAACCCAATTTACCCAAATTTGTCCTAATTTCCAAAATAGAACTATTTTTCCCAAACTTGACTTGATTTCCCCAAATTTGATCTAATATCCCCAAATTTGATGTAATGAAACCTTAATCAATATCGGAATTTGACAACTTAGATCAACACTCTAATAAAACATGCATTCTCATAATTTAAACTTGTCTCCCTTAATCGACCTAATTTCCCCAAATTTGACTTAATTTCTCCAAATTTGAACTAATTTCCATAAATTTGACCAAATTTCCCTATTTCCCCCAAACTCGACCTAATAAAACTTCCATTGACACTCGAATTTAACAACTTAGATCAACAACCTAACATGACACACATTCTCCTAAATTCAACTTGTTTCATTTAATCTAATCAAGTTTCCCAAGTTTGACATATTTTCCTTAAATTTCCAAAATTCACCTAATAAAATCAATTTTGACATATAAACCAAATTTGACTTAATGAAACAATCGACAATAAAATTTGACAACTTAGATCTCAAACCTAACAAAACACACATTTCCCTAATTTTGACTCATTTCCCCTAATTTGTCCTAATTTCCTGAAAATTGAACTAATTTCCACAATATTTACTTAATTTGGACCAATTTAAACTAATTTTCACAAAACTAACGCGACAATTTAACACAACACACTAACGTGACATCCTAACATGACACCCTAACACGACACCTTTTCACAACACACTAACAAAGCACCTAACATGACACTGTAATATGACACACTTACACAACACCCTAATATGACACTTTAAAAGCAACACACTAATGCGAAATTGATCTAATTTCTCCATATTTGACCTAATTTCCCTAAATTTGATCTAATTTCCCCAAATTTAACCTAATATCCCCAAATTCAACCTAATATCCCCAAATTCAATTTAATAAAACATGATTTGGCATCTTGTTTTCCAAGACTAGAAAATGTTGAAAAATTTAATTTTTTTGAGTCATAGGTTTGTTCTTTGCATTCTTGGTTACCTTTGCCTATGTTGAGTCAATGTTCAAAGAGGAAAATTTGGGAGTTAGTCAAGTTTTTTTTTGTTTTTGGCATTGTTTTATTGAATCGAGAAAAATATGATATTTGAGGAACAAGAGGAATTGTTCCATTGCTCCATGCTTCTCTACCTTCCCCACCTCAATTAGACAAATAAGGTATTTCGGGCCTTGTTGACACATGTGATGTTATTCCCTCAGTCCTTTGTTCCCTGATTTTCAACTTATACGCCCAAGTGTCGCTTAATCAAATGAATTGGGCACTTCTTGAGATCGGGGAAATTTTCCCTAAGGTCATCTGTTCACCGATTCACCACTTCCTCCAACTTGATTTCCCCTATCGCCAAGTTAGGCATCTTGGTCCCGAGTGGAACTATGGGAGATTGTTCCCTATATCGTCTATTCTCCGACTAACCGATTTGCATGCGTTGAAAAAATTTTGTTAGATAAAAAGAGATTTCAAGCCCCTTTAGGTACTATTCCTTAGAGCCTTCCCATAGCCTATTCACCACTTTAAAACTTAAAACACAGAGATTTGTGGGACATGAATTCTATGCACCATATAAACCTCCTTTCACTTCATTTTGTCCACATATTCATGAATTTTTTCCGCCATGTTGTTTTACTACTCTGTCTTTTCATCTTGCATCTTAAAACACTCTTTTTCTCATTTCTACTTCATTTTAGGCCATTTTCAAAGATTCAAATTGCATTGGGAACGTTGAGAGGTCACCTTCCTACCCATCCAACTGGTAAGTGATTTCATCATTGTTTTTCCCACTTTTGAAACTTTTCTTATCTTGGTGCCCTTCCTTTCAATTCCCTCATAAATCTCTTACAAGAATCCATTTGTTTTTGAGTAAGTACTTAATTTAGTCAAAATGAAATTTCAATATCGGGTATGAACCCATTTCCTCTGCAAAATCCAGTCCTTGTAATAGGGGATATATACATTAAGCATATGGATCCGAATGAGTTCTAGACCAAAATAAGAGATGATAACCCAACTATACTGGCCCAAAGAATTTTAAGCAGTGGTTTAGCCCATGCAAGAGGTTTTCCCACCTCTATTCAATGTGTTGATACAATCCTAGCTTGTGATTCCTTCTTTGACCCACAAACCAACGAATTAAAATATCCCAAAGGTCGAGTTAATTTCACATGTTGGATACTCACCACATCAACCTGGCCCTAGGTATCCCTACTTTCAATGAATCCAAAGTTATAACTATGGCTGATGCTCAAGGTGATTTTAACATAACCCTAAACAAATACCGAGTCCATGATTTCTAGATCTTGGTCAAAGGTGAAAAGGAGATGGACATCCAAGCTTCCTAAAATCATCTATAGGGTGAATTTCATTGAAAACGTATTAGATATCATAACACTTCCGGCGAGGGTGATGGGTTTATCTTCTACTCAATAATTTCAAGACTAGATGTGTATATTCATCAATTTGATTTGTGAAGGAAAACAAACTCTGAATTGGGGTGAAATTATTTGTGAAAATTTAACCCAATAACTCACCCATGTGCATCAAACCACAACTTTTTATATGACTTCGTATCGGAGTTATACAATAGCTTGGTACAAAATCTGATTGGTCTATCAAATCAAAGTAACATACATAGTCTTCCTATTTATGAATTTTATACTCAATTAACCTATGAAAACAACAAAATTCATCACATGAGGGTTAATGATTCCTTCACAATGTTCTTAGTGAGATTATTGGAAGGTAATCTAACAAAAAGAGTTTCTAAGGAAGCTAAACACTTGAAAACTATTTATGTTAGTTTATTTATCGAGTTTTGAAGTTTTCATATATCAGAACAACAAGTTTTGAGGGAACTCCTTACAATCTTTGTATTTCTTTGCAGTGATAAAATTATTCTTGTTGAGATTTTCAGTCATCTAGATCTCCTTAATTGGATTTTTAAGACAAGAAGATATAAGGCATACAATTTCTCATATCCTTGGGAAATTACACATGTAAGTTTGCTCTTGATGCTCAAAATGTTGAGAGAACTATCTCTCTTTTTAGCTTGCATCCTTATCAGAAAAGGGCATCCTTTAATAGTAATAATTTCATTAGAAACAACCTCTAACTATATTATATGCATTTGACTACAATTGAAATTTGTTGGGTAGACTGTGAAGATGATTTTGACTTAAGAAAAATATTATATGGAAAGTTTTTGGTTTGATAAAATTGGATGTGCTTAAACTTGGATAAAGTGAATATCCAATGTAAAAGGATTTTGTTTGGCTTAAAACTAGGATTTTTGGTGAAATCAAAGGCTAAGACTTAAATGGTTTGATTTGATTTCCAAAGGGGTATATATTTAGATTTTAATATGATTTCTTTGGATTGGATTTTGACTAGAATTTTGAATACAAGTATTCAAGGTAGAATATGTAGATGTTGATAAGAATTGTTTTTTATTTTGAGTTGAATAAAGTGAATATCCAATGGTATAAGAGGTTTGATTTTGATAAGTTTTGTATTTTTGGACGTGAATGTCCAAAGGAATAAATTTTATGATTTTTTTTTGTTTTGGTAGAACACAAGTTCTAATCCAAAGGGATTTTGAAAAGCTAGTTTTGATTTTTTTGTTAGGATTTGATTTGTGTTTGTGGAACACAACCTAAAATTTCAAACTAGAATGTAATAAAAAGGTGTAAAAGGAGGTGTTTGTATAAACCAAGTTTTATGATAAAGCTTTCTTTGTTTACAAACAACAAGCAACAAGTTTTTATAACATTTTGGCTTTAAGAGGTAAAATTCATCGGGTAATATGTGTAAATTTTATGAATAATGAAACATACAAGATGTTATGAATGGATGGATGCAAGATGTTATATCTCCAAATAGATCCGTCTTTTTATATATCCCAGTCTTAATATAACAAATCTATATAGGGACAAAAATGGTAGAGGGAGCCCTTAGAATACCAAAAGAGACTCGTAAATTCATTACTAACCCACTTAGAGGAGTGAATCACCACGTCTAATGCATAAGATTTGTGAAAAGGTGGAAAGGTGATGGGGGAATGGTGTGAATGGTGTCATTATTACTCCCTAAATATTTATAGGGTTGATGCCACATACTTCGTTATTCAACTATATTAGGCGATACTAGTAGTAACCCCAATCATGAAAACATTACATGTACGAGGGGGAATGAGGTGAGGTAGATACCAAACATTGTTTGAGACTAAGTCTCAATTGCAATGCAATGCAAAATATGTTGGTGCATGGTGGTTTGAAATTCACGTCATCAATGAAATTTAAGCGGTGATGAAATCCACATCCACAATGTGCAAATACAAATGTATGAAATGTTTACAAACAAGGTTTTTTCCAACTTGAAAAGTGTAAATGAAAAACATAATGTGACAAGCTTTAAAAAAGTGTACCTTTGATTTTTAGCAAATTTTTACCAATTTTCAATTATCTTTGTTCAAAGAAATCTACATACACACAAATTATAAGTTTGTTTCTTGATTTAGTAAGATGAAGATCCTCTTAAGAGAAGAAGTCGTGTATAAGAAACATTAGCAGTTCTTGTTGCAAAACCAAGTGAATAGATATAATTAAAAAAAAACCACCATTTCTAATTCTCAAATTCACCCAAAGCAAGAGAAGAGAATACTTGGTTGGGTTAGATAAAAGTTAGATTAAAAAGCAATCACTATCACTTTTTATTCTCAAGATTATGTAAAGGATGTAAGAAAAGGGCATACACACTATGGATTGTGAAAGTAAAGTTCTCGAGAAATAAAAATATATTACTAGCGAGAATCGTTGTTGATTTTGATTCTCCAAATCACCCATAGGTGCAAGAGAAGAGAATACATGGGGTTGATTTAAATGAAAATGCAAGTTCAATACTTAGAAAATGAAAGTGAAAAAAACTTACATGAAGTAGAAATATTAGAAAAATTATTAAGGAAATTCTTAGGTTATGTTATTTAATCTAAAGTGACTAAAAACCATGAGAAAAATGTTGTAAAAAATAAGAAGGGATGATTTGTTTTAAATCTTGATAAAATTGTAAATATTAAAATTTTACATAGGAGTAGAAACATGGATAATAGAAACATAAACACACTTACTAGAGACAAAAATATAGACACACCTTATGGGAATGTAGACGCACTTTTTATAAACGTAGACGTAGTCAACACCATATAAATACACCTATTGTCATGGAGATGCATACATGAATATATGGAGACAAAATAGCTAAAAACATATTAGGCGAGCTATTTTAGCTAATCACATGCTAGCACATATAGTAAAATAGAAACACATATGAGTGAAAATAATAGAAAAAACATAGAGACGGACACATATAAAAATATGGTAGCGCATCTAATATTATATAGATGCGGGTGTTGAAATAAGGACACATGCATGGAAATAGAAACGCACTTCACGAGCAATACAGAGAATGGGAGTTCATGAAAATGCAAGGTACATGTAGGTGCACAAAAATTTATAAAAAGAAGAGATGATGACTGCTTTTTTTTTAAACTACTCAAAAATCAGTTCACCAAATGACTCGCAAATTGGTCAAGATTACCGCAAACATCTTGTTGGTTGGGAATTTCATCATGGATACAATCAATAGTCTAGGGAAGAAATTCCCTCCTCTTTATGGGGAGGTTCCTTATTTCAATAAAAACTTGAGAATCTAAATATTTACAAATATACAATCTAATCAAATCTGAATGAGGATATTGGTGTAATGGTGAATGATTCCATATTCTCAATACAGAAGACAAATAGGGAATAGGGTTTTAGAGGAAGAAACAATAGCTTATACAGGTAAGAAGTATGAATCAGGGAAACAAAGTTCAGGCTAACTCATTTATCAAGGATACAAGTATCCTCCTTGGTTGTGCAAGATTACCCACTATTGTAAAGGAAAGAAGTGAGAAGGCGGCATATAAATATCGTAGAGTTATATATTACTAATGCATGTAAAATATCTTAAGAACATGTGAGCTAATACACATGAAAACCCATAAAATATAAATGTGGATAGACACAAAGTTCTTCACATCACATTCTATGAATTGAACAAAAGTTTCACAATTCACATATATTAATCTTCACATTCACAAATTGTAGGAAAAGAAAGTAGAAAGAACACAGATGAGAGGGAAAATAAGTCTTCTTCTGTATTGATCAAAATTTTGTATTTACATTCCAGAGCACCAATATCCAACCCCTTTACAAATGAGAAGAAAGCCTTATATAGACTGAGGGAAGGATGTAACTAACTTTCTAACTAATTGTATTTTAATTAAGTACTAAACACTTAATTAGTTAATTACATAAGTTGGATTTATTTTACAATTTCATTTTCAAAATAATAAAGCCAACTTCAAAACATAACAATTAGATAGAAAAATATTATGAATTGGAAGAAGGAACATTAGAAAGTGGCTTGCACAACTGCAACCTTTATCTTGAGAATATGAATTGTAATTTGGAAACAACATCAGAAATATCCATGACCTTGGGAATGATTGTGTTTGACATGGCAGAAAACCAACTTCAAAGGAGTATTCCATCTCCTTTTCTATTCCACCATTTTGTAGTAGGCCCTTGGTGGCTTCCACAACAACATTATGTAGCTTAGAGAGTTCTTCCATTTTCTCCTTGTTGATTGATTCTGCCTTAAACCTTAATCAATGAATTGAATTTGGCCTTGACTTCTTCAACTAAATTTCTCTCTCGCATAATTTTATTTATAGAAATGCAACAAAGAGCTTTGTAGAGGTCAACAAAGATCTCTAATTTTAATTATTCTCCCTTTGTAACATGTTTATCAATTCACTTACATCTTCCTCACAATTTTTTTATCCATTTGACACTATAGACCCATTTCTTGGATAAGTTATTCTTAGAACCATCAAAGATATAATGAGACAACAAAATATTTTCATCAATAGTGCTCATGATAATGAGATATTGAATGTTATCAAACCAAATCTTGAGTTTTTGTAAATGGAACCGATTGTTAAACTGAATTAATCTTGGGCTAAAGAGATATTATCATACATATTGTATGCTTCATCAATAAAAATCAATCCAGAAACCAACATTCCTTGTATCAAAGCTTCAACAACTCTACCAAATGATGCATGCTTGTGAATTTCAGTTATGGCCTTAATATCATCTTTCAGAAAGAACAATTGTAGGAGGTAGTGAGGAGAGAGGAGTGGGATATAGAGGGATCTTATCAGTTGAGCGAAAGGACTTTATGAAGCTAGAGATAACTTGAACTTGTTCCTCTAGTTTTTCTTGAATTTTTTTCCCTTTCTCTACCCTCTCAATTACCTTTGAGATAGTCTCCTTGAGATTCTACACTTCTCCTTTAGGAGTGGATTCTCCAAGTGAAATTCTTGTCAACTCCAAGTCTGCAATAGTTATGTATATTTTTCATCCTTATCTCCCTTTGGTTTAGAAATTCATAGAATTATCGTCCCTTGTAATATGAGACCAAACTAGATGTTGTCTTAGCCTTCTTGGGAGGAGGAGGATGAGTACCAAATAAATAAGACATTGCATCAAAACCAAGAGCAAAAATATAAGAAGAAGCCTTCCTCTTTCTACTATCAATCATGGGTTGGACCCATGTGAATGAGTCATTGAAAGGTGTGTTGGAGGTGGTTCCAATGCAAGGACATTAGGAGGACCAAGAGACTGAGTAGTGGAAGCCCGAAAAGTAGGAACCTCAATAGAGGAAGAAGTTGGTCTTCGACATCAAGCTTGGGCCTACTAGCTTTTCTTGTGTCAAGTTCAATGATTTTTACTTCATCTTCACTTTCTTCACCACTTTCTTCCTCTTCATCATTCTTTTCTTTTTCTTCACCTCCTTGTTATGATTCATTATTTTGTTCCTCAGTTTCCTTACCTCTTTTGAAGATTGTGATACTTTTTTCAAGCACAAGGGAAACTTCTTTAGTTGATTGAGTACCAAATTTCTCTACCTCCTACGTATTATCTTTCTTCATATACACCTCAGTTGTTGAATCCAAAGGAGAGGAAGAAGGGGTTAATTTTACTATGAGTTCTTATAGAGGGGTGGAAGTTTTCTTGTGTGAAGTAGAGGCTTCCTAAGAAGAAGAATTATTCATTGTTTCCTTTTACTCTTTCACTCTTTTATCAAACCACTGCCTGGTCTTTACTAGATAAAGATTATTCACTCGTAAGGATCATCCTTCTCTTTTTGTGACCAATAAATATTTGGGATAGGCATATTCCAAATGGTTCCTAGATACTCAACAGAATACAAATCGCACTCATAATCCTCTAGGCCTTCGGGTATAGGGTACAATTTGATATTCTTGATCTTTTCAGAGTGACAATCTCCCAAATAACCTCTTTCTTATCTCATACTCATTTGGATAGTCTTCCCATAGTCCTCAATTTGGGAATTTGATAGTAAGTCATTCTTAGATGCTTGGAAATGAAACCTTTACTATCAAATCATGACCTCTTTTGATAAGTATGGAATTTGAAATCGAAATTGTCCTCTCCACATTCTATGCATATAAGGCAGATTTGCATGTGTAGTTTCCCAATGAGATAGGAAATGAATGCGAGTGATATTCTAGTCCCGTGCATTTTTGAAACACATCCAATTTTCTTTAGACTTCCACTAACACTAGTTTGTCATTACAATACATAGGAAATTTGTTGGGTAGACCTTCAAAACCAACCAACCTGATATATGAGAACTTTATGAACTGGATGAAGAGGATTCCATAGGTAAAAATCAATTTTCTTTCTTTTGCGAGATACACCCTCGTTATATTTCCTTCCCAAATCTTGACTATAAACATGGTATAGGCATCATTGAATCTCCTATGATGATTCTTCCTATTTTCATAAGTAAGATGAGGGTAAAACTCATAAATTGGTGCATTATTCTTATCATCTTGTGGTGACAATCCAACGCAGCTACTGTAGGTCGCAATAGTGTACATGAGATAAGATGTCATATAAAAGGTTTTACTTTGTTGCACATTCACCGATTTTCTCATAGATTTTCACAAATAATCTCTACCCCAATTCAAAATTTGTTTTCCCTCACAAATGATGTTAATATACACACACATCTAGAATTGGAATTCATTTGTAGAAGGCAAACCCATTAATCTTGCAAGTAGAGTGATCATATCTGACAGTTCCTCTTTGAAATCTGATCGTATAAGAGCTTGGGCAACTTCGAATCTCATTTCTTGTGGGATTTAAGCTAGGATTTGGCCACCATTTTTTTGTATCTATCTTTATCTTGATCAAAAAGGTTTTGAGCCTAAGCTTGCGTCAAGGTATTAGAATCCTCAAAGGTGGGAATGCCTAGGGCTGCGCATTTATGTAATTGACATCAAGTTTGGAGATTATTTGTCCTTGAGGGTCTTTAAATTATTTTGTTTCTAGGTCAAAACATGAAGCACAAGTAAAAATGGTGTCGGTGCATTGGAGGGAGAGGGGAAAATCAATGACATATGAAATTCCATTATTTTTAATACATTGGGCCATGATGGTGGGAGTATCTTCGGAAATACGAGCCCAAAATCCTCTAAATTCAAGTTTCTCACATCGCTATCCCCTATATTTAATACAAAGGTTTTCCAAGGAAGAAATATACTCATACCCCCATATTGGAATTTTAATGTGGAGGTGTGGGAGAAAGCTCGAGGAGAATGGAGGCTCAACAATGATTTAGGAGGTATTTTGAAAGAGATGATGGAAAACACACACTCGCAACCAAATTTGAACCAAGAGGACACAAAATAACTCACCTTTAGTACGAGAAAGAAGGAGCTTCCACGTAATGGTTCCAGCAATTCAAATTTTTGAAAATGGATAAAATTTGAGCAAAATATGGACAAAAACATCTCGTAGGGCATGTGAACGGAAAACACAAAGTGGACAATGAAAACTTGATTTGCAATGATTTAAAAATAAAAAATTTATCCCTTTTTATAGCAAGCGGGCTCGAAGATAGGATTGATTTGAGAAATCACGGTGAGATGTAGGAGTTAGCAACCCTTTAGGAACTCTTTAATAAATTTTTCTCAACAATGCGAGATATGGCGGGTATGCGGGAATAGAGGACCCGAGGGAATAAGTTCCTTGTGTTCCAAGAGTTTTGCATTGTCCATAGTGCAAAGAAATCAATTGGTTTATGGAAGGTTCAAGGCTATGGGGAATGGAGTGCTTCGTGGAACAAGTTCCACTCGTTCCAAAAAAATTCGCGGGACTCACATGATGCGAAGAAATTCGGTGGGGTGCGGAAAAAATGGAATTGTAAAGAATCAAGGGTTTGCGGAAGCAGATTCAGTTCGACTTAATAATCTCTGCATAATTATTTTAACATAAGGTTTTCGAGGTTTAGATGATAGTTTGGGAAATAACACAGTCTGAGAACCAAGACTCGGAGGTAACAAGTTTAAAGAGTTCCAAATTTCACCAAAATATCTGCAAATAAAGGGGTAGTAAAGCGGTGCGGGAGATAAGGAATTGTGGGTAACGATAAGCTCATAAGAACTAGTTCCACCGGAAAACAAAAATCGCACAATGTTATTGATGAATGGATTGCTTTGGGAAAACAAGGATGTGGGGAATGGGAGGAACAGAGAAATTATTCCTCTTGTTCCTCCAGGACCAGCAGATTTTAGCAAAGCACGAAAAAGACCCAAATCAACAAAAAAATATAATTGTTAGACATTTTCCAATCTTTAGACTTCACAAAAGCAATCAAGTTAGGGCAAAAGGGGCAACTTGATCAAAAATTCATAAAAATTTGAAAATTGCACATTTTTTTGGGTGAGTGGCAACACATCTCAAACAATAAGAAATTGATGTTAGAGCGATAAAAAAAAGTAAGAATGTGTGGGGTACCATGTGTGCCATATTGTAAACAAGAGAAAAATAAATAATGGAAGAAAACAAGCAATGAAATGCAAACCAAATCCTTCCTTCATGTTTCCTTGCAACCTCGGATGAGATGGCTGAAGCATGGAGTGAAGTACCAAGCTTGTTGAATCTCTTTTGATGGATTGTATGTGGATGCTCCAAATGTGACTTTGAATGGAAGAAACTTCATGACTACGAGAAAATGGATGAGTGATGAGCTTGATTATGAGCTTGTTGATCAAATGCACAAACTAACGGCATATGAATTTTGAGTGGCAATTGGACAGAGTAATACCGCAAATGCCTTAAGCTTCCAAATATGATTTTTGAGGAGATGAGCCTCTTATTTATAGTTGAAGGAGAGGCCATGGATTGAGGATCAATATTTGACTAAGTTGTAGGTGAATGAATGCATTTTCTTGATTTAGCATGTTGATCAGTGCGTAGCGTAAAATTTGAGTTTGAATAAGAATTTAAGAGGCTTTAATTTGAATAGTTGGCTCTTGAATTCTTCAATTGTACGTGCAATTTAACTTCCTCTTTTGTAGGGTTCTAGAACTTGAGTGAGTGAGCTAGTGAAGTGGAGATGAGTGGATATTTAGCTTTTATTTTATTTAAATATCTAATTAAATTAGCTAAGGAGTGTAAGTGTATTGTTTATGTATGATAGAATTAATTAAATTAATTATAATAAGATGCGGGTGAATATTGATTCAAATAACAATATCCAAAAGATAGTATGCAATTTTTGGGTATCTACACACACATTGGAGAACTTTGTCAACCATAAAATCAAATATTTAAATACTTAGGCCAAAAAAATCTCTTAAACTAATTTTATTAAATAAATATTCAGAACAATTTTGTAGTTTTGTGACTATAATTATTGTTATTAGAAATTTAATTACTTTTATTCTTGCTAAAAATTGAACTACTAAAAATTCAACAACAATGAAAGAAGAACAAGCGTCGCCCTCTTTTACAAGAATTGACTGACTTGTTCAACTTTCACCACCCATAAAATCTAAACAATACAATTTGCAGAGGTACTTCCCAAATCTGTGTTATTAAAGTGGGCCTGCTAAAACCAATTTCAGCTGATAAATTGCTTGAAAATCCAAACAATATGAGCACTATAATTAATTGAAGCGGCTGCAGTCTCTTCTGATCTGGCCTTGATTGCCCACCTTGACTCCAACGCGACCCAGATTCGTCATTGCTTGTATGAAGGCTGTATTAAAGTTGGAGGATACCTGGCAAAAACTTTCACAGTGTTTCTAGAGCGGCTGTCTGTGAACAAGACCTGATCAGAAGTGAAAAGCCCCTTTCCATTTACCAGGTTTTGGTAGTAAACGTTGTCAAATGTACGAGGAGTGGTAGGGTCCATGTTAATGGCAATGGTGGGATCCACATTCCTGGGACACATGCCCTGCAGTTGAATCGCATAAGTCTTGTTCAGAGTGGGGTCAATGGGGTTGCCGTAAATTCTGTTTGCAAATTGGTTGCAGTGAGAAAATCCCAATGTGTGAGCTCCTGTAAATAGACCAAGAAAAAACAGGCCACCTAATTAGTAACAAATTAAAGTCCTAAGGTTTTCCTAGGTATATCTTTTTAATAAATTTTTGGAACCATACTTTGTGATCTCATCCCAAAATCAGAGAGTGATTTGAAACTCATATTAACAAATTAAAACCTTAATTTTTCAGAGATAAATTTTAATCCATGTTTGGAATTACACTTTGTGAATTTATTGCAATGATCTGAAATTTACAATTGTTGATTTTATTTCAAAATTAGAAAATATGGTTTATTATTTGAACTGTCCTTATATTAAATAAAAGAGAGTTACATTAGTAAGGGTGACAAGGAAAACTCAGGGTCCCACACAAAAGTCAGTATACCACAAAAAATGTCTAAAGACAAACAAAAATTACAAAAATTACCAAAAAAAAACAAAGAGTACTAGAAATATGCCGCTGCTCCATAATTTTAAACTCACACTACATGATTTTATTTCAATATCACTGTGTGATTTGAAATACTGAATAAAAATTTATTATATATTGTTTTGCAAAAGTTCATTTACTAGTAGTAATAATATAGCATGCATACTAAGATAATCTTGGACTTAAATTAAGGATTGCAGAATTGGTTTGTGACCACCCCTTTTTAAGAACATCTCTTATATCCCATACTAAATTGTTTATAAATAACCTTTATCTGTTATATGCATCTTTTTCGAGAGAAAATCAATTATGAATAGCAAGATTATAATATAAATTATTTAACATTAATTTATATTTAATTTAGTATATATATATATATATAATTTGAAAAATATAATTTGTTATGTAAAATTATATGCGTATGTATATCTCTATATGTAAGTGTATATATATGTTTAATAATTTAATAATATAATATATGGTATAATATTTTTTTGAAAATAATATTATTTCAATAATCATAACATCTTCAAGAGTTTCAGAAAATTTATAGATTTATTTTGATAATTATTATTATTATTATTATTAAAATTTTCAAAATTAGAATATATATATATATATAAAATTTCAACAATAATAAATCAATTTTATTATTATTATTAACTTTTTAATGGTAATAACAAATTAGTCCAAAATTTTGATACAAACAAAGATACTAATATTAATATTATTATTGAAATAATATCATTTTAAATAATAAAAAAATTGTACATTATATATTATTATTATTATTATTTTATTAAATATATTAGAACTAATAATAATATCAATTATGTGTCCACCCCTTTTACATAGAAATTCATACTTATCAACTTCATTTATAAAATAGGTTAAAAACAAGATATAGTCACATACTTCTATATATCTTTTTTGTTTTTGGTAATTACCCCATTTTCATTATTTTTATACCCTCTTTTATTCTATCATCTCTATTTATATTGATATGACAACATGTTAATTGTAGAGCCTAATTAAAGGTTAGGAGCATCCTAGGCAATAACTAGAGTGGATGTCCTTCTCACAATTTTAATTAATATTGTTTTCCATCAAGCTCATAAAGAATAGTTGACTACATTATCACATTTTAAAATTTGTATCAAGATCATAATAAATCACAAGTTTAGAGAAATTGCTATACAAAAAGAATAAAAAAATCCTATAAAATTATCGCAGAAAGAAAATAAATATTCTATGGATGGAGAGTATTTAAAGTAAGAGGTGCTCGGAATGTAAGAAATACAACCGAGAAAACTCTTGTTTTTGTTAAGTAATAAAAATACTTATGTATCTCCAACGATTTTGTGAAGAGTGGTATTTGGACCAAGCTTAGTGATTCCTCCACAAAATATATCAGGGATTTCCCCAGAAGAATAGGAATAGAGTCTCTACTAGCTACACTAGTGATATTATAAAAAATACATGAATGTTTTTGTAAAAATATTACACACCTATATAACTGGAGTTATTTTATAGAATTGGTAACAATACAAAAAAATTATAAAAATTCGGTAATATGTCATATTTATTTTTACTTACAAAATATTATAATACCTTTATATATTATAATAATATCAATAAATTGATGAATTACCATTAAATCTTAGATAAATTATATTAATGATAAATTATAAAAATAATCTATAATAAGAAAAATCTTTAAATTCAAATACTCTAATCTGCGGACGCCCTGGACACACCTAATTTATCTATGGAGATAATCCGACTAACTAATTGCAAATTGAAGAAACTTCAATAACCAAAATAACTATACCTTGTAGGTGTGGGAAACATTGATTGTGGACAGTTGAATGTCAAATATGAAGACCAAAAAGATTACACTTTACATTTGAAAGAGAGATGGTAATCGGGGTTAAATTTGACGGCCGTTTAGACGTTTTTCGTGATTTTAGACGTAAAATACTTGTAAATATTTTATCTAACTGTCACATGCGACTTGCACATTTAAAACGTGACCGTCAATTTTTATATAGGTTTGTATATAAATTATAAAAATATATGTAAATATATATAAAAAGATATAATAAATATAGAATAATTAGTAAAAATAACATTATTTTGTGTTTTTGAAGGGCAGTATTGAAAAATTACCGTCACCTGAAAATTGTTTGACAGGCATAGGTGGCCGTCAAATTTAACCCCTGATGGTAATACTCTCATGAAATTTCAAAGGATGATGTCACTCATGGAGTGAGGCTCACGTTACAATGAATCCAAAGGAGTAGGTTTCTTTACAGCCTAAGGTGATAATCACGGGAGAATCTGCCAAAAGAAAAACTTTACAGCCAAGCAGAAAAGACAAAAAACCGACGATGAGGATATGGAATCTGTCTTTATCATTTTGTTGAACATTGGACAACAGTTAGTGTGATTCGATGAAGGATAGGGATTTAATAGAGAGGAAGGAAAAGTTATTTTAAGCTTCACGATGGTACTTAGGACAATTGTTTGTAGCTATTTGGATTGTTTTTATACATTATTATGTTTAAAATATATTGTATATATATCTTGTTATTTTCAACATTATATTGTATAATTTATATATATATTTTTAGTGAAAGATTTTATCATTTAAAATATTTATGTATATATAAATTATCATATAATTGTTTAGATTTTTTTACATATTATTTTATTTAAAATGTATTTTATATATTCCATCATTTTCAACATTTTTTCCAATTCTATATATATATTTTTATATACTGAGTGAAAGACCTTATTGCTTAAGAGCAGAGTATAGAGTATAAGATAACTGTTGTTTAGGGACGACCCTAAACATCCTACAGGTTCGTGATGGGGTCCCTGCAAAATTGAAATAGTGGCCTGCATTGTGTCAAGGCAACCGCCGACCACTACGCCAGATTTTTTTTTGGGAAAATGTTATGAAAAAATTAAATTTATTCGTGTATGCGAACGTACGTGAAACTTAGGTAGATCGACTGGTTAGATTGTCTCACACATTATTATGTTTAGAATACACCGAGTATATGTCCCACCACATTCGACACTGCCCACATATATCCTCATTAAGTGAAAGACCTTACCTAAATTATATTCCAATTTCCAATTTTTAAATATGGGAGAGGAAAATCCAAGAGAAAAATTTATCAACCATAACATTCTCCTGAAATATGACTTGGGATCCAAAAAGGCAAAAATTAAAACAGATTTTGTCGATAAAGTTAGAAGGCGGTGTGATGAGTTACCAGATAGAGCAATCACGTCTGCCTGAGTTAAATTCTTTTGGTTGAAGAGTGATACCAGTTGGTCGAGATTGAATGAAGCCTTTGGCAGGTTTCCAGCGACTCTGGATGCTTGGGATATGGTTCCATCTCTTCTCCCTAACTCCACAGTGTATGATGGGCCTCCAGCCTGCAATATATAATTCAAGCCCCAAAAACATTAAGCTCTATTACAAGCAATGATCAATATTCAAAGCAGAAAAACTAATGATTTAATTTCCCATATTACAATATAGGAAATAATTTTGATTCTTGAACCATATAGTCATTTGTATTGTTAAGTATGGCTTGCTGTGGAATGTCTGTGGTAGAAACAATTTATGATGTTAAACATTGTATCTTATCGAATGTCTATGGTAGCAGCAATTGAAGACTAAAGGTACCTGGTCCTTGAAACCAGAAGGTAATCTAATGGTAAGAGAATCATGAATCCACAGTGAATATTACATTGAACAATTTTCGCCCTAAAACAATTCTTTTGCCAAGGAAGTTCAGTTGAACTCGTGTACATAAAAGAAGAAAAAGAAAAATGACACACTTTTCTATATGAACAATTGTGCACCTGATTAAAGGTTCCATGTCCATGAACACAACTATTCAATATGGTTTTTTGTGTGTCAAATGTCAACAGCCCATCCCTGGTTATGGGTTTATGGTCCTTGCATGTCTCAAAACCAATTGGGTTTCTATTTTACATATTTATGAGGACTACTCACCAGTTTTACGACATCTCTTGTAGCAATGGTCAGGATATCAGCACAAGACACGATACTGGGGCACACTTTCTCTACAGCTTGCTTTGCTTTGATTACAGTATCAAACCCATCACCAGCCAGGGACAAGTTGTCTTCAAAGTCCTTCTCTGCCTTATTGTTCGGAGTAGATTGGATTATCACAGAGGCATCACATCCCTGCCACACACAAAAGAAAACACCAAACATATTCACATTACTATATTGCTTACATTCATACAAAATGCCATATCAATAAATACATGAAATGCTTCTTATGTTTCAAGCTACTAGAATTTTATTCCTATAAAGAAACATGACGTCATGATTGAGTAAAACGTGAGGAAATTCAATCCATCTCTTGCTTACCTCAACGAAGCAGTCATGGAAGAAAAGCCTGAGAGTGCCAGGGACTGTCACAAACGTCTGTCTGAATTTCTGACCAACAACATTCTTTACAATGGCCTCAACATTGGGACAAGAATTGGAATAAAAATTCTGACGGAGTGTAGTTGATTGAGCCGACCCTTTACTAATGGGCATTCCCAACAAGACCAACAAGACCAGGCTCAACTTAACACATTCTTTTCCACCCATGGTTTAACAGTAAATCAGGTGATCTTCTAGGCCAGTCTACAATAGGTCTAATGGACTCTAAAAATAGACAAACTTAGAGCAACTTAATCTTCAAAGATTGAGATACTCAGGTTCTAGGCTAAACAAGTTTATTCCCTAGATCTCCAAGTTCCCTCGATAAAATAAATCAGATCTTTGACTGCAATCCTATCTGTGATGATGTGTCTTGTAGAATTTAAATGTGGGACCAAATAATAATTACACAGTTGATTCTAGAAATTTTTCACAAATCAGAACATCTCCACTACACTGTAATGCAATACCATATAATAATTACCTAGTTGATTCTAGAAAATTTTCACAAATTAGAACATCTGTAACGCAATATTATAAACACTCATTCTCTCTCTTTCCTATCAAAGATTGTTGATGAAACCCAAGACTCTGAAGTTTTTCACATCTGAACAAATTCCTGGCTTGAGCAAAGATATATATATATATAAGAATGGAAGTAAGTTGCAGGAATCTTCAGTTCCATTAAATTGTGATAGCTGGCTTACAAAATAAGTCAACTTCATAAAAGAATTGATTACAACTAAGGATATCTATCAAGTAATCTCGTAATTTATGTATTTTTTTGCATATAATGAAGACAAATCTGTATCCACAACATGTTTCCAATCAGAGATACCGTGTGCAGAACGTTGGATAACATGCATGGAGATTTATTGATTAAAGAAGGTTATTTTTAAGGTACTGTTTATTCAAAGGTCAATAAGAGGGAGCTGTCTTGAATACGTCCAAGAAAGATGACAGTTTGTTGCCTCTCGTGGGCGTCTTTAAACAAAGATTTTCTTTGCAGGAAAATGTGGTTCCATATGAATTGCCAGCTTGTACTACACTTCTCCCACTGTGAAATCCCTGGAATTTGTCTTTTACTGGTTCTCACATAGAACATGTGAACTTTCATGAGATGTTTCTAACCGGAAATAGTCACGGGATACGCTCTGACTTCATTTTTTTAAGCACACCACTTCCCGGATAATCAGCCTTCTTAAATTATTAGACAATAATGTTGTTAGTACATGGATTTATTTTTAAAATACAATTTCTATTTGCATTATAAAAGCGTCAACTAACGAACTTTAACCAAGTTACACGTGGTTTTCTAAAATAATAATAATTATTAATATTAATATTTGGTATTAAGTGAGATAATCCAATATACTTGATAGGATCGATAATTGTGATAGAACGTGTTTATAATACTACTGATTTTCAAATTAATGTATTCATTTTAGATATATTCAATATTATTAATTTGGTAGGGCATAACTGAATACTGTTAGGCTTTGAATTTTTTTATCTATACAAATATGTATTTATATCTTATTGTTTATTTAACATATTTTATTTTTAAGATATGTTCTTATCATGTATAATATTTTATAAGATTTATTATGTGTTCTATTATAATATATAAAATACCAAATATATCTTAATATATAATTAGGATTTTATGATTGTCTATTCCTAATATAAGATCTTTTAATTCAATTTTTTTCTCTATATATTGATATAAACATAAATTACAAGTTAATTGTACAAACAAGTGATTGAATGAATCACAAACCGAAAGTCACATCGGTAATGCCTAGAAAGCTAAAAACTAGTTTAGCATATTAACAAGTTTTTCACTTAAAAATGGAGATATAATAACAAGGCACTAAAGAACATTATGTAATGGGAGCCACTGACCAACATAGATGGAGGAGGAAGAGACTCATCGGGTTTATCTCCGCAACCTCCCCATCAACTACCACGTAGGTTAGTAGCATCCCATGAGTTCCACCCATCATCATTGTCTTTTTCTTTATCTTCTTCATCATTAACATTTATGTTATCATTACATCGATGGCATTCCCCATGGGAAAGGGCTTTGCGGACATTCACGGGACTATGTTAAATTTGACGGCCTAAATGACGTTTAGCTATTTTTAACAATTTTATTTTTTTAGTGGTTATTTTTGCAGATTTGATATTTTTAACAATTTTATTTTTTTAGTGGTTATTTTTGCAGATTTGATATTTTTAACAATTTTACTTTTTTTAGTGGTTATTTTTACAGATTTGATATTTTTAACATTTTTTTTTTTTGTAGATTTGCTATTTTTAACTATCCCTCTAAAACAAATAAGATATATTGTTCGCTCGACCTTATTTCATGTCTCTGTTGTGTTCGTTGTTATTTTCCCTCTTGTTGAGGTTTGGCTACGGATCACCATCATCCTCATACTCAATCGCTGCAATACAATACTACTTATCATCTTCATCTTACCAGGAGTGTTTGTTGAAGGCTTTCAAACCTAACTGTTTAGGAATAATGGACGCATCATCAGGTCAGTTTGTTTTTTTCTTTGTCTCTCTCCCTTAACTTTGTTTTTTCATGGCGATGGGAAGTATTAGAATTTGCATATCTTTTAATTTGTTTTTTGAATATTGTTTGTTTTTGGAGACGCGAAATTTACCATATAGAAATGGATATGTTCTTTGAACTTACAAGGAAAAATTAAAAACATTGAATTTGTAGAAAAAATTGTGCAAAAAAACTTTAAATGATATTATTGAGACCCTGATTCAGTAAGTCACGTTTTGCACTTAGAATACTCTGCAATTGTTTTTGGAAAACCATTAAATCGATCGAACTCTATCCATATCGCCCAAAAATTGACCAAAATCAACATTAATTTGCATTAATTGTTTATGGTTGTTGTTCTTTATGTTCTTCCTTGAATTAAAACTCCAGGAAGAACTTCTCCAGGCATCCAAAAATACATGCCCTCAATTTTGCATCCACAAACTTTATGAAACATTGTGAAGTGCTTGGGGAAAATTTGCAGACTTGGTGAGTCTTGTTTCTAGCCTTGATAAGGCATGTTGTTTATCATTATTTTTTATGCATCTAGCTTTAAAGTTGATCAAGTTTTTATGAATGTATTTCCTTGGGTTGTGAGCTCAAAAAGTGGTTGTTGTTGCTATGTTCTTTCTTGAATTAAAACTCCACAAAGAAATTCTCCAAGCATCTAGAAATACATGCCCTCAATTTCACATCCACAAACTTTATGAAACATTGTGAAGTGCTTGGGGTAAATTTGGTAGACTCGACGAGTCTCGTGTCAAGACTCACGAGTCCCGCATCTGGCCTTGACAAGGCCTGTTGTTTATCATTATTTTTTTAACATAAATTTAAAAAAAGAACAAATTTGAATTTTTTGAAGACTTCTGAAACCCATTCTACAAGAAATAGTCATCAATCATAGCATAGCAGGCTCTGGAAGCATGCTTCAATCTATACAACACCTTTTTGAGGCAACACAGTAGATGCATTTTGCTCTCTTTTGCATATCCACATGGCTACTCCATATAGACTTCCCAAGTCAATTCATCATTAACCAAAGCATTCTTGACATACAGATGATGGACATTTTACTTAAACCAGGAAAACAAAGCAAGGACACATCAGAGGGTGATCGCTTTAGCCACAGGTGTTAAGGTTTCTGCATAACCAATTCTTTTTTCACTTGTGTACTTCAGCCACTCATCTGGCATTCGATGGCAGGTTCCCCTTCTGATTCACACTTAGTCTTTTAGATCCATCTACACCTAATAGCTTCCTTTCCTTCTGATAATTATGTCCTCATCCAAGTATATTCATGTGAATTGGTTTGATTTCTTAATCCATTTGCAAGTCTCCCCTTTGCACCTCACTTGCCTCAAAATTGGAAGGCTCCTCTATAGTCAACACTTGAGATATGAATGCATAATTAAATGTTTTGCACGCTCATCTTACTGCCTCTTCCCTTCTTGCTCAAGAAGTTGTGTCTCAAACAAAGCTACAAGTATCATTTTGGTATACTATTCTGTCAGGGATTTGCTGCAATCTCCTTATACGCCAGCTCATCATTGTCATGTGCAATAGTACTCAACAAATACGACATGTTATTTTTCCATTGAAGTGTTGGAATTTATGGATGTTATTTTTCCCCTGTACATTATGTTAGCATACACAAGGCATGTGAATCTGTATGATAAAATGCCTCAATGAGATGTGATCTCATGGACTTAAATGATTGTAGGATATGCATAAAATGGGTTTGTTGAAAATGCCTTCAAAAATTTTAGGCAAATGCATTTGATAAGTGCAAACCCAACCACAACAATCTTTTTCAGCATACTCCCTTTCTATACCAACATGGGAGCCTTAACACAAGGTATAAATATCCATCAAAGTATAATGGAAAGTGGATTTTTGTTTGCAAAATGCCTCAAACAGATGCGGTCTCATGGAATGCCATAATTGTAGGATATGCACAAAATAGCTCTGACAATGATGCTCTCAAATTCTTTGAGGTAATAAGGCACTCTACAATTTACCCTAGCCATTTAAGGTTCGTTTATATTTTCTTGCATATTTTATCTCATTTATGTTTCTTGGATAGATAAATATATTAAAGCACTAAGTGGTTCTATAAATCTACTTTGACATCAACATGTCACATTCACTACATTCTCAAGAGTGAGTGTTGACAAACTTACATGTCTCACTTGCATTTGTATTCAATTATTACACAACTAACTATTATTTAACATCCCTTCTAATGTACTTTGGAACATTTTTGACTTTAATAGAAAATCATAATTGTCAAGCACACCCAAGGGGTTAAATTTGATTGTCGTTTAGACGTTTTTCATGATTTTAGATGTAAAATACTTGCAAATATTTTATAAAACCGTCACGTGCGACTTGCATATTTAAAATATGACCGTCATTTTTATATACATTCATATGTAAATTATATTAGTATATATTTAACATAGATAAATAAATATGAAATAGTTGTTTATACATCTTATAAGTAGTGTATAAATACCATTGTTTCATATTTTTGACCGATAACATTAAAAATTTACCATCACCTGAATATTGTTTGACAAGCATCTAGGTGGTTGTCAAATTTAAACCTTGATCACACCCCTTATCTACATCAACTACAAAAGAAATAACTATCCCTCTAAATCAAATAACATATTCCGTTAAGGCGTTCACATTGCATTTTTACATATGCGATTTCTAGTTAAAAATATCTAGCACCAAGCAAGGGAGCTTCCCTCGTAGATGAGTTGCTAAGCCAACAAAGTCTCATCTAGCATGGCCTTTTCCACCACCTTTGCAACCTTGACATCTACAAGCTGGAAAAGTATACCCCTACTTACGAGTGAAACTTCAACATCTTCTATGAGAGATATATTTTGCATTAACCACAACCATGGCCCTGAGAGGTAGAATGATTTTGAGGTGAACATGAAGGAACTAAATTAACATCATAAGGTGCATTTCCTAATGATTGAGTAATTGCAGGAGGTGTCTACCTCCGAGTGGAATTTCTTCACTCCCACTTGAATTTGGAGAGTAACTCTAAAAAAATAAATTTATTTATTTAGTTTCATAGAATAAATCTTTAAGAGAGATATTATTGAAGTTAACATCTTCTCTTACTAAACTATAGTGACACACTAATATTAAGCTACCCCTAAATAGCCAAGTAAAGTTGACACATTAACGTTACATGTTACAATAATAAATTTATTTATTTATTCATAACATCCCCCCCTTAATTCACCATGGTCTCAAGAAAATATGAGAAATATTCTCCGAATGCCTCAAATTTATCCCATGGGTGAACATGAAGTAACTCGACTAACATCATAAGGTGCCTTTCCCCAATGAATGAGTGATTGTGGGAGGTGTGTTGTCTCCAAGTGGAATTTCTTCACTCCCACTTGAATTTGGAGAGTAAATTTAAAAAATAAATTAAATTTGTTAGTAACATAGAATAAATATTCAAGAGAGATACGATTGAAGTTAACATCTTCTCTTATTAAGCTACGGTGACACATTAATATTAAATTGTCCCTAAATAACCAAGTAAAGTTGACACATTAACTTTACATTACAATAAGAAATGAATTAATTTATTCATAACATCCTCCCCTTAATTCACCATGGTCTCATGAAAAGACGAGAAATATTCTCCAAATGCCTCAAATGTATCCCATTTTAGTGATTTGGTGAAGATATATGCACATTGTTCTTCTATTGGGTAATAGTATAGCTAGATGTTGTGTTGCAAAACATGCTCACATATGAAATGATCATGTACCTCAATTTTCTTTATGCATTCATGACACACTAGGTTGTGAAGAAGCTTGATAACATATTCATTGTTAAGATACATGAAAATTGTTTCACAGACAACTTCTCTTATAGTGTGATATTTATATTTAGTGGAAGATCGAGAAAAAAGTATTGTTTATTGTTACCCCCAAGATATTGGGCTAGATTCTAAAGATAACATATATCCCGAAGTGGATTTCCTATTATAATTTATTTCTACATGATCTTATTTTAAATGCCTTGATAAGAAGAACTAATCATTCTTATTATATTCTAGGACAACTTCCATAGTTTCTCTTATGTACCTCACAATTCATTTTATTTCTTTCCAAGACCGATTTTCATATTTTTTATGATCCATGAGGGACAATTGATATCCTAGTTGATGTTTTTCCTAATATAATTCAAGTAAACAAGGATCCTAATTAATTGATAATAAAGAGAGACATTTACTTCGCAATGATGGATCAACGCAAGACAACTAAATATTTTCCTTCATGGGTTCAACAAATGGTTTGTATATCATCTAACACCTCTTGAGCATTGTCTCGAGAATATTTCATTTGGACATAAAAATGTGGTGTTCCTTTTTCTATACTTCCATCCTAGGACAATAGAGCAAAGTAGCTAGACATCAATAATGGAGAATGGTGAATTAAGATCTTTCTTCGTTACATTAATCATATTCATTGAGCTACCAGGTGATGACTAAATAATTGATATAGATAATAACAATTACATTCTCCCCTAATTTTTAGGTAAATATTGAGATCATATGGATTAATTTGTAACTTATGATGAATAATATGTTCATCACTCTTAATATCTTTTGTAACACCCCATAATTTACTACCCATCAAGCAATAGTAAAACTGGAAAAAAAAAAATTGTTGTTTGACACACCCGCTTACTACCATTGCATTGATCACATGACACATAACACTAGGCCGAGTCATAAAATTTACACTTATAGTTGCATTAATCCAAATGAGCACATAACTTACATAAAAACTTTCTAATGAATTGTATTCCCTTACTTAAGAATGTAGACTACGAAGCATAGCTAATGTCACCAAGACGCATGATACCAACATCTCAAACAAGGTTCATTTTCTTTTCTAGATTCTTTCATGAGTTAGTTTCATACTAGGAATGATTCATAGGAATGGTTGGATTATTTATGAAATCCAAATCGATGATGATGAAATAATACTTAATTGTTTATGTTTACACTTTAACCAATTTACAAGGCAAATCTAAGTGGGATTAAGCATGCAATAGGGTTTACCAACCCCATTGATCTCTTTAGATACTTCCCCATTATTCTTGTACCCAATATTGTGGGTTTCTTAGTTCGAGGAATAGTTTTCATATAAGCCACTAAAAAAAGAAACACTCATGATGAAAGACGCCATGTAAGTTTCATAATTAAGGTTCTTGAGAAATCTAAAAGTATGAGACACTCCACATACTCCTCTTTTCATGCCACACTCTATAGCCATTCCATTAATATAGTTCATCTCACACTCAATTCCAATATCTAACATAGGATTAAAATTTCATTTAGTCATTCATATCTCAACAACATTTTTATGGTGACACCAAAAAAATTGACTTACCTCAAGCCATTAGTAAGAGTGGTAAAAATCACCCACTTCACTCTTTTAACAAAGTCTCGTGTTTATCTCCTCATAGGAAGGTATGGTTGACCATGGTGTTAGATTTTTAGTGGTTTTCCTTGTTCGTTTCCATGTTAGGGTAGGATTTCAATAGAAGCTTTGACAATTTTACATTATAATCGGACATACAAAAACGAGAAAGAAGCTCCTCATTTTTCTTTGAATAAAAGTTAAATTTGGTTTAATTTTAATTTAAGTAAGGATTTTGAGAGAGTGAGGAAGCATGAGGATCTAGAAGAAATTTTTGCACATCAAGAATTTGCACTCAAACTGAGAAGTGAAGTAGCTCTAAGATCAAATCAATAAATTCAACCATAAGAAAATTGTGCACGCATAAAAAAATAGGTCTAGCATTCTCATAGATCAAAAATAAAAGGTACAAATAGGAGTGTTGTGTAACTCCCATGCATGAACCATCATACCTCCATAATGGAGAAGAGGAGTTACTTTCTAGAAATGGAATGTAACTCTTATATGATGCACACTGACACATATGAAAGATTCTATGATGGAATTTTTCATAACTCCTAGGACACCTAATGACCTATGATCTCACCTAAGTGAGATGAATCACCTAGTGAGGTGGTAATTCACCTAATTAATAAATAAAAGATGGAAAATACCACTCACACTAATAGGTTCCCTTTGGTGTACTAATGTGAGGGGATTCAACCTCACTCTATTGTTTACTAGTGCTTGTTTGATAACCTTTAACATCACAATTTGCATTCAATCTAATTTCACCCACAAACCCATGTAACTGCATTATTTAGTCACCTCCAATATGACTTAGTTTTCTAAATTTATCCATACAATTGTATCGTTTAGACACTTTCATTCCTCATGTTTTCAAATGTTAAACTATACCATTTGAAAAGAATGTCATACATTCTTGCACACATTCAAATACCTACTACTAGGATTCTTGGGAGTGTGTGTGAGGGTAGTGACAATGTACACATCTTGAAAAGGTTTTTTAAATTGTATATTGTTTAATGAGGTTGATCAATATAATGCACTCCTCCTACTTGTGTCAAAATTGGATAGCCACTTCTATTGGTCTCCACTTAAGAAGAAGACATATGATTATCATATAGTCTAAAAATATTCTTCATAAGGCTTACTAGATTAGGGTGCTCAAGTTGAATTTTAGGCTATAATCCAAATGGAGTTTAACCATTTGCAATCCCAACAAGGGGTTATAAATTTTTTTTTCTGTTTAGGTAAAAATCACAAGGCGTACTCATAAAGCATTTTTTTCTCTATCTTTAGTTGATGTTAAAATGTGCATCTATAACTAAGGACATCCTCACTACTTATGGCCTCTATATCATAAAGACAACAACACATATGGGAAAACCACATGAAAAATTACTCTTAACTCATTCTTTTCATTTAATTTATTTCCTTCCTAATTCTATAATGATTTGTAACTCACAAAATGAAAAAAATCATTATTATGCACATGTGCATGCTATATAAATGAAATTTTAATTTCCATTTAGTTAATACATTTGTTCCCCTAACAACAAATAACCTAGAATAAGTATTACACTCACATCATAGTACCCAATTCAAAAATCCTAATGTAATATCAATTTCATACCTATCCCATGAATAAATTATTTATGTTTCCCCTTATAACAATAATGTCTATTTATCCTTTCCAATTACATTGCATTCAAAGATAACATGACATTACAAAACCACGAGTAACCCTAATAAGTTATTTTTGTCGAGGGTACCTACATCTAAAATCATGGTCATCCCTAAAAGATGTCATGAAAATATTATACAATCTAAGATGTTTCATGAATGCATATGTTCCATTCACAATGATATCAAAACTATTTTCATGTAGTTAGAGAGGGTAAGGAATCCATTTTCAGTTTAATTTCATTTCAACTTTAGAGAGAGGGGAGAGAGAAAAACACAATATTATCTAGAATCAAAATTCTTTAAGAAAGTGACTAATAGAGGTTCCATACAATCTTATGAAGGTTTTCTAGGGTATCTTAGAAATTATTAAGCTTAAAGGGGGTCTCATAATAGTTTTCTAGTTAATGTTGCAAATTTACTAAAGTGACCAATTTAGTCGGAGTGGCTATGAAACCGAGTTTGAATAACCAATTTCCAAGTCTCTAACACAAATTGAGTCAACTCCCATCCATTTCACTACATGTAGAGAAAATCTCAAAGTCAATGAAACTCATTTCTAGAAACCACGGTTTAATTTATGCCTACCTTTCTAGAGTTGATTACGGTTAAAGCACCAATTCGTTCTCACTACAGAATGATAAGTGGACTACAAACCAAACTTGAAAAACTAGTTCCCAAAGTATTTTCTCAAAACTATAAGTTTATTACAATTTTCACACTGAAACTCTAGAGATATTGTGTGCGAGATATCAATTTCCCCACACATCTCCATAAACCATGAGCTAACAATAAAATGAAATTCTAACTTTTGGTAGTTTCTCTATGCTAAAAAATGATCAATTGGGATCCAAAACGCATGTCATTAATGAATCAAAAATCATCGAATTTTTTTAAAGGTTAATGTGAATTTTCATGTCACTAGGAACATGGTCAAACCTTTACTTCTTTACTATGGGGGTTAGAGAGGTTTTTGCATGTTGTTTTAGAATATCTTTATTGACTTTACAAGGTGCTAGAAGGAGTGTTTGAATGAAACCTAGCTTTCAAATCACAACTGAAGGCTACATTTTCAAATTTTACTCAACTAAGTTTTCATTTTGTCTCAATTCATGATCCATGAACAAGGTTAACACTCAAAAATGGTCATTTTGATTGTGTAGAAAAAGGTAATTTTTAACGTCTTAAGCAAAAAAATTATTTTATTTAACCACAACATACTCATCATTTGGTTTTAATTTTCACCGCAATAATGAAAGGAATATTTAACAAAACAATAATTGTGATAGAAGAGGAAGAAAACCATGCCTGTGAGGACGAGGAGCTAATGAAGGAGTAGCTCTAGATCCGGCCAAGTTAGAGATGCATTTACCAAATGCCATTTAAGATAAATTCATTTTCCAACCATCGAGTTGAATGTATGGTGATATTGAGCCCATTCATCGTAACCTTGGTGAATTAATATGCCAAGGGCCGAGCCTATATAGACCGAGTTCCTACCAAGCTCAAATGCCAATGTTTTCCAACTCAAAGTAATGCATATTTTAAATGTGTCAAATTCCAACATATACCATCTCACAACATTATTATAAGCATTGTGTGTAATTTACCAACCAAACATGCCACAATTTCCACACATTCAAATGTTAAGGGTTAACTTCTTTAGTGTAGGGTATTTATTTTCCTTGTATTTGTTTATTTAGTTAGAGATTTCTACACTCATGGGATATGCTTGCTTAGTTGTAGTAGTTGTGTTGAGTTAGCTTACCGAGTTAGGTTGAGTTAGCTTACTAGTTGTGTTCAGTCAACTCACTAGTTGTGTGGAGTCAACTCTACTTCTAGTATCAATTAGTGAGAGTTATTCCCCACTGATCTAGGAGGAGGTTTCACATTCACCACCTATATGTACTTGACTTGCATCATTCTATTACATGGTGAATATGGAGCATGGAGCATTGAGCTGATTTGGAGCCATTCTTGCCTTTGTGAGTTTTGATCATATTGCATCTTATTGTTAGTTATTTTGATTTTTGCAATTTCTCGTGCATTTGTTTTTCATCAGAGATCCACAAACTCTAATATGGTATCAAAGTAATTCTGGTGATATGTTTTCCATTATTGGGTTATTTGTAGTTTTTCAAATACTTCATTTTTGAAACTAACAATTCATGTGCAAATAGATCTAACTCTAGTTTAACAAGTTGAGGGTTGTCAAAAATTTCAGGGGTTTACAAAATATTCCAAATAAACCTCGGGATTTGTTAAAAATTTAAGGGTTTTTTGTAGAAATTTGTGTGCCTTGGTTTTTATGTGGTTTATGTAGATCTTCTTCATGGTGGTCTTGGTGAGATTGGATCTATTGTGACGACTCCCTTTGGTTGGCTATGTGACCCTACTCACCATAGTCACTCTAGCTCGACACATCTTTGGTCTGAGATCTATCTAGTTTAGCACAACCCGTGTTCCATTCCCATGGCTTGACCCACATCAGCTTTCCTAGAAACTTGGATTTGAACTCTATTGGATCGGTGTCTTTCTCACCTTGCTATTCATTCACAAGCTCGCTCAACTCAAGTCAGACACCCCTACTTGGATTTGAGAAATATGGTCTCGGTGTGACTCAAAATGGACTCTACATGGCCTGACATCCACTTTACCATCTTGGCCTTTCCTCCATTCAGCAGTTCTATCTTTCTCACTTTGTTTTTTCCTCAACCTCATTTCCAATGATGGATTTCACATGTGAACCCTCTCAAGCATCAATCTATGTGCATTTTTTGGAAAAGGAGACCAATACACTGTGTTTGAAGACCTCTAGAGTGGAATCACGACTCTCCGTGATTTCCCACAACCTCTCAAAGCTCTGACGGAATCGCATGACACATTTCTAGAAGCTTCTTCTAGACCAGGCACAAAATCGAGTGATTTCCACACCGCTTCTTATATGTGCTTGCTTGGATCAAATAAATTTTGCATAGCTCGGAGGGAAACCATTTCTACATAGCCGATTGCCCTAATTTTGTTCAATGCCTCTTACGCTTTGATTTGAGTTTATCCCTTTCTTTGGATACATGTAATTTTTACACCTCTCAACTCTTATTGTGTCTCCAGCTCATTGACTTGAGTCTCACTTCAATCCAACTCATTGCTTGGTGAACCCTAGCTTGACCAAATCCTTCGGTTTTCTCACCTATTTTATCGGTCAAACACTTTCCTTTTTAGCTTTTCAATCCATTATTTTTTTTTTTGGTAAAAGGTTAAATGTGGATTGGTTTTTCTTTAGCAAATGTGAGGGCAATAATAGGCTTGGTAACCTAAGTATGGTGCTTGGAGTTGATGTAAATGTGGGGGGCATATTTTTTTATTGTTTTTATATAAAATGAAATATCATTGCTATCATAGAGGAGGAATTATGATGTTTATCTACCTTCCCATTATTTGCATGTCAAAGATGGAGGGTAAGGCCTGGTTTGGCAGGTGGCCAAACCCCTTGCATAAACACTTTCTCCTTTATTTTGCACATGGACTCATTTTTTTTGAGCCTAACGTCCCTTGATGTTCATCATCTCATTCGATTCAATGAGTCAATGAACAACCATTTTCCCCTCATTTCTAGAAATGTTTTAATTAGTTTGCGAAATTTTAATTAAATAAGCCATTATTTGCGGGAAATTGTTTTTAATATAACTTTTTATCGGGAGCTCGGTTTTGAGCATTGTTTTGGTCAAAGGTGCATGTTTTCTTGTTCACTACATGATGGAATAATTTATTTTTGTAAATGCACTACTTTATAAAGTGCCACATTTTGAGGGTTCTAGCAAAACTCACTAGGGACTTGTAATTTTCGGACTAAGTTATAAAGTGCCGTCTGGGATAATTTTGGGGGTTTATCTACATTATGGGCTCTCTAATGTAGCATCATTGTTCTATTTTTATGCTCAAATTTGGGAATTTTATGTCTTGGAAGGCAAGCATTATCAATCATTGCACTATGTGCAATTTGCTACCCTACCTCCATGGTCTTGTTCCTGATCCTGATGAGCCTCTACAAAAGTATGAGTGGTTTAACCACAATGATGAGGTCTATGGCCTCCTTGGTATTACTATTTCTAGGGACACATTTCTTTTGTTCGAGCACACTAAGTGTCATTTCACTTCATGGACCATTATCTGATAGTTGTATGGCGAGCTTGTTTCACTATCTAAGAACGATGCTTCATTGGACCAATCTAGTGCCTCCATAAATTCTCCCCCCTCTCACATCACTTTCATTGTTGAGTGTTCCTCTGTACCTGTTTCTATTCATGAGTCCCATGTTGACCATTCACCACATGATCTTGTTATTAAGCACACTCTCCCTATTGTTTCCTCCACATAGCTCATTATTGCCCATGTTCATGCTTCCATTCACTCTCCAAAATAGTGTTCTATTGGAAAACCTTCCTCTAAGATAGATGTGACCATTACCTCTCGTGATCCATTACATCTTGATTGCTCAGATGATGACATTCCATATACACAGGTTGATACCCTTGAGTGCATCATTGCTCCATCTTGGAATTCCAGTAGCTCTTTGTAACAATCTTCTCCTCCTACTTCATGTTGTGATGTTTATACATTCTTTTCAGACATTTCTGTCATTGATAAACACCATTAGGATGAGTATCTTCCCAACTTGAGTTATCTATTTGAAGATTCCACTTGTGTTCCATTATAATAATATGCTCTGATTGAGCCATCACACATTCTGGAGGACCCATTCATTTCTCTCATTAGGAGTTCCCACCTTGGGAAATTTATCACTTCCACTATTTTAGAGATGTTTCATGATCCACCTATTCTTAGTTATTGGGCACCTACCATCTTCTCTCTTAGATATATATACTAAAGTGGCATTACCATTGTCTTTTGTGCACACATTTTTTCAGACTTATGCCACCTTTTAGTTACATACTAGATGCAGAGATCATAGTACTACATGCTTCATCGTCCTTTGTGGAGTGGTCTGAATTTTAGCGCTCATTTTATGTCCTTCCTAAGGGCAGGAACATTATTCGGTGCAAGTAGATTCTCTTCAGGTTTTACGCAAAGGACCACATCATCAACGCTCTTCTTAGGGGACCTTCTTGTCCTCACTTCTTTCTCTCTCTACTCTGGAGGATGCTAATTTTATGTGGTACCTCATCAGTGAGTTACAGGACCCACTAATTCTTCTTCTTCTCCAGTTTTCTTGAGTGAGTTTCATGTCTCTCTTTTGGGGGAATTTTTTTCCCACTGGGTTTTCTCTTTTCTCCACTTTATGAGATATTTGCATTATACATGGGTACCTCATCAGGCCATGTTGTCGGGACCCACTTTCCTTTTCACTTCCCACCTAAGTTATGCTTATGGGGGTGTTAGTGTAGGATATTTATTTTCCTTGTATTTGTTTATTTACTTAGAGATTTCCTACACTCATGGGATATGCTTGCTTAGTTGTAGTAGTTGGGTTGAGTTAGCTTACCAGTTGTGTTCAGTCGGCTCACTAGTTGTGTGGAGTCAACTCTACTTCTAGTATCAGTTAGTGAGAGTTATTCCCCACTGATCTAGGAGGAGGTTACACATTCACCTCCTATATGTACATGACTTGCATCGGTCTATTTCATGGTGAATATGGAGCATGGAGTATTGAGCTGATTTGGAGCCATTCTTGCCTTTGTGAGTTTTGATCATATTACATCTTATTGTTAGTTATTTTGATTTCTGCAATTGCTCATGCATTTGTTTTTCATCAGAGATCCACAAACTCTAATACACTTGACCTCGCATGTCTGCAATTATTAAAAACCACAAAGCCACATTTCTTTTTGGCATTTTATTAAGCAGTTCACATGCCTTTTGTTGGCATAAAATTTGTAGAAAGGAAAATTAACAAAAAAAAATGTAGCCCATTATGGGGTATGTTCATACTTCTCAAGTATTTCCAACTAGATATAATCAAGCTCATGTCGTTTCTAATATCTCAAAGTTTCTAGTCTTGATTTTATAAAGAATTACATGAAAAATCTACTCGTGGAAAAAGGAAATTTATAAAATTTTCACATTCATTTCACAATGAAGGGTTTGAAGAAATGTCTAAAAATGAATGAGTGAAGATATAATCGGGTTAGTAGATAACATAGATTAGAGGATTCTTCTTCCAAGGATAAAAAGAATTCTTTCAAGATATCCTTAGAAAAGAAAGAAATTTAGGTCTGTGAGTACTCCACCAAATAAGTGAAAGTCAAGCTCTCCTTACTAGGTAAGTTTAAGTCAACATATAAATTTATCAGAATTCATCTTCCTTTGTAAACTATCTTTCCAAATATGGTTGCACCAATCCCATGGGGACAAAACGTTAGACCTTTAGATTTGGCATGAACCCTTCATGATATAACTTTAAGGAAGTCATATGACATTTCCAAATTTTAAGGGTGATGGAAAGGCTCATCTGTCATGCGAGTACTAACAAAATTCTATGTTTCGTGTTCTTTACGCCCTTAATCATATATCTATGTATATAGTCAACTTGTGGCTATCATAACTTCTTATCATTATGAATCTATTTCATATATGTTATATTTTCATTAGTGGGTCGGCCTTGGTATTGGCCATAGCATAGGAATAGTATATATAGGGGTTAGTAGGTCAAGTTTTATAAAAGTTGAAATCCCAAACCCTAAATTTCGACCTTGATCCTTAAATCTTACCATTTTGGGGCATCATGGTTGGGCCTTGAAGGAAAAAAATCTATTCATTTTGCCTAAGTTAGAGTGAAGTTGAAAAAATTGTGTAAAATTTTCAAAATTTTTTGGGTCGAAGTTTTTGTGTTTTTCTTTTTGTGTGATTTTCGGAACTGTCGGAACTTTTTGTCCCATCTGTCCCAAGTACTAAAGTGCTCTGTTCCCGATCGGCGAAATCCCAGAATTTGTCCCATTTTCGGGCCCGTCGGAAAATTTTGTCCCAAGTGTCCCAAAACTTATTTTGCGTGTTGTTCCAATTTCGGCCGAATCATCCTTCCGCGTACTTCGCACTTTCTGTCCCAAATGTGTCCCCCAAAGTTAAAAAAAGTGCGAGCTTTCCCATTTTGGCCCAATTTGCGAACCGCGTCCTTGAACTTTTTGTCCCTTTTTGTGCCCCATTTAAAAAGTGCGAGCTTTCCTAATTTGGCCGAGGCGGTCAAGTCGCGTACTTGAACTTTTTGTCCCGAATGTCCCAAGTCAAATGGGCCCCTTTGTTCCAATTTCGGCGAAACACACCCGAATCGCGTACTTCGCACATTTTCATCCCATTTGTCCCAAATGCATTTGTCGTCCTCTCCTGTTTGCCCGAACGGTAGTAGAGAGCCGCGTGTTTGCGCATTCGCGTCTCACTGTCCCAAGCGTACCTAGTGTCATTCACACTTAGTTTTCCTTTCGCTCAAGTATGATATTTTTCAAATTGGTGGTTGTGTATTGATGCGCATTAAAGTCATTTCTCTCTCAAGCGGCTATATAACGAGCATTCCCCTTTGCATTTTTCGCATTGCTTCCATCTTTATCTTTTGCTCGAACCCTCGCCATTTGAAAACCTGCTGCGATTCCCCTCCATTTGCAAATTCCTTCCGAGTGCAGGTGCGACTCGAATCTATCAATATGAAGATCAAGTTTCGGGGACGGGAGCAAATTTCTCCACTTGAGTCTGCCGTTAGCAATATCGGAGCAGTGAAGCTCGTCATCTCGACTTCGGCGATTTTGGTCAAGAATGACAGATGCAAACCCTACGCCAATAGCACGAGATGATTAACGATAGCGGTTTAGCTTTCGGGAGGATTCCCTATCTCGGTGCGGTGTGTGCGTCTTGTACTTTCATGCGGAGCTCATTTCGACCAGCTACTGGCGAATTGACAAACGTGCACGGGAGCTCATTGCCAGGCTGGGCCACTGCTGCCGCCATTGGAGCTGCTCGAGGATTCGGAGATGGACAATGCTATAGTCGTCTCTCGGGATCAAGCACGAGGCCATGTTCGACCAAGCAGGTGATAAATATAAAGCTCGAGTGGCGAAGTCTTGGTTGAAGACCCTAAGAAAGGTCCTTCTCGTCGACCAAAACCCTTTTAGGGTAGATTTCAATGAAGAAGCTATCGGACTTCATAATCTTTGGCTCGGGTTATGGGTTTGCCCTCCACCGATGAATTTCATTTACGGATGTGCCCGCTCATTCAGCATGGTGTGCGAGGAACACAAAGTATCAAGCTGGGCGAGAGATCATCGGTATGAATTTGGGTGACGGCTATCAAGCGTCAACAAACAAAGAAGTTCTACATGACTTCATATCGATGTATACCCTAGCGGCATCCAGGCGGTGGTTTGGTTTCTCTATGTAGATGCACACAAAGATGATCCGTGTGTATACTTGCCCATGATTCACCTTAGAGACCAGCAATGACCGCAATTTCGGAGAAGGGTGATGATGCTTTCACCATGTACGTGGTCAGATTGCTCGAAGGTGATCTTCTTGCTAGAAGGTTTTCAGATGAAGCCATGAACTTGATATCGCAGTATGGAGCCTATTTCATTCAATTCAGGAAATTCTCCTATATCAGGCTGGCTGGCTATGAGAGCACCCCTCTGCGGCTCCCCATGTTCTGCAACGACAAAATGGCCCTGATTGAAATATGCAGGCAACTAGACAAGTTGCCTGAGAACTTGCGAGAGACAAGAAGATTTCGGCTTGCACTTTCCCATCTCTACGGGAAACTACACATGCAAAAGCTTGACTCTGGATGCTCAGAACATAGAAAGAGCCCTGGTCCCTATCACTGTTCATTTCTTCAAGCCTAGAACCTGTTTTGACTTGAAGAAGTTCATTGAACAGAACCTCAAGATAATATATCATCATAGGGCGAATCGAGAGAAGACTCTGCAAATTTGGTATGCGAGATGATTTTGAAGCCAGAAGAAGGCATTGTGGCAGGTTCTCCCTGCAATTGATCCAAGAACTCAGTCTATACCAAGTTCCTGAAGGTCTCCAGGATGATAATTCTGAGCTATACTCTTATGAGTATGAAAATGTGATTAAGCACACCCCTCTGGAGGACACTGGATTGGAGCAGGAAAAGAGAGATGATCGGTGAGATTCTTGCTCCGGTCTTGATCGAGAACTAAGTGCAGTTCGGTAAGAAGATCCGAGAATTCAAGAGGCACTCGGGAGAATCCAGCTCGAGGATGATTCGACACCCATAAGAGGCATCGGTTCAGTGCGGAACACCGGTGAAAACCCCTCTGCCTCAACGGCTCGGGGACTGTGGAATCTACTCCTTCTCCATCTACCCGGGTATACTGAGAAGAAACTCAAAGAGGTAAAAGGAGCTGCGAGAGAATGATCCTCAAGAAAAGGGCGAGTTGCCTATAGGGCGAGAGAACATCATCGTTCTCAGTGAAAGTGAAGACAGTGAGATGCCAACTCCTGCAAGTGTTCCTGAAGATCCAGCAGATAAAGATAAGGAGGTCCAGAGCACTGAACTTCCGGGTGCTACTGATTCTTCTACCGCCATTACCTCCAGTGTTCTACCCACATCTCAGCTTGAGTCAGCAGCTGCACAGACCTTGAGTGTCATGAGCTCCCTGTCTCTTGGTCCCCTTGCTTCTCCTGCAGATTCTTCTTCCTCTTTTGCTTGGGTGCAACCTCTGGTTGACAAAAGGAAGAGGAAATCCTCTCTCAAAGCTTGGGACCAAATTTTGATCTTTGTGTGACCTTGTTGGGCACCACTCCTTCTCGTGCCAAGAAAGCCAGAACTACTTCCAGGATTGTGTCAGATGCTCAAGGTCAGCAATTCCTGGAGATTGCTAAGCCCACAGTAGACAAATCAGAATCAGACTTGCTGACATCTGACTTGGAGCTTTGAGGATCCCTATGGGAGAGTCTACTCCCTGAAGGTGAGATTCATAACCTCCAGGAAGCTTGATCACGAGGTCATTGGAAGGGTTGAGAAAGAGGCAGAGACTATTGAGCGGGAAGAACAAGCCCAAGTTCTCACGAGTTTTATCAAGTCACTTTTGTCTAAGGACAAAGTTTTGGACCCTACCCCCTTGACTGCTCTACCGCCTCCTGTAATTCTAAGCCAAGATGAAGTGCAAAGTATTAAAGATATGCACAAGTATTACATGTCTATGGCGGAGCTATGAAGCCATGGTAGATGACATGCTTGTTCTTTGCGGACTAAACTTCATCGATGAAGCTTTTAAGCTACATGGAAAGGTAGATAATTTGCAACAGAAGCTGTCCTCTACTATTGGGGTAATGGATAAAGAGCTTAAGCTCTGGAGTAGTTGCATTGTAGACCTTCGCCTCATGGGCCAGACAGATGAGAACATCTTACTGGCGAACAAGATTTTCGATGATGCTAAGGACAATCTGTCAAAATCTTGGGTCTACAGCGTGGAGTGGAAAATCAAAGTCCTGGAGGAAGCTGTAGGAGAAATGAAGAATAGGTGGCGAGAAGGAGAAGCTTTCAAGACCTTTGGCAGTTCTGCTGCGTTGAGATATGCATTGTCATCTTCAGGATGAAAACTCTGGCGTTCCCTTGTCCTTGCAAGAAATCAAAGCTCAGTTCAGAGCTTTTGTCAAAGATAATCTTTTCAAGGAAGACTCCATCTCTAAGGACAAGATAAAGGAAATTTGTTCTCTTCAGTCTGCCATTGAAGAAGCAAACAAAGACTATCATACTCACGTCGAGTTTGATAAAGAGATGGAGAAATGTCAGGATTTTGGACTCGATCTGCATGACCAACACGTCGGTCCCTCGTGAGCGAGATATAGGTGAGTCATTGAAGAAGTTCGAGGCGGCGGATTACGAAGGCAGTGGGTCCCTCCCAATAGCCGGCCACCTGTCTCCTTCTCCTTTCTTTCCTCTTCTTTCCTTTCTTTTCGTATTCTTTGTAATTAGTTAAGGTATTGCAATTGGCGGTACTTAACTATTCTTTAGTTAAAAAAGCAGTTCGAAAGTAAGCTGACTTGTAATCTATATAATGGCCTTTCCACGCCATTTTCCGGAGGAGGAAGAACTTGGATATTTGCTGAAAGTGTAAATAGATCTTAAAGAAATCAATACAAAAGGGCTTTCCGTTCTTTGTCTATCTGATTCTTGTTGTCTCTGTGTTTTCCTTTAATATTGTGAAGATCATTTTGTTCCTAACTCGTTTAGTCTCTCTGATTGCATACTGTTTAGTTTTGCAAGTACAGTGATCTTGTACAACCAAGAAGGAACTTTGTGTCCTTGATTAACAAATCTGAAGAAGGTTATTTACGGAACTTTGTGTCTTTAAATTTAATCCCATTCAGCTAATGCAAATGATCTTGTCTTAAATCCTTTGAAGCTTCGCATACACGAAGAATTATTCTGCTATCTATAATTCTGAATGTTGCTATTCTGCTCATCTTCTTATTCCCCTTCCTCAGTCCTGGCGTAACTGATGATCCTTGTGGAAAACACTTTCGTAATATCCAAGTTTGACCATAAAATAATGTTCTGTGTATTTGTAAATAAGTTCGTTTCAGAATAAGGGAACCTCTCCCATTAAAGAGGAGGGACTTTTTGTCCCCTGACTGTTGCTCTTCTAAAAAGTCCTATTTGACGACCAACAGTTTTTGGCGACTCCGCTGGGGAAAATCGCATTCCAGTACTGCAATTTTTTCGATCATCCTTTGATCTGGCGACTCCGCGTTTCACTCGAGGGAGAAGGACCCTTGGTATTGAAGATTCTCAGTTTCAGCTTTTGGAGCAACAGGGTTTTCCTTTCCCTTCAAATAGAAGAACTCGTTCGACGAGCACTCACTTTGTTGAGATAGAAGTCCTACGGGTGGTATTCCTTGAGCACTGCTAGTCCCAATCTACGAGCTTTGATCCTTGCTTTGGTGTTAAAGTTCCCCTCAAGCCGTATTTCAAGAATGGCGGCACAATTGCCATGGGGTCAGCGTGTCGGGCCCTGGCTCTTGCTGTGACCTTTGCATGAGTTACCTAGAGGTAGCAGAAAGAACTTCCCAAAATTTAAAGGAGATGGCAAAGTACACCACTGATGAACATATTGCAGCCTTCATAGTTGCATGTGGAGTTTTGGGGTTGAGCATGAAGCGTCTCGGTAAGGCTGTTCGTTGAGGCGTTACGAGGATAATCTTTCTTTATTTGGTTCTATCACCTTAATTTGGTGCCATCACCGACTGGACTACCATGAGAACTCAGTTCGAAAGCCGTTTCAAGCCGGCAGAAGATGTGCATGCCCTGCTTGCCCAGATTTCTCAGATAAAGAAAGATCCATCAGAACCCATGAGAGAATTTGTGGCTCGGTTCAGCAGTTGATCAACAAGATTCTGTAAATACTCGTAGGTTGATCAAATTCAAAAATGTTTCTTTTTAAATGCCCAAACGCCTAAAGTCAGTTATGCCCTAAGAAGGGCTAATCTTGGAACGCTAATTCTGGATCAAGAACTGGCTGTTAGTGTCGAGGATGACCTGATCATGTCAGGGAAGTTGAGAAGAGATCCTCCTAAATCTAAATCTGTTGCTTCTTCCTCTTCCACCTCTGGACCCAATACTGATCCATTAGTCCAGAAACTTGCAAATGATCTAGTGGCTATAAAGAAACAATTAGCCCAGCATGCACCATATGCAGACGTTAGAAGAAATTTTCAACCCAGAAACCGTTTGCCAGCTCCCCCCACACAAGGCGGCACTTGAAGGACCTCCTGTCAAAGTTCCGGTGAATGCAACTTGTGAGGTTGAAGAGCCAGAAGATGATAATGAAGCTTGTGAGGAGTTCCTGGAGGAATTCGATGATGAGGCAGAAGAACTCGAAGGATCTCGAGTCAATTTCTTTACCACTGAAGGCATTGATGATGGAGATAACTATGATGAAGTGGTAGCGAGATATGAGCAGTGAATCATTTGCTTTGTCATGACTCGAGAAGCAGAGAGACGAGGTAGAAGGAGAAAGTAACACAGCCCACGAAGAAATCTAAGGAGCAACCAGCAACTATTCCTGTAATTGCCAGAAGAGGATCTCCTATCCCTACCTCATCTGCACCAAAGGTAAATCTTTCATCCATCCTGCTCCCAAAGTTGCTTCTTCTTCTTTTTCTCCTAAGGTTGATAAGCCTAGAATTTCAAATGATGATGGCCCATCCACCTCTGGATCCTTTGACATTGTGGATCACCTAAAAAGGACCAAGGTTCAAATTTCAGAAGCTGAATACTACCAAACCCATCCCAAAGCTTTTGCCAAGATGATCCAATTTGTAAATTCCCATTCCAAGACCACCTCTAAAGGCCTTTTGCCCCACCTCCATCATACCACAACCTAGTCAGTAGCTGCTTTGTCACCTCGCCTGGTGACAAAATCAAGCCCTTTTATGTAACACTTCTTATAGCGGGCCATAGGCTCAGTAACTGTGTCATAGATTCCGGAGCCTCAGATAACGTAATGCCTGCTAAAGTAGCCCATGCTTTAGGCTTGACCCTTACTCGTACTTATGGATCTGCTTTACTCCATGGAAAGTAAGGAAGTACCTTTGGTTGGAAGGATTAAAGATGCCAAGTGGCTTTTCTTTGCTTTACACGAAAAGAAAGTCTTGGCCACCATCCTAGTAGCAGACATTCCTCCTTCTTACGGAATGTTGCTAAGTCGGAACTTCTGTAAAGATGTGGGTGGGGAGATTCAAATGGATTGGTCACACGCCCTCATACCTGTCAACGGACAAATGAAGAAGTTACTCACGAGAAGCTTGATCTGAGTATATTGTGCGAGAAAAGCAGAGATGATCCTAAGGCACAAATACTCTATGAAGACATAGGTCATGGTAATTACATGATTTTGTCCCTGGTGAAATCAACCCTCAAAATATCACCCAAAGATCCCGATGGTGTTTGGATTTTGGAATTTGATGGAAGTTGTTCCTCGGCTGGTTCTGGAGCTGGTGTCCTGCTAGTGTCACCTGAAGGCTGCCTACACCCTTTTTCGTTTAAGTTGCAGTTCGAGAATACTAACAATCTGAGTATGAGGCTCTCTTCTTGGGTGCAAGTGGCCAAAAAGCGAGGTGTAAAAAATCTTACGGCTCGTGGTGATGCGAGGCTGATTGTGAAACAAGTCGAAGCATTTTCGGGTAAAAAATGGGAGGTGAAGCATTACGGAATCGGGTTTGGGATTGATTGAATTCCTTGATGCCTTCTCTATTGAAGCAATACCCGGAAAAAACAGCGGGGCTGATTCTTTGTTTGTCTCGGGGTCATTATTGATTCCCCATCCTGAATTCTCTCAGGACAAGTTCACTATTGAAATGGTCCACCGGCCTAGTGTTCTTGACAATACTAATAACTGGCAAGTTTTCAAGCGATGACCAGCATCTGCTTTCCTTCCTGGAACTCAAGGGGAACTTCAAACAACTATATTTTTGAGGAAGTGACAACTTTGCCTCGTGAGAGTGTGTCCTCTGACCAAGCTGTCACCCTAGGAGAAGAAACAGATCAGGAAGGGTGCATTAAACTCAAAGGAAACAAGATTCCCAAAGGTTTGGTGAGTTTGGAGGAGTTGTTTGATAAACATGACAGATACGTGAGATCTAAAGCCTCTTTGGACCTCGTGATCGGTGAGTATGATAAAATTGATATTGGGAGTTCTGATGACCCGAAGCTGGTGAATATTGGGAAATGTTGCACATCAGATGAGAGGAGGAGAGCAATTGATCTTCTAAGGAAGTATAAGGATGTTCTTGCATATTCTTATGAAGATCTAAAAGCCTTCAAGCCAAAAGAAATGCAACACTCTATCCCTCTCAAACCAGGAATCAAGCCTTTCAAGCAGAAACAAAGGCAGTATAATCCAAAAATAGCCGACACCATCTTTCAGGAGATCCAGAAATTGTTGAAGGCTAAAATCATTTTTCCCATTCACCATTCGACATGGATTGCAAACATTGTGCCTGTCAGGAAGAAGAATGGTGAGATCCGCATCTGTGTTGATTTCAGAAACCTGAATCAGGCCTCTCTGAAAGATAACTACCCTCTGCCTATGATGGATCAGATTTTGCAAGCAGTAACAGGATCCGAGATGTTATCTATGCTTGATGGATTCTCGGGATACAATCAGGTAGAGGTTGATACTGTAGATCAACACAAGACAGCCTTCACCACTCCTTGGGGTACCTTTGCCTCTGAGAGAATGCCTTTTGGGCTGATTAATCTTTGGTGCCACTTTCCAGAGAGAGCTATGGATTTGGCTTTTGGAAGCTTGAAAGGAAAATGTATTGTCATATACCTTGATGACCTGACGGTGTTTTCAAAGACAAGAGCGGATCACTTCGACCACTTGGAAAGCTTGAGTCTGCAAAGATCACGAGAGCATGGGATTTCTTTAAATCCTAAAAAATCATGTCTTACGTATTACTGAGAAGGAAGCTATTAGGGCACATTGTCTCGAGGATGGCATCAAAATTGATCTGAGCGAGTTCAAGCCATCAGCAAATTCCTCTCGACCGGTAAAAAAGGCGTGCATTCCTTTTGGTAAGATCAATTTCTTAAGAAGATTCATCACTGATTTTGCTGAATTAACTTTGAACATCTCTCGGATGATGAAAGGAAAGCAAGCGTTTGGTTGGTCTTACGAAGGAAAGGAATCCTTTGAGGGTATCAAGAAAGCCATTGCTAAAACTCCGGTTTTTGGCACATCACGACTTGACAAAGATTTCATCATCTATTGCTATGCTCTGAGATAATACCCACAGTCTTTGTCTTAACCCAAGAAGACTACGATGGACATGAGCTACCAATTGCCTTCATGAGCTATATCTGAAGAATCATGAGCTGAAATACACCATGATGGAGAAGCATGCTTTTGCAGTAGTCAAGGCTGTTAAGCAGTTTCGCTTTTATATCCTCAACTCCCACTCAGTGGTCTTTGGTTCCAGATCATTTGTTAAGTCAATTCTTACACATGACAAGAATTTGGGTCAAGAGAGAAGCTGGGTGGCTAAAGTCGGGAGTATGACATTGATATCAAACCGACCAAGCTGGTTCGTGGCAAAGGTCTTTGTGAGCTCATCTTTGAAGGAGCCAAACATGAGTTCTTTGGAGGAGAAAGGTGACATTCCTCTTGTTCTATTCCTTAGTTCGATCGATGAATGGTATTACGACATTGCCCATTTTCTCACCTATGGGAATGCCCCTCTCATTTAACTACCAAGGAAAAGAGAATTTATTAAATTGAGATCAGTATGATATGTCTTGTGGGAAAATGCCTTGTTGAGCGTGGTTTAGATGGGAGATTTCTGAAGTGTGTGGACAGGAGCAGCGAGAGAAAGTTGCTCTCGGCTTTCCATGATCGGGCATGTGGAGGGCACTATTCATCATGATCTGACTCACAAGATACTCGGGGAGGATATTCTTGGCCTTCCTTGTTGAGAGATGCATCAAGTGGGTGGATAAATGCGAGGGCTGTCGAAACCTTTGTGGGAAGACCCAATTGGCGCTTTGCCTCTCAAGCCGGTTGTGATTGAGGAACCATTTCAACGGTGGGGTCTAGACTTCATTGGTACCTTTGAATCCACTGCCTCTAGTGCTGGCCACACGCATGTGCTAAGCAGCACTTGCCCTTTGACTACTTCACCAAATGGGTGGAAGCTATTAGGTCAAAGCACTATACGAAGTTGTATGCTGACTTCCTCAAAGAGAACATCTTGGTAAGGTATGGTGTACCTAACAAGATTGTAACAGAACAATGCTTGAACTTCTCCTCAATTTGAGATAATGGATTTACGCTACGGGTATGGCATCTCTCGGCTCATTCTTGATTATTATCCCCGGGGGAATGGACAAGCGAGAATCCACCAACAAAAATCTAGTGAATATCATAAGGAAGTTGGTCGATGAGTCTCGTGGCGGCATAAGAAGCTTTATGATGCTCTTTGGGCAGACAGGATCACACCTAAAAGAGCCATTGGAATGTCCCCCTTTCAAGTAGTGTATGGAGTAGAGGCCAATTGCGGTGCGGTGGAAGCTACCGGACCTTGCACTTTGATGAAGGCCATTGAAGACACTAGTTTCGGTGATGCTGGACAAAGAATCATGTACCTGCCTGAGCGAGCGAGGATAGATTGGAGGTTGCTGACAGAATATCTGCTCACCAGCAGAAGGTGAAGGTTCTTTTCGATAAGAAAGCTAGGTCCAGAGAGTTCCAAGTTGGTGATACCGTGCTGTTATGGGACAAAAGACATGAACCTCGTGGCAGCCATGGAAAATTTGATTCTCTGTGGCTTGGACCTTTGAGATAAGACACTTTCTTTGGTAAGGACTCTTTCTATCTTGATTACATGGATGGTTCTCCCCTCCCACTTCCTTATAGTGGGCAGTATTTGAAGTTGTTCAAGTCCTAGGTGACTAGGGAGTCCCTTTGTATATTATGTACAGTGTTTTTGCTTTTTCTGCTTTTGGTGTGTTTCCCTTACATTGTGTGTGTTGCCCTCTGTATTGGTTTGTTTTGACTCCTTTGCCCGATGGATAAGGCCTTTGAGTGCGCTTCACCCAGGAGTTCTCTAAGTTCTTGCCTTGTCTCATTCATGAATTTACACCAAGTCATCCCCGGAAGAGCCCATTTGTTGTCCACTCAAAATTTCCCGCTCTGATAAGAGTAAAATTTTCAAAATTTTGAGTTGAAGAGTTCTTCTCTGAAGTGCCTAAGTCGTGAAGTTGAAAAAATTGTGTTTTGGGTCTTTTTGTGTGATTTTCGGGCCTGTCGGAACTTTTTGTCCCATCTGTCCCAAGTACAAAAATGCATTCTGTTCCCGATCGGCGAAATCCCGAATTGTCCCATTTTCGGGCCCGTCGGAAAATTTTGTCCCAAGTGTCCCAAAACTTATTTTGCGTGTTGTTCCAATTTCGGCCGAATCATCCTTCCCGCGTACTTCGCACTTTCCTGTCCCAAATGTCCCAAAGTTAAAAAGTGCGAGCTTTCTTTTCCCAAATTTAGCCGATTTGCCGAACCGCGTCCTTTGAACTTTTTGTCCCAATGCCCCATTTAAAAAAGTGCGAGCTTTCTAATTTCGGTAGAGCGGTCAAGTCGCGTGCCGGAACTTTTTGTCCCGAATGTCCCAAGTCCAAATGGGCCCGCTGTTCCAATTTCGGCCGAAACACCCGAATCGCGTACTTCGCACATTTTCGTCCCATTTGTCCCAAATGCATTTGTGCGTCCTCTCCTGTTTCGCCCGAACCAGTAGGAGCCGCGTGTTTGCGCATTCGCGTCTCACATGTCCCAAGCGTACCTAGTGTCATTCACACTTAGTTTTCCGCTCGCTCGAAGTATGATATTTTTCAAATTGGTGGTTGTGTATTCAATGCGCATTAAATTCATTTCTCTCTCAAGCGGCTATATAACCGAGCATACCCCTTTGCATTTTCGCATTGCTTCCCTTATCTTTTGCTCGAACCCTCGATCTAGTTTGAAAACCTGCGCAAATATCCCCCTCCCTTTGCAAATTCCTTCGAGTGCAGGTCGCGACTCGAATCTATCAATATGAAGATCAAGTTTCGGGCGGGAGCAAATTTCTCCACTTGAGTCTGCCGTTAGCAATATCGGAGCAGTGAAGCTCGTCATCTCGACTTCGGTGATTTTGGTCAAGAATGACGGATCAAAGCCCTACGCCAATAGCACGAGATGATTAACGATAGCGGTTTAGCTTTCACCGGAGGATTCCCTATCTCGGTGCGGTGTCGTCATTTGTACTTTCATGCGGAGCTCATTTTGACCCAGCTCGGCGAATTGACAAAGCGTACACGGGAGCTCATTGCCCAGTGGGCAGCTGCCGCCATTGGAGCTACTCGAGGATTCCGGAGATGGACAATGCTATAGTCGTCTCTCGGGATCAAGCACGAGGCCATGTTCGACCAAGACAGTGATAAATATAAAGCTCGAGTGGCGAAGTCTTGGTTGAAGAACCCTAAGAAAGGTCCTTCTCGTCTGACCAAAACCCTTTTAGGGTAGATTTCAATGAAGAAGCTGTCGAGACTTCATAATCTGCTTGGCTCGGGTTATGGGTTTGCCCTCCACTGATGAATTTCATTTACGGATGTGTGCCCGCTCATCGGCATGGTGTGCGAGGAACACAAAGTATCAGCCCCAGGCTGAGAGAGATCATCGGTATGAATTTGGGTGAGTAACTATCAACGTCAACAAATAAAGAAGTTCTACATGACTTCATATCTGATGTATACCCTAGCAGCATCCAGGCAGTGGTTTGGTTTCTCCTATGTAGATGCACACAAAGATGATCCAGTGTATGCCTATTGCCCATGATTCACCTTGGAGACCCAGTGACGCAATTTCGGAAGGGTCGATGATGCTTTCACCATGTGCGTGGTCGGATTGCTCGAAGGTGATACTGCTAGAAGGTTTTCAGATGAAGCCATGAACTTGATATCGCAGTATGGAGCCTATTTCATTCAATTCAGGAAATTCTCCTATATCAGGCTGGCTGGCTATGAGAGCACCCCTCTGCGGCTCCCCATGTTCTGCAACGACAAAATGGCCCTGATTGAAATATGCGAGCAACTAGACAAGTTGCCTGAGAACTTGCGAGAGACAAGAAGATTTTCTGGCTTGCACTTTCCCATCTCTCAGGAAACTACACATGCAAAACAGACTCTGGATGCTCGAGAACATAGAAAGAGCCACGGTCCCTATCCTTTGTTCATTTCTTCAAGCCTAGAACTGTTTTGACTTGAAGAAGTTCATTGAAACAGAACCTCAAGATAATATATCATCATAGGCGGAATCTGAGAAGACTCTGGGGTGTTGGCATGCGAGATGATTTTGAAGCGAGAAGAAGGCATTGTGGCAGGTTCTCCTGCAGATTGATCCAAGAACTCGTCATACCAAGTTCTGAAGGTCTCGGGATGATAATTACAGAGCTATACTCTTATGAGTATGAAAATGTGATTAAGCACACCCCACTGGAGGACTGGATTGGAGCAGGAAAGAGAGAGATGATCGGCTGAGATTCTTGCTCAGTCTTGATCGAGAACTAAGTGCAGTTCGAGTAAGAAGATCCGAGAATTCAAGAGGCACTCGGGAGAATCCAGCTCAAGGATGATTCGACACCCATAAAGAGGCATCGGTTCAGTCGGAACACCGGTGAAAACCCCTACTGCCTCAGCGGCTCGGGGACTGTGGAATCTACTCCTTCTCCATCTACCCGGGTATACAAGAAGAAACTCAAAGAGGTAAAGAAGGAGCTGCGAGAGAATGATCCTCCAGAAAGCGGGCGAGTTGCCTATAGGGCCGAGAGAACATCATCGTTCTCGGTGAAAGTGAAAGAAAGTGAGATGCCAACTCTGCAAGTGTTCTGAAGATCCAATGAGATAAAGATAAGGAGGTCGAGCCTTTGAACTTCCGGGTGCTGCGATTCTTCTACCGCCATTACCTCCAGTGTTCTACCCACATCTCGGCTTGAGTCGGCGGTGCCATGGACCTTGAGTGTCATGAGCTCCTGTCTCTTGGTCCCCTTGCTTCTCCTGCTGATTCTTCTTCCTCTTTTGCTTGGGTGCTGACCTGCGGTTGACAAAAGGAAGAGGAAATCCTCCTCTCAAAGCTTGGGACCAAATTTTGATCTTTGTGCTTGACCTTGTTGGGCACCACTCCTTCTCGTGCCAAGAAAGAAAGAGAACTACTTCGGGATTGTGTCGGATGCTCAAGGTCGGCAATTCTGGAGATTGCTAAACCACGGTGGACAAATCGAGAATCGGACTTGCGACATCGACTTGGAGCTTTCGAGGATCCCTATGGGAGAGTCTACCCCTGAAGGTGAGATTCATAACCTCCAGGAAGCTTGATCCTGAGGTCATTGGAAGGGTAGAGAAAGAGGCGTGAGACTATTGAGCAGCTAGAAGAACAAGCCCAAGTTCTCACGAGTTTTATCAAGTCACTTTTGTCTAAGGACAAAGTTTTGGACCCTACCCCCTTGATTGCTCTACCGCCTCCTGTAATTCTAAGCCAAGATGAAGTGCAAAGTATTAAAGATATGCACAAGTATTCTGTCTATGGCAGAGCTATCGAAGCCATGGTAGATGACATGCTTGTTGCCGGACTAAACTTCATCGATGAAGCTTTTAAGCTACATGGAAAGGTAGATAATTTGCAACAGAAGCTGTCCTCTACTATTGGGGTAATGGATAAAGAGCTTAAGCTCTGGAGTAGTTGCATTGTAGACCTTCGCCTCATGGGCCAGACAGATGAGAACATCTTACTGGCGAACAAGATTTTCGATGATGCTAAGGACAATCTGTCAAAATCTTGGGTCTACAGCGTGGAGTGGAAAATCAAAGTCCTGGAGGAAGCTGTAGGAGAAATGAAGAATAGCTGGCAGAAGGGAGAAGCTTTCAAGACACTGGCAGCTGCTGCGTTCAAAGATATGCATTGTCATCTTCAGGATGAAAACTCTGGCGTTCCCTTGTCCTTGCAAGAAATCAAAGCTCAGTTCAGAGCTTTTGTCAAAGATAATCTTTTCAAGGAAGACTCCATCTCTAAGGACAAGATAAAGGAAATTTGTTCTCTTGATCTTGCCATTGAAGCAAAGCGACAAAGACTATCATACTCACGTCGAGTTTGATAAAGAGATGGAGAAATGTCTGGGATTTTGGACTCAGTCTGCAACCAACACGTCAGTCCCTCGTGGCAGAGATATAGCTGAGTCATTGAAGAAGTTCAGGCAGCGGATTCTGAAGACAGTGGGTCCCTCCCAATAGCCGGCCACCTGTCTCCTTCTCCTTTCTTTCCTCTTCTTTCCTTTCTTTTCGTATTCTTTGTAATTAGTTAAGGTATTGCAATTGGCGGTACTTAACTATTCTTTAGTTAAAAGAAATGGTTACGAAGAGTAACTGACTTGTAATCTATATAATGGCCTTTCCACGCCATTTTCCGGAGGAGGAAGAACTTGGATATTTTGTTGAAAGTGTAAATAGATCTTAAAGAAATCAATACAAAAGGGCTTTCCATTCTTTGTCTATCTGATTCTTGTTGTCTCTGTGTTTTCCTTTAATATTGTGAAGATCATTTTGTTCCTAACTCGTTTAGTCTCTCTGATTGCATACTGTTTAGTTTTGCAAAGTACGGTGATCTTATATAACAAGAAGGAACTTTGTGTCCTTGATTAACAAATCGAAGAAGGTTATTTACGGAACTTTGTGTCTTTAAATTTAATCCCATTCAGCTAATGCAAATGATCTTGTCTTAAATCCTTTGAAGCTTTGAAGAATTATTCTGCTATCTATAACACGAAGAATTATTACCTATCTATCGATGATCCTTGTGGAAAACACTTTCGTAATATGTTGACCATAAAATAATGTTCGCTCATCTTCTTATTCCCCTTCCTCGAGTCCTCGAGGGTTGGCGTAAGGTCAGCTATCTTGTTGATCCTTGTGGAAAACACAATTTCGTAATTTATCACCAAAGTTACAATTTGACCATAAAATAGTTATATTAACTAGGGTGGATCTTGTGTCAAATTTGTAAATAAGTTCAGGTTTGAACTCCGACCAATTCATTTAGTATCGATGGTTATGTACTCAAAGGAAAAAGAGTGGCCTCAATGTTACATGGATAGTCTTCACTGAAGAGTTGCAATTGCACTATAGTTCTAGTGTGTTAGAGAATTATTTCAGTCAATTAGCAAAGCTCAGACAAACAAGAATAGTCAAAGATTACATCCATCAATTCCAAAACCTTTCCTTACGGGTGGAAAATATTCCTGAAGAGAATTTGAATGACTTATTTCTTGGGGGTATTAAAGAAAAAATTGAGACTGAGGTGCATATGTTTAATCCTCATAAGGTTTCAGACTCTATGATCATGGCACGTAGGGCAAAGGAAAAATTTATTTCAGTAGGAAACAAACTGTCTAGTAATATCAGAGATCATAGCACCCTTCCACCATCATTCCCTTGGCTAGTTAGACTGACACCTCAACAAATTGAAGAAAAGAGAGCCAAAGGGTTATGTTTTAATTGTGACAACAAATTTGGACCAGGACATAAGTGTGTTGAAAAGAAGTTGTTCTACATTGAGGGTCCTACTGAAGAAGAAGTAAATGAAGAAGATGAAGAGGTAGATCTAGAGGAAGAATTAGGAGATCCCCAACCAACAATATCATGCCTTGTAATTTCTGGTATTAGCACTCCCCAAAATCTCAAAGTAGTTGGATTTTTAAAAAATAGAGGGTAACAATGTTGATTGATTCGGGAAGTACTCACAACTTCATCAATCATAAGTTGGCGGTACGCTTGAACTGCTTTGTTTATCCAGCTCCAGAATGTCAAGTCATGATCATTGATGGGAAAATCTGTTAGTTGTTCAAGAAAATGCCATAACATTAATATCACCATGGGAGATTTCTCTCTAACTAGCGATATGTATACCATTTCCATGGGAGGAGGCGACATTGTGTTAGGAGTTTGGTGGCTTACCACCTTGGGAACCATTGAAATGAATTTCAAAAATTTTTGCATGCAATTTTAATCGAAGGAAGGAATTTTAAACTAAAAGTAATAAGAGTAAAGTCCCCACAAATGGTAAGTTCTCAAAAGGTGCAAAATTGCATAGAAAAGGTGTAAAAGGGTTTGTGGCACAACTTTTTCATTGGAAGCACATCATTCCAATACATTTATACCTACATATATGTAAGAAGTTATAGATGAGCACTCAGTGGTGTTTGGAGAAATGCCCAAGGGTTTTCCTCCAAAAAGAGACCATGACCATGCCATCTAGCTAGTACCAAGGAGTCAACCACCCAACATCAAACCTTATAGGTACCCATATATGCAAAAGAGTGAAATTGAGAATATAGTTCAAGAGATGTTAGAAGCATGACTTATTCGTCATAGCTTAGAGTGCTTACTCTTCTCCTGTAGTGATGGTAGAAAAAAAGATGACAATTGGTACATGTGTCCAGATTACAAGGAACTCAATAAGTACATAGTTAAAGATACGTTTCCTATTCCTGTAATTGATGATTTGCTAGATGAGTTACATGGTGTTGTTTACTTTACAAAACTTGATCTTCATTCTGGATATCATCAGATTAGAATTAGGGATGAAGATATTCATAAAACAACCTTCAGGACACATGAAGGACACTATGATTTCTTGGTTACACCTTTTGGACTAACAATTGCACCCTCTACATTTCAAATCTTGATAAATTCCATCTTTAATCCATTTCTTTGAAAGTTTGTTTTAGTGTTATTTGATGATATATTAATCTATAGTAAAACATGGGAGGACATTTGCATCATGTAAATAAGGTGTTAGAAACTCTTGAAAAACATCAACTTTATGCATATCCTTCTAAGTGTTATTTTCGTGTCAAGGAGGTTGAATATATGGGTCATATTGTCTGTTATGAAGGTGTTAAAGTGGATCATAACAAGATTAAAGCCATTCTTGAATGGAAGGTTCCCAAAACCCTAAAAATCTCTAAGTATTTTTGGGGCTTATACGTTATTATCATAGATTTGTAAGGAATTATGACAAATCGCTAGCACCACCACTCATATCTTTATTGAAGAAGGATTCTTTCCATTGGAACAAGCAAGCTATTACGGCCTTTGAGAAGTTGAAGGAGGCCATGTGCACCACTCTAGTTCTAGCCACCCCAAATTTTTTCAAAACATTCATTGTTGAATGTGATGCTTCATGGTATGGTATGGGGTAGTACTCATGTAAGAAGGTTGATCCATTTCCTTCAAGATCCACCAATTCAAAGGTAAGAATATATCTAAACCAGTTTATGAGAAAGAAATGTTAGCAATACTTCATGCAATGAAGAAATGGAGACCATATCTAATGGGAAGACATTTCAAAGTAAAGACATATCATGATAGTTTGAAATACTTCTTAGAGCAACATTTATCATCATAAGAACAACATAAATGGGTCTCAAAAATGTTGGGGTATGATTTTGAGATAATATACAAGAAAGGGAAAGAGAATGTAGTTACTGATGCTTTATCTCGGAAGGATGAATCTACCCAGGCATTGTTGTGTGCCATATCTATATTATAGGAGGATTGGATAAAGGATGCAAGCTCGAATGGATAGAAAAATGACCCATGTACACAAAATCTCATTTAGAATCTCCAACAAGATCCAAGAATGTTAGAAAAATTTGTATGGAAAGGAGATGCTTATGGTATAAAGATAGATTATATCTATGTATGAATTCAATCCTTAAAAATAGGGTTCTATCTGAGCTCCATGCTTCTCTAGTAGGGGGTCATTCTATTATTAAAAACTTATCATCGAATCAAACATGATTTTTTCTAGGAAGGGCTAAAAGGGGATGTCAAAACGTTTGTGGTAGAATGCATGGTTTGTCAGCAAAATAAGGGCGAAACAATTAAGTCCCCAAGTCTTTTACAACCTCTATCTATTCCTAGCCAAAGGTGGGAAGAGGTGTCCATGGACTTCATCACAGGATTGCCTAAATTAGAAGGTAAAAATGTAATCATGGTGGTGGTGTACATACTCACCAAATATGCCCATTTTTGTGCTTTATCACATCCATTTATTGCAAGTACAGTAGCAACAACCTTTAGGGATACAATTTAGAAGCTACATGGGACACCAAAGATTGTAGTAAGTGAGCGATACCCTATCCTTACTAGTAATTTTTGGATGGACTTGTTCTCATGCTTGGGCACACAACTAGCTTGTAGTTCCTCTTATCATCCCCAGTCGATGGGAAAATAGAGGTGGTAAACAAGTTCTTGGAGGGATATCTTCGTTGTTTTACATTAGATAAGAAAGTGAGATGGGTCCAATGGTTACCACTGGCAGAATGGTGGTATAACACCTCCTTTCATACTTCATCTAAAATGTATCCTTTCTTGGAATTATATGGGTACCATCCACCATCTATCACTTCATCTTTAAGAGTCTAGCCAAAGGTTTGAGCAGTTGAAGAACACATTCAACACCAACAAGAGGTGATTTCTAGTCTCAGGGAGAATTTGGCCATGTCACAAAACTACATGAAGCAGTAGGTAGACCAACATCATAGTAAAAGACATTTTGAATTTGGTGATTGGGTTTTTGTGCGTTTACAACCATATAAGCAAATGTCCTTAAAACAACAGAAAAATGATAACAATATTTCCCCTAAGTATTATGGCCCTCATCAAGTGTTACATAAGATATGCAATGTAGCATACAAAATGGAACTTCCTCCGGCTACTCGAATTCATCCAATCTTCCATGTTTCTTTCCTAAAGAAGGTAATTGGACGATGATAGTATCAATCCAGACAGTGTTACCCGAGATTGATGAAGAGGGTAGAATCATCCTAGAACCATAATGCATCCTTTAGACATGTACTAAGTGATTGAGGACAAGGGTCATCACTGAGTATTTGATCAAGTGGAAAAATCTAGACAATGAAGACACAACTTGGGAGGATGCAAATTTCCTATAGTAGCATCCAAATCTTCTCAACATTGGGGAAAATGTTGCTTTGAAGGGGAGGGGCATGTTACACCCTTAATCATATATCTTATATTGGATGTATATAGCCGACTTGTGGCTATCATAACTTCTTATCATTATTTATCTCTTTCATATATGTTATATTTTCATTAGTGGGTCAACCTTGGTGTTGGCCATAACATAGGAATATTATATATAGCGGTTAGTAGGTAGTAGTTGATCATGATATTGAGCATTTGAGTCTTATTTTTTGGTTTGGAGGTTACCCCTCAAAGTGGATAAGCTATTCTACTTGCATATTGAGATCATTTATCTAAAATATTGTGTTCATTGGTGTTATATTTCTACTAATAATCAGATCTATACAAGTAATTCCATTGCACGTGTGGATTTTTGGAGTTTCCTTCAAGATGTGCCAATTAGACTCTTCATTGAGAGATTGAAAAATAATGCAATAAAATGCTTTTCTCATCTTCATACTAACAATATCATCAATGGGATACTATGAAGACAAATTTTAAAGCTATATTTAAACCTTTCGAATATTATCACATCCTTTTGGCCAAATTTCCCAAATTAGAAAGGATCCATATGATCCCATGAGGGTTTTCATAGAAAATTCAATAGACTTACACAAAAATTTTAATACTACACAATAACATACTAAAAACCTAAAGTACTTCTTCATTAATAATGAACTTGGCTTGAACAAACTAAAATTAACAATGTTTAACACTAAATATTTTTGGCCTCACCGCGCCCGCGCGCCCACGTGCCCTAGCTCCATGGTTTCTACGCGGGCTTCACACAGGTCTGTGAGCCCTGGGTTTGCTGAACCACGCCGGTCAGAAAATAGGGATGGAGGAGGCACGAAGGTTGCCAGGGATTCATCCTGCTCAGAAATTCGTGATGAGGTCCCTATCATTGGTGGCGGCTATGGGAAACCAGCGGTATCTATGGGTGGTGGCTGCAAAAATGAAGAGTTAAATAAAGCACCAATCTCATGGATTGGCATGGCTTTCAATGCTAACCAAGACCCCCATTCACAAAACCGAGTTGGAGTTTCTCTGCTTGGTCACAAAACAGGGGTGCTCTCTCATGGGGCTGGTAAAGATGGTTCAGCCAAAGAATCATCATCTCCTTTAAAACTCAACACTAGTAACTACAGGTTGCAAGGGACTATGAGTGGATCTGGTGATGGAGGGAGAGAAACAGGGGTCAGCCAGAACCAAGAAAAACAAAACAGCGACAATAGGTCCAGATCTTATGCTTCAGCGGTCTCCAAACAGAAGGAGAATGTCAGAAATGAGCTCTTGAAACCCTCCCAGGAGGTCCCGACGCTAAAAATCGAGGAGGATCTACTTCTAAAGGTTCTTAAGGAGGAGGAAAATCTCTCCCAGCTGGGTCTCATATGCAGATTCCACAAATTTTGGCCTAAGCTTTCTCAGCTTCATGACTGGATAGCCCAGAGATGGAGAGAAAAAATACAAGGTAAGATTGAGCTTTATCCTTGTGCTAAAGCTTACTTCATTGTTGTCTTTGAAACCCCTGAAGATAGGGATTTAATTTTTAGCCAACATTGGGTTTGGGGGAACACGAGCTTATGTCCAAACCATGGTATCCGTCTTTTCGACCCGTTAAAGGAGTCTTTTGATACCTACCCGATTTGGGTTTGTTTACTAGACTCCGTTGCAGCTTTCGGGAACAGATCTTGTCTCATTCTTTATAGGGGATACTTTAGGCTCATGTGTGGCGTTGATGATAAGACCTCCATTCAAACCCATACTACTTATGCTCAAATCCTGGTTGATCTCGATACCTCCAAACTCTTACCAGTAGAAATCAATCTATAGATTGGTGAAAGGCTCTGGGTGCAGAGGATAGACTATGAGAGACTTGCCTTCAGATGTCGGCGCTGCTTCCAAACTGGTCATGTTACAGATGATTGTGAACACTCCAAACGTAAGACCAAAACATCCTGGTGGAAGGATTCTCTACCTGAACATCTTACAATTGACTCATATCGGCTAAGGAATCTAGTGCCCTCGCAAGTTAACTCACCCATCATGGTTGATTCACAGACCAATACAGAGAAGCCTCCAGACTATTCTTTACAGGTTGTTGATTCAGTGATTAAGGATATTTCGACCCCCCTTCCTATGGGTCACTTCCCCATCAAACCCACTGTAGTTTTTCTTCCGACTGTAATGGATGTGGGAAATCAGGAATGGATAGTGGTGGATAGGAAAAAGAAGGGAAATGCCAAATCAAAATCCCCCACCATATCGGACAAGGTTTGATTCTTGTCTTTTTGGGTGCTATTATTGCTACATTTAGGCAAATGGCCTGCTACGCAGCTGCTAGGCAGCTGTGTTGCTGTTATGTTGTTGTTTATTAGTTGTTTTGTAGCAGCTGGTTTGCTTTTGCTGGTTCTTTCCTCGACAGATTATTTTCTGTGGTTGGGCTTTTTTGGGATAAAATCTTTGTTGAGCACTTTTGTATAAGGGTATAGTCCCTTTCAAAAAACTATTTTCCCATAATAAAAAAATAATGAACTTCTAGAAGTAACTTTTGCATTACAAATATCTTGATTTCCAAATCTTCAGGATGATCAAGAATTTTCCATCGATCTAAGATGATCTCATTATGTCCAAGAAGTTAAAGAAGTAACCTACTAAAAATAAGTAATCGACCTCTAGTCAAACTAGTTCATATCAACTACTTGAGAAATTAACCAATGATTTAACAACTAGAAAAAATAGTTGTCTCAAAATTTTCCGTATAAATATATCCCTAGGAAAAAATTGGCTATAAAAATTGATTACCAACTTCTCAACCTAAATTTTTCATTAAAGCTCCCCTATAAAAGATCCACTAATAAATCATGTGAAATTCAAGAGACAAATGATGTGGTAGTTGAATAATTAAAAGAAGAAGAAGAATATGACAATGAAACAACAGAGGATACATAAATTAGCTTTGTTACATATGAATTTGAAGAAAATGGTTATGAATAAATAGAAGACATGAATAATGGATCTTATAGAGTATTGACTAGAGATCAATTAGCTAAGAAGAAAAACATTCAGACAACCATAGACATAAGATAAGATTCAGCTCTCTTATAATTATTCCATTTGTTGCAAAGAGAGCATCCCCTATAATTACCGCCAAACAAGAAGTATCATGCTTCTTTCGAATCTATTTCAATATATTAGATAATATCCATGTTTGAAAAACTCTTGTTTCAATCCATTTTGAAACCTCATCATAAGGATCTTTTGACATTATTGATCATGTGAAGAAAGCTAAGGTTCAAATTATTCAAGCTAAGTACTTACAAACCCATCTTGAAGCATTTTCCCAAGTTGTCAAATTTATTATAGGTAGAACCTTAATCCCACTCAAAATATCTCATCTTCTAAAGGTGTTTTATCTAATCCTAAATTTCCCCCTCCATAAAATTTATCATAATCCTCTCCTTCCACATCAGAAAATATTGAGCCATTTAATGTAATATTGTTGATAGTAGGCCACAAATTGAGTAATTGTATTATTGACTCGGTGCCTCCAACAATGTTATTCCAACTCAAGTGGATCATGCACTTGGCCTCAATCTCACTTGAGCTTATGGATCATGTTATTCCATGGAAATTAAGGAAGTTCTTATTGTCATCTGGATAAAATATCCTCATGTTGATTTTGTAACTTTCCCAAAAAACGAGCCAAGACTACTATTTTAGTAGCCAATATTTCGACTTATTATGAGATGCTCTTGAGAATAACTTTTCAGTAGAGATGTAGGTGTGGAAATTTAGATGGATTAGTCTCATACCCTAGTCCCAGTGAAAGGAGAGATGAAAAAATTGTTGTTAGAAAGACAAGATAAACACACTGTTCAAAAAATAGATGATCACATAAGTAGATGCATTATATCATTACTTTGGTCACAATAATTTTATTATAATTTTTATTCAAAAATTAATCCTCCTATGGTATCTCAATATTATTCAAATATTATTTAGATTATTGAGTTTTATGAAATTTTCTCTTCCACTAGAAATGGAGCGGGTGTAGTACTTGTTTCTCCTACCGAAACTAAGACACCTTTTTTTTCCTTTAAACTATAATTTTCTAACACAAATAATACAACAAAGTATGAGGATATTATGCTTGGTCTTGCAGTAGCTCAAGTGATGGGTATAAAGAACGCTCAAGCATAAGGTGATGCAAAACTAGTGGTAAAACAATATCGGAATTTATTTCAAGTTAATAATGAAAATTGGGCCACTAGTAAATAAAGTGTGGGACTCTATCAAATGCTTATAAGAATGTTAAATTAACATTATATTGAGAGAAAATAATATAAGAGAATATTCTCTAGAAATATCTAGCTCACTACAAATACCTCACCCAACTTTTAATGAGAATAAATATATTGTTGAGATTATTTTCGTGCCCAACATTCCGACAATTTATAGAATTGGAATTTTTTAATGATGACCAACATCTTATCTCTTTCCTTAAAACCGAGAGATAATTTCAGTCAATTATATTATGAAGGAATGGAAGAAAGGTATAGAGAATTTATTTTGTCCTATATTCAAGAAGTAATTGAATGTGAAAATGATCAAGAAGGTTGCATCAAATTGAAAGGAAATAGGATACTCAAAGGGTTGGATGTTTCTTGATTATTACATAAAGAAATAAAGGTTTAATATAGAAGTCATTTTCTGTTATTCTTCTCTAGCTTCATCTTTTTCTCTCTATTGATTTTATGTAGCAATCATATTTTTATGGTATCTAAAACTTTGTATTTACTTTTTCTTTTGTAAATCATTGAACTTTGTCCTAGTGTTTGCTTAGATACAATGTTTTCTCATTACATGTTATTACACACATCTTGAGTTAATTGATATTCATGTTCAAAATAAGATATTTTTTTCCTTATTTGAAAATTTTGTGACCCATTCTCTTATTTTCATTATCTCGAAATCTCATATCATCTCTTTTCTACATTCTACCCTCGTATATGTGCGTAAGTCAATCACCATCGTCAAAATTAAGATAGAATAACTATATATTATGTTAATATATTTTAGGTCATTTTTTGGTTTGAATAAGGGAACGCCCCATCAAAGAGGAGAGAGTGTTATCCCCTAAAACTATTGACAATTTTCCTCAATACAAATTTATCTACCAACTTGATTGCATTTGGTTGATTTCCTAAAGCATATAGTTAAACATTTCAATTGCCTAGTGAATGCTTCCAAATTTTTCATACATTCTCTACCTAAGAAATTGTAACTTCATCAAACGCATATCCTCTATCTTTTATGGTTTGATGGATGTTCATATCCTGTTTTCAAAACCCCATTTTGATGTAATTAGGTAGTATGCTGGAAAAATTGTGGAATTTAGATTTACACCTGCCAATTGCATTTTCTTGAAATTTTCTAAATCCTTTTCAATGAACCCTATTTTTTCATATACTAAAATCATAATTGTCCACAAAAATACATTCCTTAATTCATATTTTTAGGCATTTTGTTGAATAGTTCCCGTGCCTTGTGTGATATAGATTTCTTACTCTAGGTCCCCATGAAATAAGGCACTCTTAATGTCCATTTGACGTAATTACCATCTATTAGCAGTAAAGATGACGAGGGTCAATCAAATGGAATTCATTTTCATGATGGGAGTAAAGGTATTTGAATAATCAACCACAATAACTTTGGAGAAATCCTTAGCTACAAGTTACACTTTATACTTTTCAAAATTCTCATCGGTAACATACTTTGTTCTAAGTACACCCACATACACTGAAAAACTTTTATTCCTTTTGTAAGAAGATTGAGATCAAATATCGTTCTTCATGAGTAGGAATACTCCTCATTAAAGGTAGAATCCCACAAAGAATACTAGAAACGTCCCAAAAAGATAGAGGGTCGAAGTGGAGGGAAGAAGGGGTGGGGTATAGTTAACTCGAAAGAGTTTGTTCCTCATCCGATGGACCCCAATCCAATATCTATCACTCTATAAGGCCTTCCTATCCCAAAGAGAACTAGGAGGAGAGTGAGGCTCATAATCTATAAATTCTTCACTTGAGTGGAACATAGTCCTCATCATCATTATTATCAAAATTGAAATATTTTGAAGCATGAGGATTGGGAGGAGGAAGAGGATTAGGAGGAGGATTCTCGAAAATATCATCATCAAAATAATCAGAATCAATATCAAAGAGGGGAAAAGGGACATCAAAGGATGAAGAAGTGACAAGTAAAAGACAATTCATAAAACTTCACACTTCTCTCAAAATAAAGATGATGAGTAGTAGGGTTCAATAATCTATATACCTTCATGTCATCGGGATACCCTATAAATATACAAGGTCTAGAATGTGGTTAGAATTCCTTACATATATTTTTGGGAATCCAATCCATAGTACTTAATCTAAAGACATGAAAATGCTTGACATCGGTTTTACATCCATACCAAGCCTCAAAGGGTGTCTTTGCTTTTAATTATTTATGTGGAATGTGACTCTAAATGTAACAATTTCCAGTTCACGACTTTAGTCAAATACTTTTGAGGAAGGGATTTAGAATAAACCATACAAGTGGCCATCTCCTTAAGAGTTTTGTTCTTTCTTTCCACAACTCCATTTTGCGAAGGGCTGTAAGAAATTGTACACTACAAATAAATCCCTTTGGAGGTACATAAATCATCGAACCTATTGCTCACATACTCACCTCCATTTTCATTTTGAATAACCTTGATAGACCTTTCATCTTGTTTCTCAGCAAGATCCTTGAAGTCTAGTGATCAAAACTTCAAATTTTTGTTTGAGAAAATACACCCAAGTGTAACGTGAAAATTCATCAATGCAAGTAAGTTTATAGAGATCTCTAGTGAGTGAAGGATATGGAAAGGGGTTATAAATATCACTATGAACAAGATCCAAGTGATGAGAATCTCCACAAGAGTTTCCCTTTCCAAAACTTTCTTTGGGGTGCTTCCCGAGGGCACAACCTCTCAAAGAACCTTAGAAATTTTGAGTCAAGGTAACCCATTGGCCATCTCATGTTTTCTGAATTGTTTAAGGTAACAATAATTTAGATGACCAAAATTATCATGCCATAGCTTACTAACCTCATCTCGCATGAGTGAGCAAGGCACTGGGTGAAGAATCAAAAGTAAAGTGGGAGAAAGTGTACAACCGATACTGATGATCCACCTTTCCCTTAGCCACTATAGATTCACTATAAATCTCACAAATAGTCACTGAGTTAGATTTAAATTCCACTTGCATTACTTCACCAATGGGAGTGATTTGATAAACTGGTAGGAGATTGGTAGAGAGATGAGGAACACTTAAAAACATTGTTAAAGGTTCCACAATCTACTTCTACTGATCAAAGTTACCAACAACCGACACTAAAATGTCATCACCCAAAGTGATTTGGGACACACCACATGATTCAATGTTGGAAAACTCAACATGTGAAGAGCCCATGTGGTGTGAGGCACTAGAATATATGACCCATTTTGATGAAGGAGAAACTCTAGCTACAAGAGCCTTTACTTTCTTTTTCTCATATTCGAGTTATTTTCTTTGGAAGACTCGGGTTTTAGAGAATTTTTCTTGATAGACTCAAGAACACCTATATTATTCTTCTCAATTAAATGATTTAGGTGATCTATTTATTTTCTCATGAATTGATGCTCTTCATTTCCTCACTTCGCAATAAGAACACTTAGAATTTTCCTTATTTGGTTGTTCTTGAAGTAGAAGTGCTCGTGTTGGGTTTAGTTTGGGTGGTATTGGTTTCTTTCTTAAGTTAGTCATTTTTATTTGCCTTATTTTCCTATTTATTTTCATTTCCTTTTTTCGGTACTTACTACAAGGGCATGAGACATGGGATTGATTGTTCCCATTTAAATTATATTGTTCTCGTTCTCGAATGGGTTGGGAAAAAAATTAAATAAGGGCATCTTCTCGTAGTCCTTAGATATTTTTTCATGGCATGAAAAGTAGAAACGAAGATAGAGCATTCAGGCCAATCTTAGAAATAATTGAAAAGATCGGTTGGGCATCTATTTTGTCAATTCCACATTCTTTAAAAATAATCTAGTGTGGACAAATTTTGAGAAGAAGGCATATAGTGTAGTGCCCACTTCCCTTTCGACATCGTTTATATACCGACCTTGATACTATTGATCTCATTTTGGAAATTATTATGTTTTGATTTTGTATGATGTGTATATGTTAGATCATGGATTGGAGAAATTATAGTATCATGGACCTTGATTTAGTTAACATGCATGATGATTATTGGAGAAATTATTATTATGTGGATGATGATATCTTTGTTGGCATGGATATAGTATTGATGTTGATTTTAGACATGTGACATTTGATATTATGAGTAGCTCTAGTATAAAGATTCATTGGATGATGACAAATTGAATTTAAATGGTGATGTTGAATTTTCGATGTTGTTGTGATTTGGATTTGATATTTATATGTTGTTTATATCATTTTGGATGTTCTGATATGTCCACGAGGCCAAAGGAGGTATTGTTATTTTGCAGGTTAAAATATCACAACAATGTCGGGACCTGAGACCAACCATATTAAAATTGGATGAACTCAATAGGGTCACCCTGGCAACTCTATTTGTTTGCATGTTGTGTTTGTTAGGGATTCCCATGGGGGGAATCACCTTTAAAATGTGACCAAGGGATTTCATGTATTACTTTAATGTGCTTCTTTTTCTAATGTTTGCATGTATTTTATTTGTGATGTGTTACCCCTTTCATTAGTTGTTAATTGATTTGGGTTTATGTTATTTATAACCATATGTTAAATAAATAAATCATTATGTCAAAAGAATGTAATAAATGAAGTCATAGATATTAATGCATGTTGTAAGAATGTGTAAGTTGTGTAAGTCAGATTTTGGAGTGTAGAACACTCCATCCTCAAAGGAACTCGAATTTGTCCTTGAGGGCTGCATTTTGAGGCTTGTGGGACAAGTTAAACTTGTCCCACACCTCTTAAAATCATCCACCAACCATACCTATGGTTTGGGAGTCAAAATTAGCCTTTTTAATTGTATTTTGAAATGACTATGTGTAAGTTTTTATTGCACTTTACTTACAAGCTTTTAATTCAGTCCTTGTTAAAGTATGGGTTAATTTTGAGTGTGTAAGTTGATTGTCATCTCCATTTAATGTGTTTTTTTCTTGAAGTAATTGTTGCAAGTCACTCTTGCTTGTTAATTCTTATCTGGTTTGTGCTAACTGTGATCTTGTAACCATCTTTGCAAACACTCTAAATTAAAAAAATTATTCAATAATTTTCCTAGCTAATCCTAGTTTGTTTCTTGGTCTCAAGTGGTAGTTTGAAGTGGGCATTACACTAGCTTTGCATCGCTCTACTAAGGATGGTGCAATAAAAGAAAAAAAAACCAGAGTCATTGTTTGGATATTGAGATGGCTTCGGAGCCAAGGTCTCTGTAGACTCCTTAGTCAAGGAGTGTGTTGTTAATTTGGGACCTTTCACCACCACTTCAGATCTCCGCATTCTTCCTTTGGGCTCATATGGAGTCATATTAGGCATGGATTGGTTATCTACACACGGGGCAGGATGGATTGCTATCACAAGACTATATCTTTGCAGATTATCTTGGTGTTGAGTCGGTGATTTTAGGGGTCAAGAGACCCGTTTCTATTCGCACCATCTCCGCTATGCAGCTCAAGCGGTGTGTGCGATGGGGTTGTTAGATGTACGCTGTTACAGTCAGTGATAGGTCGAGGATGGGTCTAGTGGACCATCGCTAGATGATCATCCCATTCTGAGAGAGTATGTAGATGTCTTTCTAGGGGAGCTACCGGGGATGCCACCCCACGTGAGATTGATTTTCATATTGATCGGTTCCGGGAGAGCAGAGCCTATCTCAAGAGCTCCATATCGAATGACCACCCCAAAGCTTTGTGAGCTCAAGTTACAATTGTAGGTCCTTCTATAGAAATTCCTTATCCATCCTAGTGTATCCCCTTAGGTGCACTTCTGGTTATTTTTGTGAAGAAGAAGGATGGATCCTCTTGCGGTTGTGTATCGACTACCACTAGTTGAATAAGGTAACGATCAAGAATCGTTATCCCCTTCCATGCATTGATGAGTTGTTTGATCGGATGAAGGGAGCCACATTGTTCTCTAAGATTGATCTCAAGTCGAGCTATCATTAGTTGATGATTTCGGAGGCGTATATTCATAAGACCGCCTTTCGCATGAGATATGGGCCATATGAGTTCACAAAGTGGTGCCTTTTGGTTTAACGAATGCCCTGCAGTTGTTTATGAGTTTGATGAATGGGGTATTTAGAACCTTTTTAGATCACTTTGTGCTCATCTTCCTTGATGACATATTGATATACTCATGTACATGTGAGGAGCACAAGGGGCACCTTCGACAGGTTCTCCAATGTCTTCGTGAGCAACAACTTTACGGGAACTTGGAGAAGTGTGCTTTCTTCCAGATAGAGGTGTAGTATTTGGGTCATATTATTTCTGGGGAAGGTATCACAGTTGATCCTTCCAAGATTAGATCCATTATGGATTGGCCAACACCCACTACAGTGACCGAGGTGCGCAGCTTCATGGGTTTAGTAGGATACTACTAGAGATTTGTTTAGGACTTCTCTCGATTGTGCACTCCCATCACTTCCCTTTAGCGGAAAGGGAAGAAGTTTTTTTGGTTAGATAGATGTGAGTAGGCCTTTAGGACATTGAAGGAATGTCGCACTACAAAGCACCTATTCTTGCAAAGTGCGTGATCCACATGGTGATTTATTTATTTGCATAGATGCTTTGTTGGCGAGGCCTTGGAGGTGTTCGATACGGGAGGGAAGAGTAGTGGCCTTTGAGTCTCACAAACTCAAGGATTATGAGCTTAATTATCTGACTCATGATCTTGAGCTTATAGTAGTTGTGCATGCTTTAGTTCAATGGAGGTAATTTCTTCTTGGTTGGAGATTCACACTCAAGACAGATCACTTGAGTCTTCACCACCTCTTCACGCAGCCCAATCTAAACGCTTGTCACAACGGCATTGGATGGAGTTGCTTTGTGAGTATGACATGGAGATAGAGCATGTGAAGGGGAAGGATAATTTGGTTGCAAAGGCTCTCAACAGATTGAGACATGTGGCTATGGCTACCTCGGTGAGTACAGATTTGCAGAGTAGGATTCTTCGCAGTTTCCTCTTGACATCTTCTACATTGCAGTTCAAGCAGAGATCGAGTCCCAGAGACCCCTTAAGGAGAATTTTGATGGTTTCTCACTAAAGGTAGATGGTCTTCTTAGGCATAGAGGTCAGATTTATGTTCCCATAGATGGAGGCTTAAGGCGGGACTTCTTGATATTTGCACATTGTGCACCCTATTCATCCCATCTTGGGGTGAAGAAGATGCATGCTACTTTGAGACAGTTATATCACTGGAGAGGACTTTGCGGGGACATGGCTCAATTTATGTCATGCTATTTAGAGTGCAAAAAGTGAAGGCTGAGCATCAACATCTAGCTAGCCTTCTCTTCCCTCATGCTATATCGGAGTGGAAATAGGACACCATTTCCATGGTGTAGACACCTAAAATTGGTTACCCAATTTGGTGTCCCCCACATTCATTTAACTTCTCGGGTAACCTAGGGAACATTCATATTACCACTTTGCCCCTTAGGGTATTATTCAACATTGACTTTAAAAACATCTATCCTAAGTTTAATTCACCCCATTACGTTTTACCCCTAAGTAATTAAATATTAAATATTTAATTACACCCTTTTACGTATATCCTAACCACTTATCTACCCCATATCAATTTCTAACCTCCCATATCTATTCTATCCATATATCCCCCCTATTTCTCCTCCTCCCAAACCAAGCAGCGGGATATTTCCCGTATTTGAGGTGGAGGGATCACTCTCATCTTTCCAGAAATTGCTCCTTTTAACCATTTCAGAGTCTATTCCCGATCGTGTGCCGACCGGTACTCATTCGATGCCGATTTTTTGGGAACGGCACTGATTACAAATAGAAGGCCAAAACTCAGTTATGGTTAGACAGTGAGATAGAGAGAGAGAGATACAGAAAGAACAAGAGAGTTTTGAGCATCAAGTCTGAGCATTATCTATCAAGTGAGAGAGAATCCTATCCAAACCAATCCCTGAGAAGAGTACCGTGACTCTGCTCCCACCAGATTGACATCGCAGGCCTTCATTGATCTCTTGGTGACTCTCTATCTGCATCTAGCAAAGGTGGAGCCTCACAAGCATCTCAAAGGCTCCTGCAGATCCAGTGGACATTGACGATCTTGCCTTCATTTTCCATTTTCCAAATCTCCTTGCAGTTTTCCTCTAATCGACGTTGATCAAGAGTATCAGTCGATGCTGATCATTTCCTAATCTACGCCGATCTATATCGGTCGATGTCGACCTGCCTCAGTCGACACCGATTTCCTAATCGATGCCGATCGATCGCATGCATAGGTAAAAGAATCCAAGTAACATAAATCCAACATTGTTTTCATTTTTCCTATTTTCTCGTCATTTCTTTCATGTCCCTGTTTATATTATGTTTGCCACTTTTGATTAGGAAATCTAGACATTTACTTACATATTTTTATCATGTATGCTTCTTTCCTTAATTGAAAACGTGGACTGACATCCACCGAGGGAGCTTATTGCTTCCCGGACCCGCTTTTCGGGCAGTCCACCCAAATATCTTTTAACGTGATATTTTTCTGTCAAGCATCTATGTCTCGTAGGTTTCTCGGATCTACTTTACAGGATCACTCATGTGCACCCGTCTTGTCTACATCGGCTTTCTTTTTCATCTACATCCTCGGATCTTGTCTTTCGTGCATTGATTTTATTTGAGTTTTTCAGGTTTTTGTGTTTAGTTTGGTACATTAACTTGGATAGGTAACAAGCGCAAAATTCTTGATCTACATTATGGCATGCTCGGTGGGACCCAACCAAAGTCCCTTATTCATAAGTTCATTTCTTTTCTAGTTTTGAGCTTCTTTTTCTGTTTCTTCGCTGCTTTTCGTCAGTTCTTCGTAGCATTTCCTTCCTTCATTTTGGTCTTGCTTCTTTCACTTAATAATTCGCAAAGTTAAAATTTCTTCTTTCTTGCAAAACTAAATTCCAATTTCTATTCCAAAGATCAATAAATCTTTCATTTGATTTCAAAATTGCATTCTTGATCCGTCTCTTTTTGCAAAATTGTTATTTTATTGAAAGTTTTCTAGTTCTTTAAATAGGAATTTTCATTCTACTATCATCTGGATATATCTTTCTGGATTTTTGGGTGTTTGCTTAACCTTTTCTTACGGAGCACATTACTTTTTCATGGGATTGTTCGAGGGGAAGAGCTCAACAACGCACTTTTTGAAGTCCACACACCTTGGAGAGCTAAATCTACATGTATTCCTCTTTTACGGTGTTTTCTCCTTTTTTAAGAACTTAAAAAGAACTTGTTTGTTTGTTTTCTATCACATTCAAACATTTCGATTTTGGTGCTTAAAAGGAATTTAATCGCATCTGGGAAAGAATTTTTTGACTTGTCTTCATCAAAATCCAACACTTCATTCTTAGTGCTTAAAAATAACTTTTCTTTTGTCATTTTTGTTGTATGCTATTCATCTAGTTTTCTAAATAGGCTGGAAAAATTAATCAAAATCAATAGTGACACTATTTGATTTTTATTTTTCACCCTTGCACACAAAGCCAAAATCACTAGGTATAAAGCATTTAAACAAAAATTCCTCCCCTGGCCTTGCCTACTTGGAAGTGACATCCAAGAGGAAGAGCCTACACGGTACTCAAGCCGCGCTATAAATTCACGGAAGTTACGGTATATATTGGCAAAGCACCGAATCCCTTATGCAGGCGGTGTGTGAAGTGCGGGGTAGGCCCCTATATCAAGCCATGTAGTGGTCTTTTTTGAAGTGCCTTTGGGACTCCTCACCAAAACATTCTCCAAACCATCCTTAGTTTGTCTATCTGAGTAGTTCCTATTCTAAAAATCCTTCCCTAATATTTTCTTTCTTAAAAGCAGGAAAACTTAAAAGAGATAATCACCTACGCTACTTGAATTGTCTATGCATTAGTTAGGTCAATCTTCTTTTTCTATATTTATGTTTGTTTATGACGGTCATCACTCGGTTATAATCTAGAAGAATGGCTCAACTAGCCCCTTCTTCCTCTAAGATCACCACTAGTGTGGATGTTTTGGCACCCCTCGGGTCTTCCTTGGGACCGCTATTAGTTGGTTCCCCATCTTGGTCATATAATCCTTTCTATCAGCCTAAAGCAATCCCATCACGTCCAGCTTCCCCCAGTCCTTCAGAAATATCATCTACTTCTGATATAGAGTATGTTCCTCGTGGGGATCCTGAATTTCAGGCACTCCTTGATCATAATCCAGTAGCCCTTATGGATTATCTAGTACATAAGTCCATTCGAATATCTGATCAGGGACCACCAATCCAGCAAGTTTACGATTATCCTCATGAACCATCCTAGGATTTTGTAGAACAGTTAGCATCCTTTTTCTCACCTCGAACCATGGAAGAGGGTGGCACACCTGTGCCTCCTTTTTCTCTTCCACCGACCATGTCGACTAGTTCTCAAATAGTCTTGCCTATTCCTAGTGCCGTAGTTACCTCGGCTATTCCACAACCTACTTCTGAGAAGTCCTCTTCTCTAGCTATAATGGGCACATGTCTGCGCACCCACAAATTGTTGTTAATTCTTCTATGTCATCCATTGTGTCCTAGGGTCAGTACCTCTTTATGAGTCAACCCCCTTCAATGAGTCAATTTGTTCCTGCTTCTCGTCCTCCAGTTGGTCTTTCTTCCAATGTTCCAGCGATAGTGACCTTCACCCATCCTCTAGCATCGGCACCCTTAATAACCAATCCGGCAGTCAAAAGCCTCATTCATACCTTGTTCCCCACCATGTCCAACCAAATCAATACCCATGTTCCTCAACCCATTCCGATTCAGTCGAAAAGTATAGGAGCCCACCAATCATAGGCTCGGCTTTCATTCAACCATATTTTTCTCAACCACTTGTCATCTCACAGCCTGTTTATACACAGGCTCCTTCACAGTAAATACCTCACCAGGCGTCACCCAAAACACCTGGTTATTCCTCTTACCATCCTATTAATCAACAGATGAATCCCCATTGACGCCTCAACAAAATCCACCATTCACTTCTTATGTAGGACATACCAGTATGCCTCCTCAATCGACGTGGTTCAAATTCTCTTCAAGAAAATTGAAGACTTATAAGCCTCTACCAAAGAGGCTCGTCCTTCATACTCTTTTAAGGAAGTGTGTAATGAACCCATTCATCCATCGGTGGCTTTTAAGCCTTATCCCACCAATGGGAACTTCCTAAGTTCTCAAAATTTCATATCGGGAGGATCCTCAACAAAGACTATGAGCATTCAAACATGCTTGCTACCTGATAGTCAGGATCAGGAGCTTATGCTCCGTACTTTTCCTATGTCTCTAGCAGGGCCTGCTTTAGATTGGTATAATAACATTCCTCAACATTCCTTGTTTTCTTTCTCTCAATTGGCCCAGATGTTTGTTGAAAATTTTCAATAAACATCGCACATAAGATCTCGATTACAGATCTTTATAACATTTGTCAATTCGATGATGAGTCTATTGCAGAATTTGTCACTTGTTGGAGAGGGATAATAAACCAATTGTCTTTCTCCCTTCCTCAATCTCAACAGATCGAGTTGTTTACTCAATCTTGTGCTAATCATATTTCTTCCACTTTAAGGATCCAAAATTTTCATACATTTGAAGAAGCCTTTACGATGGCACATAAACTTGAGTCCCGTGCCATTGAACAAGGGAAGTTAAAACTTTACTCTAAATCTAAACCATATTTTTCTCGGTTTACAAAATCAAACCCTTCCACTTCTAAAGACAAAAATTAGGGATCCACTAACACTATCATATTAAAAACACCATGTATCGATAACAGTTCTAATCAAACACCACGAGAGAGACTCCTCATCTTCTCGAAAAGGACCCTTGTCATCTCGATATTTTACTTCATTGGGGGAATCATATGCTTCTATCTTAGAAAAAATGTTGGAAGTTCACATGATTGAACTTCCCCCATTAGAAATTTCAATGAAAGCCAAGAGCATCCATTCTGGTATAGGGAAAATGACTTTTGTCATTATCATAGAACTAAAGACCATGACATTGAGCGATGTCAAACCTTCAAAATCTTGTCCATAAGTTTATTGATAAAGGCGAGCTTATTCGGATAACCCAAATGCTCCCCCAAATCAGGCGCTTGATGTTTTTAAACAACCCTTTCCTAATCATTCCCAAACCATGATGCTTCAGAGTCTCAAAAACCAAACACTCATACTATCAGCTTCATTTCTACTGAAGAATCTTCTTCTAAAATTAAGCCATCTACGAACACATCGACTGAATCAGAACCTCCTACCGCTCTGCTAGTCACTGGGATTCCATCATCTTTAGACACCCCATCTTTGAATATTCCCACATTGTTAGAGACAGATTCATCTCCCTCTACCTCTTTATCTGATCTTCCATCTATACCTGAGACAGTGTCATCCTCATCTGTCTCATCATCAGATATTCTTTCGATGCTCGAGGTGATTACATCTCTTCGAGTTTCCACCGCGAATACATCTACTTCTGTTTCTCCCATTTTTTGTGACTATGCCATTGGTAAACATACCTATAGTTGTACCAACTTCAATGGAAGCGTCTTCGATTTTGACTCTTCCCGTCTCCTTTCCCACAGTAGTTACACCCATAATTACTGTACTAGAAGTACCTCCCTCGCAAGGAACTGCTCCTTCATCATCCACTTCTTCCATCACCGATACTATTTTTCCTATTAAGGGAAAATCTAAAGAAATAGCATCGGCACCTACACTCTCGGTTCCTGGACTTAAACCAAGACAACTAAAGTCTAATGTTACATCATCAAGCACCTCCTCATCTCCTTCCCCGAAAAGGCTACAATCACCTTATGCGGTTGAAGTTGTCACCATCCCTGAAAAAGGAAAACCCATATTTCAAACCATCAAGACTCTTGGTGCTTTCCCTCAAAAATCTCTCTCTACACCTCATAAAATATTGGATTTGTCCACTGAGAAGGCATCTTCTTCTACAAACCTATCAAAACTATTATCTTTTCTACAAAACCTTCTTCACCGGCGCCTCGTAAAGTAGACTTACCTATTAAAAAGGCATCAGCTCTTTTATCAAGACCATAATCTTCGTCACCACCAGACAGGCAGCCTTTGTTCCTTCGATAAGACCTACTTTGGGAGCTTCTCCCTCATCTAAATTAGCATTATCTAAATCTTCATCTGTTTCGACCGAGCAGCCTTCTTTATCTCTGAAGACCACAACACTTGTCACATCTTCATCTTCTTCAAAATCTATCTTAGGAGCTCCTCCTCTGTAGAAATCAATCATGCCTCACTTGCTTCCATCTCAAGTGTCCAAGACTACTTCTTCGATGTCCGAAAAAGTAAAATAATCCCTAAAAATCTTTGTCAAACTAGATATGCAGGTTCTTTTACCTCGGTAGTCCGTGGAGGTAAGAGAGTCACCTCTGTCATCTTTGTCCTCATCTTTGTCTACCGGATTCTATACCGAGATTCTTCACCAACTTATCCAGTCTTCATCCATATCCCTTCCTCCGATCAAACCCTATAATCCTAAAGGAGTAAAACCTTCCTGGTTCAACTCTGATTTGATTTGTGCTTACCATCGCACCCCAGGACATGACACCGAGGGATGTAAGGCCCTTCAATCTGTCATTAACAGTCTTTTGGAAGAAAGTGATCTTTTGATGGAAGAAGAGGAGGAACAAGTATCTCCTGTCATCTCAACCACATTTTAGGCTAAACGATCTACTTAGGCCTCTAGTTCTACCTTTTCCACGCCGAGACGGTATTCCACCTTCCCAAATCGACACGATTCATATCGCCACTAGAACACAACAATATGATAATCTATCATCATCTCGGCCACGGGTTGTCATTTCTGTAGCCCCCGACGGCATTCCTCCTTCCACGTCAGCCTCGAGACCTAGGGTCTCTATTCGTGCTTCACCTCGGCTCGAGATTCCCGTGTCGGTCAAGAGAGGAGAGTGTCATGAAACAACTTACTCATGCTCTGGTCAAAATGTCTCTTTTTGACCTCATTCAATCATCCCCACGCATCGCTAGGCTTTGATTGATAACCTACGCCGTATCACGGTGAATTCAGATGATCCCTAGCCTTTCGAGATGATTGTTGGATTGAATAAACTATCAACTGCCATTTCTTTTGAAGATTCAGAAATTCCTTCCCTTTCTTCCGAGGATTTGGAGGCTCCCCTCTTTATCACAGTTCAAATCAACAACACTATGTTAAAACGCACTATGATTGATAGTGGTGCTACACTTAACGTCATTTCCTCACACACATTCGAGCAACTTAAGTTACCAAAGAACATAGTGTCACCCCCGCCTTTCGCCCTTCGATCATTTAACGATCAGTTGGTAGTTACTTTAGGAACTGTGGTCCTGCCCATTCGAGTAGGTAAGAAGCTGCTTCATGAACTCTTTTACATTGTTGAAGGAAATTCCACTACAATATGATCCTTGGATGCTCCTGGATTCATGCAATGCATTGCGTCCCATCAACCCTCCATCGATGCTTAAAATATCAGTATGAGGGAAAAATCTATACTCATCCAGGAGATCCTTTTCCTTCTACACAGTGTGACATGACCACAGGATCTGCCCTCTAAAGGAGAATTCTTGTTCTCCTAAAGAGGCTTCATCCTCTTCCATACCTGTAACAAAACTACTGAGTTTACAAAATCTAGAAGATACATTACAGCGTTTCTCACTAGGAGAGCTTCCTCTTCTTTCTTTTGATGCCCATCTCAAACCTAATGAGTATGGTAGACCAGAAAAACAACTTTGAATATCAGCGGGTCTCGGTCATGTCATCACCATAGGCCTCCGCAATCAATAGACTAACTTCATTTACGGTGGTCTTGACACACCTCACTATCACCCGGATTCTCCTCCTCGGGCCAAACCCTATTCAACAGGGTTTGATTGTCTACAAAATCCCATGTTTGCAAAAACTTATTTATATCGACGCACATGGAAGGGTTTTGGCCTGGGAAAGTATGAACAGGGTGTGCATGACCTCGTGTCCATTCTAACTCTCAAACCACATCAAAAATTTGGTTTAGGATTTAAACCTCTTTCAAAATCCACCATCATTATTCTCGATGAGCCCTCCTATTGAGGAACCATCTTCTCTCGCTAGGTCGGAAGCATCATTTGATGTGGATGATGCCATTTACATCCCGTTTAACTTTTTTTTATTCAATACAATTTCCTTAGGGCCACTAACCTATAAAACTAATAACAAATCCACGTCCATACCATTAGTCTTCCTTGAAATAGTTGGAGACGACTCCCCTACTATCAACACTATCCACTGTGAGGATGATGATTTTTTCCTCACCTATCTAGGGCGGAGAGGATTCCTATCTTCCTAAAAACATTCCTTTTAAAACATCTACGCTTCTTAACGAAGCCACTTTGTCGATCTTAATATAGGGACTTCTAAAGACCCTCGCATCATTAAGGTCAGCCAATCTCTTAATCCACAAGAGTTAGGAGACTTTACCACTTTTCTTTCCAACCATCGTCAAGCCTTCACTTGGTCATATGAGGATATGCCAAGAATCGATCCTGATATCGTGGTCTACAATATCGTTACTCTTCCCAACATCAAACCGGTGAAACAAAAATTGTGTAAAATGCACCCTCGAGTAGCCCTCCTTGTTAAAGAGGAGTTGCAACATTTTCTTTCTGCTAGCTTTATCCAACCCATCGATTATCCACAATGGGTTTTAAACATAGTACCAGTAACCAAAGCTACTGGGAAAATTTGAATTTGTACCAACTTCTGGGATCTTAATCTTGCTTGTCCAAAAGATGATTTTCCTCTACCTAATATCGATCAACTCGTGGATTTAACTGTGGGTCACGAGATGCTTTCTCTTATGGATGGTTTCTCTGGATATAATCAAATTCTTATCGCACCAGAGGATCAGCATAAGACTTCCTTCATAACCCCTTGGGGGACTTTTTGTTATCGTGTCATGCCTTTCGGTCTTAAGAACGCGGGAGCAACCTATCAACGAGCCATGACCTACATCTTCCATGATCTTTTACACAAAATGGTGGAGGATTATGTCGATGATCTCCTCGGTAAATCCAAATGCCGTCAGGATCATCTTTTCACTCTTGCACCTCTCTTTGAGAGGCTCATTCACTTTTGTCTTCGCCTAAATCCATCTAAGTGTGTGTTTGGCATTCTCACTGGTAAACTCTTAGGCTTTATCATTTCTATTAGGGGTATTGAAGTTGACCCCGCAAAAATAAAAGCTATCCTTGAGATGCCTCCCCTTCTAACTTAAAGCAACTCCAAGAGTCTTCAAGGACACCTTCAATCAATATGTCATTTTATCTCGCAACTATCGGACCGTTGTCAACCTTTTCATCATCTCCTTTGTAAGAATGTTCATTTTGAATGGGATGAGCGTTGCCAAAAGGCCTTTGATGATCTCAAAGCTTATCTTCTTTCCCCACCTGTTCTTACACCTCCATGCGAGGGGGAACCATTCTATCTTTATATTTTTGTGACTGACCATGCTTTGGGAGCCATGATCTCGCATCGAGATGCTAACGGTAAAGAACAGGCCATATATTACATCAGTCACACTCTCCATGAGTATGAAACACATTATTCCGAAGCTGAAAAGTTATGTTGTGCTCTCTTCTTTGCAACTTCTAAGCTTCGTCACTACCTCCTCAATCACAAAACTTACATTGTCACAAGTGTCAATCCACTCAAGAAAATGCATGCGAAGCCTTATCACAATGATCGTATCACTCGTTGGCTCATGCTAATGACAGAATTTGATCTCGAGTTTATTCCACAAAAATCTATCAAGGGTCAGGTCATTGCAGATCAATTAGCTGATGCTCCTCTTAGGACACTCAAGTCCCCTTCCTCAATTCCCGATGAGTATATCTAACAAATTAATTTTGGTCTTTCTCTATTTGAAGTAAAAATCTTCTTTGATGGATCCAAATGCCAGCAAGGGGGAGGTGTAGGTTTTGTTATGATTCCTCCTTGGGGTGCACCTATCCCAGTCACACACAAACTTAACTTTGAGTGTACCAATAATATGGCTGAATATGAAGCTCTTGTTTTAGGTCTTCAAAACGCTATTAATCTTAGCACCTGCCATATCGACATCTTTGGTGACTCTGAACTCATCGTTAATCAAGTCACGGGTGTCTATCAATGCAAAAATGATATCCTTCAAAAATATCACGATATCGTTCTTTTTCAACTCCAATATTTTGACAAATTCACTATCCAAGCTATTCCTCGCATCTGCGAATTGATTCGCAGATACAATGGCTTCTTTAGCCTTCTTATTCCACCTTTTATTGAAGACTCGCGGCTTTATGTGGTTGTGTAGTGATTAGATCAACCATCTCATCTCAGCAATGACTTTGATCAATGCTATCACGACCAATACTCAAGATAAGTGGTATCAGCAGATTGTTGATTATCTATCCCATTCGGTGCTTCCTCCGGATTTGACTTCAATGGTAAAAGATCTTTTATCCTACGTGCTAATCGCTATACTATTTTAGGTGGAATCCTTTACAAACATAGTTTTGATGGTATTTTCTTCGGTGCCTCAAAACCCTGAATCATCTAAGCCATCCGGGAAGTCCATGATGGTATCGTGGTGGACATTTTAGTGGCTTGGCCATAGCTAAATGCATCTTACATTTAGGCTATTATTGGCCTTCTCTTAATCAAGATTGTTGCAAATACACTAAGAAATGTGTCAAGTGTCAACAACATTCCAATCTTACGCATATCCCTAGTCAGGCTTTGCAACCTGCAGTGGATTTGTGGCCTTTTTTGCAATGGGGTCTTGATCTCATCGGTCTTATCAACCCCGCTCTTCATAGCGTCATCATTCTATCATTACTGCCATAGAATACTTTACTAAGTGGGTGGAAGCTATTCCTCTTTCATCAACCAAAGCTAAACCCATTGTTGATTTTGTCTATCAACATATCATTTGTCGCTTTGGTGTTCCACACAAACTCATCACAGATAATGGTAAATCTTTCAAAAATTCGATTTAGAATCTCTGTGATGCTTTCAATATCAAACTCATCTTTTCTTCTCCATACTATCCCCAAGCTAATGGCCAGGCTAAGGCTTCCAATAAAACTTTGCATAATATCCTCACAAAGGTAACTAGTCGAGCTGGTAGGGATTGGCATTTACATATCCCTTTTTCTTTCGGGCTTATCGGACTAGCATTTGTACTCCTACGGGTGCTACTCCCTTCTCTCTAGTTTATGGGTCAGAGGTTGTTCTTCCTTTGGAAGTCCAGATCCCATCTCTTCGTGTTTCTCTCAGAGAATTTGTCTCTGATGAGGACTATCGTCAAAATCGTCTAGTGCAGCTTGAGTTGCTAGATGAGCGGTGTCTCAATGCTCTTGAACATCATCAAATCTATCTTGAGCGTGTCAAACATGCTTATAACAAGAATTTGCAACACCGTGACTTCAAAATTGGTGATCTTGTTCTTAAAGAAAACCAAAATGTCACTACGCTAGAACGGAGTCAGCGTGGTAAGTTTGCTCCTAACTGGATGGGTCCGTACATAGTTACTCATAAATATGGGTCTGGGGCTTATCATCTATCCTCCATGGATGGTGTACCTAAAATGGAACCTCTTAATTCCTTGCATCTAAGGCCCTTCTACTGTTAAAATCTATCTTACACGATCTTAGTCACAAAACAGATCTTTCATCCATCTAACAACCAGTCATATATTTTCATAGTGATTCGGAACTATGTGGTTCTCCACGTTATGTCTTTTCCACCTTAAATATGAGTATCGCGGCTCTACTCATAGAATTTTTCTTATGGATATGTTCCTCCTCCTAGTTGGGACACCTTAATCACTTCTTCATCTATCCCAAGTATCTATCCTAATCGAATCTACTCGAGGCATGAATACATGCTTTTTATGTGTTTTCTTCCCCTCTATTTGATCTATCTGGTCTACACTCAGCTTCTTTCAAAACAAAGCTCCAAAAGCTCAAAAAAAAAAAAAAAAAAAAAAGAGAAAAGAAAAGAAAATCCCAAAAGATAGACTGATCCCTCAAAGGACAGCTATCTATGCATTTTCAAAATGAATCAAAAGATATAGACCATACCCTTGAAGGATGGCTACATTTGAAATACAGACCGATCCCTTGAAGGACGGTTGTTTGTTTGCTTCTTAGCATCATTGAAAGACTTCCTGTATCGATCAGTCTTTCTATATCTAGCAAACTTCCCACATTGATCAGTTTGCTCTTCTGTCAAAACAAAAAAATCATGAAGCTGAGACATAAGACCTGTTGTCGATCATATGGAGAACCCTATTTTCCCAATAGGGAGCATATATTCTTTCCTTTGTAAATTTTGACAATATAAATACTTACTTCTCCTTCCATTTACCTTCTAGATCTGGTTTGCGACTAGCTAGTGTCAGGTTTATTTTAACCTCATATATGGCCTTGTATGCATGGTCTTTTGGTTTCCTATCAAAGTCTTCATTTATGGTCGGTTAGGGGCCTAGCTTATTATTATTTTTCTTATCTGGGTGTATTTCCCTTATTTTTAATCAAAGTCATTTCATTACGTCCTTGGCTCTCGTAGAGAGTATTTACCATTATTATTTCTTATTCATCCAGTTAAATTGACATTTAACATGTTAATTTAATCAAAATCTATCATCTATCTAATTTCATCTTATCTACTTTGTCCAAAACATATATCAAAGCATGTATTGTCAACACATGTGGATCTACTTATCTATTTTCATCAAAATTTAATTAACATCTCAAATATATTAAGTCTATCAATCACATCTATCCATCTATCCATCAAAACATCTAAAAATGTGTACATCCAAGTTACACTACATCTATTTGTATCTATTCTTCATCAAAATTAAATCCACATATCAATCACATCAAATCACATCACGTCTATCTATCCTCTATGTCTATGTCCATCCAATCACATATATTTATCATCTATCAGCATATGTCTATATCCATCACAATTACGCTATATCTATCCATGTATATCGAAATTAAAAACATGAGTACAATCATATGACAAAGAAAATGATGAATCTATATATATACATGGGTATCTGTACAACAAAGAATGGATGGATTTCAATCAATCCATCTATATCATACATAAAAAATGCCTTCAAATCGAGGCTACATCAATATATCGATATCAAAATACATCAACCCCTATATCGTAAATTCGATAAGTGGAAGACACTATCTCCTCCACCCTCCTCTGGACCAGTCTCTCCTGGCCACCATCTATCGAACTAGAAGCACTGTTGTTGGGGGGCCTGCCTCCACCTCGTCCTCTCCCGGTACTCACTCCCTCCGACACACCACTAGCTGTTTGTGGTTGTCGCCGATCTCCTCCTCGCACCGTAACGAGGCACCTCAGGGGCATGCTGTGCTAGGGTGTCCTCATAGTATCTCACCTCAGCGAGGAGAGACTGATATGTACTCAGGATCACCATACCAGGTGCTCATAATGTCGCTACTAGTGTTGCTGGTGGTGGCCCTCCTACGGTCATACCCTGTGTCCCAGACTCTGACATAGTACTTGTATCACCATATTTGGCCCTAAGGGCCTCTCTATGCCGATGGTAGCGATCCCTCTGCTGGATCGTTGTATCTCACTCCTGACAAGTTGTGTCTCTCTCCAATATCAGGGCATCCCTCTCCTCTGTCAAAGCTTTGATCTCCTCGAGGGCCACCTGGTGTGTCTACGTCAGGGTAAAATGCTCCCCCTCCAAGCCTCTCCAGTGTTATGGCTATATCCTCCTCATCGGCATCTATAGACGCTGGTAGGTGTCGTGGTAGCTCTGTCAAATACCATGCCGCATAGCCGTCATCTACTCTGGCATCATCATCACTGCATCTGTGGAGGGTGGGGCCTCCCTCAATGGATTTTCCAGGATCAAAATCGGCATATCGGTCTCCTGATGTCTCACTGTATGGCTTTGTAGGTGGTGGACTGTCTGCACTAGGCCAAACTGTCTCAATACCCGTATAAATGGGACGTGCTCCCACATATCAGGCCTGCGGCCCCTAACCACCCTGCTCCATCTCAACCCCACCAGGTGAGCATCTTGACCGGCCCATGTCGGTAGACACGATATGGTCTCCGGATGACTTTCTCGGTGTCGAATCTTGAAGCGCTCGACATACCAATCTGCGGATCTCCCTGTATCTCCCGGGGCCATGTCGGCCTGCCATCGCCGGAATCCATAATCAATGGCCCCACTGCTGCTGGCATCCATGGAAGCCCGGATGGCCTGATCACTGCTATGTGCTCATATGCCCAGCAATGGAGCACAAAACTGACATCGATGCCTGTCCGCCTACCGGTCGTGTACATCCATAGCTCATAATATATCTGTGCTATCAAGGCATTGGTAAAGCGAAACACTGTCGAATCAGGATGTCACACACACAGCCTAGTAATAACAAGGAAATCTCCCACCTCCTGAATACGGGAGTAAAGTAGGAGATCGCCATCGAATCAAAACTATCCATCTGCTCTGGCATCATCTGTCTATCTTTGTGAGGCTATCCTCACTACCCCAGGACACTACTACCTCTCCGAATTGTCCTAGGGCCCTCTACTCTTGCTCTTGTGGAGTAATCTCAATCAGGTCCCGGTGATGGTAGCCTTAGAATCTGTATATATCCTGTGGGTGATAGTCATCTCACCCGTCCTAAACCAAAAAGTGCAAGTCCGGCTATCCATCATCACACTAATGCTTGCGTGATCAGCTCTACATCCCGAGGCACTCGTCTGTAGTACCGAAAGCCCCGAGCCCGGCTAGCTCTAGGTGGCACCAATCTGCGTCAATCACATTAGGGAGAATCATCTCTAGAAGCTCGGGAATAGCGTCCCGCATATGCAAAACCTCTCGTGCCTGCATCACACAACATCAAGAGCAATGTTAGCTTCCTATTTATCCAAATCTGAACATCCAAAACACATTTAATCACCTTATAAGTTCATCCAGTCCAATCGGCGTCGATTTATTTTCAGTCAGGCGTCGATCTAATATCGTCGATGTCGATTGAAGAGAATCGGTGCCGATCTAATCTAATCGGCGTCGATTTTTCCGATCGACGCCGATTGGGAGGCAGCGTGTCAGAAACACTCTGGCCTCCCACTTACTCCATTTTTTTCAAAAAAATAATAATGATAGTAAAAACATTATTATGACAAGTTCGGATAGATTTACTTACCCCCAGTCGTGTCCTCTTCCACTTTTGACTGCTCCCAGAGGCTTCCATGGTGCTCAAAACTAGTTTTTGACTCTCTCTAAATCAATCGTCACGGTGAAAATAAATCATTCATGTTTTCCATTCGCATATTTATATGTGCTCGGAATGGTCGGCGCCGATTGGTACGGTCGGCGCCGATTTTCATGGTCGGCGCCGATTTGTTTGATCGATCGTTGATTTGGGCCCATTCTTGCCGATGGGTTGCAATTTGACTTCTCCATGTCGCCTTCTTCCATCTCCTGATCTTCTTGCCATAGTGTTGATGCTTGGCTTATTTATCTGGTCATTATTATGCCCTAAGTGTTGCCTTTTGGCACATACTTTCGATATTATCATCCATTTCGAGCCTGCTCCTTATCCATGGGGCACTCACCTTTTTTGGCACCTTAGAGTTCACGGGTGCAGTAGGCACTAATGTCGTTTGCTTTGCATGGTGAAATCGGTTATCCCTACCAAGGTGTCTCTTTCAGTAGGTCTTGACTATTTTGACCTTCCTTACACTCATGGGTCTCAGAGTGCGCGTCGTCTCATTCGAGACCGTCTAGTTTGCCCTACCAATGTGAGTTCCTTAGGTTCTTTGCCTTTTTATCTATTTTTGTGCGTCATTAATGATCAGATCTAATCCAGGGCATCTCGCTGCGGCATCCTGTGTTTTCATCTACTTTTTCAAACTCGGGATCATTTGTTCTTTCGTAACCCATCCCATCCTTCTCATCACTCTTTCTTCCTTCCTTCCACCTCCTTGTTTTTGTCTTGCAACTTTGCTTATCACAAGTTACTCGACAAAAAGGGGCAAAATGTAGACACCTAAAATTGGTTACCCAATTTGGTGTCCCCCACATTCATTTAACTTCTTGGGTAACTTTGGGCACGTTCATATTACCACCCCCCTCGGGTATTATTCAATGGTGACTTTAAAAACATCTATCCTAAGTTTAATTCACCCCATTATGTTTTACCCCTAAGTAATTAAATATTAACTATTTAATTACACCTTTTTACATATATCCTAACCACTTATCTACCCCATATCAATTTCTAACCTCCCATATCTATTCTATCCATATATCCCCCCTATTTCTCCTCCTCCCAAACCAAGCAATGGGATATTTCCCGTATTTGAGGTGGAGGGATCACTCTCATCTTTCCAGAAATCGCTCCTTTTGGCCATTTCGAGTCTTTCTGATCGGGCGCCGACCGGCACTGCTCGGCCGACACCGATTTTTGAACAGCGCGCGATTTCATCTTAGTCGGCACCGATTACAAATAGAAGGCCGAACTCGATTATGGTTAGGCAAAGTGAGACAAGAGAGAGAGAGAGAGAGAGATACAGAAAAAACAAGAGAGTTTTGAGAATCAAGTCGAGCATTGTCTATCAAGTGAGAGAAAATCCTGTCCAAACCAATCCCCGAGAGGAGTACGTGACTTGCTCCTCACCACCGGATCGACATCGCAAGCCTTCATTGATCTCTTGGTGACTCTACATCTGCCTAGCAAAGGTGGAGCCCTGTCGGCATCTCAAAGGCTCCTGCGCAGATCTAGAGACATTGACGATCTAGCCTTCGTTTTCCATTTTCCAAATCTCCTTGCAGTTTTCCTCTAATCGCGTTGATCGTATCGTCAACGCCGATTGTTTCCTCATTGGCCCAATCTATATCGATCAATGTTGACTGCCTCGATCGACACGATTTCCTAATTGGCGCCGATCGGTATGCATAGGTTAAAGAATCCATGTAACATAAATCCAACATTGTTTTCACAGTTTCCTATTTTCTGTTGCTGTCTGTCCCCTGTTTAGATTATGTTTTCCACTATTGATTAGGAAATCTAGACATTTACTTACATCTTTTATCATGTATGCTTCTTTCCTTAATTGAAAACGTGGGTGACATGCGAGGGGAGCTTATTGCTTCCCGTAACCGCTTTCGGGCAGTCCACCCAAATATCTTTTAACGTGATCTTTTTCATCAAGCATCTATTTCTTGCAGGTTTCTCGGATCTACTTTGCGGGATCGCTCGTGTGCACCCGTCTTGTCTACATCGACTTTCTTTTCCATCTACATCCTCGAGATCTTATCTTTCGGTATTGATTTAATTTGAGTTTTTCGGGGTTTTTGTGTTTAGTTTGGTATATTAACTTGGACATGGAGTAACAAGCTCGAAATTCTTGATCTACACGGGGATTTCATTGTTGGGCTACCGATGTCGAGATATCACCACGGTGCCATCATGGTCATGGTTGATAAAGTGACAAAAGTGGCTCACTTTTATTCGGTGAAGACCACTTATATAGCTAGTGCAGTGGCACGTGTCTACTTGGATGAGATTTTCAGGTTGCACGGGATTCTATGGAAGATCATTTATGACCGTGATCCTTTGTACACTTCCCATTTCTGGACTACCATGCAGTATGTTCTCGGGATGAAGATTAATTTCAACACATCTTATCACCCTGAGATAGATGGACAAACTGAGAGGGTGAACCAGATTTTGAAGGATATGCTTAGGATGTACGTGATGGATCATCAGGCGAGATGGGAGGAGTATCTGTACCTAGTGGAGTTTGCCTACAATAATAGTTTTCAGAGTTCTATAGGCATGGCTCCTTTTCAGGCCTTATATGGTAGGGAGTGCAAGACACCCCTTAGTTGGGACAAGTTAGAGGATAGAGTATCTCTTGGACCAGCTCTTTTGTAGGACATGGAGCAGCAGGTAGTGTTGATCAGGTAGAGATTACAGGAGGCACAGGATAGGAAAAATAAGTACGCTAATCAGCATAGGACCGAGTGTAATTTTGATGTGGGAATGAAGGTGTTCCTTCATGTTAGGCCATAGAAGAGCCCTATCCTTTATGGAAAAGGTTCTAAGCTAGCTCCTTGGTTCCTTGGACCTTTTGAGATCTTAGAGTGTATCGGCCCGTTGGCTTACCGTCTAGCATTGCCACCTAGCTTGTCTCACATACATGATGTGTTTCATGTTTCTATTCTTAGGAGATACATCACAGATCCTTCTCATGTGCTAGATTGGACATCATTATAGGTATAGGATTAGGGCAGGTGATGGTGGAGCTCGTACGTATCATAGATTGTAGGACCCTAGGCCTTGGAGGTAGAGAGATTGATCGGGTATGGGTACAAAGTGGGATAGATACGACGAGAGGCTATGACCACTTGGGATGATGTTATTGTGTTACGAGTGTAGTTTCCACATTTGTTCTAGTGACTTCGGGAGGAATTCAAGTCTAAGAGGATGGGGATGTAGTGTCCACTTCCCTTTGATGTTGTTTATATCTGACATTGATATTGTTGATCTCATTTTGGACATTATTATGTTTTGATTTAGTATGATGTGTATATGTTAAATCATGGATTATAATGGACCTTGATTGATTATCATGCATGATGATTATTGGAGACATTATTATTATGTGGATGATGATATACTCGATGACATGGATATAGTATTGATGTTGATTTTAGACATGTGACATTTGATATTATGAGTGGCTCTAGTATAGAGATTCATTTTATGATGACATGATTGAATTTAAATGGAGATGTTGAATTCTGATTTTGTTGTGATTTAGATTTTATCTTTATATGTTGTTTATATCATTTTGGATGTTCGATATGGCCACGAGGCCGAAGGAGGTATTGTTATTTTGCGGGTTAAAATATCACAACAATGTCCTGGGGGCTGGAGAACAACCATATTAAAATTCTGGATGAACTCAACGGGGTCACCCTTGCAACTCTATTTGTTTGCATGTTGTGTTTGTTAGGGATTCCCATGGGGGAATCACCTTTAAAATGTGACCAAGGGATTTCATGTCTTACTTTAATGTGCTTCTTTTTGTAATTTTTGCATGTATTTTATTTGTGATGTGTTACCCTTTCGTTAGTTGTTAATTGATTTTGGTTTATGTTATTTGTAACCATATGTTAAATAAATAAATCATTATGTTAAAAGAATGTAATAAATGAAGTCATAGATATTAATGCATGTTGTAAGAATGTGTAAGAGGATGTAAGAGATGTGTAAGTTGTGTAAGTCATATTTTGGAGTGTAGAACACTCCATCCTCAAAGGAACTCGAATTTTTCCTTGAGGGTTGCATTTTGAGGCTTGTGGGACAAGTTAAACTTATCCCACACCTCTTAAAATCATCCACCAACCATACCTATGGTTTGGGAGTCAAAATTAGTCTTTTTAATTGTATTTTGAAATGACTATGTGTAAGTTTTTATTGCACTTTACTTACAAGCTTTTAATTCAGTCCTTGTTATAGTATGGGTTAATTTTGAGTGTGTAAGTTGATTGTCATCTCCATTTAATGTGAGTAGTTGCTTGAAGTAATTGTTACAAGTCAGTCTTGCTTGTTAATCCTTATCTGGTTTGTGCTAACTGTGATCTTGTAACCCTCTTTGCAAACACTCTAAATCAAAAAAATTATTCCATAATTTTCCTAGCTAATCCTAGTTTGTTTCTTGGTCTCAAGTGGTAGTTTGAAGTGGGCATCACATATAGGTTATCATAATTTTCAGGAGTTAATCCGTGGGTTAGTTAGTATCTAACTCATGGGATCTCATTTCATCTTGTTTTCTAAACATGTCATCAATAGTTTTTAGGTTCCATTGGTAGTTGCGAAAGAATCAATATGGAAGAGAAAGTTGAGAGATACGTACATATGAAGAATACCTAAGGCTTTGTCATATTGGTTAAAACACCTAGATTTTTTTGGGTTCGATTGTTAGTTCTTTCTCCTCTCCCATAGTGATATGGTATAACCCATTACCATCTAAATTTATAATCGTATTCAATATCCAATAAACGAAGTTAAACGACATGACAAAAGGAAAAAAACTAGTATCCATCGTTATGAGAGAGAGAAAGAATGTAGAAAGAAAGGAAACACACACACACCCGAACAATATTTTTACCCCATGTTTACGGAAAATTATAGTTTCTCATGTTTATTACAATATGATGTGATTGTGTGTCATGAAACAATTGGCTACTCACCTTGCAATTGGCATACAAATGTGCAAGTTTGGATATCACGATAATTTTGAATCGATCAAAACAAACCGATACCATAAAAAAAAAAAATATTGTGAAGATAAGAAGAAAGGCAAAAACTAAGTCATGTGTGAGAATTAATGTCTCACCTTGCTTGGAACTCCCTTTCCGCAAGGCTATGGCATACATGCTCACTATCCCGCAAGAAATAATAAGAGTTAAATTAGAAGGAAAAATGATTCCAAATGGGTCTCAGTGAACCTATCGAAACAAAAAGGCCTCTAGAAAATGAAAAACACCCCTTCATAAGTACACATTAGGAATCAACCAATGACACCATTTTTCAATATTTTTCCCAATTAATTTAATTACAAAAATGATATAAAAATCAAAATGGTGGATTAAAAATTAGATGCCCCTAAAGTATTTAAATAACATACTTAAATTATTAATTTCCTTCCTTTAAAAACTAAAGGCCTAACCTTGATTAAATTAATATAAGTTATGTGTTCTAAAAATTAACCTAAGTTTAAAAATTATAACAAAGCCTATCTAATAAAATGTAGGCACGTATAAAAGCAAAGTGGTGAGGTTGAGGTGATTAAGGAAATGACTTGTCTAAGACTTATCGATCGTGTTAGGCATTGGTCGACGGTTGAAAATAGGGTATCTCGTAATGCACCGAGAAGGGACATGGAGGGGTTTGGATAATGTATGCAAAGAAACATGGGAGGTAGAGGGTCATTTTGAGGCCGATAAAGTAACCTAATGGAAAACATGGTGCACATGTCAAGTTCCAAGAGACAGCCAAATGCACGAGAATGAGAACATGTCTAACGATGCATACGTGCTCAAATAGGGTTAGCTCGGTCGAGCAGGAGTCCATCCAAAAACACAAGGAAAACTAGCAAGATGACACAATGGAAAATATAGTGAGCCAACATAGGGACTCATAGGGCTGATTTATCCTAACCCATGAACATGATAGTATAACATGAGAGATTTGTTGGAGCTCAAGACGGAGATAGGGTCACGACTAATCCAAGACAATAACATAGGGGAAACCCAACTTGGGGAGCTAGAAAATAAAGATGTTCTAGTCAAAACCCATGCTTGGGTGATAAGGGAGGGACATTTTAGGAGCTCTTCGAGTTGTAACATAGCTCCTTATTTTTGAGAGGATCTTGGCTAGAGCATGTAGGAGCTTGGTGAGTGGGAGAACAAAACGAGCTCAAGGATCTCTGCGAGTAGCTTGTCAAGATGAAAGAGGGAAAGAAGTGGCTTGGGGAGTAGACACAGAGGGCTAGGAGATAATTAGGGTAATGCAAAGGTAGATGAGGAGAGGATGGAGGTAAGAAATTTTGAGAGGAATCAATAAATTTAGAATATAACTTTGAAAAAATAGACAACCAAAAAAACATAAATAATTTCAAAAATAACCTTTCGCTAAAGATAGTTGTAGCTAGATAGATTTATCATAGAAAATCATAACTAGACAAACACAAAAGAAAAACCATAAAAATTACAAACTTCAAAAGAGAGATTAACCCAAAATAACAAAACTCAATAAATATTTAATGAAACCTTGCACAAGAAGCTAATAATTTCCAAATTGGAAGCAACTTAAGAACAACCAATTTATCAAGTACATGTTTACCAAAAAAATGTAGATATGATACCATGTGAGAGTGAACCATGAGGATCTAATAGAGCTCGTGAACATCAAGATCATTACACTCCAATGGAAACAAAAAATTTCTCCAAGTAATCAACAAGAAATTAACCATAAGCCAAAGATTCATGCATAGGTGAAAATTGTTCTAACATTCTCATAGATCAAAAAAGAGTACAATTAGGAGTGTTATGTAAATCCCATAGCTAGGCATGTAATACTCCCATGATGGAGTGAGGATTTACAATGCTAGGAATAACATGTAACTCCCATATGACAATGACACATATGAAAACATGACATATTCTATGATGGTATCAGTCATATATCATATAACTCCTTAAATGACCTATGAATCACCTAAGTGAGATGACTCATGATGTGTGAGGTGCAAGCCATGTAAATAAATAAAGGAAAATATAATACCTCACACCAACAATATTGAAATTTTTAACAAAGTATGTTGTACCCATTTGGGCTATTCATTGAACTAAGTATATGTATGTGAAAACTTTGTTTCAAACTTAAAAGAAATCATGTAAAGCTTCCAAAAATAAAAAAATAAAAATCATACCTTATCCAAATGCATTTTTCATGAAGTATAACTTTGGATAAATCCACCAAAAGTGGTTCCATGTTATTTTGAATCCTTTGTCGCATTTATGAGTTTTAAAACCCATTTTTAATAAAGCGCATTGTTTGTTTTCAAAACTATACCTCCAATAAAAGTTTAAATCTGTTTCTTTTGTATTGGAAAGTAGATGGAGTAATTTCACATGTCATTTTCATAGATATCTTGTGGTTCTATGTGTCTCTCTCACAGCTGCATAGTCTTTATCATTCCATGTGTAAGCCTTGAGGAGAGGAGTTTGCATGCCTTTTTTTTTTATTCCTTCATACCGAGAGATGCAAGTAGTATAGGGGTCATGATGTATGTTTATGTTGCAAGACAAACATGCCAATGCATACACCAACAAACTCACTTTTAACAAACTTGGTTTCTATGCATGGTATTCGGAAGAAACTCATATTTTTTTGTTTTAATTTCCAATGAAATTTAATTTTCCACCAAAACTAAATACATACCTATTAAAGATAGTAGTGTGATAATTTTTAGTAATGACTAAATGAGTTGCTTAATTTAGCGATAAAATCCGCATTGAAAAATAATTTATGTTTCAAAAATTCAACATAATCACCACAATTTCCTTATATGGAGTTGGGTCTAGGCTCAACACTCTAGAAATTGAAAATTTTCACTTGATAGTAATTTTGAACTTCATTACTTCCACTCGCAATAACTTCTACACATTTATTGTTGTTAATCCAAGAGGTGTGAAACCAAGGATTGGGGTTGTGGGAAGGATAGTGGATTCTATGGCTCACACAAAATGCTCAAAATCTCACTAACTCACTAATTCCTCTACAAAATTGTACTACCTCTCACAAAAACAAAACCTCCTTACTCAAAACCAAATGTTATTACACAAACATGGAGAAGCCTAGTTAACTTTATTAATAAGATAACGAAGTGTTACAATGAAGAAGACAACAGCAAAGTTTATAACCATACTACATAAAGTGTATCAAATAAACTAAACTTGGAAAATATACAGAAATAATATATTTCCCATAGTTTCCCCAAATTGTTAGTAGTTTAGAACAAGTGCAAGATAGAATAGCATCCACTCATATAGGGATAAACAAATAAGAGTTATAGAAAAGTAATTAAAAATTAGAATTTATTTATTTAACTTACCTACATTGAAAAATTAAGATAGGTTTAATCCTAACATTGTTTCTTCACTTTACTTCTTTAAATTTATATAATTGTCAAATTTTGAACCATAATATTCAAAATTGAGTTAATGTTTAATTATTTTATGGACATTGGCTACATTCTATGTTCCAGTTTTATAATGGAGCTTGTGATCACTAATATGGAATCATTAGCTCTAAGTGAAGAAAAGTTGTGTGTACATGCTTATGTATATTTTCCATTAAGTATGTAATTTTCATTTCATACTTAAAGAGGGGATAAAATGTAGAGACCTAATTTTGAAATGACGACTATTGACTTGCACGTAAAGCATGACTTGTGCACACATTCCAATCTTATGATACTTATCCTTCTCTCTCATCTATGAATTTATTATCTTTTCCTACTCAATAACTTACACAACTAACATTAATCCAAAATAGTATAATATTCCTAAGGATCTCATTGAAAATATTATAAAGTCCTGAACTATTTGTTTGGGATAGTTTAGTGGGACCAAAACATACCATGTTTTATTCAAAGCCTATAGGATCATGTATCTTGCCACCCAATGGTCAATTTTCTAATTTATATATTTTCATAGTTTATTTCATATCCCATAGGTCAGCCTTAATGTGAAATTTAACCTACAAAAACTTATAAAAGTAAGCCTAACTCACATATATACCACACCTAGAAATCACCCATCACTTTCAAAATCATTCATTACAAATGCATTCTTAAAGAACTCTAATTTCTCATAAATTCCTTCAAAGTAAATGAACAACCTAGGATCAACCCATAAAGGGGCCCGAATTCATCCAAATCATGTTCCCGAGCCACACTTTTCATTCTATAAACCTTCAAATACAATTCAAGTCAATCTTAGGTGTGACAAGACATTGTTTCTTATTGTCAAAAGATCAAAGTTCTAAAGCGGTTGCATCTATATAGATATCACATGTTAGGTGGAGAACTATGTGTGGTTTGAGGCCTCTCTAGAGTAGTTTTGGTGTAGGTAGTGTAGTGGTGATTCAACTCAAATACTAACATATTTATAGGGTCTCCTACCCATAATAGGGTTTGAGGGGGTTTCACATCATATAAAGGGTTTCATGAATTTGTGACACTTTGGTTTTTAGTGTGAAAGTCATCACAAAGTTTCGCAATGACACCTAAATTTATAAAGCACCAAGTGCATCACCATTTGAAACCATTTGACATAGGACCATACTCGTATCTCACTAGATAGGTTATACGATTCCATATCAACCCAACTTATAGAAAAATTTCAAGAAAATAAGCACCTCCATGTAAGTTTTAGTTTTCATAGTCACCCTACTATTAGAGATCACAAGCACTGAGAGGGGGGGTGAATCAGTGTAGATTAAAATTAATTTATAGAGTTATACTCAATCCACAATTTCTTAAATTTGAGAAGTACTATATCATGTGTAATTCATTAAACATATATCAAACAAAAAAACATCGAACACAAAATTTATAGTGGGAAACCCTTTCGGGAGAAAAACCCACTTGAAACCAAGGCTTTATTAGGAACACTAATTCCAAAGAATACAATGGTTTTGGTTGAGCACCCACTCAACCTGTGAAGCACCCACTTCACAACTTCAAGTACCCACTCAAAGATTTTTATCGAGCAACTACTCAAAGTTGATTTTTATCAAACACCAACTTCAATAATGAGAACCAAATCCTAATTTAATCAACTACAACTGATATTTTGCAGTCACCCACCCAAAAGGAGGCTACATCCCCCTAAAAATTCTAAGCTACAACTTAGGCTTGTTTTTACATAATTTTTTTGATCATCTAGTTACAAAATAGCTTACACAATAGATTATGATCACTTTTCTATATCAGTCTATGTTCTCTCTTTCACTCTCTTCTCCTCATATGATTCAAACTCATCTTGCTCAATCAATTTGTTGCACTAATGTTCTTCTTATTTGATATATCTTCTTCACTTCATCTATTTTCTCTGCTCTTTCCTCTCTCTCTCCTTTCTATCTCGTAGATCCTTTAGTTTGAATGCATCATCTTCTTACTTGACAAACTCCGTTTAGGTATGAATCTCCTTTATATAGTTAATCAACCCATTCCAATGCTTCATTTGGTGTGCCTTGTAATATTCCTACTTTATCACCTAAAAATCTGGTCCATTAAATGAATACAACTAACTCCATATTTTGCTCTTGCTATATTCGGCTTGATTTCACCTTTTCTATGCATTCACCAGAAAATATTTATTAGCTGATACCTAAAAATAGATTTCTCATCTTTCTAGAATTTCCAACGTGATCAAGATGAGCAAGCTGCTTTCTTCTTTGATATTTAATTTTTCCTTGAAATTAGGAATCACATAGAGAAATGCAACTATATTTCCAAAAAGTTAATGAGCATTAAATGTCGATACTTGAATCTAGTAGATTTCTTTGTTCTTCATGGAGCTCAAGTCGTATACTCAACCGCAATCACCAGATAATTGAATCACCATCGATTTTGGAGAACAAAATATCACTTGTCCATTTTTGAATTAATTTGATTATCCTCGAGCCTTATCTAGTTCATACTTGTTCAATTTGTAGCTTTCCTTAGCTTCTTTGAATTTTTCTTTAGATCGTGGAACTTTCCTTTAATTTTTGGATTTTATCCTTTCTTGGTAGCTTTTCAGCTTATCGTGGCTTTCTCTTTTAATTCATGGATTTTGCAATGTTACGCGACTTTCCTTCTTGTCCACTACCTTCCCGCGACTTTGTTTCATGTCCGTGACTCTATCCTTTTACCTGTGGCTTTTATCACTTTTTGTGGCTTCCTCCAGGTCCTTCGCATCCCTTTTAGTTCTTTATGGATTTTCCCTTAACTCATGACTTCCTCCAAAATTTCCTTACTCCCATGGTTTTTCCTTCAGACTATTCTTACTTCCACTTCTCTTCCTTCACATCCATGGCCTTACCATTCTCACTCGCATCTCATCCTTTAGCTCCTTTGGCTTTGGTGGCTTCATCCCTTTATCCATGGCCTTCATTAAGCTTCCAAAACTTCTTTTAGAGTTTTTGGATTCCTATATACTTTGGTGGCTAACTCCTTATATCTACGGCTTGTATAAAAATTGATTAAGTCCCTTAGAACTTATCCTTGATCATCCTGAAGCCTTTATGAGCTGACACTACCAATCAACCTTCATCTTTCTCACTTGCTCACTTTACTACTTAATCCTTTTTGTCATCGATGCCACTTAAGCGCCAAATTATTTTTCCATCAATACAACTTTACATCAATGAAAACACATATGACAATGACAAATGTCCAACACCTACACCGCTATATCACATCTATTTCTCTTTGATCAACTAATTACACTTCTCCTCTCTTTTTTTAGAAATATTATGTATCATTATATCTTACAAATTGATTTGGGATAATATTTGTATTTATGCATTATTATTCATTAATTAGTTAGAATATACAACCCTTTATAACCCTTATTCCTTTGATTAAATAAGAACCACATCTCAATCCCTAAACCTTATTTATTTATTTAGGTGTAATCATTTTGTTGGCTGGAAATATTGGCCCATTCCATGATTTCCGAAATAATAATAACATTTTCATGAATGTACCTTTTGTGAATAAACCTACTCTACTATGGTCGGATAATGAGGGGAACATTGTATTTGACCCTTAAGGTAATAACCTTATTAATTCAATCTTGTAGGATACATTGAGTAGTGTGATAGGCCTCCATTTTTTATAAGCTCTTAGTATTCAACTTTAGGGATCGGATCTATGACATCTTGATTAATTATCTTGTTAAGAGAGTTGGCATGAATATCTTTAAGGTAGATCGTATGTAATTCCATCCCTATCATGTCCCATGGATCTTAGTATAATGCATAAGAGAAACCATCAAACCCCAAATATTTATACACAAACATCTAAATAATAACATGGTGGAGCACTTTGATAGACAAAATGCAATTAAAAATAACCATTTGATTCTAGAGAGAAAACAAAGGACCACATGAAGGTATTGAGACAAATCATTCTCTCACTTGGGTATGGAGGTTCGAGTAAAAACCTCCATGGTAGTGAGAGACAAAGGATTTGAAAATTATATGAATTCGAGTGAGCTAAGTGCTATCCTATTTGATATATTTTCTATGATTAACTGATTTTCTAGATCAAAGGAGAGTGAATATTTCTTTAGAAGACATATCACCCAATTTTAATTAGTGCATACATGCTTTAGTTTGAGCTTCACCGACTTGATAATGTTCTTCAAATTTGAGCTTGTGTCTCCACGAAGTAGCTTATTTCTATATGCAATAATTGAAAGTAGATATCTCTAAGTCATGTGAGATTCAAACAAACTCATAGTATGAAGCATCATGTGTATTGTATCCAAAAATTATAGCTTTATGACCATGTAGGTATTCATTCAATTAATGGAATTCTTCCATGATTGAATCCATTGGGAGAGGATCATCAAGATGAGGAGAAATGTTTTAGATTTGAATAATATGCTTTATATTCCATACATAGTATAGGTGGGTTATGTTGAGGTAAATTTCGAATCTTGACATTCCTTGGCTATAAAATGATCCAATCAATCTCAAACTAGATGGATCCTAGGATGACAACCATGAGAAATTAATATTTTTAGTAAAATTGAAGACATTCTAGTCTATAATTTTATTTTTGAGCCACTTCACCACTCACTCAAATCCTTAGTGGACGTTAGACCAAGTGAACCATAAAAAAGATAGATATAAGTGGTTTTTAGGATCTAACAACCATTGTTACACAAATTAAACCGTACCTCTCTTTTGTCGGTGTAACACCACATTAAAAAGGTTTCCTCTTTGTCTTCCAAGATTCAATCATGTAAAAATCATCATGCACTATCTAGTTCACATCTAGTAATAAGTCAAAAAACTACCACTAAAGGTTGTCATGTCTATAATTTCATTAGAGGTATAAACGTTTATGATCCTTGGAAAATGGACATTAAATTCAAATAAGTTCCACATAACCCGATAACCGGGATTTAATCCCTAGTTAACCACATGTTGTGATGGTGAAGGGGATATTAAAGTGACAACACCCCCTCAACTACTATCATATCTAATGCGTGGAAGATGGACTTAGGCCATATCATCTAACATGGTTGTTGAGTGAAAATATAGTAACCTTAACTTCTTACAGAAGATAATTTTCATCTTATCAAATAAATGGGACATATCCTTAACAATATACTTTTTGTTAGTGTCAATGAGGTATCTTACATTTTATAAGTATTTTTATCGGGAAAACTCTTTTTTCCATGTTTCGCTCCTCATCCTCATCATCATCTAATAATAAAAATTTGTTAACAAGATATCAATGATTATTTTATTTCATATAAACATTGATGGTAAATGATCCCATTTTTCATGTGTGTATTCACTATGATGGTGGTAGAAAAGGGATACATTCTCAACAAAGAAATTATTTTTATGTTTAAACCCGCTAAAATATATGGAACCTTTTAGTTTTTGTGTCTCGAAAAAGGTTAAGACAAATGAGACACCATATATTTTCTATGGGATTTACACAAAATATTAGTAGCTTACAATATGTGAATAAGGGAAGGTATCATCTCGCTAAGGTGAAACTACTAGTTTCTTACTAAAGGTTATGGAGCTACCTTTAGGTTTGTACACAAGAACTATGGTTTTACCCATTAAGCAATATTGTAGGGGATGATGTTTTTTTGTCATGGTCCATCCATTGAAGGATATTTGAGAACCTTTATTCTCCTTAGATGGGGTTCTCGATGTAGATATGGAAAAATAATTAACTATTAGTGGGAACTCACCGATTTTATGATCCATAACGTGACACCGGCTACATGTATTAAAAAATTAATATAAAACACATGTTGTGTTAGCCTCTTATTGCGGATTTGTATATTGATGGATTCTATGTGCTCTTAGAGAGGTCGGACCCTCGACATAGACACATTTTATGGCTTTGTTGCATAAAACTTGATATTATCAAACCTTATGAAGTGGCCAAGTGGCTTAATCAAATGGTCCACAATGTTCCAGGATGAAAACAAAAGCTAGGGAATTCAACATACACCAAAATGTTAATCTTGGCTTGTTCTAAGACTATAAAATATTGTGTTTAGTGATAAAACACAACAAGTGTGTTTCAAATAAACCATGGGTCATGTGTAACAATGGATTTACAATGGTTAACATTATTAAATATACAACAAAAATAAACCTTTAGTTAATTTTTTAATGCCTTCGACCTTAATAACATGAGGTATAGTCCATGCACTATAAATGAAAGATTTCAAGGTACTTTCTAAGGGGACTTGACTAACAAAATATGCAACTAGGGTAAATTTCTCAAAATAATTACATGCCCGATCAAGTCACAAAAATATTAAATTACATCGATTAAATTTCAAGGGTGTGTTCATTACCTCTTGAAATACCTTTGTGCCAAATTTCTTGGCCCCTTCAAAGACTATCTCGAATCCACGGCTCCATCAGTTTCATCCACAAAAATGACTATATAGGAGCCATAAAGGGGGCATTATAAAATTGTAACCCACCCTAAGGGTGGTATTAACTATGGATAAATAAATGATGAGTAATAATTACAAGAAATATTATTTTCTGAACGTTAATGGTTTGTAGTCACCTAAGTATAAAATTTAACAGATCTCATCTCTCCTAAAGTGAGTCCCCACCCCACCCATTCTATCATCAAACACCTACAAAGTTATTTTTCATCGATATCGTTGTTTTCAAATATTATTTTTTAATACTAATATATGAATTTTCAATGAATTATCCCTTGAATTTGATAAAAATGGTTATGGGCCCCAATAATTGTGACCCTTTATATCATGCGAAAGGTATTTAGAATATAAAACAAGAAAAATATGAATATTTATCAATTAAAAGCGCATGTTCATGAAATATCCCTCATCTTTATATTTTCTTTTTACTCTTAGGAATTCAATTATTTTTAATATTAAAAATTTATCCGATAAATATGTGTTGTGCACACACATGAGCATACATGTGTGTGTAACTAAGTGTGTGCATGCACACATGTATTATTATTTTTGTGAAGTCAAATTTAATTTTTTTGTTTAACAAATCTAATTGTACACTAACTTGAGCAAAGACCTAAGAGTTACAAAAAGGAAGGTGGAGGTTCATTATTAATATATGATATTTCCATAGATTCTCGCCTAAATTTGATAAAAAAATAGTTATGCCCATAAATCATGACCCTTTATATAATGCAAAGGTTTCTAGAAGATAATGTAGGTAAAAAGTAAAAATTTAACTACATGTAAAAGCACACACCCTTAAAAATATTTCTCTTCCACTTTTTTCACTCTAATTTCTTTTCCTTTTAATTTTAAATTTTTATATGATGTTTTTGTAAAGTCACCTTTAATGTTTTATTTAAGATAAATTTAGGTTAGCTATTTAGTTTTTTAGTATACACAATCACATTGTGAAAACATGTGCATCGCTTCTCATTGTAGAATGTCTCGACATAATAAAGTGGTACTAATAATTGTTCAATTCATTCACAACTTACTACATAGGATTTATGAATATAACGTTCACATATATTTCAAAACCAATTTATTTTATAGTAATTCAAATCGAAATCTACATTTCCCAAGAAAACAATTGTAGTCCAACCGGTGAGCATGAAATTTTGTTAGGACAATCCACTAAGATTGAAATTCCTCTAAATATATTCAAATAGACATGACCATGGTCATTCTCAGGTGGTTTTGATGGCCCTACATGCTCACTCAAAAATTGTAATATCTATTATAAAAATTGCTTGTGAAGTAGGATTTAATGTTTTTGTTTAGCATATATAATTTTAAACGCAAGATTTGAGAAAATAATTAAGAGTTAAAAATAAAGAGGAAGAAGTGATATTTGTCCATTCTTAATATAGGATTTGACAATAAATTCTCACCTTAATTTGATAAAAATAGTTATGCCAAGAATCACAACCCTCTATGTCATGCAAATGTTGTTAGTAGATAGTGCACATAAAAGGTACAGTTTAATTTACATGTAAAAGCATACGCCCTTTAAAACAACTCTTCTTCCTCTTTTCTTTTCACTCTTACATATTTTCTCTTTTTAATTTTAAAATTGTATACGTTGTTTTTGTAAAGTCAACTTTAATGTTTTTGTTTAAAATAAATTTAGGTTAGCTATTAAATATTTTAATGTACCGTGATAATATGTACCTTGCTCTATTTTAGAATGTCTCGTGACATAATAAAGTTGTACTAATAATTGTTCAATTTGTTAACAACTTACTATATAAGCTTTATGAATACAAAATTCATATTTTTCAAGGCCAATTTATTTTATAGTAATTCAATTTAAAATCTATATTTCTCATCAAAATGGTCTAGTCCAAGTAGTGAATATGAATGTTTGCTTGACTATCTAAGTTAGTATACAAATTCCTTTAAATATCTAGAATAGAAAGTCAAATAGATATAAACATGATCATTCTCAGTAACTAAAGTTGATGAACTACACACTCATGAGGGAAATTCATAGAGGAATTAGAGAGGAGATCTACAAAGCTTACATTAGAAAAACGTGGATTGAACCATTAGAACCATTACGAACAAAAATGCACCACTATTTGGAGCATTATCTCCAAATTGAAGATGGACGTGTCATTCCCCCAAATACATCAAGTTCCCACTTTGGATTTGAGATTCCCCTTACGCTAACTACGAAGTTTTCTCTCATCGCCTTCGCATGGAGACAAAGCACTACATTCCTAGGACCAACGCATTTGCACACTTTGCAACAACGAACCCGAATCAAAGGAGCACTTTATATTTCGTTGTCCTGTACTATGAGATCCGTGGCAGTACTATTGTCTCTTTCAAGAAACTCAAGGCTCATTATGTGCCCTTATTCATTATGAAGACCAGAGGTGTGTAGCTTTATTTATCGTGGGAGATGACCCAACATAGATATGGCCTCCTCAAACATCATCATGGCAGCCTTGGGTTCTAGAATATTGGTGCATTCCTTTAGCCTTCTCACACCGCAGAGGCATAAACGAGCACATGACTTCACACAACATGATCCACGATCTACGTGCGTAGAACCTCCTAAGCTTGGCACATAGACTTGTTGCTTCCCATGTCTTTCTGTTGCTTCTCGTATTTTTTTTTGTATTTGCTTTTTCCTTCATGCATTGTCTTGTTCTCTTTGCTCCTCTTGTAGTCCCTTTAACCTTTTTGGTTACTTCCGGACATTAATTTTTAAATTAAATTAAAATTAAACTCACTCAAAAATTATAATCTATTATAAATGTTCCTTTATCACCTAATTTTGATAAAAATAATCATGCCCAAAAATCTTGACCCTCTACACATGCAAAGAATGTTGGATGATAGAACAAGTAAATGGTAGCATTTTATAAAATATATTTTCTCCTTTTTGGTTTTTTTATTCTTTAGGTTTTTTTCCCCTACTTTAATTTTAAAAATTTATAAGTTATTTTTCTAAAGTTGACTTTTATGTTTTTAAACATAAATTTAGGTCGGCTATTAAAAGTCTTAATGTAAATCACATCAAAAGAGCATGGGCTTCAATTCTATTGTAGAGTTTTTGATGGCATATTAAATCGGTACTAAAAATTGTTTAATTTGTTCATAGTGAACATTATTAATACGACATTCCCGTATTTAAGGGTCAATTTATTTTATAGTACTTCAATTTAAAATTACATTTCTCACTAAAATGTTGTAGTCCAACAAGTGAGGATAAGTGTTTGTTAGACCATCTATTGGAGTACAAAATCCTTGAGAAATATGGAACAGAGAGTCAAATAAATATGGCCATGATCATTCTCTAGACAACTTTAATAAACTACAAATTTACTCAAAAATTATAATCTATTATTTAAATTCCTCTAAGTCTCTCACACAAAGAGTCAAATAAATAGGACTAAGATTGTTACCTAAATTACTGATATATTAGATCCTCTCTATCCATAATTGATTAGTCGAAGGCTCATATTTAAACATATGATTACCCCAAATATATAATATGCTATACAAATTCCTCCAAATATCTCATATGAAAAAGCAAATAAATAGGACCTTGATTGTTCTATTAATTTTTTTGATAAATTATATTTCCTTTCGAAATAAATACATAAAACAAAACATAATAGATTGAAAATAATAAATTAATGACATATTAATCTTATAAATTAAGCTTTTTCAGTTTCATATAACACACTTATTAGATCTTAGACCTTAGAGTAAAGTGCACATGCGAGTGTCTACTGCAACAAACAAAAATCTATTTAATAAAACAAAACAAAATAAAGTCGTTACAGTAATCCGGTACTGGAACCTTAATATGTAATTGCGTGTGCATTAAATACATGGAGGAGTGTGCATTAAACACATTGAACATTATTTTTCCTCAATTAATATATAAATTTTGTTAATGTCTTCCAATCTCAAGTTTTGTTCATTTGAAGTGTAGGTTTTATTAATATTTTTGGGAGTAATTCTGGCCCGGGATAAATTTGACGGCCTTTATACAATTTTTATAATAAGTATCTTAAATAATTTAAGTATTTAAAATAAAATAATTGAATAAATATATAGTAGTCTTTATATATTTTATTGGTAATTTTTAAACTTTTGAAAAAGAATATTAAAAAAATGATCATCACTTTAAATTATTTAATTGACATCAGTTGTTAATTTTAACCAATTTTTATGGTATCTACTCTATGGCAGAGGGCTTTCACACAGGGTTGTGCTCGTGAATATTTATTTGAACTTCAATATAATATTAAGATCAATTTAAAACAGACTTAGTTCTATAAGAGTTTGTGTATGATTGAAGTTATTATAGTCTCTCTCCTCTTTGCACTTCGCATTGCTTTTGCACTTCTTTAGGTATATTAAATGCCAATATAAATATTCCCTCAAAGGGTGGTTAGTCTTTGAATATGACAAAATATTTAGTGTAACTTGAGTTATTGAAGATGGAGAGCATGGTGCCTTATTGATAATGTAAGGGTTCTAATGTACTCATTAAATTTGATGTTGTAGACTCAATTTGTAGAAAATAACTTTGTAATCTTCTATTTGTTGGCCAATTGTTTCTAAGGAAGCCTAATAACCTAAATTAAATATGTTTGGTAGCCTTATGGCATCAAACTAATAAAGGTTATAGACACCGGCACATGAATTTTCCTTTTCCTTTTACTAAATCCTAGATCTATATGCCTAATTTTGATACAAGACCGGGTAATTGCTATAATGTTAGTGTATGTACATGTTTATCGATTATTGGTTCAAGTTAAGCTCTTATGCTCATGTATTTTCTTATGCATTCACTTTCATGTCTTGTTGATCTCATTTTTGAGGTTCATTTTGTTCCCTATCTCGCATGACCCCGATTTTCCCCCATTCTCTTGGTATTCACCCTCCTCTTTTGTCGATAGTTGTCTTGGTGTCTTTCTCTTTTTCTACCAATAAGTGACCATTTGTGTACCATGTAAAGATGATCGTTTCTTGGCGGAAGTGGTTTCAGTAAACACCCTAAAAATACATGCATATTCTTAGTTATTCATATCCTTTACATAATATGCCAATATACATCCCTTTAGAATTAATTTAATTAATTCTATCATGCTTTAAGTATTCACCCACATCCCTTTATAATTAATTTAATTAATTCTAATCATGCTTAAACCATACACTTATATCTCTTTGTTGATTTAATTAACTATTTATTAATTAAATAGTTAATTACCCACTCACCCCCACTTAACTCCACTTCACTATCCTAGTCACTCAAGTTGAACTAACCCACCCCACTCAAGTTCTAGAACCCTACAAAGGTGGAAGCATCATTAATTCACATATAACCAAATTCTCGAATAAAATCTTATTTCCAACCAAATATTCATTGTCCCTTAATGTATATTGAAGCCATTTAAGCGCATAGATCAATTGAAATGACTATTTCGAGAAAAATGTGTTCATGATCATGCAACTCATTTAAACCTTGATCCACAATCCATGGCCTCTCCTTCAGCTATAAATATGAGGCTCTTTCCTTTGCGATTCATCATTGGAATTTTTATGTATTTGCAACAAACCTATGCTCATTTTCCATTCAAATTTGCATATTGAAAGGTTGTCCTCGTGTTTACTCTTACTCATAACATTTATTTTTCATTTGGAGACAAGATTGGAGCATCCACAATCAAACAATCCCAAGAGATCCAACAAGTGTATTAACACTTTAGTTATCTCATATTGAGGTTGCAAGAAGAGTCAAAGGAAGGTTTGTATTATGTTATTTTCTTACTTCTTCGTTCACTTTAAGTTTTACTTGTATACATTCAGACATGCTTGGTGGGACACCCATGTAATTATTTATCGATTTTAGCTCATTTATTTCTAAAATAACTTAATTTGTGTGTTCTTTGTTTTGTTTTAGACCTACTATCTAAATTTGAGAGTGTTTGGTGAAGAGAATTAGGCTAAAATCTTTAAAAAAACAATTTTCCGTGCTTTCCACAAAAGGTTAAGCACCTACAGAAACATGTGCCGAGTGCATATTGTGTGTGTGCTAGCACTACTCATGAAATGTGCTAGCATAGCACTGCATGCACTAAGCATAGAAATTCATGCACTAGGTAAGAATAATTTTTCATGCAGACACGTTCACTTGCATGCGTGAGCGTAGCCTATCACACTAGCAAACCTTAGTGCATGCACTCACATTTTGTCACTGTGTTTTAGTATTTTCTATAATTTTCCAACATGCTAAATATGTTCTAATCTTTGTTTTATCTCTATTTTTAATCCATTTCTCATGCAGTCTCTTAACTAATCAATTTAAGTGTTTATTTTGCTATTAGTTGTCATTTAATTTAATCTAGACAAGCTCACAGCTCATGCTCTTTTCTCACACCCTTTTGGGTGATCTTGAAAATAAAAAATGGTGAGTTTTCCTTTTGTGATTTCATTATAGGAAAAACTACTAAAATTGTTAATTGTAGGACCATATCTTACGAAGATTACCTTGAACACTAAAAAAACTACTAACTGCAAGTTTCCTTGATTGTGAAAACCAAACTTTATCATATTTTCTTTAAATTTTATAAAACACTTTTTAATTTAAATTTTTGGAGAAGGGTTTATTCCCCATCCATTGTAACTATGGGAAGTGCATGGCTAGGGGCCAGAAACTCATTGTGAGGAGTACCACAAGAACCCCAAAGTATTTGGCACCTTGAGGGAACTAGCCAATGAAACGGGATCCCCACCTACTTGACTAGTACACCTTATGAGAATTAGATCCAATGATATCCATAGTGATGGCCCTGGTTTGATTGATGAGCGATGTAAAATAAAACTTAGTTAATCAAGGGGGTAAATTAAATATGGAAACTAGAAATAGTGTTTCGCACTCATTTGGATAAGCACTTGGTATTTAGGGTGAGATCCATATCTAGGAAGCTTGACTAACAGGGCCAATTTACTTGAAAACTCCTCCTTACCACCATTATTTTTATCCACATTTTCTCATATCAGTTTAATTTACACTTCACTTTCTTCTCTCAAGCTACATCTTATTTCACTTTCATCAAAAATCAAGTCTCTTATCAACCCTCGCAAACCCATTCTTTTGGATACCCATTCCAAATTAAATTTCTCACATCTAAGCCTTATTATTTGGATTCACATTCCAAAGTTTAAGCACATCATTAAATCTCTATTTCATCTAAGTCTTACATTTTGGATACCCATATCCTAATTTAAGCACATCCATTTTAATCCAAGTCTTGTCCTTTTGTATTTATTATTTCAAGGTCAAGTAAAATCACGATTCAATCACAAATACTTTTCTTCGGATATCTATCTCATCGAATCTATGAAAATCCGCAAACGCATCTTCTTTTTTAAGTCTTATATTTTAATGTTCACATTGTTATACTCTAAGCACTCTCTTTCATTCTTTAAGCATTCTATTTTAGCATTCACGTTGTTAAAATTTAAGCAATCCCATCTTCTTCAAATCTTATATTTTGAATATTCACTTTGTTAAAATTTGAGTGATCCCATTCATCTCTAAGTCTTCTATTTTAATATTCACGTTGTTAGAATTGAAGCATTTTATTTCCTTCTCTAAGTCTTCTATTGTGGCATTCACTTTGTCAAAATCTGAGCAATTGATTTCATCATTATACCTTATATTATGACATTTAATTTTTCAAAGTATAAGCCCAATCATTCTCTTCCTCCGCATCTTATATTATGACATTCACTTTGTCACATATTTGATCAATCATACTCAACATCTACATATTTGATCCAGTTAAATTGCAACCCTGACAGACAACACACTAACAATGAGATTTAATGAGCTATGAAAATGAAATTGACGATGAATGAGCTATAAACATAAACAAATCTTATTGCAATCACAAATTGGAAAACTCCATAAGATATATGTATGCCAAGAGATCTATCTCTTTATTCAAAACCAATTGCTTTATATACAATGAGCTTATGAAAGAACTTTTGAAAAAATAATATGAAGGCTTTGGATGGGAACCAAAAGGTCATCCTACATGGAGGACATTCGTATCCACCTTATGGATGGATTCAAAAAAGATCAAAGTGGAAAAATCCAAAATCTATCTAGCTATTACTATTATTTTATTAGTCCCCTTTGTCGGGGTCATATTTCCTAGCCCATTGATCCGTTTTGTGAACCAAAAGAAGTGTTGGAAAGAGAACGAAACAAGATCTTTTTGGTTAGCTCTAAAAATGATCACACTTTATTTAATTTTTACTATCGTCTAAACTCCAAAAATGCCCGAAGACCCTAAAAATTGTAAAATACTAAAAGCTACGGAAAATTGCTAAAAATAGATTTCAGGACTTTCCAAAAACAAATTTTGGAAATCCTATTCTAGATCAACATTATACTTTGACATTCAATTTTTCAACATTTAAGCATAATCAATCTCAAACACTAATTCTTATATTTTGATATTCAATTTATCAAATTTAAGCAAAATCATATTCAATCAAACCTTATCAAGCATCCTATATATTGAATATTCACTTTATTCAATTATAGGAAAATCATATGCAATCAAGTCATGAGTCCTATCCAAGTCTTATATGTTGAATATTCACATTATTCACATATCAAGAAAATCAATCCAACATCTACACTTTGTACGTTGAACATTCACTTTGTTTTTTGTGTACCAAGTCCATTCAATCCAATTTGAACAAAACACCTTTCAAATCTGACACTTACGTTTTGATTATCTCCCACAAAGTTGAAAACAATATATAACATGATGGTATTGACACATAGTAGAGTACCCATGTCCTCGATATTCCAAAATATTCAATCCTTTTGGTCATGGACCTTTTGATGATGAAGACATTACAGAATAACCTTAACTATCGACAAGTGAGAAGGAAGCCATTTATCATGTTTTCATGTAAAATAAAAATCAATTCTTGATTCACCTTTTTGAAATAGGGGAAAACTACCCTCTGAATTTGGGTACAAACATTTAAAATAATTAATTGACAAGACTAATTCTAGACGAAAAATGATAAATCAAATACCACATCTTATTCTTTGAAAGCAGAGTTTTTGATAAAATCACATAATTACAATGCCAACTCAAAAAACAACACAATTACTAAAATAAGGGGAAAACACAAATCAATGCATGACACCAATGTCACCATGGACATTGTTTAAGATAAATCTCCATTAAGACAAGAATGGAAGATTATGAAAGAAAATCTCATAGGGCTCTAAAAACACACAAAACATTTTAAATATGAAGATTTATGTCCTTATACATTCGATTAGGACATGTTAACCATACCTTTCCAAAAATATTTCAAAACACCCAAATTTGAAAAATTTAAGGGTAAGTGTATGCACCCAACATTGAATGTGCTACATTATCAGAAAATAGTTTTAAAAGTCCCCAATGATGATTCATATCCTTTCGAAAGATGTTCGAGCTCCAAAACCCATTCACAGTATATATTTGTAGCCTAGACATCCCTACTTAGCCCTCGCATGCTTTTTCCTAGCTTCCCGCTACATTTCAGAGTAGTTTTGACCTTTAGTGTCAAAACCACCACCCTAATTGGGCGGTGGTAGTTTTCCCAACTTCCGCCCCTAGGAAAGGAGGTGGTCTTGAAACCAATACCCTACACATGGCGGCAGTCCTGCATGAATTTTCCAAAGAGTTCACTCGCATTTTGACATGGAATTCTCTCACTTAACTTCTATTTTTAGATGTGTTGCTTTTCCATTTTATATGATTCCAAGGCCCAACTGGCTTGTGGCAATCTATTCTTTCACTTCTATTTGTGATTAATGGTTGTTAATAGTTTGAACTCCCTCTTTAATTTTGTTATATCCTCCTTTGGCTACCAAATGGCTTCAACCATTACCCAGCTAAATTCCTATAAATACCATGCTTGTGTACAAGAAAAACTTGGAGAAAATTTGTATTCTTGCTATTGCAAAGTTGTTTCCTTTCTTGTTGGAAATTTCCAAAGCCAATCTCAGTTCAATTTGTGTTTGCATTCTTCTACTAATTTTCTTCCTAGTTTTCCAATCCTATATGTTGTTACTCCTACACTTTTCTTCTTCTGTTGTTGTTGCATTCCCACCCATTGGACTCACATGGACATAGAAATCGAAAGGATAAACTGAGGGGACGAATATTCACACAACCATATTTGCCATTGTTCTTACATATCCAAGTTGGAGGTGTTGTTTGTTTTCTTCATTTATTTAAATTTTTGTTTCTGAATCATATTCATTTCAAATAGAGTAGAAAATAATTCTCTTTCATTTGTAAATTGTTAGTTAATTTCCAAGAGGGTTTATATCTTTTATAGCAGCCCCCGGTGATGAATTTTCTTCTTTCTATCCCTGTGGATTTGAAGGAGAAATTATCTATAGGAGGTTGTTTATCATATCATAGACTAATAAAAAATCTCTTATTTTATGTTAACATTATTGTTGGGGTTAGCACAAGGTTGTATAACTAATATATCAGATCTAAACATACATGCAATGAAAGTGGATATTCTACCAAAAGAATTATATAAAACAAGAGATATAAATCAACACTATATTTAACATGGTTCACCCAGTGTGGGCTACATGTCCACCAAGAAACAAGCCAATCTATTATCCAAAGCTTTCAAAATATATACAATGAATATTTACAATCTTCCACACCTCTCAGATGTACAATACTTTCTTTCTCTCAAGCTTTTTGCTTCTTCTCCAAGAATTCTCTCTCTCACAATTATTCTCACAATAATAATCAAATTTTGCAAGTTCTTCTTAATTATTACTTCTAAACCCTAGCTTTCATGCTTATATAGGCATATACAAACTTAGGGAACTTAGCCATGCAATTACAATCAATATATCTACTTTAATACTAAAAATAGATCTAATTCCCGAGAGTTAAATAAAACACTCACACACATAGGTAACTGACATCGGTTATCCCTAACCGATGTTGGTTCCTCCTTATGACGACCAAGGTGGTGATCGGTCCCTCCATAACCGATGTTGGTTACTTGTGTTTTCAGCAAGTTTCATATTGCATGCTAATCCAAAGTAATTGAGCTCCACAACTCAACAATCTCCCACTTGGAGATTAATTATTGCACCATACATGTACAACATCATTCTTGGATCCTTCCTTATCTTTGTTTCTTCCTCTTCAAGTCTCAAACTTGAAGACCAACAGAAGTGGAGTGTAGCTCCAACTTCTCCTTTGCTAATGGCTTCATTAGCATATCCGTAGGGTTCTCACTCGTATGAATCTTTTCTAGATTCAACTACCCATCCTCTAATACTTCCGTATGAAGTGATACCTCAACTAAATGTGTTTCATTCTTGAATGAAACATTGAGTTCTTTTCCAAATGAATTGCACTCTAACTGTCACTAAACAATTTACAATCATCTTGCTCCTTTCCCAACTCTTTCATGAACCTACTCATCCATATCATCTCCTTACTAGCCTTTGTAGCTGCAACATACTCTACCTCTGTAGTAGACAAAGCCACAACCTTCTGTAATCTTGAAATATAACTAACTTCCATCCCACCTACTGTGAAAATATATCCAGTAATAGTGCTCCTTCTACCATCCAGATCTCCATCCATATCCAAATCAACATAGCCACATAATGAAATATCCAAACCTCCATAGCATAACTGCATGTTAGATGTCCCTTTCAAATACTTGAGTATCCATTGGACTTATTTCCAATGTTCTTTACCTGGATTAGCCATATATCTACTCACAACTCCCACTGCATGTGTAATGTCTGGTCTGGTACAAACCATAACATACATGAGACTCCCAACTGCTGAAGCATATGGCACTCATGTCATGTATTTGACCTCCTCATGTGATGAAGGACACTGATGTTTTTTCTCAATTTCAAGTGTCCAACCATAGGTGTACTAATGAGTTTTGCATTTACGCATCTTGAACCTTTCTAACACCTTGTAGATATAATCCTCCTGAGACAAATACAATTTCTTGTTCTTCCTGTCTCTGTGTATTTACATGCCAAAGGATTATTTTTGCAACTCCTAAATCCTTTCATAGAAAATGTGTGAGCTAGCTTTCCCTTAAGCTCACCAATGTCCTGCATATTAGATCTTGCAATAAGCATATCATCCACATATAGTAACAAAATAATATAGCTCCCATTTTCAAGCTTCTTGAAATAAACAAAATGGTCAAATTCACATCTCAAGTAACCATGCTCATGCATAAAACTATCAAACCTCATGTACCATTGCCTTGGAGCTTGTTTGAGCCCATATAGGCTCTTTTTCAACTGCACACTAATTTCTCATTACCCTTGACTTCATACCCTAAATGATTACTACTACATATAAATCTCTTCATCAAATCACCATGAAGGAAATTCATCTTCACATCTAGTTGCTCTAAATGTAAATCCTCTACTATAACTAAACTCAATACAATATGAATAGAAGTCATCTTAACAATAGGAGAAAATATTTCACCAAATTCAATACCTTCTTTCTATGCAAATCCCTTTACTATAAGTCTTTCCTTGTACCTTTTTTATCCACCCTCTTCTTCCTTGATCTTGTAAACCCACTTGTTCTACAATGTCCTCTTACTTGCTAGAAACTTAACCAAATCCCAAGTCTAGTTTTGTTCCAAGGAGTCCATCTCCTCATCCATGCCATGCTCCCCCAATGGACATGGGTCTCATCCTGCATTGCTTCTTCAAAACTTTATGGTTCACCATTATCAATCAATAATAAATAAAATAGAGAAGGTGTAAATCTTTTTGGAAGGTTTACTTACCCTTTGAGACCTTCTCACAAGAGTTTGGGGTACGGAGGCTCATTTTGGACCTCTTGGACATTTGTATCCAAATCTATCAATGACTGACACCGGTCACCTGTAACCAATGTCGATTCTGCTAACCGATGTCAGTTTGGATCTTTTTGTAACTAATACGGTTCTATTGACCGATGTCGGTCAGGGTCAACCAACACTAATTATTGTGTAACCCTGTCGGTATTACTTTTAAATATGAGAGTTCATTTTCATTCACAAACTTCTCAACTGGTTCATCCTTGGGTACCAAAATTTGATCCATGTACATTCTCTTTTCATTCCATTCAATATCATAACTCCTAATAATTTTAGAATTCTCTAAATCCCAAAAATGGAATCCAAAATCACCATATCCATAACCAATGAAAGTGCATCTCTTGGATTTTGCATCCAACATTTTCCTATTTTCCTTATCAATATGCATAAAATCTTATGAACCAAAAACTTTAAGAAAAGAAAGATCTACCTCTTTTCCGGTCCAAGCTTCCTCTGGTATTCCTCCATCTAGTGAACTTGAAGGCCCATGGTTAATCAAATAAACCGTTGTATCAACTGCTTCTACCCAAAACTGCAAAGGCAATCCAGAATGTATCTCATACTTCTAGCATGTTCCATGATTGTCTTGTTCATTATTTTTGCAACACCATTCTCTTGTGGTGTTCTTGGAACCATTCTTTCTCTACGTATCCCATTCACTGAACAATAATCATTGAAATCCTTTTCTATAGTATTCACCACCATTGTTAGATCTAAGGCACTTTAACTTTGAATTTGATTCATTCTCAACAAGGCTTTCCATATTTTAAAAGTCTCAAAAACATCAGATTTACATTTAATACAATAAACCCATACCTTTCTTGTAGCATCATCAATGAAAGTACTACATAATGGGATCCTCCATGAGAAGCTACATGAGCTGGTCCTCACACATCTGAGTGTACAAGCTCCAATTTCTTCTCCTTCTTAGTTTCCCCAACTTTGAGAAATCTCACTCTCTTTTGCTTTCCAAAGACACAATGCTCACAAAAATCAAGATCTAAATCTTTCAAATATGATAACTTACCCTTAGCCTTTAAGACTTGCATTCCTTTTTGACTCATATGGCCCAACCGATTATACCACATGCATGCATCTAAATCTAAAGTAGATAATGCAGAAAAGGAATCAATAACACAGGTAGATAAATATAACATTCCTACCTTCTTACCTCTTTGCCACAACAAAATCACCCTTGGTGACTTTCCAAGAGTCTCCTGTAAAAGTAACCATGCAACTAGATTTCACCTAGTTTCCCTATAGAAATAAGATTCCTCCTGAGGCTTGGCACATGCCTCACATCTTTTAATACCCATGTATTTCCATTCTAAAATTTTAGATGAACTTCCCTTTACTAGTAATACTGCAAGGTTCATCATCACCCAAATAAACATGTCCAAAATTTCCTGGACATAATTTCTAAAATAACCCTTATTAGGGGTTGTATGGAAAAGAAGCACCTGAAAATCTAAAACCCATGATTCAATTCTATTATCTAAAGAAATAATAAGAGCATCTTGCATTACCTCTACTGTGCAACAAGATTTACTTCTTTACCTTTGTCTGGTTGTTGGTTCTCTTTATCCTTTGACCAACAATCTTTCTTTGCATGTCCTTTCTTTCCACATTTCCAATAGGTAATTCCCTTACCTCTAGATTTATATGCTATCCCTTGACTTTGATTTCCCATTACTCTTACTCTTGGATCTCTCCTTCTTCCTGCCCCTGCTTTCTACATTCAAAGCATTCCCAGATGATGATTCCTTGTACTTTTCCTGAATTTATTCATTCAAGATTATACTAACCACATCATCAAACTTCAAAATATTATTAGCAGATGTTGTATTACTAACAACCATTACCAAGTTATCCCAACTATCAAGCAAAGAACATAAGAATAAAAGTTCTTTCACTTCATCATCAAACAAAATATCAACCAATTTTAACTGATTTACAATAGATCAAAAATCATTCAAATGACTAGATGCAAGATCCACCTTCATGCATCTTAGAACTAAATAGTTTCTTCATCAAATAAAATTTATTTGAAGCACTAGGTTTTTCATATAAATTAGCAAGAGATTTCATTAACCCTACCGTAGAATTCACTTATGTAATATTGGAAGCCATGGATGCTGTCAGGCTCAATCTTATAGATCTCAAATCCTTTCTATCAAGAATCTTCATTCTTCATTAGTCATATTTGTAGGTCTAGACTTCTCATCCAATGGTAAATACAAATCTATTTCATACAGATAATCCTCAATCTGCATCTTCCATAATTGATAATTTCAGTTGTCAAACTTCTCTAACTTGTATTTGTTTTCTTCTGCCATTGTTGTAGCTCCCACTCAATCAGAAAACCCTCTGTGAGTATATATGTCAACAAACAAAACCCTTAAAAAAGCTCGATACTAGTTTTGGGGTTAGCACAAGGTTGTACAAATAATATATCGAGATCTAAAAATACATGCAATAAAAGTGGATATTCTACAAGAAGAATTATATAAACAACAAGAGATATAAATCAACACCAGATTTAACATGGTTCACCTAGTGTGGGATACGTCCACCAAGAAACAAGTCAATCTATTATCCAAATATTTCACAAGATATACAATGAAGATTTACAATCTTCCACACCTCTCAGATGTACAATACTTTCTTTCTCTCAAGCTTTTGCTTCTTCTCAAGAATTCTCTCTCTCACAATTATTCTCACAATAATCATCAAATTTTGCAAGTTCTTCTTAATTCTTACTTCTAAACCCTATATTTCATGCTTATATAGGTGTATACAAACTTAGGGCACTTATCCATGCAATTACAATCAATAGATTTGCTTTAATACTAAAAATATATATAATTCCTAAGAGTTAAATAAAACACTCCCGCATAGGTAACCGATGTTGGTTAGCCCTAACCAATGCTAGTTCCTCATTACTCACCGATGCCAATCATAGGTGACTGATGCCAGTCCCTTCATAACCGATGTGGTTAATGTGTTTTCTACAAAGTTTTGTATTGCATGCTAATCCAAAGTAATTGAACTCCACAACTCAACAATTATTTATAATATAATCGGTATAGGTGAATAACCACATCAAGTTATTTTTTTGTTTAGTTTTAGTGTAGAAGTAGATTTGATTATTTAGAATAAAATAAAATTGTTGTTTAGTGATTGTAATATTTTATTTTTGTGATTTTCTTATATTAGTTTCCTTTAGTATTAGCTTAGATTTTTAATTTCATTTAGTTTACATTGACACTTCAAACTAGTTAAGCATTTAGAATCAACTAGGTAATTAAGTTATAGGGAATTTATGCTACTTGTTCATAGCCTCTAAATCTCCCCTTTTCCGATTTAGCTACTACGAATTCACACTACCAACTCTTAGTCACTGATTCTTCTATAGCTAGTTAATCGCAACATTTCCACATCGGCTGCCTCGACACGACCTTGGGAAGTTGAGTGTGGTTGAAGGTCACATGTTGATTTTCATCCTTACAAATTGGTGAACCTGACGTGAAGGATTAATTCCTTCTTGTTTCCATGTATTTCATTGTTATTACCTCACCTCCATTTCTTCCCTATTTTCTTAAGTATTTTATTTAGAAATATGTCTAGTATAGAGATTGGTGGGCCATTTGGCTCTAATATATATTACACCAACATTCAACCACAACAATCCCGTTACCTTTTTGGATGGGATGAAAATTACACAAGCAACATGCAAACCTCCCTAGTTACAATTCACATCTAATTAGTTATTTAAGGATGGAGGAGGTTGATCAACCGTTAAACATGTAATAAGGTCAACCTAATGCAAAACCACGTTGTTATCACAAATGGAACAGGTTCTTACGATAGAGTCTTGTCAAGACCTCAAATTTCCATGTAATCAATAGAAGATGACATATTTACACAAATAGCTAATCCTCTTCATCAAATAGATGAGTATTTGGATATAATGAAGGCTACATCATCTGAGATATCAAGTGCTTATCCTAAGATTATTACTTCTGAGGAAGACAAGAATTATACCACCAAACAGTTCATAACAGGGCATCATGTGCTTTCCCAATCAAACCCTACGCCACAAGCACCCTAATAAGGAACTCAATCCTCTCCCAATGATGTCATTTCAACCTTAGTAGGGAGGATTAGAGAACTAGAGAGTGCCCAACCATCACAACCAACTCATGTAGTAGGGTAGAACATGGGATATCTAGTTGATAACAAAGGATACATCCCTACAAACGAACAACTAGTGTAACATTTTGTTCAACAAGGTTATCCGATTCAGATGAATCCAGTTGACCTTCTCATGGGATTTGACACACTAGGGATGGGTCCTCATCCTTCTCAAACTTATCCTATGCAAGGGCTGGCCGGAAGTGCGTTCTTGAATGCTTTGATCCATCAAGTAATGTGATGTTCCATGGTTTTTTCCCACTAGTCCATATCTGGTATCATCCCACCTTACATGCACATGTACTCAAAATCCCCTCAGATGGACCCATATGTCATTCCTACTCCCTACATGCCATATCAAGGACTCCATATGTTTCTCGTCAATGCTTATAATGTATCTTATCCAAATCCTCCTCTACCACCTCCTCATCAAGTATCTTCAATGGTGGAATCTTACACAATGGGTACATATGTTGAGTACTTAAAGGAGACTCTTGACTTCACCATATGTGGTGTCATTCTCCCATGCCTATTTCTATTTATTCCTTAGTTTAAGGGGAGGGAGACTCAAACACTCATATCAAGGCCTACACTATTGCTATTAGGGAATTTCTTCTTGGGATGTTATGGTAGTTAAGATCTTTCCAAAGACTCTTGAAGGAATCGCTTTGGATTGGTATTACCATACTTGAAGCTTTCTATACATTCCTATAAACAACTTGTTTCTGAGTTGATCAAAGCATTTTACATGAACAAGTTGTTTCTTATAGGGATTAAGGAGTTCCTGCATATTAGACAGGAGAAAAATGAATCTACCACCCATTTCATCCAAATATGGCACCCAAATTTTATATTTCTCTACAAGTGCACTCAACATGGACCAAATGGAAATTTTGATATTTTACTTCACTCACTCAATTGAGAGACTAGGGAGGAAGTCCAAAAGTTTCCTTTCCACACTTACGAGGAAGTATTGGAAGGTGTGCTTCAAATTGACCAAGATGTTATTGATAATAGGCATTAGATCTATGGTCCCAATGGGAAATTGGTATCCCCAAATCAAAATAATGGAAATTATCAAAACAATGGTGCCAATAACCAAGGGCCTAAGGGTGTGAATCAAAATCATGGTGGTACCACGAATATTGCTATTGATCAAGCAAAAATGTTGGTGTTACAAACAACGGTAACACTAATAATAATAAAAACATGGGAAATCAAAGATCCCCTAACACCATGTCTTTTGTCAACATAGTTGATGTAAACCAACCCCACAAAAACAAAATCAAACCCAAGGCCCAAACCAGTATCAAAACTCTAGCCAAGGGGTAATGAATCATGGTTATAACAACCAATTTCAAAACTATAATCGAGGTTATAATCAACAAAAACAAGACACTTATCAAATGCCAAGAGATTATGACCCTAACCTATACTGTGGTTTCCATAAGGTTTGAGGTCATGATGATAGGAATTTCGATGATTGTAACAAGTTTCTACAAAGAATTCTCGAAAACCAAAGGCATCTCTTTGTAGACATGTTCCTAGCAAATCCTAAAACAAACCCGTAGCCTATTCATCATATGGACATGTCACACATCAAAATGAGAACCCTAAACATCCTGGGGATACCCAAGTGAATCCTCAAACTATAAACAAAAGAATTCCTATAGGAACAATGTCCATTAAGCCTCAACTTCTGACAACTCTTGGGTTGCTCCTAACCTTGGTTCAAATGATAATACACAAATTCTAGGATTAGTTGAGCTAGAGGTTGAGCCTAAAATTAATGTAACTTCAACAAAGGAGTACGTTTCAAAACCCTAATCACTCTTTCCTTCCCGCAAGATGATGTTCCTAAAATCTCAAAACCAAGTAGGAGCCTATGATTGAATATCGGATTTGAAAAGACCTTTTCTCACATTTTATTTCTATATTTGTCGAAGAATTCACCTATGCATCATTATGCGTTGCTCAATGTACTAGGTCTTTGTCATCTAATCCATGTTCATCTCCTCTCGAGTGCTCAAATAAATCATGTTGACTTTGACATACATCCTCCATGATAGAGTGATATGGATATTGGGTTTTTTTATATAGAAAAGATGTCATCCGACACCTGAAATTTCTGAAGAGATGATCTTGTTTTAATTTTACAAGTTTGGGTTTACAAAAATTGCATTAAGAGATCCATGATCCATGATTGATGATGAATCTGTTGTAAACATAGTTCCTCTTCTTTCTTGCAAATTTAGGGTATGGAGAGACTAATTTCTCCTCTACAAGAAACACATTGTGAGGGTATGACAGTCTTAAAGCAACCTCGATTGGAACCATAGTTCTTCTGGTCACACTTGGTCCGAAAACCATTTTGACAAAATTTTACATCATCGATAGGAAAAAAGTTATAACATGATCCTTGGGAGACCTTGGATTCATCGAATGAAAGCTATCCCTTCTACCCTGTTCTAGGAAATTAGATTCCTCCATTTGGGAAAAGTCTTCATCACTCAAGGGATCCTAAGCCATTTGATATACATTTAGAAAACCTCAAGAAGAAGAAAAGGGTCCATACGGAGTATGAAATTCCTACAAATCAATTGAATAAACCACCTCCATCAAAAGAGTTAGTCTTGATCAACCCAAGCATTCCAAAGGTTGAATTCACTGACCCAAAAACATTTGAGGTGGAAAAAATAGATAAGGGTAAATCAATATCTGTGGAAACAATGTCCACTAAGACCACAATAGAAATCATGAAACTCCTAGAAAGTGACAATCCATTTTTACTCCCGTTTGAATCACAAGGGATGGGTAGTCTTCTTGGATTAATATTTCTTCCTCAGATGACCTAGGTCTAGGTATAAACATGATAGAATTAACAAATGAAGAAGAACAGTTTGAGATTGAAATGATACCAATAAAAACCATTTCTGAGTGTTGTTCTATTCTAAACCATGGTTTCAACCCATGTGCGTATGAAACTAAGATTTTCATATCCATGGGGTAAGGCCTCATCATTCAACAAGGGTCACAAGTAAACACAACACTCTACATAGGAAGCAAGGCCAAGAAACATAGTCATGCTCACCCACACACCATGTCTCAAGAACGTGACAAAGAGGTTCACGAATGCCTCTCTCAGAAAAATGATTTTAATGATTGGACATATACGCTTCTGGGAAAGGGTTGTAATTTTAAACCCATGCAGTGGTAGGCCCTTGTCAAGAGAATAGAAATTTTGAGGATCATGGTTCTCCACTATGTACTTTTAGGGGTGAAGAATTTGATATTCATCAACTTTATTCACCTTATCCATCATGACATGTAGTTGCATTTACATTTCCATATGTACATTACTTGCATCCACATTGCATTTTCATCTACCATTTCATTTCGTAAAATTTGTAATCAAGGGACTTATTCTTACAACAATTCCTAAAACTTATGAAAATGTTGGCAAAACATTCAAATCATATCTCTTCAAATTTTCATAATATCATCAATTGTTTCTAAATCATTTCATCATTTCAAACAAGATAAGACAAAGCTTTGACAATAACCATACCAAGGCTGCATACTTGGTTCTACTCATAGTTTCTTCTAGATTGAGTGTCTTTGCCTATAGTCTGTTCTAGAAGCTTCATGGTGTCACATCTATCCCATACACACCTCTTTGGAAATAAGAACATTCTAAACATTTTACCTAGGCATATGTGTCAAATCCAAATCAATAGAAAAAAATTATTTACACACTTCTTTTCCCCACCAACCTTCGGTGTTGAGCCCGTATCTCTACTAGTGGCGTGAGGTTGGGAAAGGAGAGAAGTTCCCTTACTCACCTATGCCTTTTCCTTGGTGATGAGCCCATGCTTCCTACTAGTAGCATGGGGCAAGGTGTAGGGGGTCTTTACAAACAAATTAGAAAGTTAAAAGCAATTCATTCAATAAAGGAAGTCTGTAAAATCATAAAATCAAAGAAAAGTGAGTTAGATGTTCAAATTACAAGAGATTTTAAAACCTTAAACCATATTTTTTCAACCAAGTTTCCATCTATAGATATAAGTCTAGATAAACTAGAAAGCAATTCACATTTTAAACTATGTAGCAAACTTGAGTAGAATGAGGTCATAGGTTCTCAATTTGGTTTTCGCCAAATCCTTGTCTTTCTCTCATCATTACCATTCAAAAAAAAAAAATTATTACTTATGTCCCTTCTGGATCTCGGTGTTGAGCCCTCACATCTTACCTTTGGTTACGTGGGGTTAGGAGTAGGCAAGTTCATTATATTATCATATCAATTTTCATCACATTTTTCCAAAACAATAAGAAGTATCAAAAGTTTCTTAAAGAAAATAAATTTCAGCATTACATTCTACTTGCATAATCATCATATATTCACATTACAAAACAAAAAAGGGAAACCATTTTATTAGCATTCATCATCCATTACATACATTATGAAAAGCATCAAACCAGAAATTCTAAACATCTAGAGTGCACATGTGAATCAAACCATAAATGGAAGTCAACTCTATGAGATGAATAGCGACCAAAAAGATGTATCTGTATATATATCATGGAATAAGTTTGAGTACAATGCCATCATGCACTAGGCATGGTCAAAATGCTCATAGTGAGCCCAAAAATACAAAAAAATCATATAAGTGCCTCAAAAAATGGAAACAAAGTAATAATGGCTCAATATCCTATCAGTCTCTGTGGGACCCCGAGAAGGTGCATGCCTAACTCTGGGGCTCCTACTATGGCTCCGATGGTGTGAGTGCACTGAGTGGTGTGATTGCCCATGAGAACAACCACTAGTCATGGTCTCACTACGGCTCCTCATCATCGTTTCTCTCTCCCACTCAAATGCCTCATAGCCTACAACTCTGGCCTTCAGGTCCATAACCATCTCCACCGCCTTCTAGAGAAGCACAAAAACATTAGTGTGATAGCTATCCTACAAAGGCTTCCCCACATCCTCTAGTAGCTATGCTCTCATCTTCCCCATAGGAAGTAGCAAAGCTTCCATGCGGACCTAACGAATAAGATCTCGCAACTCCTTAGTTTTCGTTGTAAGATAAAAACAATGGCAAGTTAAAAAAAGAAGAAATAATAAACATAAGATTAGCATTTCTATCTAACAAAGTTAGGGAAATAATTTCCAAGTACTCGGATCCCCATGCATTCATGTGGGGTCAATTCGGGTACAAATTCCATAGGAAATGGGTGTGCCTCCTCTCCTCTGAAAGCTATACGCTGACCCATGAAATCCTTCATTCCCTCCCTCATCTCGAGGAAATGGGTCCTCTGAGACTAAGGTCTCCATCTCCGCATCTGCCTCCTCTCACTCCATAGTCAAGATATCCTTGATGTCATGCCACTCAAGGTTGCTCTCCTCCTCCTCTTCCTCTATGTTAGATGTCCCCCCAGCCTCACCACCTATCTTCTTGTCATCCGAGTCACCACCCGGTCTCCTCGGCACCCAACTCCTCTCCAATATCTTCTCCCATCTCCTCCTCTAAATCAAAGTCTATTTTATCGGTGCCTCCTCTCCATTGTGAGAAGGTGCGGCCTCGATCTGGAGTAAAGGTGCATGAATGACACAACCTACCCATCAAGCATGAACAAATTTCTTAACTCTGATGGGCACTCCTAGAGTCACCATTGTCCAACCCAGATCTCTGTCAGGGCCCTTTTGGGCCTCCTTGACACTCCTATATATGGGTGCCACGAGGGGAAGCATATCAATGTAAGGAAGACTAAATTCTGTTGAGGAACTCAGTCAAATGGGTGAATCTCAACCTTCCCCATCCTATCAACTAACTGACTAGTAGTGGCACAAGCTACCACTGTAGTCCCATCTTGTCCCCAAAATCCTGCCATGTCATGGTAGGGAGTGGAAACTAAGTCATCGCTAGTCAATGAATCCACGTTGACTAATGTGGGCCTATGAGAATTCACATCCTAGACCATTTGGTAGCCCCGATGGCCCCTAAATCCTAAACTAGTACTCCTTCTTGTAGGGGGTAATACACTCATACACCCAACTCATCACGAGTGTGGGATGGCTAAGAGACTGACCTGTAAATGAACCACTCAGTATAAGTCATGGTAGGTGGTCCCAAGGATCTCGGGTCCCCAAGCATAAATGTGGCCATGTGCCTCTATCTGTGTGATAATAGGAGCCCAATAGTATAACAATGTATCACCCCCTTGTCCCCTATCAACTTGCAAAGCCAAAATACCCATGATAGCCTTGTAGATAGTGGGGATAGGAGTGGTGGTAATAGATTAGACCTTCATACCCTTATTTGAAAAATCGACACTATGGCACCCCCCAGAGACTAGTTTTAAACAAGAAATTAAAAAAAAAAACCCTCCTACACAAATTTTTTTGACATTTTTATATTTTAGGTTTCAAAATAAACAAATGATAAAAACCTACCTTAGACCAGCGTGTGGCTTGATCTCGCATTTGTGGAGGCATGATCATGGTCTCACAATGATCATTTTTCTTATACTCTCATAAAAAATGGTCACCATAGGTCCAGAGCTCAAAAATCACTAATAAAATATGCACAAATGAATTTAAAAATAAACTTGTTATATATATATATATATATATGACCTTTTTTTGAGTGTATGTGTTCACAGGGTTGGATGTTGGTGTAGGTATACTTCTATATCCCCGCACAAATGATAATTCCTCTTGTAGTTTTAATTTAGCAATTATTTTTCGATAAATTTTTTATACGCACTTAAGTCTTCTTTTCATTTTATAGGTAGTGGGAACTTGGATGGAAACATTTCGACACACATATGTGTCGGATATAGATTTTAACTCCCCATTCCAGGAATGCCATACTAGGACTCTATGTTTACGCCTCTTCATGGCTAAGACACTTCTCTAAGGGGGAAATATGTACACACCAAAATTTCATGTGCTACATTTTCAGAAAATGGTTATAAAAGTCCCCAATGATGATTCATATCCTTTCGAAAGATGTTCGAGCTCCAAAACCCATTCACATTATATATTTATAGCCTAGACATCCTTACTAACCTCACATGTGTTTTCCTAGCTTCATGTTACATTTCATAATAGTTTTAACCTTTAGTGTCAAAACCACTACCCTGATTGGGTGGTGGTTTTATTGACCACCGCTTGTGCATGACGTGGTTTTCCAACTACTGCCCTAGGTAAGGTGGTGGTTCTCGAAACTTCCACCCCGCATAGGGTGATGGTCCTTCACAAATTTTCTAGAGATTTCACTTGCATTTTGACTCAAAATTCTCTCACTTAACTTCTATTTTTAGACACATTGCTTGTCCGTTTTAGATGATTCCAAGGCCCAACTACCTTATGGCAATCTATTCTTGCACTTTTATTTGTGATTGATGGTTGTTAATAGTTTGAACTCCCTCTTCAATTTTTTTATGTCCTCCTTTGGCTACCAAATGGCTTCAACCATTGCCCAACTAAATTCCTATAAATACCATGCTTGTGTGTAAGAAAAACCTAGAGAAAATTTGTATTCTTGTTATTGCAAAGCTATTTCCTTTCTTGTTGGAAATTTCCAAATCCAATCTCAGTTCAATTTTGTTTGTACTCTTCCACCGCATTTCTTCCTAGTTTTCCAATCCAAGTTGCTACTACCTCTTGCACTTTGCTTATTCCATTGTTCTTTGCATTCCCGCCTATTGGACTCACGTGGATAGAAAAATCAAAAATAAAATACGAGGGGATGAATATTCACACAACCAGATTTGCCATTGTTCTTGCATATCTAGGTTAGAGGTGTTGTTTGTTTTCTTCATTTATTTAAATTGTTGTTTCTAAATCATATTCATTCAAATAATTCATATCAAATAGAGTAGAAAACAATTCTCTTTCATTTGCAAATTGTTAGTTAATTTCCAAGAGGGTTTATATCTTTCATAGCAACTCCTAGTGATGGATCTTCTTCTTTCTATCCCTGTGGATTTGAAGGAGAAAGTATCTGTAGGAGGTTGTTTATCATATCATAGATTAATTGGAAAAGCTCTTGTTTTATGTTAGCATTATTTAGAATACACTCAACACAGGTGAATAACCACACTAAGTTATTTTGCTTGTTTAGTTTTAGTGTAGAAGTAGATTTGATTATTTAGAATAAAAGAAAATTGTTGTTTAGTGATTGTAATATTTCAGTTTTTTTTATTTTCTTAGATTAGTTTCCTTCAGTATTAGCTTAGATTTTTAATTTCATTTAGTTTACATTGACACTTCAAACTAGTTTAGCATTTAGAATCAACTAGGTAATTAAACCATAGGGAATTTACGCTACCCGTTCATAGCCTCTAAATCTCCCCTTTTCGATTTAGCTACTAGGAATTCACACTACCAACTCTTAGTCATTGATTCTTATATAGCTAGTTAATTACAAAATTTCCACATCGGCTGCCTTGGCACAACCTCGGGGAGTCGAGTGTGGTTGAAGGTCGCATGTCGATTTTCATCCATATAATAATCATGGCACACGTGAACATATCAAATAATTTTTATGGCATGCCAAGAGGTGGCCTATAATGACATTTATCTCTTACGATTATTCCCAAAAATATTGAATAGACAAGCTTTAGACTGGTTTGTTCACCTTATAAAGGGATCAATCACCACTTTTGCAAACCTCTTAGAGAAGTTCATTAAACAATTTTATTTCAATTTAGACTTTGAGATTAAAATGATGTACCTTTGTAACACCAAACAAAGGAAAAATGAAACCTTCACCTAATTATTACAATGCTGACAAGGAATCATGAGACGATTCCCATGCTCTATTTCATAGAAACAGTTGGTTAACATCTACATTCCTAACCTTATTAAAAAACCATCCTTTCAAATGTAGATGCATTATCTCACTAATTTGAGGAATTCATTGAGAAGGGACTCAAATAAAAAAATATCTCATCGTAAAAGGGATAATCAAAATTTCTTCAAAGGACCAAATATGTAACAACCACTTTTTATTACTTCAATTTAAGGGATTTTAAAAAAAAAAAATCCTTTACATTAACTTCATGCTTCACTGATTGAAATACGTAAAATTTAATCCAACATAAATTTATAATCATAGATCTCATGTTTCCATGTTCTAAATTTACTAAATTTAGAACTAACATCAATCTAAATCAATCCATCTTATAACAAAGTGAACCATGTGCATCCTGTATGAGTCGGTTGAATTCTAATCTCTAAAAAATTACTCTTTAGAGTAAGTATACCTAGTATACTATTGGTTTCCTTTTTCATTTAATGATAATAAAGTGTTGCATTCTAAGTGTCTACTTGGTTATCCAACTTTGAATCCTATCTCCAGTATCCTACAACTTAAATCTTGGTGAAATTATGATAGTGTAATCAACAGCTTACACTATTCTGGTGAGAGTTTCAAGATATGTTTTCCATGCTTGGTTCCATGGCACATTCATCATTTGGAACTTGTATTTCACCATTTCACTTATTTTTTTATCTGGATTAAGATCAAATGGTGGAGTTATGATTAGTTACAAGTTATGTACAAGGTATAAACCAAATCAACCTGCATGAAGAAGTGTCACTATGCCATATTAGGATGTCTATGGGAGAGGAAATGTCTCTGCAATGACTCACATCATTACGAGTCCACTTCCTTTCCCATAGCCAACATAGATTGGCATAAGGGTACTTGTTCACGCAGAGTAATTAGTCTTTGTAACTCTAAGGAAACTTGATTCTTAAAGTTATTATGATTCTCACAATATGTGGAAATTTTGAGACAAACTAATATATATATTTATACAACAATATCCAATTAATGACTTACGTCATTAAATGCTTACTACTCTATAACAGACATAATAAGTTGGCCCGCCAAGTTTCATTAGTTGGAACACCATATCTTAGTTAGTTTTTAAGTAATTTATTAAATTACAATAGGTTACCCTTACGTCATGACGATATTCTTATTACCTTTGTATATGTTCCTAAGGTCCTAAATCATGTAATTACATTTTGCAAATTAAGTTATTTGATTACATTCATTTTACATCATGGTTGTAAATTTTAATTAGCTTACTTGCATTAAATATCGTAGTCCTAATTTTTGTCTATTTACACTAGTATAGTACCATTCCAAGGATGTTTACTTATTTGAACTTACTAACTATTTAAGTAAATAATCAATAATCCCTTTTATATTTTTCCCATACATAATTAATTATAACATATTTATTCACTAAACAATAAATATGTTATATTCAATTACTTGTATTAAACAACATCACCCAAACATAGGTCACAAAATAATACATTCATTAGATAGTGCAACATATTTGCATCATAGATCAATAATATTACAACCATAAATAATATTTACAAATGATATAGTTTCATTTCGAGATACTCCAAATCAATGGGCTAAATATTTTTTATTAATCAAAACAAAACAACAAGAATAAAATTGTGTACAATTATATTAATTAATACAATATAACATTTAATCAAACAATTGAAACAAACAATACTTTCTACAACATCCACCAAGAAGACTTAAATTCTGCCATCTATAAAATGTTAGAAAAGGTTAGTTCGAATGAACTAACATGAAGGGTTCTCTTTCCCTCTTAACAGTTTATGCCATATAATATTTGAATAAATGAAATACATCGCAAAATAATAATATTAAAATCACATCCATAAAATAACTATTCATTTCATCAACTTTAGAGTCCCTTAATGGTAGAATTCACAAGATCATACTACATAAATATATATAATTAAAGCATTCATAACATTCAATACACTTTCAAATATTGATATAGATTATTAGTCTATATGAACATATATTATACATAACATGCAAGTTCATTTAAGGCAGGCGGTTACCTTTGCTTAAGGTTCTATAAGACTAAAATAAGATAAGACCCTAAGTCCCATAGTTTAGGAAACATCAATCTGCTTTTTCCAAAAATAATTCTTCAACCTTATTTAAACAAGTTAAAGAATAGGACTAATCTATCATTTGATAACTCTTAAGTTTTATTCCAAATTCCATGCACATGGAATGATTAACAATGGTTAATTCAACCATTTAACCCAACCGAAAGACATCATTAACCATGAGTGTAATGGGTGTTTGACAACATTAAGGTAAAAATCATTACCTTAAATGTAATGAAGACCATAAGGTCTATCACCAAATTTCATGGGATTATCCTTTTATAGTAGTTACACAGTAAGGAAATACATTGCCACATTGTACAAGTGAGACCGCACCCTTACCGAAAAAAATGACATCCGAACAAAAATTTATCTCGCTTATTAAAAAATATTAAGGTTAATACTATTTACCTTAACCATGTCGAATACCACCCAACTTACCTCCAATTACTTGAATCAATAAATTGTCCGCAAAACATTGAAACATAGAAATCAACTCAATGATATAAGAAGGATGAATATAATACTGAGACCCTACATTTTTCTGGAGATCATCTCAATTTATTCTAAAACAGTGGATTGATATCATTTAACAGAAATCATGCCTACATGATATAAATTCCTAGATTCATCCATGAATATGTACTAACAAAGCTAAATATTAGCTCATCTAAAACTATAAAATAACATGGATTCCATCTAATAAACAAGCAGAGTTTCCTAATGATTTAACAATATATTGCTCGATGAGTAAGAAGATGAGAAACGAGAAGAGAACCCATAAGAATTTTTATAAGCATATGTCGGCTGGAAGGAAAAATTCATTTGTAATACCCATAACACATATTCCCAAATGGGTAAGAACAAAACATCTACAAAAACTAGTTTCCACAATTGACCTCACACCGGTCTAGTAAGTAGGGTGAAATACCCATTTATTAGACAAAGTTTCATCACACATAATAAAATGGTAACATCCCAAGATCAATAATATCTCAAGCATTTGGGTATGACCCAAATTTAATAAAGTATTCCTCATATGATAATCATAGCAAGCAAGAAGAGGAGTCTACATATACCCATCAAAAATAACTTTTTCCAAACTTTGTAGTAAGCCCAAAAATACCCAATCACACATAGTTTACAAATTCATAGAAACCACAAAGCCTACTATCAATCTCACCAAATACTTAGTTCAAACGATATATAATTTTAGAAACCCACTTTATACAAATATCGAATGGAGTAAAGGATTAGGAATGAAATAGAATGATTCATGCATGTATATGAAAGCCCAAAACATTCTTCTTTTCCCACTTTCTTCAAAGAAGCTCGAGCACAAATTCGATTCCAAATCACGGAAAAACTAACAAATGATGTCCATTTCCTTTAATTGGTATCATTACATTAATATCTCCCAAGAATATCTCAACTAATAGTTGGAAGGATGCATGTAGCAATTGAAAGATAGAAAGAGAACAAAAAGATAGAAAAACCCCATGCATACTGAGAGCTCCATGTCACTATGAAACCATCAAAATAACCATGAAACAACCTTACCCAAAAAAATATTTATTTTTTCCCAAACATTACATGCATTCAACCGAGAATTGTGACCTTATTCAATGCCATTAATGTAGGAGAGGATAAGTGTAGTTCCCTCCAAAACCAATGCCTCTAACTTTTTCCATTTAAATTTAACAAGTCTCACTTAACTCACTAAATAGAACTCCAACATTATGTTGTCAATGGCATGCCTCCAAACTTAGCTTATTTCCCATTCGCATGGTGGTTAAACATTAATGCCATTAATATTGGTCCCTTAGGGATTTGGTGATCATAAAGATCATCATCTTAAACTTAACCCACTAGATTTGAATGCCCAATCACATACTTTATTAATTTGGGTCGTGGTGATCAAAATATTATACCTCTGCAATGTTAGCCATTGATTAAAGTAAACCTTATTCACATAGCCCATGCCCAAGGTAAAAACTTTATTCAAATAGCATGGTCCTATTATCTATGTACATACAATTTCAATCTCATACCATGATTTATTATACTATTGAAGTTATCGATCAATTTGGTATAGCAAACATAATGCAGTACTATACAAGTGTGGGTTAAGACCTAGTAATTGTTAAACCAAGTCCACCAATTTATGTGCATCATAAAGACGATCTTATCAACATAGTAATGCTACCTAAGAATGATCAAAGGTTGATGCAACTAATTCATTATTTAAAACATGTTTCCATAATGCAATCAATTAAGATCATAAATCATAATAGAGATTTAGATATAGGCATAATGCACAAATATGTCACCAATCTATTATTTTTGAGAAACATATAGAAATTGAAGGATGTGACATATTTCCCCCTTAATAAATCATCGTCCCCATGATTTTCACTCATTAATGTAATTAGAATAATCGGACACTTTGAATTGTATCTAAGAGGAAAGGATAACAACCAACATTTTTATCAAAATCCCGTGGGTTTCCAAGATTAAATTCAATTTTATTAGGTGTAACAACCCTTTTAACTAGTTAAAGCTGTCACAAAGTCATAAATATGACATATGTTTTTGTAATTATAGCCAACCATATCATGTAATGTTATTTAGTATACATAACAAAAATTCAAAAACAAGTTATATATGACAAAAACAAATAAGGACAAATCTATTTTCTATTTTTCCCAAGTCTTCCTATCTGTTTTGTTCGTTACTCCACTTTTCTTTACGGAATTTAATCATGAAATTCTCAATTTATTTCAAATGCACTCAAAAATTTTCTGCTTAAATGTTGTTTTTACCCCAAAATACATTTATGATTTTTAATTTTCGGATATCTTCATCCTAAATTTATTGTCCATGATTACTTAAATCATCCAAATTGTTCCTTTATTCACCATTTAAGCTTTGTTATTTTTGCACTCTTCTAGGTATGGGTTTGTTTTCATACCAATAGCCCTTTGACTTATATTGGAATAGTAAAAAAATAATCGCTATGTCTCAAGTCATTTAATGAACTCCCTTACAACTCCAATTTCCATAATGAAGCTTAAGCAACGTCAATGTTGCATTGAAAAACATAGGTTAGAAAATTTTAAAATATTTTATTTTCATTTGGTAAGAAAAATTAGATTTTTAATTCTATTTTTAATCAATAAATATATACAACAACCTTAATCATACTAGTGTTGTACTAAATCAACATCAGGAAGTCCATAACTTACTTACCTGACATTACGTTAGGAAAGACTTGTTCCTTTTCTTCCAGAAAACTACAACGTGCTTTACTATTGTGTTTCACCCTGAAAGATCATAATTTATGCCTTTTTATTCATTCAATTAATGACAAACAATCTGAAATATGACAAAATCCTTGTCATTCCAGCATCCAATATGTAAAATATATTCAAGTATGTCATACTAATTGACAAAAACAATATAAGTCATTCAAAAACAATATTTTTTTAACATTCCACTAATAAAGAAAACCCACTTTTTTTTATTTTAGATTTGTTTTGATCGATCGTGAGTTTCACCATGATAGTTGGCCTTTTCCTGTCATATACTTCCTTCACTTTTCCCTAAACGTTTAGGTGATAAAGAGCTAAAGCTCTTTTATATTCTTTTCAAGTTTATAATTTGAATGTAGATTCTACTATGGCCTTATTGGACTTTCAAATTACGTATGTTATAACATATAGTCCTCTCCTATCTATTTCATCTACCCTTTGTGGGTTTTATTTCATGTTGGATTCAAATTCAAAAATATACCATCAAGACAGTTCAACAATCGAGCAACCCTTTGCTGATTTTTATCAATCAATTCAAGTTTCTCACCTTGGCTCGATCATGTTCGGACTTTACCGATTGCTCCCAACATCCTTCTAGTTTTTGTGTCACAAAGGAATATTACAATGTTATCTAACTTATTTACTTCCGAACCCAAGCATAATTTTGCAGTTCATTCTCCATGGTTCATCATTCATTTATTCATTGTTTTCGTTAACAAATTAAAATATTAGTTAGTGTAAGGACCCAATAAGTCCAAGAGCTCAACCTTGACTACGATACCAAAATGTAACAACTACATTTTATTACTTCAATTTAAGGGATTTTTTAAAATTTCCTTTACATTAACTTCATGCTTCATTTGATTTAAATACGTAGAATTTAAATCCAACATAAATTTATAAGCATATCTCATGTTTCCATTTTCTAAATTTATAGAATTTAGAACCAACATCAATCTAAATCAATCCATCCTATAACAGTTAACCATGTGCAAATATATGAGTCATTTGAATTCTGATCCCTCACAAATTACTCATTATAGTAAGTATACCAAGTATACTAGTGGTCTCCTTTTTAATTCAAGGATAATTAAGTGTTGTATTCTAAGTGTCTACCTAGGTATCCGTCATTGAATCCCATCCGGTATCCTACAACTTAGATCTTGGTGAAATCAAGATAGTGTAATCAATAGCTTACACTACTCTAGTCAGAGTTTCAAGACATTTTTCCATGCTTGGTTCCATGATGACACATTCATCAATTAGAACTTGTCTTTCACCATTTCACTTAATTTTTGTTATCTGGATTAAGATCAGATAGTGGAGTTATGATTAGTTATAAGTTGCGTAAAAGATAAAAACCATATCAACCTACATGAAGAAGTTTCACTATGCCATCTTAGGATGTCTATGGGAGAGGAAAGGTCTCTGTAATTACTCGCGTCATTATGAATTGACTTCATTTCCCATAGACAACATATATTTTCATCGGGGTACTTATTCATGCTAAGTAATCAATATTTGGAACTCTAACAAAACTTGATTCTTAGAGTTATTACGATTATCATCGCAATATGTAGAACTTGTCATGACAAATCAAGTATATCTATTGTACAATAGTATCAATTAATGACTTACATCATTAAATGGTTACTACTCTATAAAGCAACCATAATGATTTGGCCCTCTCGAGTTTCATTAGTTAGAACATCGTAACTTAGTTAGTTTTGAAGTAATTAATTAAATTACGATAGGTTACCCTTAGGTCATGATGATATTCTAATTACCTTTATATTTTTCCTTAGGTCCTAAGTCATGTAATTCCAATTTCTGATTAAGTTATACGATTACATTCATTTTAAATCCCGGTTGTAAATTTTAATTAGCTTACTACATTAAATCCCATAGTCCCAATTTTTGTCTATTTACACTAGTATAATATCATTCCAAGGATGTTTACTTTTTTTGAACTTACAAACTATCTAAGTAAATAATCAATAATCCATTTTATATTTTTCCCATACATATTTTATTATAACATATTTATCCACTAAACAATAAATATGTTATATTCAATTACTTGCATTAAACAACATTACCCAAACATAGGTCACATAATAATACATTCATTAGATATGTTAGGTAAAACATAGTTTACCTAGGTTAATTTAGCATAGGTAATTTAATTATTATGTTGTGGTAAGTTGTTATGGTGTGGTTATAAACCATATTTTGTTTGTATTTGGGAATAGTATTCCTGTATCATGTTTTTTTATTATTTGGGTTGTTTTACTTCCTGTATGTAATTTGTTGCACTTGTGCAACATCTTGGTTGTCTGCATATGGTTGTACAATACCTATAAGTATTGCAACACTTCTATTGTAATTTGATTTGATTGAACATCAATAATATTTGTAGGGTTTCCATCCTTCTTCTATATTTTTCATTGCCTCAAGGGACGAGGAGAGGAAATCTATGAATAACTCAAACTTGTCACGTGCAAGTGACTTTGTGAATATATTTGCTCATTTTTTACTTGTTGGAAAAAATGAAGTTGTATATTGTGTTTCAAGACATGATCACATATGAAATGAAATTGTACCTCGATGTTCTTAGTTATCTCATGAAAAACTAGATTGCGATCAAGTTTGAAAACACCTTCATTGTCAACATACAATGTGGTAGTTTTTTCTCGTGGTTATCCAAGTCCTTATAGTATGTGATGTAGCCATATTTCTTAGAAGATAGCTCCACTTGCAAGACAATATTAGAAGCTTCCATAGAAGATCGAGAAAGAAATTATTATTTCTTGCTTCCCCATGATATCGGTCCAAATCCCAAATATAATAAAAATGTAGAATTGGATTTCATATCATTAATGTTACCTGCGTGACTTGAATCCGAATATCTCAGTCAAGAAGAATTGATCATTATTCTTATACTCTCGAACAAGATCCATTGTACCCTTGAGATATCTCAAGATACACCTTGCTGATTTCTAATGAAAAACTTTGGGTTTCTGCATAAACCTAGAAAGATAACTCACTACAAAGTTGATATTTGGTCTAGTATAAGTTAGGTAAATGAGAATCCCAATCAACTATCGATAGAGAGTTGCATTTACCAAAGAGATAGATCTAAATGAGATAATTGCACTCTCATCTCCATAGGTGTAGTAATAGGTGTGTAATCCATCATCATGAACTTATTAAATGTTGTCTTGGTATAATTCAAACCGAGAAAAAATATACGATTCTATTTCTTCCATACTTATAATCTAAGACAAGTAATACATGAGCTCGAGATCTGTCATGTCAAATGATCGATTGAAATCTTTCTTCATTGCATTGATCATCTTCATTATTCTTCCAGTGATGACTAGATCATTGACATATACAATAAATATCACAATCTCTCCTTCTTTCCTTTTGAGGTAGAGAGTGGGATCATATGAATTTATGACGAATCAATTCTGAATGAGATGCTCATCAATTTTGATGTACGAATCCCGAGGTGCCTTTTTAAGGCCATAAAAATATTTCCTTAGTTGGATACCTTTTTTCTTCACCAATTAAAAAAATCCATCAAAGTTGAGTCATTTAGACTTCCTCTTGTAGATATCCATTCAAAAAGGCACTTTTCACATCCATCTGATGGAATTTCCAACCAAACTGAGAATCTAGATAAAATATCATCCTGATCATTTTGATCTTAGTTGTGGGAGAAAATGTCTCCTCATAGTCTATGCCTTCCTTTTAGGAATACCCCTTAGCTACTATTATTTCTATGTACTTTTCTATGGTTTTTGTGATCACGATTTTCATTAGACCAAAACCCATGAGTGTTAGTCTTTGATACAATCACTGAGTTAATGAATACATGGGAGGAAGTTAGTCCATGTCACGAATCCCATGGGAGCACTAATAACTAGAAATAAACCTTGATGTTACCCGAGGGGATTCGAACCCATGACCCCTCGCTCTGATACCATTTGTTGGGATCACGATTGTCATTAGACCAAAACCCATGAGTGTTAGTCTCTGATACAATTGCCAAAGTTAATGAATACATGGGAGGTGGTTATTCCATGTCACGAATCCCATGGGGAGCGCTGAAAACTAGCCCAAATGGTCCCATATTATTTGTTCTTTTTTTGAATATCCATCTCATGCAACTAATGGGTTTCTTCCTGGTGGAAGATCGATAAGTCGCCAAGTTTTTTTGTCACTGAGTGATACTCAACATCCATGACATCTTTCCAAGATTTCGAATGTAGGGCTTCCTAGATAGTAGAGGGCTCAACAAATTCAACAACTCTACTCATCAAATCAAAGTTTACCTCTTCTCGTGCTTTACTGCGAGTCTGTGGTCCAGTGGTGGATGTGTCAGTGTATCATCCAATTTTTCATCTTGAATCATGTTTGTATACCTTGGGTGATGGCATACACGGACATGTACTATTCTCATGGGTCATGGTCATGTTTGATAATCACCATCACCCCCATCATCACTATCATCATCAACGGGAACATCAACTTCTATTTTTACAATGGGTGAAATATTTGAATCAGATGAGTCTGGAGGAGTCCCAACTTCCTTCTTCTCAAAGAACTCAAAATATCTACTGGTGTAGAATTTTCTGGTCTTTGGATCCATTTGATGGACTTTCCTCTTGTAGATATCCATTTAGAAAGTCACTTTTCACGTCCATCTGATGGACTTTCCAATCAAACTAAGTAGCTAAAGTAAAGACCATCCTGGTATTTTTATCTTAGCTGTGGGAGGAAATGTCTCCTCGTAGTCTATGCCTTCCTTTTGTGCATACCCCTTTTCTATCAGTCTCACTTTATACTTGTCTATGGTCCCATCTACTTTGTAATTTTTTTTAATATCCATCTGCAACCAATGGGTTTTTTCCCTGGTGGAAGATCGATAAGTTGTTAGGTGTTGTTTTTCATCACTTATTGATACTCAACATCCATGGCATCTTTCCAAGCTTTTTTGTAGGGCTTCTTGGATAGTAGAGGGATAATTATATTCAACAAATTTACTCATAAAAGAAAATTTTACCTCTTCTTGTGTTTTACTGCTATATGAGTTTGTGGTCTAGTGGTGGATGTATCTAGTGGAACATCCAATTTTTCATCTTGAATCATATTAGTATACCACTTAGGTATACATTGTACTATTCCCATGGGTCATGTTCCCATCGATCATCACCATCATCACTTTCATCATCAATGGGAATATCAAATTTTGTTTTCATAATAGGTGAAATATATACACCGTGAGTCTAGAGAGGGAGTCTCAAATTTCTTATTCTCAAAGAATTCAACATCTCTCTGCTGCAAAAATTTTGGTCTTCATATTCCATCAATCATGCACTAAGATCCTCTTCATTGTAGCTAATGAAGATGAATTTTTTATATTTCATATCCAAATTATTTTTGTTCTACTTTAGTATGTGCATGTTGTCTTTACACTGAATACTCTCAAGTGTGCAGTTGATGGATTCCACTTCAACCATGATTCATGTTGTGTTAATCAATCAACATCGATAATGGGGACTCTATTAAACAAATATACGATGTCTTTGTTGCTTCTTCTACAAAAATTCCTTGCTAGTCCAAAATCATCGATCATACAACACACCATTTCCATGATAGTACGGATCCTTCTCTCAACAACACCATTTTGTTATGGTGTGTGCAGAGGAGGCATTGATCGATGAATCTTGTGAGCTTGAAGGTAGGATTTGAACTCATTATTTGTGAATTACCCCTCTCGATCTAAGCGGAGAGATATGATATGATGTCCAGTCTCGTTTTATATAACCACTTTAAATTTTTTGGAGTTCTCAAAATCTTCACTTCTTATGAAGAAAAAATATCAACATTTTTCTTTAATAGTCATCAACACATAACATGAAATAATGAAATCCAGAATGACTAGGTTGTATTGGACCATAAATATCGATATGAACCTGATCAATATTACCTAGAGCTCAATAAGTAATCTTCTAGAATGAAGCTATGTGTTGTTTTCCTATTAGGTAGTTAGGACACTTATCAATATCCTTCTACATATATGGAAATAATATCACCATATTGTCTTGGAAAAGTTTTCAAGATATTTGAAACTGATGTGACCAAGTCTTTGATGCCACAACTATGCTAAGGAATAATTCTTAGCCACAAGTGCTTGATCATCCTTATGGATAAAGTCAAGTTGGAACATGCATCCCACATTGGAGGATTTTATAACATTTTTATCCTCTTGATTTGTCTTGAATCAAACACACTTTCTTATTGGAATGACTATTAAAGTCAATCTTCAGATTATGATCTATAAGTTGACTCATTGATAGCATATTATTTGTTAACCCAAAGACATATAATACATTTGTTAATCTACAATGTCATGAACCAAGAGGTAGAGAAATATTACCAATACCTTGTACTGTGTAAGAAGAATCATCACCTAATGAAACATGGTTTTTTAAGGCGTGTCCCTCATGGTGATAAACCAATCTCTATACCCGGTCATGTGTCAAGTGGCTCCCAAATCAACATACAAAATAACACTAGATGATGTGGATGGTTCACTGGAATGAGAAGTGTACAAGAAGTCCTCATTTTCTGAATGATCTTCTTGCTCAGCTACATTACCTTGTTGATGGGGTTTTCTTTGCCGAGTTCCCATTCTTCTTCCATTTCTTGTAGGATAATTGTCCTTGATGAGATTGGTGATTTTGAGGCCCTAAATTGATTGGTGAACCCTTCTTGTATGTATTGAACCAAAATCCATCAACTCATATCCTCTTTGTAGATAGAACATTTCTTCTTTCATTTTTTCCTTCTTGATGTTGTTTTTGGGAAATTTGAGAATACTTTTCTTTTCCTTTTACTTACCGATGAGAAGATAGTGCCTACTCCTCTTCATCATATTTGTTGTACATTTCTTCTTTTTGTTGTAGTAGATTCACTAACTTGTCAAAAGTAATTTTCGATCCGATAAGGTTGGTGTCATCTCAAAAATGTGGTAAGAAGGAGGAAGTGCTCTCAGAACAATGGGAATAAGAGTTGTATGAGTAACTTCTTCTCCCAGGGCTAGAAGTGAAGCCCTCAATTCTGAAAAATATCCACAATAAAGCTTCCACTTTCTCATTCTATTTGAATTTCAGTGTATGTAACTAAATCTATAAATTCAATATTGTGTTCTTATTTTTGGCCTCGTACATGGTGCTCAACTTATCCCATGCTTCTTTGGTTGTTTTGGCATCTTGAATGTGGGGTTGCATGTCATCAAACATTGTGAACAAGATTATGAATTTAGCCTTCTAATTGGCCTTGTCAAACTATCTTTGTTGGGTTGCATCATCTGGTGATCTGGTTATGGAACCATTCACAACATGCCAAATCTCTTCAAACTCAAGTTGTGTTATGATCTTAGTCTTCCATGCAACATAATTATCTCCTCTTAGGAGATGTGAGTATAGAAGAAAGAACTTAGGGAATTGGTTCCCATTTTTTGAATCAACTAACAAAGGGTAAGGCTCTTATCACTCTAGGTATAAGGTCTCCCAATCTATATACCATCATTTTGATATACAAACCTTTCTATATATGCACCCTTCCGATATACCCATCGGTACATGGAATAAGCTTACCCTTTCGATATACCCTACGGTACGTGAAAGAGGTGTTAACTTACGTGAAATAATTTGATATGTGGTACTAAGATAATAATGAAAGGGATTTGTGTGATTATTGACACCACTCAAATAAATATCATCATATGTGTGTGTAAATTTTCTATATACTCATATAATTTCGGTGTCTAGATTTATGTTGTGCAATAGTTCACGAGATGGATGGGAGGACTCAAAGTGTGTGCACTTTGTGTCCTTATTTCTCCTGTATATTTATAGGGACAATGCCTAGATGATGTTGTTGCAGCTATATTAGGTGTTAAGTGCAGTAGTAGTCATGATGGCTTTACCCATGAGCGCTTCCCGGAGGCACTATATATAAAGAATGCTGCAAAAGAGGTCCGAAGATCTCATGAGTGTTACAGAAACCAAATTTCAATGTTTTTATTTTCAAATCTCTACCAGTTTTTATCAGTTACAATGTTTATGGTTGAATATGGTAACTTGCAAATTAGTACAATCCACTTAAATATATGATTATATCCAAATATTCTTAAAAATTGAATGAAAGGCAATGTTTTTGTTTTGTGATGCCATGGTGGCCTCCAAAGCTCCAAATGGCTCTCAAACTGAAATAAGTAAAAAAAAAGTTTAAAATGCAATTTTAGGTATCCTTTGGAAAAAGTTACTCAGAATGTTTTTCTAAGAAATCTAGGAGAATTGTTGTTTACCAAAATTAGTGGTTTTTTCACTAAAGTTGGCGGGGGTTTAGTTGTAACTAGTTTCTTTATTTGCTTTAGATAGTGTAGCATATTTCAATCACAGATCAATATTATTACAACCATAAATAAAATTTGCAAATGATACAGTTTCATTTCAAGCTACTCCAAATCAATGGGCTAAATAGCCCTTTATTAATCAAAACAGAACAATGAGAATACGCTCACGTATAATCATATTAATTAATACAATATAGAAATTAATCAAAAAATTGAAACATACAATATCTTTCAAAAAAATCGCCAAGAAGACTTAAATTCCTCCATCTCGTAAAAAGATAAAAAGATTAGTTCATATGAAGTGCATGAAGGGTTCTCTTTCCCACTTTAAAATCATATAAACAAAATAATAGCACGAAATAAAATTACTATTTCCTTAAAATAATTTATTTTGTATCCATAAAAGAACTATTCATTCAATCTACTTCAAAGTACCTAAATGGAAAAATTCACACGATCAAAGTACATGACATTAGATAATTAAAGAATGCATAACATTTAATACACTATCAAATAATGAGATAAATTATTAGTCTATAATGTAACTTATATTATACACAACATGCATTTTCATTTAAGGTGATTTGTTACCTTCGATTAAAGTCCTATAAGAATCAAATAAGGTAAACCCTTGAGTCCCATAATTTAGTATTCATCATATTTTTTCCGAAAAAATAATTCTTAAACCTTATTTTAACAAGTTCAAAGAATAGGAATAATCTATCATTGATAACTTGAATTCCAAATTCCATGCACATGGACCGATCAACTATGGTGAAGTCAATTGTTTAACCATAGTTGAAAGACATCGTTAACTATGAGTGCAATTGGTGTTTGAAAAGCATTAAGGTAAACATCATTACCTTAAATGTAACGAATACCATAAGGTCTATCAAAAATTTCCTAGGATTATACTTTTATAGTAGTTACACAAGTGAAGAAATACGTTGCCACATTGGTATAGGTGAGACCATACCCTTACCAAATAAAACAACATCCCCACAATAGTTTATCGATTATTCAAAAATATTAAGGTAAATACTATTTACCTTAACCATGTGAAGACCACCCGATTTACCTCTAATTACGAATCAATAAATTGTCCGTAAAACATTAAAACACAAAAATAAAATCAATGATATAAGAAGGATGAATATAATACGGACCCTACATTTTTCTTGGAGACCATTTCCATTTATTCTAAAAGCAGTTGGTGATATCATTTAACTAAAATCATGCCTACATGATAGAAATTCTCATATTCATCCACAAATCCATACCAATAGAGCTAAATATTAGCTCGTTCGAAACTATCAAATAATATAGATTTCATTTAATAAACAAGCAAATTTTCCCAATGATTTAACAAGGGTTCAAACTAGATGCTACTCGATGAGCAAGAAGTTGAGAAACTAGAGGAGTACCCATAAGAATATTTTATAAGAATACGTCTGGTTGGTAGGAAACAATCACGTGTAATACCCAAAATGCATATTCCCAAATGGGTAAGAACAAAATATCTACAAATACCAGTTTCCACAAGTCTACCTCACACCGGTCTAGCGAGGTTGATCCTAAAGATCACGTAGGTTTGTGTGGTTCTATCCAAAATGGAACCCACGACCTTTTGCCTCCAAACATAGGCCCCAACCACTACGCCACACCACATTTTAGAGATGAAAAGTCAAAAAATTATATTTAGCAAAGACTGCAAACATGTGTGATGTTTAGGCATACCGTTCTAGCAGTAGGGTGAAATACCCATGTATTAGACAAAGTTTCATAGCACATAATCAAATGGTAAGGTCACAGTATCAATAATATCTTAAGCATCTGGGTATGACCAAAATTTAATGAAGTATTCCTCATATGATAATCACAACAAGTAATAAGAGGAGTTTACATATACCAATCAAAAATAACTTAACACAACTTTTTCCAAACTTTGTAGTAAGCCCACAAAATAAAAAATCACACAAATTTTACAACTTTGTGAAACCACAAATCTTAGTATCAATCTCACCAAAAACTTAATTCAAACCATAATTAATTGTAGAAATCTGATTCATGAAAATATCAAATGGAATAAATGATTAGGAAGGAAATAGAATGATTCATGCTTATAGATGAAATCTTGAAAACTTCATCATTTCCCACTTTCTTTAGCAAGCTTGAGCACTGATTCGATTCCAAATCATAGTGAAACCCACAAATGATCTTTATTTCCTTTTATTGGTAGTAGTCCATTAATATCTCCCAAGAATATATCAACTAATAGTTGGAAGGATGCATGTAGCAGTTTGAAAGACAGACAAAGAACAAAAAGATATAAAAACCCATGCATATAGATCCGCACAACACTATGAAACCATCAAAATAACCATGAAACAACCATACCAAAACAACTCTTTATTTTTTCCCAAATGTTACATGCATTCCCCAAGATTTGTGACCTTATTCAATGCCATTAATGTAGGAGAGGATAAGTGTAGTTCCCTCTAAAACCAATGCCCTAAATTTTTCCATTTAAATTTAGCAAGTCTCACTTTACTCACGAAACAAACCTCCAACATTACATTGGTAGTGACATGCCTCCAAACTTAGCTTATTTCCCATTCCCATGGCATTTAAACATTAATTTGCTAATATTGGTACCTTAGGGATTTGGTGATTTAAAGATCATCAACTTAAACTTAACCCACTAGATTTGAATTCCCAATCTCATAATTTATTAAGTTGGGTCGTGGTGATCACAATATTAGACCATACAATGTTAGCCATTGATTAAAGTAAAATTTATTCACATATCCCATGCCCAAGGTAAACACTTAATTCAAATAGCATGGTCCCATTACCTGTGTGCATACAATTCCAATATCATACCATGATTTAGTATACTATTGGAGTTATTTGATCAATCTGGTATAACAAACATAATGTGAGTACTATACGGGTTTGGTTAGGACCTAGTATCCTCTAAACCAAGTCTATCAATTTAGTCACATCATAAAGACAATCTTATCAAAAAGTAATGCTACCTAAACATGATCAAAGGTTAATGCAACTAATTCATTATTTCAAACGTGTTTACATAATGAAATCAATTAAGATCATAAATTGGAACATAGATTTAGATATAGGTAGAATGCACAAGTATGTCACCAATCTATTCCTTTTGAGAAACAGAGACATGAATTGTGGGATGTGACAAAATAAATAATAATAATAATAATCATTCTCAAGAAAAATCCAAATTTATCAATTGGAACCATAATATTGTATATAATGGATTCACTGAAAATTGTAATGTACATAATGTTCAAAACCATGAAAATAAGACATCTAAATAAAAACAAACAATTGTTATTCCAAGCAAAGAAACTACTCCGCAAGATTATAAATGAAGACAATTCATATCTTTGGGGGAAATTATTTCAAGCATCCTATGTCAATTGGAAAGTGCCAACATGGTTACCCAATCACAAGATCCTTGAAGAAGGCAACTAAAACCATCTTGGTATAAAGAAAATGAATATTTTGATTACCATCGTATTAATGGTCATACTACGAGATCCTTTCATGAGACTCCTCCATTATATAAAAGATTTCATCGACAGTGGATACGTTGCGATCAAATATCCATCACCTAATAAAACTCCTACTAACAACTTAAGGTGTTTTAAAATCCTTTCTTAAAGAATGGTACAAAGGAAAATCTCCTAAAAGGGTCAATCTTCAAATAATGTTGAATTTAATTCAATCATTTCATTTATCAAATAAATACCTAACTCCATCGTCATATTCAAGTTTCAAGATTCTAATTATGTAGTGGCCACACGGCGGAAATTTTTTTCGGTTCTTGCAGCTAAGAAACCATCTACATCCACCACACCTCAAATGTCAAATCCTACTACTACCAACAATCCAAAACCAACATCTAGTGCTAAATATTCCTCATATGGTGCTTATGACCTTTTTAAATAGCTAGAGATGACGCCCACACATATCTCCCTCATGGAGTTACTTAAAATGTCACCCAAACTTCAAGATATCCTTACTCGTGCTCTTCACGAAGCATGTGTTCCTAAGGATATCAAGACAATAATTTCAAGCACTCATTGCTAATATTTCTCCTAGTAGTCCTATATTTTCATTTGGTCCTTAAGACCTCTTAAATCCTAATCTTCAAAATAAAAAAATATTTGTACATTGAAGCTTACATCACCAATCATAAGATTAAAATATTTCTTATCGACAATGGGGATGCCTTAAATATTTACTCTATGAAGATGTTGAGATTCCTTGGTCATACCAAAGAGAGTTTGGGAGCTAATGTTATAACTATTAATTTTTATGACAATAGTGAACAACAATATTATGGAACAATCACCTCTCCCTGTACAAGTGGGTCCACAAGTGCTAGACACTCTTTTTCATGTTGTCGATGTTGAGACCTTGTATAGTATTCTTGTAATTTCCATGGTGCAAAGGTATCCTCAAATCACACCTCCCTACTAAGGAGCTTCTTCACTAAAAAAATTTCATTATCGAGAAAATAATTGAAGGTATACTTCCTCTTTTCTAGATTTCTACTCCCTTCTATCAAAAATAATATCTTCCTGCAACTCATCCTATAACTTAGGATAAAAACATCAACAAAAGTAATTTTTAATCTCACCTTTATTCATTATCATCGGTGGCTATATATCTCAACATGGGGCTATATCTTCAAATGTATCAATATGTACTAAAGTTATTTTGTTTACTTAGTTCTCAGAGACTAAATTTCCCAAAATATAAATTGTGAAACTAAGTGACGAAGAGAGTACACAAATCCCTCCTATCTTTACCAACTTACCTTCTTACACTCATAGTGTCTTGTATTTTTCTAGTGGAAACAATTAGCCTTTGCCACTTTGCTTGTAGGCTAGAATGCAATTATTTAAAGATATTTTTATATGCTCCTTATTGAATATTATCAACAAATGCAAAAAATACATTGCAATAATAAGCATTTGATTTATAAATGTATGTTAGCATCCTCTCTCTTTCATTGAAATCCACTCATACCATTTTCCATACTTGGGGTCTTATAAACAAATACAACATATATGGATTTTGGATACTCTTCCATTTACAAACATTTCCTAAATTGGGTCTTACAAATGTGCATACAAGAAATTGCACATGTATTAAAAGTGTTTTTAATGGAAATAAAATAATGCCAACATACATTTATAAAACAATAGTGTTCATTATACCTCAAAATTTGGAGAACCTCTTTACCCATCTTGTCAACTGTTGCAAGAAATGGTAAGAAATCATGCTAATCTTAATGTTAACATGTTTATGAGAATGCAAATAAAAATGACAAAACTTATACTCGGTTTCTCATATTGTTGTTTCTCATCCGAGTGGTTACTCCATATTCTATCTCCATATTTAGTAAAAACAATGAGTTAGTATCTATCATGCTTAATGGAAACTCAAAACAAAGAATTGGAGGTGCAATAATAAGCATGCTAAATAAATTTTAGCTATGAAAATATACTATCCATGAAGGAAAGTATTTTCTTACCAACCCATTCGATCATTTCTCCTCTTTGGATTGCTCCTTTTTTTGGGTTCTTCGTTGGATAGTTGGTCTTATTCATGAGATTGGACTATTGGTGTTTGTGCCACTTTTTTACTAATATTTGGAATAATTTGTGGGTGAAGGTGAAAGGAATGATAAGAATATTGTTCCAAGCCTGTGATCTCGAGATGATAATATCACACCACATTAGATTTTGAGTAGAAGAGCTAAAATACCATATATGGAAATTCATCATAATCGATAATGCTCACTACATTACAATAGAATGAATTGAATTATTAATAAGAAATATGTACATATAGGAGGAGGGAAGTGTAACTACTACCTAAATCAATGGTGAAGAACTCCCACTAACTGATCTTGGTAGTTAAGTTAACTAACTTCAAAAATCGAGAACTAGTCAAACAACTTAAGCTAACTCCACACAACTAGTACACCTAAACAAGCTAACCCAACAAGTGTAAGAATTATCCTAATAAATAAATAAAAGGATAAATAATAACCTACACTAACACCCTCCCGTAAGCATAGCTTAGGTGGGTGGAAAAGAAGGTGGGTCCTGCAACAAGGCTTGATGAGGTACCCACGTACAATAACTAGGAAAAATGGACACCACAAGGTACCCAAAACTAGTAATAACAAAGTAGAGAAAAATCCTGCTGCAAGATATCCTCAAAATCTCAACTCCAAAAATTTGTACAATGTTGAAGAAGTGTGGTGCACACTATGGTCTGAATCCATTGCTCGATCATATAACTCAAAAACAATTGACATTGGGCTTCACCAGAATAGCTCCATGTAAGGATATTGTCAATGGAGTGATGTCAAAAAGTGAAAAACAAACACCAAACATAATTTGATCAACTACTACAAATAGGTGTGCCACGATCCAAGAAAAACCAAGGAAACAAGGCAAGGACATGAGATCTAAATAAATAGGAGTGCCACGATCCAAGAAAAAGCAAGGTAACAAGGCAAAGAACACGAAACCCAGAAGAAAAGATCAACACCACACCCTCCCATACTACAGAATGGGTAGAGTGACACCACAGATCTGTATGAGTTGTCAAAATCAACTACTCGAACACTAACAAACTAACACTGGGCTCCACCAGAATAGCTCCCCCATCAAGAGAGACTGTCAACATGCCAAAAAAAGTGTCGAAAATACAAATCCAAAATATCTCAACAAACAAGAGAGATATAAATGTATACACCCATAGATACAAGAATGCAATACCCAAAATTTTAGGATGTCGGGCTCAACTGAAAATGCATCCACAAGTGATCACAACACCCTCCCGAATTTGGCACTTTATAATTGAGTGCATGTAAATATTATAATGAGTAACAATACCTTTTACATTTGAAACATGTGTATAAAATGTCATCAATGTAGATCTAAAAAAATACACAATTTCAAAAAAAAATCACCTTAATCCGAGCTATGGATCAAAAGTTATGAGCTCTACAAGGTTTTGCTATTAAAATAATATTTTAATGCTGATCTTTTTAAAAGGTACATGTGACACCCAAATGTCCAAAGGGTAAAAGAGTGCATCCACACGATACATGCTTGCGACCAAAGGATAAAAGCTGCACCCAAAACCTAAAATGTCCAGAGGGTAAATCATTGCATCAGAGGGTACATGCTTATATCCAATGGATAAAAGAATGCACCCAGAGGGTACAGATCTGTGTCCAATGGATAAAAGACTGCATCCAAAACCAAAATACCCAGAGGGTAAAAGAATGCATCTAGAAGGTACACGCTTATATCCAATGGATAAAAGAATGCATGTCCAGGTGGATAAAAGACCCACCAAAATACCCAGAGGGTAAAGAATGCGTGTTCACTTATATCGATGGATAAAAAAATACATCCGTCTAGTGGACCAAAATATCCAAAACCGAAATGAGGGTAAAAGAATGCATCCGGAAGGTACATGCTTATATCTAATGGATAAAAGAATGCACCCATATTTGACTGTCTCAAAACATGGTTGAGTTTACAGTTGATTCTAGGGTTTTGGCACCTTCCAAATCTAATTCCGCACTCCATTTTGCATAAAAATGCATGCTGCAGAAAATTGCTAACAAATTCCAAATACATGAAAAAATAAACCCTTGCTTGCAAATAAAAACTTACAAATGGATGTCTACATCATCTATAGCTCTAATACCATGAAAGGAACGATAAGAATATTGTTCCAAGCCATGATCTCAGATGATAATAACACACCACATTAGATTTGCAAAAGAAGAGCTAAAATACCATATATGGAAATCCATCATAATCCATAATGCTCAATACATTACAATAGAATGACTTGAATTATTTAATAAGAAAGATGTACATATAGGAGGAGGGAAGTGCAACTACTACCTAAATCAGTGGTGAAGAACTCCCACTAACTGATATTGGTAGTTAAGTTAACTCCAAAATACTAGTAAGCTAACTTCACATAACTGAGAAGCTAACTCAACACAACTAGTAAGCTAACTCCACACAACTAGTACACCTAAACAAGCTAACCCAACAAGTGTAGGGCTAACACAAGTGTAATAATTATCCTAATAAATAAATAAAAGGATAAATAATAACATACACTAACGAAGGTTCCAATATTTTTGAATATAATGTCCACTCATTCTACTGATGAGTGTAGTAATTTTTTCTATCGTCAACATCTTGTTTTGGAGAGTGGTATTTATTTATTTTCCTTTCTAAGGATTTTATCTTCCAAAAAAAGCTACGTAGTGATTATTTAATCTTTCACTTTAAAGATGTATTTCCTCCTTTGGAATGTTCTTCTCACTTTAGAGATGTCTTGTGGAGGCTAGATCAAAATATGTAGAGAATAAAGTTAAACACTTACAACTAATATCCAAAATATTTCATTAATTCATAGAATTAAAAACATCCATATATATAGGTAATGTCATTCCTATATTTTAGGAGGTAGATATAACCTATCCTCTCCGTAATGACTATATCTACCACACACTATTTACATGAGTGATTTTAACTCACTAACCGTAATTCTTATAATTTGTTTTATTATACCAATTATTTACTAACTTTTACTCGCATAATTATTATTTACCCATGCATAAGTGGATCATTAACTCATATTTCCTAACATTCCCCCTAAGTGCGAACATGGGGAAAAATCATGAAGAAGTTAAACCACTTCCTGAATGTGTTGCTTAGACCAAGTACAAACTCCATAAGTTATCTCTTTACCCTCGTGAAGGTGTACTGACAAGACGAATTAAGAAGGAATACTACCTACCTCTTTGGGTTCTTATGAGACTTTCCCTTCCTCCTAGGGCACCAAAATGAATCTCAAAAATCCATAAGCTTAGAACTAGCTGGATAACCATCCCCGATTTTACCTCATAATCTTTTTCTTCTCCCTAAAGTGAGTTTTCAAAAACGTGAATCTTTCCCAAATATTCTAAAAGGGGGTTTATTGAGAAAAACACCACACTAAAAAATAATAACTCTAAAAACACATCATAGTGAAAAGAAAAACACACATGTCACCAAACCTTTATGCGACCTCATTGATGGTGGTGATGAGAGGTCGCTAATTGACCTCTATCCTCTTATGCCTCCATCCTCAAATTAATTGCTTCTAGTTTAGTCGGATGTGATCATGGAGCTAAAAAAAAAATATGATTCCCCCTCGATTTGGATCAGATGTCAAGTAACACGAAAAAAATTTTTGTAAAAAAAATAGTTTTTAGACTTTTACAACGACATGAAATTTGACAATTTTATAACTATGACTCACGATGTTAACTAACGACACAAAGACTTACAATACCACAAAATGACAATCTATGATGACTACAATTTTAATCGACAAAAGAGTTATGGTAATGACTAAAAATTAATAACTAATTAATTTTTATATTTTATCTCCTAAAAGAAATTTGGCATAGTGTGGGACTTCTTATAGAAAAATGATTTTGACAATAAACTTGATATTTTAACATCTATTAAAATCCAACTAAATATTTAATTTTCAAGTAAAATTCTATTGAGTTTGACATTATTATAAACATTACCAAAAATAATACTAATACTTTATACCAAATATTTGAACTCAACTAATGACTTTGAAAACAATACTAAATAACAAGACTCATGATACATTAACCTAATTCAAAAGATAAATAAATTAGAGTCGATGAGCTTTGTTGAATACCACACAAGGTCAATGCGATACATTTTTATTGGTTGAGTCGATCCCAATGAAGAGTGAAAATATTGTAGGAAATAAGGCCATGTTGGGGGAAGAATATGTTGCATTAGCAAGGAGGAGGTCGTGGATATAATTTGACCAAAACATGACAGATGAATTGCATGTAATGCCCATTGAATAGGACAAAGTAGATCTACATCTATAGAATGCCATAAATCTACAAAACCTAAACATCATATTATAGTCATCGGTTTTATGTTTGGAATATATTTATTCTTCATTTCTTATCTTCTCGGATGACTTGCACATATCCAATCATGGTTAACTAATCATAACCATATAGATATAGAATTTTCATAGGAAAAATTATAATGAGTTCAAGTGGTGTGACAAGTGGTGGAGAAACAATGAGCTATGAAATGTTGTTGAATCCAAATCAATATTTAATAATGATGTCCATTCTAATTAGGATAAGAATCACAAAACAACTTTACTCTCTTGCATTGATCCATGTGACACACAAATCCTTAGATAGAAAGGACTTTTAACAACTACAAATAGGAATAAATTTATAGATCGATTCTGAGAGAGTTATGGATTCATCACAAGACTCTCAAATCTTCAATATATAACTGAAAACAATATAGACCTACTAAATGAAATTAAAACCCACAATCCAGAAACCATCTACGATACCCAATGTGGAGGATGGATCGAATGTGTAGAGAATAAAACTAAACACTTACAAATAATCTTCAAAATATTTCATTAATTTATAACATTACAAATATCCATATATATAGGAAATGTCATTCATATATTTTAGGAGGTATCTATAACCTCTCCTCCCTCAAATATATACCACACACTATCTAAGTGAGTGGTTCTAACTCACTAACCATAATTTTTATAAGTTGTTTTATTATAACTATATAAAAATTATTTACTAACTTACTTTTACATAATAATAATTACTCATATAATTATTATTTACCCAGACATATGGAGCACTAACTCATATTTCCTAAAAGTCTTGCACCTTTCTCGGAAGCATTTTCCATGCTTGGAAGGTTTTTCCTTCCTTTATTTTAACTTGCACCCACTCGACAATCCTTATGAGAGGCTTGCTCAAGTTTCAGAGAATTAACATTCTCATTAGTATTGACAAAAAAAATCTTTCCATTACCTTGCATGGGTTATTTTTGTCAATCTATTGCCTTGGGCTCTAAATTTTTCCTTATTTCAGTTGTTTTGGAGCATTCTCCAATCTCTCCTTTACCACTTCTAAATAACAATCCTACATAACGAGGTCTTTCATCAACATATATGACATTAGTAATTCATTTTTGTTGATTCCAAGGCCTTTCCATCAATCCTATCTTGGTTAGCAAATTATAGCCTATACCCCAATTTTCTTCTCGAATACACCAAAATAAGGATTTACATTTTGATGGGAAAAAATAGAGCATGGTGAATCACTTACAGTGCATACCTCAATATTTTATGCATCTCGTGGTAGAGGGTTATCTCTAGTAAAAATTATTTCTCCTCAAATTCTTCACCAACAAGGTTCATTTTAAGAAACCTCTAGGAAATAGGAGGTAGAATATCCACGGTGAATATTCTTGGACCCATTTCTGCGAGAAAAGAAAAATTTCTAGGTTTTCATAACAAAATTTGTGCCTAGTAGTTTCTAAAGGTTGTTCCATTTTTTTGTCGATGACGATAAGGTTTATTGTCACACGATAGTAATTTTTGTTGTCACGCGACAATAGATCTCATCGTCATGCGATAACAAACCCTTGTTATCATGCGACAACAATCTTTGTTGTGTCGCATGACAACAAAGATTATTGTCACACAACAAAAAGGTTTTTTTGTCACACACGACACCAACATTAATTATCTCGACACAAAACAAGATTTGTTGTTATGTGAAATAAACCTTGTTGTCACGTAAAACCAAACCTTTTTGTCATGGGACAACAACCTTTGTTGTCATGCGACAACAATATTTGTTGTTGTGTGATAGTAAACTAGTTTCGTTTAACAACAAATTTTTTTTTATCGTGTGGCTACTAATGTTGTTTTCATGCATCACCAAACTTTGTTGATGTGTGTCTCTAGAGTCTTAGTTGTCGGGAGTCTTTGCCTTACCTTTTCATACGTCCCGATACTGAAACCTAATATTTCCCTTTATAAGTATCCCCTCGCCCATCATTTTCACACTTTACACAAAAAAAAATCTCCATTCTCCTTGTGTGGCGGTGATTACATGTATCGATCCATTCAACTATTTCAGCATTTGGGTCTCAATTCTCACTTGGCCGAGGGCTTATAGGTTCTTAACTATAGTCTACATCATGGAAGTTGAAGCTCGAACTAAACAAGCCACCACCCTACCCAATATTCAATACATGAACATTAATGTGCCCAAAAATTTATGAAGTATTGTAAATGAATGAAGGTTATAAGGAATGGGTGCATGTTTGTGGGTTTTGCAATATTGGTTAACATGTCGCAGTTTGAGACAGATAATAACATTATGAACTACCTCCTCTCATCATTCAATCCACAAGATGGAAAATTCATTGTGACATTAACAGATGGATGTACATTCAAATTCAATGTTGATTCTACTAATATTCATTGATTAACAAGCCTTCTTGTTAAATATTGTCCCCTTGTTACAACCAAAGACACTTTGACAGAAGATGATAATATTTTCCTTGAATCTTATTACAATTTCCATGTTGATGGTACGTGTAACGTATTTTAATTTGTAACATTTTAATTTTGATATAAATTGTGGTTAATTCTTATTTAATGACTTTTTGCAGAAAATGTCAACAAATCAAGACGAGGAGTCGATACGTAAGGGGTTGCACACAATTTTATTTCTTCCATGATATATTTTTTTCAAGCCATAATTTTATTACAAGGTCGACAAATAGATAATCCCCATTGGGCTATTTCCCACATTCTTAGAATGATTTGAAAGCTCATATTTGATTGTGCACATACTTGTTGAATAAGATAAAAGTTGATATTGCAAATATTGGAGTTGCTGAAAAACCCCTTATTTGTACCACTAACTATATCCTAGCTCTTTATTTCAAGGAATATTATAATTTAAAAGGTGAAACCACTCCTACTTTGACCAGATGAATTAATTGTCAATTCTAATTGAAGAGAAATAGGCTAATAAATTATATTTTGATGTTAGTAAGATTATTGCTTGTTCACTTCTATTACAAATTACATTTGGATGTTACTAAAATTATTCACTTATGTTTTCCTCATTACCTTATGCAAAGAATTTTTTTGGAGGCCTTCCCATGAAAAAAATCTGCAATAAGAGGAAGAGGCCAACAACATGCTAAGGTATCATGAGATTCCCGGTCGACATCAAACCTCACTCATCACCTAACCCTTAATTAGTAAAAAAAAAGAGGTAATACCCTTAACATTCAATATTGGTTTTTTTAACATTTTACCATTTATTATTTACCATTTACCATTTTTATTTAACATGTTGTAGGGACTTTAGACTATCCTCCACATTTAGCACTACAATCATCACCAACTAAATCAGTCCCGAGCATGCATATGTTCAATCGCAGCACATGCAACATCCTACACCACTCCAATCACCCACGGGACCAACAAAATCATTTCAAACTCAGACGTGTATGGTACACGTTGTCTTTCAGCAAGGTATAAATTGTTGCTTCTTTGTAATTTTTAATGGTTTTTATATAAGTTACTATTTAGTAATGATTTTGTTCTTGGACTTGACATTGCATTCTAGTTCATCGTCATCTATTCAAATGATGTTACCTCCTCCACCAATACCACCATTCTGAGTCAAATTTACTATGAGAGGAAAAAATACCACTAGTAAACACATGTTACTTCGGCCCTAGTGGGAAACCGAACATTCCTTCTGAATTTCTCAATATCGCTTTTGGTGGCTTGCCCAACACAACAGGAAAATTAGTTTTAAATCAAATTAATTTGGATGAAGAATTTTTAGGCATTGATAGCTATGACCGAACCTTTTTTTATACATGATATGATTTAGGTAATGTAGGTATGTTTGTGTTTTGATGTATTTATTTTAACATTGATACATATCAATTTCTTGTCAATTTTTCATTTTAAAAAACAATTCTTATTAAATAAAATTAGTTATTTATTAAGTTAATCTAAACTAGAACAATAGTAAATAACCATAAATAAATATGTTAAATAAATATAGAAAGTGACCCAAACAATTAAACTAATGAAAATGTGAAACCCTAATTGACAAGTAGGGTTGGAAGGAGCTTAGTTGATTCATAGGTTGATCTAGACTATGTCATAAAATAAAATGAATATTCTAGAAGAAGGAATGAACATGAAGAGGTCCCAAAAAGAAAGATCTTAGCTGTTTTGATGGACTGGGGTGCACAGGAGAGGATCGAGATCACCTGTGGGTGCTCTAGTCTGAGTTCAGTGCCCTCATCTATGTAGGAGGTGAAGAAACCAAAATTTCAGATTTGGGAGATGATCTGAAGCTTTCCCTTCTTGATGTATGTAACTCACTACGTTGTGACAAATGTTTCCATTGATCAGTGATGAAAGGTAGACCTACAAGACCTCAAAACAAGCATTAAACCCTTAAAAATTAAAATTAAGGAGTCGATGTCCTCATCTTCCACAATGGTGGACTTACTAAATCTATGTTGCACTACATCTCGGACCCAATGTAGTTTTATTTTCAAGGGTGTGAAATCATGCTCTAGGTTACTCTTATGCTAGTCACACTTTGTGAAAGTAACAAGCAATAACTATGTGTAGAAAATGTAATAGAATGGTGGATGAAATAGAATAAAATTCCCTCCTATGCTTGTGTGATGCAGATGAACCAACCATGTGCCTTGTGATGGAGCTAGATGGATGTAAATGAATCCTTTGATGGATGCAACCTTAGGTGATGATAGTAGTGCTTAGTGCTTGGTCACTCATTATGGTCTCATAACTTTATATTTATATGGTTCTCTTGATCTAATTTCATAATTAACCCCAAAAATGTTGACCACAAGAAATATGAAATGATCAAAGGGCTAGAAAGCACCCAAAAAGTTTCGGGAAAGTGGAAAAAGGATCGGGGTGCCTTGACGGGGACCAAGGAACCTGTGGGCACCCGGTCTGACAAGCATTAAGTGTCCCAATCAAGGATAAAATGATGGAAAATGACAAAAACAAAATGGGAAAGTAAGTGTTGAAGGATGACAATGACAAAATAAAGAAAAGAAAAATGTATAAAAGATGGGGGTTAATTAGTAATTTCTTCACTCAAAAACCATATGAATAGTAATATAATATCAGGGAAAAAAATAATGTCTAAAGTGCATGATTTTGTGACTACATTTTCACCCACTTTATGTTGGTGAGAAGAAATCTCGGTAACATAAAGTAGATAGAGATGTGTACACGATATTCATGAAAAATATTGTAGAAACATGCCGAAGGACTAGACAAAGTGTGGAATGAGAAAAAGATGATGGAGTATGGAAACTAAAGATGAAAAATCAAAAATAAGTGATGAGAGTGAACCTAGGGAAGAAACGAGTGTGTAGTTGTTGATGTGTGTGATGTACTTGTATGGTTAGTATTTTATGTGTTATCACAAAGTGTTTTTATTGTTTCCCCCATTGTTGTAGTTATTTTTGTTGTTTGTTTTTTCTCATATGGACGTACCTAGAAGGAGAAAACGATCAAGTAGTCAAATACATATGTATATATGTGTAAAAATTAAATGTAAAATACGTATGTATATACATAAGTAAAAGCTTGCAAATATGAAATATGTAAATGAAAAATGGAATATGTACACTGATCCATGTCAAGAGAGAGAGTGTATAAAGAGGATATCTGTCCTAGGTTTTTTTGGGCGATACGATGCCATAGACCGAAAAGAAGTATAGGGAGGAATTCTATTATATCCTTAAACATTTAATTGCTTCCCTAAACATGTATGAAGAGATATTTGTATTACCTAGTTTTTGGGCAATCCGACTCCACTAGATAAAATATTGTAGGGAGGCACACCTACTCTAACCTCTAAGTCTCTAACTATTTCCCGAATGCTAAGGGCACCATGTTCTATAAAATACACTATGTACGAGGTTTATAGACTCGATCTAAACTTACTCACCATATAATCCCACAATGCGAGGAAGGGAAGAAACCGAGTTGAACTATACCCACAATTCCAATGGCATAAAATGAACTACTTGTCTTGATATATAAGTGTTGTATAGTACGTAAATCCCAAATTACACCCCCTCTTTGGGGGTGCATTCAATATCAATGATAGGAGAATGTGGCCCTAAAAGATGACCAACCACATAAACTCTGTAGCTCTATCCTTCATGGGAAAGGAAAGCACTTGGTAGAAACCAAGGCACACACAAACAAGAGGCTAACCAAATACAAGTGTTAGTATGAACAAGTGTAGACACCAAATTTGTGTCTTACGACCCCCGTGCCCCCGCATCTCATTTTGCAACCTAGCCTCACCACCTAAACCTTACACAATTATTTATTAATTACCTTATAATAAATAAATCCACATCTCCAAACCTTCCACCTCATTTCGCCACCTCATCATGACCTAGTCCTAACCCTAAATTAACCTAATTAAGACCTATCACTTGGTCTACATCCACACCCATGACTAATTACTCCTCACCCGCACCAAAACCAACCTCATAATGACTTGACCAAGCCCACAACTAATCCCTCGGGAGAAAAGGAGGGAAAGTTGGCTATTTTACTAAAAATAGCCCACATTGACTGAACTAATACCGTTTCCCACTGATTGCCGTCGGTTACATGAATCGCCATCGGTTCCTCGTAAATGACCTCCCCAACCAAAAACAAAGGGTTGGATTTTCGTTGATCCAGAATCGAAGTCATTGGAAGAATCTAGAATTTACTTGGCCGAGCAGAGACAAGTAAAGGAAAGAAAGGAGTTTTCGAGAGGACATCAAGCCCAAGACTGCAACTGAGTAACCAAAGCCCAGTGACACTCATCCAAGCATTGGGAGAGAAGATAGCTCATCTTGAATTGTCAGATCATCCTACCTGAACCCTGCCTTCGTCATAACAGTCCTTGGACCTGTATCTTCATAAGGAACTAGTAAGTAGTATTTTGTACGTTCTTTTAATAACATTTCTTGAACTTTTGAATCACAGTAATTATAAGTCTACTCCGGATCTACTACCGGTAACACCCTACATCTAACTTTCATTCCTCTACCCCCGACATTGCCCCAAGAACAACCCCACATATCTCTCCGAGTCTTCTCCATCACCCCATTACCTATCCCCAATCATTTACCAGACCTAATAAAAATAGCTATCATATAGCCATCTTATAGCCAACCTTCACTAAAGCCCCTAAATCACTGCCCCTACCGATATTGGTTATTAGAAACCGGTACCGGTGATAGTGACCGGCATCGGTCACTGTGATTCAAAACCAACACCTGCCTTTTCTCTATTGTTTTAATGAGGCAATTAAATTGTAATTTGACAATAGTTTCTTTGTTAGAATTTGTGTTAATTCATATTAGCAGGGGAACTGACCACCTTCGAAAGGAAGTCTAATATTTCCTGGGCCCAAGGTAGTTCCCTCATTTATTATCTAATTAGAATCTGGTGGTCTTGTATTCTTACTTGCAGGTAGTCCTTCCTAGACAAAAAGGAGTTCTTTGCAATCGATCTGATCTCTCTCTACGGTACGCGCACACCCTCTCAACATTCAACAGGTATTCCTCCTAGCCCTAACCCTTATCTATTTCTCAAAGGAATGAAAGGATAGAAGCAACTCTATTCCAGGAATGGAAGCATTTCTATGTGAAACATTTTGGCACGCCGGTGGGACCCATTTCGGGTTTCTTTCTTTCTTGCTTGCTTTCATATAGGGAGCACACTTGCTATTTTCTTCTTCTAAAATATTCACAAGATATTTTGTTATTTTTGGTAAAAGAATTTGTCTTGCTTTCACATCTTTTGCATTAGTGAAAGTCATCTTCTTTGCTTCATCGAATATCATTTTCGATTTGGGTTTAAAACACTTGCATCACATTCTTGCTTGTTGTTTTCAATTCTAGTGAACATAGATTAAGTAACAGGTCGTACACGTGGGGGTGATATCCACGGTATTGACAAGAAATTAATCTTACTTTCACTGCACAACACATACCGAATCACATCATAATTAACACAACAGCTCAAACATCCCCCCTTTTCCGCGGTATTCCTCCGCCCGATTGAGGTAACCTTATAAGCCAAAACAAACTTGACATTTCCCCTAAGTCTTTTGTTTAGGATTGACATCATTTTGTGTCTAAGGCATAAGCCCAAAGTAATTAAAACTAATCCTAGGGTTAGTCTGTTAATTTGCTTGTGCATCTTGCTTGTTTTTAGTTTGTTTTCTCTTCATACACTATTTTTCGTGATCACTTTGTAAAAACGTTTGGTAGGCATACTAAGCAATCGTTAACCCCAAATCAGCAACTTCTTTCAGCTTCTTACACCGGTCTTATTCTACCGATATCGGTTAACTTACCGACGGCTACTATATATCCTTTGACCGACATCGGTTACCGACCGATATCGCTTCTAATCTTTCACAGTTCCCAAAACCAGCAACCTACCAATTCCAACATTTTGTTGCTGCTTCTGTTCCTGATAGATTGCATCCTTACTGTGTACCCTTGTCCATGGTTGTTATCACTCGAAAACAAGCCGCAGCCATGGTTTCACATGCCTGCTCCGTGCCTTTGCCTGAATCACCCCCTTCACATCCTGCTGGGAATCCTACGGAAACCAGTGAGGTTCCCAAAATCCCTATAGGAGATAAGGAATTTGTGAAATTTTTGGATGCTAATCCTAGCGTTGTATAATACTATTTGTCTCATGCCCCTGACCGTACACCCGATGGTCAACTCCTTGTTGGCATGCCTATTAGTATAGCTGCTCATTTAGCTCCTTCTCCCACCTGATAACTCCGCCTTGCCTTCTTCATCCTTAGCCCGTCTCCCAACTCAGTGGCTTCGGGGGTTCATACGGCATAGATTGGCTTTCCTTTGGTTAATCTGGGACCCAACATATCATTACCACCGACTGCTCCTACCTCATCTCTCTCGCAGACTGCTCCTTTCATAACTTGCTCTCTGCCACCTATCCACACAAGCTTTCCTTCTCAAGCTCCGCCCACCTTTTCATTTCCACACACGTATCCGGTGACTTCAACATCTTATATAGGACATCCCTATTCGGTCACCTCAACATATTCGTCCTCAATACCTTATCAACATTTAACCCCACCATTGTCTAGTGGTGGCCCTTGGCCCAATCCTCCTCCGTTTATGGCAACCACACCATCATCTCATCCAACTACTGATTTAATCAAACAAATGATGGACAAATGCAAAATCTAGAGGCTTCTGTTTTAGGAAGCCGTAGCGCCCTGACATACGAGCAAGTTTGTTGGGAGCCTATCCACCCTTCTGTCCCCCTTCATTCATATCCTCCTCAATGGGAATTACCAAAATTTACTCGTTTTAATAGTAAGGAGGATCCTCAACAACACTTGCGATCATTTAGACATGCCTGCTATCTGATTGCTCATGATGATGCCTTACTACTCCACACCTTTCCCATGTCCTTATCAGGACCCACCTTGGAGTGGTACAGTGCTTTAACCTAGCACTCAATCTTCTCTTTTAACCAATTAGCCCAATCTTTCTTGGATCATTTCTCCATTAACATTGCCAAGAAAGTATCTATCACCGACCTCTATGCTATCCGACAATTTGAAGACGAATCTATCGCAGATTTCATTGGATGATGGCGGGGCCTTATCAACTAACTTACTTATGCCTTGCCTCAGGCCAAACTTATCGAACTCTTTACATGGGCTTGCGCTAAGCACATTTCTCCTACCCTCCAAATTCAAACTTTCCACACATTTGATGAGGCCTTTACTATGGCTCTAAAACCTAGAGATTCGAGCCTTAGAGGAAGATAAATTGCGGTTGCGCAATAAAAACCCCAATTTCCGAACCCAAGACTCCACCAACAAACCTAACACCACCAATCCTCACGCATCGACTGCTTCAAATCAAAAGGAGTTGTACACGCGGTGATGGTCAAATCCCAAACACCATCTAAAACCAAAACACCTATAAGTATAAAGCCGAGCCCATCAATTACACTCCTTGGGAGAAACTTATGGTGTGATATTGGAAAAATTGCTCAAAGCAGGAGCTATTACCTTACCTCCTATTAAACCTCACTCCGGGTTTGATTCCACCCGCACTATACCTTCTTGGTACAAAGAAAATGACTTCTGTAACTTCCACCGCGTGAAGGGACACAGTCATGAAAACTGCAAGATGTTGAAAAACATAGTGCAGGAAATGGTTGATGCAGGGGATATAGCCCTCGATAATCCTAACGCCCCTGCTAACCGCAATTTGAAAATCTTCAACAAACCATTCCCAAACCACTCTTCTAACAGTAACATAAACCAAGATATCTTAGCCGAGGAGAGTGTTCATGAAATCCATGCAGTCTTCGACTCCCAACCAAAAGCCTCTATCGAGAAAATTCTGAATCAAGCCTCTTCACTAACGCAGGAACCCGAACCCCCTTCACCACCATCAAGACAAGACGAAATCCTTGCCGTTCCTTTACCCATAAAGGAATTAACCGCCCAGAGTTCTCTTCCACGAGAGGAGCCTTCTTACACCACATCCTTACAAGACTGTGAGCAGATGTTATCTAACTTATCTATTTCTCAAACATCTCCTTCTACCACTCTTGTTGTACAAGAGGAAGGCTCGCCACTTCTTTTGTCATCCTTAGATGAGAAACCTCTTGAACCGACATCACCAAATTCTTTAATCATGATGGATTCTCTCAAACATGCCCTCCTACCTATTAGTTCTTCATCGCCTAAATCTTTTCAAATGACCGGTTGACCTCTTAACGCCCATTGATACAAAGGCCTCATTTACCCCCTCGTATCACACCCACACGGTGGACCGGAATCACAACCCACCTTTCTTCCATACAAAATTTCCTATTCACATGTGAGGATTATCCCCTCAGAAGATAGACGAGTCCTATGGGAACATTTGAGTACACCATATTATACTCAAATGTAGATGACCGATCCGGATGCCTCTACCATATATCCAAAGTGTTTACAAAAGCTTAAAATGCCTATGTCCTCATCTTCACCCCTCTCATCTCTACCAAATACCTCATCCACCTCTATTGACCTAACCAAACCTTCCCTACGCTTGGAACCTCACCAATACCTAGTCTAACACACCCACCTAAACGGTTAGATTTATCCAAAAGTAAAGCCGTCCATCCACCTAAGAGACAAAATCGATCCCCTAAAGCCCAAGTCCAATCTATGTCTCTCACAACTAAAACCCTTGCCATCACACCTACCTTCTATAGTGGGACCTCATCCCTCCATCTTGCATCAATACATCATACCTTTTGCGTTTTCTTTAAAAATGACCTACACCTTCTCGCACCGTCATAAAGATCCAAGGGTATATCAACACCATCACCCCACGTATCTTGTCCACCTATCAACCCTAAACAAACTCCATCATCAAAGGATTTGTTTTGTCACTCCTCTTTCTCTCGTGGTTGTTTCCGATATCACATCATCTCGTGGCCTCATCATCTAACCAAATCCTAAACATAACTTCTGCTTAGAAGAAGCCACGTTTAGTTAAATCCATTATCAAAACCCTCGCTAAACCGCCACCTATACAAATCAACATATACCCTCTGTCATTACCAAAACTACCTTGGTCAATAGCCTCATCTTCCTCCTCGACTTTGACCCACTCAAAGGGTCTTACACCAAAATCCTTGATATGTTTGGTAGAGAATGCAACCATTTCCCTACCCTTACTTAGACCTTATGATCCATCTAAACCTCGACCTATAGGTTATGATGAGTCTAAAATCTGCGCTTACCACCGCACACATGTGACATGATGTAGAGGGATGTAAAGGGTTGAAAGCCATACTTCGTCGGTCACCTCTCTCGGATAGAAAGGTTAAGAAAGACAACTTACGAAGGGAGAGACCTTTAGCTTCAATTCCTTCTCCTATACCACACCGTCCTCGCCTCACCAAGATCTATCATTATTACAACCCCACCTATCAAGGCCATGACTTATCCTTACCATCTTCCTCCTCTCATGTTCATGAGATCAACATGATTAGTGTTGCTACTCGAGGGTAGAAAAACAATGGGAAAGCTAAAGAAAGCACACTCGTGGCCTCTCTTTCTCCATCCACCATCCCGGTGCACCACCACCTAAAGTGGTTATTCGTGGACTTGCCTACCCCTGTCTCTAATGGAGTTGCCCACCGAACCATGATCAAAAATCTTCACCAATCACCTGTAAAAATGACATCTGCATGATCTCATTCAGACTCTTGAATCTCATCGACAAGCTCTCGTTGAAATCCTTCAAGGGATAGAGGTCATACCTAACGAAACCTTGCCCGTTGCCTCCATTTTAACACCCAATCACATTGCTTCACTCACCAAACAACCTATCTCCCCAAACACTGTCTCTCTATACAGCAAGCAAGCATGGGTTTCCCAGAAGACGAAATTGTTGACTTTGGTGCAGAAGATCCTGACCCCGCTCTTTTCATCTCAGCTTAACTCCGGGACATTCGGGTGCATCATGTTATGATTAACGGGGGCGCTAGCCTAAACATCATCTCTTCCAAAGCCTTCCAACAAATGAATATCCCTCTAGTCCGCATTTGTGTGCCAACCCCATCATAATTGCGTTCATTCAACGATGCTATTACAATTTCTACATCTTAGGCACCTGTAATCCTTAACATTCACATGTAGGACCACGTACTTACCCAAAATCTTCTATGTCCTTGAGGGAGAATTCTAATACAACATGTTGTTAGGCCGCCCTTGGATCCGGACTATGGGATGTGTTCCCTCCACCTTACATAGATGCATAAAATTTGAGTACGAGGGAAAATCTTACACCGTAAAAGTTGATCCTCCCCCTTCAAAACCTGCAATATGTTATATCGCCCTAATGATGTGCTTGTATCACCAGTCAGACACCCATTCATCCAACCTAACCATCCACTTCAACCACACCTCTACCATCCACCTCAACCGCACCTACACCTTCAACCAATGAAACCACCGTCGCAAATACCACTTCCTTTCCCTGGACAACATCCCAACCTCGACCCCTTAGTAGATGTTTTTCAACGCCTTATCTTTGGGAGTATTACCTATATAACGTTAGCTCTTTCCATACCCACGGGAGTACGAGATTACATACATGCATCCTACCTACGACTGTCGTGTGGGGGAGGTAATCTCCTACGGACCACCTAATTACCGCACCAACCTAATGTATTGGGGTGTCGACGCATCCTCCATTACCTTTGAACCTCCCCTTGTTGTGGTTCCCTTCCAATCCGATTTTCAATACCGACAAATCTTAATTTCGCCCTCACCTTCTTGACTCGTTTGTGCTTGGAAAGGTTTTGGTTTTGGTCTTTATGAACAAGGCCAACATACAATCATTCCCGTGACTACACCAAACACAATGATCGTCGTGGTCTTGGATTTCCTGAAACACTTACACCGAAGAAACCTCGTGTCGGTTGTATCCGGGAAGACGAAGACATCACCCCTTCCGAACCATCATCACTCGCTTTGTCATCTTCACCCATGAGTCGATAGACCCGGAGTCTATCCCTCCTAACTTTTTAACATGAGCTCTTCTTACAGCTCTTGACCACCTTCAAATCTATCAAAAACGCATCAAGCGTGCTTATGATAAGCGACTTCATGAGCGTACCTTTAAGGTTGGTGATCTTGTCCTCAAAGAGAATCAACATGTAACCAAACTAGAAAAGAGAAAACGTGGAAAATTTACTCCTAATTGGATTGGGCCTTACATTATCACTCATATTTATGGATCAGGCACTTACCATTTAGCTTCGCTTAATGGTAAACCTGAGCCTGAACCCCTTATTTCCTTACATCTTGACCATTCTACTATTGAATTTAGTGTTATATCACTTCTTATCTACCTTGCGCTCGTCCCTTGAGCTCATTTACTACCTCATACACTTTTGTTCCATGCATCTCAAAATAGAATCAAGCTCATGTGGTTTGGTCATTACCTCCTCTTAAAGATGCCTTCCCCTTTTTAGTCTTTTCCATGACTTAAAAGTATTAGAATAACATATTCTCAATTGTACACTTATGGGATATTCTTGAGTCAAACTTCCTACAAAACTAGATGCTTCATGCCAAATGGACATCTAGACCTCTAAGTTATACATAGACTGCTCCCTCGAAGGACAACTATGTGTAAAACCACTTCTACTATTATAAATAGACTGCTCCCCCGAAGGACAGCTATACACAAAACCACATCTGCTACTATAAATAGACTGCTCCCTTGAAGGACAGCTATACAAAGTCAGCCTTTATCAGAAGCTTCTCACATTGATCAGCTTCGTGAAGACCTCAAGAACAACAAAATACATATCCCATGTAGACTTCCCGCATCGATCAGTCTATATCCAAAAAAGTAAAAAGCAGTATTCCAAAAGCACTTTTGAGTCATGGACTTGTCTATTTAGGTTTGGTTCTCTTTCGTCAGAATAATCACCTTATAACAAGTTCTCAGCACCCCCGCCTATATCAACCACCTCACCTCACCATTTGTCAAAGCAACAAAACTCAAGGGACGTGACGTATATCCGATATATTGTGATTATACAACTCTTTTCACCTATCGACTTCTCGCATATGCAAGGTACCTAGGGATTCAAGCTCATCCGACATTAATATGTGGTTTGTTTAGCTCTTCTCAACTACGGGACACTTTTGCCTCTTTTGCTTGACTCTAGGATTGTGTGTTGACCTTAATCAGGACACGATTCCCTACTACTTGGGTAAGCTAACTTTCGCTTCACCTATACCTACATCAACATCGCCAATACCTTACCAACACCAACAACATTACCCTACCAATATCAATATTTTTTTACCAACCAACAAATTGCTCGAATTCACCTCTCTCCCCTGGTCCTAAGGGGAGAACTACATCGGTCTCGAGGCCCCTCCTTGCTTTATGCAATGGGCTTTGTAGGCAGCACTTAGGAGACATGGGGTCTCCCAAGGTTAGCTCGACCATCCCCTACCATAACCTATCACGTGTGTAAATATAAATATTTTTGTGTATTTCTATTTGACAACATTCATCTTTATCCTTTTTCAAAACAAACAAAACCATTCAAAACACAACCATTCTTATTATTATCATCACTCAAATCAACATACATATTTAGTTATATTGTGCCCTAAAACACCGGTATCGGTCATCTAACCGATACCGGTCATAGCTATCCGATACCGGTTTAATCCCTATTTTTCCACAATTTCTGCCCTTATTCACTAATCTCCCTTTCTCACCACATCGCCTATACCCTCCTTTGCTAAATAGCTTTTTTGACTTCATTGGCCCAATTCACGGCCGCAACCAACCAACTAGCCCGACCCAAGGCCGCACCCAACCAATTTGGCCCGACCCAAGGCCGCAACCAACCATTTGGCCCGACCCAAGGCCGCAACCAACCATTTGGCCCGACCCAAGGCCACACCCAACCAATTTGGCCCGACCCAAGGCCGCAACCAACAATTTGGCCCGACCCAAGGCCGTAACCAACCAATTTGGCTCACCCAAGGCCGCAACCAACCATTTGGCCGGACCCAAGGCCGCAATCGTAGGATTTGAGTACGAGGGAAAATCCTACACCGTAAAAACTGATCCTCCCCCTTCAAAACCTGCAATATGTTATATCGCCCTAATGATGTGCTTGTACTAGTCAAGACACCCATTCATCCAACCCAACCATCCACTTCAACCACACCTCTACCATCCACCTCAACCGCACCTACACCTTCAACCAATGAAACCACCGTCGCAAATACCACTTCCTTTCCCGCGGAAAACATCCCAACCTCAGACCCCTTAGTAGATGTTTTTCAACGCCTTATGTTGGGGGAGTATCGCCTATATAACGTTAGCTCTTTCCATACCCCACAGAGTACGGACGATTACATGTGCATCCTACCTACGATCGCCGTGTGGGGAGGTAATCTCTACGGACCACCTAATTACCGCACCAACCTAATGTATTGGGGTGTCGACGCATCCTCCATTACCCTTGAACCTCCCCTTGTTGTGGTTCCCTTCCAATCCGATTTTCAATACTCCGACAAATCTTCGTTTCGCCCTCACCTTCGACTCATTGTGCTTGGAAAGGTTTTGGTTTTGGTCTTTATGAACAAGGCCTGACATACAATCATTCCCATGACTACATGCAAACACAATGATCGTCGTGGTCTTGGATTTCTGAAACACTTACACCGAAGAAACCTCGTGTAGCCAGATCCGGAAGACGATGACATCACCCCTTCCGAACCATCATCGCCGCTTTGCCATCTTCACCCGCGGAGTCGATAAACCTGCAGTCTATCACTCCTAAATTTTTTAACATGAGCTCTTCTTACAGCTCTTGACCACCTTCAAATCTATCAAAAACGTATCAAGCGTGCTTATGATAAGCAACTTCATGAGCGTACCTTTAAGGTTGGTGATCTTGTCCTCAAAGAGAATCAACATGTAACCAAACTAGAAAAGAGCAAACGTGGAAAATTTTCTCCTAATTGGATTGGGCCTTACATTATCACTCATATTTATGGATCAGGCACTTACCATTTAGCTTCGCTTAATGGTAAACCTGAGCCTGAACCCCTTAATGCCTTGCATCTTCGACCATTCTACTATTGAATTTAGTGTTATATCACTTCTTATCTACCTTGCGCTCATCCCTTGAGCTTATTTACTACCTCATACACTTTGTTTCAAGCATCTCAAAAAAATCAAGCTCACATGGTTTGGTCATTACCTCCTCTTAAAGATGCCTTCCCCTTTTAGTCCGGTCCATGACTTAAAGGTATCAAAATAACATGTTCTCAATTATACACTTATGGGATATTCTTGAGTCAAACTTCCTACAAAACTAGATGCTTCATGCCAAATGGACATCTAGACCTCTAAGTTATACATAGACTACTCCCTCGAAGGACAGCTATGTGCAAAACCACTTCTACTATTATAAATAGATCGCTTCCCCCAAAGGACAACAGCCTATACACAAAAATCACATCTGCTACATTATAAATAGATCGCTGCTCCCTTCAAGGACAGCTATACAAAGGCAGCCTTTTCGAAGCTTCTCACATTGATCAGCTTCGTGAAGACCTCAAGAACAATAAAATACATATCCCATGTAGACTTCTCGCATCGATCAGCCTATATCCAAAAAAGTAAAAAGTAGTATTCCAAAAGCACTTTTGAGTCATGGACTTGTCTATTTAGGTTTGGTTCTCTTTTCGTCGAATAATCACCTTATAACAAGTTCTCAAGCACCCCGCCTATATCAACCACCTCACCTCACCATTTTTCAAAGCAACAAAACTCAAGGGACGTGACGTATATCTAATATATTGTGATTATACAACTCTTTTCACCTATCGACTTTTCGCATATGCAAGGTACTTAGGGATTCAAGCTCATCCGACATTAATATGTGGTTTGTTTAGCTCTTCTCAACTACGAGACACTTTTGCCTCTTTTGCTCGACTCTAGGATTGTGTGTTGACCTTAATCGAACACGATTCCCTACTTAGGTAAGCTAACTTTCGCTTCACCTATACCTACATCAACATCGCCAATACCTTACCAACACCAACAACATTACCCTACCAACATCAAATTTTTACCAACAGACAAATTGCCTAACCACATCCAAATTTCATGAATTCACCTCTCCCCTGGTTCTAAGGGAGAACTACATCGATCCGAGGCCCCTCCTTTCTTTGTGCAATGGGCTATGTAGGCAGCACTTAGGAGACATGGGGTCTCCCAAGGTTAGCTCAACCATCCCCTACCATAACCTATCATGTGTTGTAAATATAAATATTTTTGTGTATTTCTATTTGACAACATTCATCTTTATCCTTTTTCCCATCCCCTACCCAAGGCCGCACCAATTAAATACCTCGCCCAAAACCAACAAATTACAATTTTATCCACCCATCATGTAGCTTTTTGTTCAATTGAGCTCACTGCTCGCTTTTTTAGCATGATTAGGGTACTTCACTTGATCATTCGATCAACTTTTCCTAGACCAAGACCGTGACGTTTATCTCAACCAAACCAACCATTTGGTATCGTCGAACATGCCTAAACGCTCATGTACCTTACCCGTTATATCCCCCTGGAGCTACTTCCTATGCCTTGGATACAAGGATTATATCACCCTTGTTTGGATAAACTATTGACCTTTGCCTATGAATTGCTTGTTTTCTCTTCAAAATCATGTACCCTAGTCACACTATTGCATTTCAACGCATGCGTCGCTTCCTTGAACTTACCCCACCATCTCACCATCATCTCAACACCGGTTACCCTTTATCAACCCTATCCCTGATTTCAAGTTACCTCAATCTGTGATAGATTTGAGGGGGATTACCTATACCCTTAACAGAGTAACCACTTCTTATTATTATTGTCGCAGCTTTACAAGACAAGCTACACCACAACAAGGGGCTAATGTAGACACCAAATTTGTGTCTTACGACCCCCGTGCCCGCATCTCATTTCGCAATCTAGCCTCACCACCTAAACCTTACACAATTATTTATTAATTACCTTATAATTAATAAATCCACATCTCCAAACCTCGCCACCTCATTTCACCACCTCATCATGACCTAGTCCTAACCCTAAACTAACTCAAGTTAGTGCAAAAATCACAACACCCCGGACGCCGATCAGATTTCTAGTTTGATCACTCTAAAGCATCCAAAGTGTGATTGCACAACATTGAAACCTCTCTACAAGTGTGGGACTTGTAAAAGAGAGAGGAATCTCCAGATTAGAGGCTAGTTCCTCCTCCTAAACTACCTGCCACAAGCTATTCCAGCAGCAAGTGCAAGCTAATCTAATCCTAATCTAACCACCAAGGAGACAGGGAGAGAGAGAGAAGAGAAAAGAACAAAAAGCCTACACTAAAATGGTGATACACGTAGAAGGAGAATGTTGAACATCTATCAAACTGCCATGGAACAAAGAGAGGTGAGCAATGGGAAGGATGGACAGATGCATGACAGCCCAAAGATAGATTTCACACGTAAAATGTCCTAAAACTCCATAACACACGGCTCCGGACTGTCATGAATGAACATTAGAACATGCACAAATACCTGCAATGAAGAGAGGCAAGAAGAAAACAAGTGAAAAATGAGCAAGGATGGACAAATGCATCACGAAACATGTTTTTGTTGCTCCGTAAGTTTGCACGTAACATCATTTTATGGTAAAAGGCAAAAACGCCATTACAGAGTAGGGAGGAGGTTCAAACTCCATTTTCAACCTTGGAGAAGAAAAGAAGGGAGGGCGAGCTGAAAAGATGAACAACCCCCTTTTTTAAAGAAGCCCCCTTACAGCTTTATAGGAAGAATGAGAGAGGGAAGAGAGAGGAAATCCGAATCTACCACAACAACCTCTAGGTTACATTTAATCCATCTCATTATGGTGGCGGTGAGAACCCTAAAAGTGGCGAACTATATTTTGAATTTTTAAGAACTTTTTCCCACCCAATTAAATATATCTAGTCATAGTTAGATAGAGAACCTTGTAAGCTTTCCGAAAAGTCCAACCTCGTGCATGAATCCGAGCTCCCAAATGGAAGTTATGGCCATTTGAATATCTGCGCGTGGTGCGCTTCCCGCGCGCTCGTAATGTTGCGCCTCCTCAAGGTGCGCCATAGGCGCATCTATCCTTGTGTTGACATACCCTTATGTGCACCAAGGTGAAAATTTTGTCATGTCAACACTCGTGTCATACACCATTTTCGTGCACCAAGGCACAACTTTTACCCTCGCCGACACTCAGATCACGCGCCATTTTCGTGCGCCTAAGGTGCAACTTTACCCTGTCGACACTCTATGTCATGCGCCATTTTCGTGCGCCAAGGCGCAACTTTTACCATGTCAACACTCTATGTAATGCACCATTTCCGTGTGCCAAGGTGCAACTTTTACCCTGTCGACACTCTGTGTCATGCGCCATTTCTGTGTGCCAAGGCGCAACTTTTTTCCTCGTCGACACTCGTGTTATGCGCCATTTCCATGCGCCGAGGCGCAACCTTTTTTCATGTCGACATCCATTTTCATGCGTCCTTTACCTACGCCTTTTGAATGTCGTGATTTGAGCTTCTTTGATTTCTATATTCTCCTGTTTGTCTATATCCACCCGGGGGGGGAGATATTTACAACATAACCTAATTAAGACCTATAACTTGGTCTACATCCACACCCATGACTAATTACTCCTCACCCGAACCAAAACCAACCTCATAATGACTTGACCAAGCCCAAAACTAATCCCTCGGGAGAAAAGGAGGGAAAGTTGGCTATTTTACTAAAAATAGCCCACTTTGACTGAACCGATACCGGTTCCTACTCGACCACCATCGATTACGTAACCGCCATCGGTTCCCTGTAAATGACCTCCCCCAACCAAAAACAAAGGGTTGGATTTTCATTGATCTGAATCAGAAGTCATTGGAAGAATCCATAATTCACTTGGCTGAGTAGAGACAAGTAAAGGAAAGAGAGGAGTTTGCAGAGAAGGACATCAAGCCCAAGACTCACAGCCCGAGTAACCAGAGTCCAATGACACTCATCCAAGCATTGGGAGAGAAGATAGCTCATCTTGAATTGTCGATCATCCTACGAACCCCTGCCTTCATCATAACAAGTCCTTAGACTTGTATCATCATCAAGAACTAGTAAGTAGTATTTTGTACGTTCTTTTAATAACATTTCTTGAACTTCTGAATCACAGTAATTATAATTCTACTTCTAGATCTACTACCCGGTAACACCCTACATATAACTGTCATTCCTCTACCCTGACATTGCCCCAAGAACAACCCCACATATTCTCTGAGTCTTCTCCATCACCCCCATTACCTATCCCCAATCATTTACCAGCCTAATAAACACCATAGCCATCTTATAGCCAACCTTCACCAAAGGCCCTAAATCACGCCTTTACCGATATCGGTTATCGAAACCGGTACGGTGGACAATGACCGGCATCGGTCATCTGTGATTTAAAACCAACAACAAACCTTTTCTCTATTGTTTTAATGAGGAAATTAAATTGTAATTTGACAATAGTTTCTTTGTTAGAATTTGTGTTAATTCATATTAGCAGGGGAACTGACCACCTTCGAAAGGAAGTCTAATATTTCCTGGGCCCAAGGTAGTTCCCTCATTTATTGTCTAATTAGAATCGGTGGTCTTGTATTCTTACTTGCAGTAGTCCTTCCCGTAAAAAAAGGAGTTCTTTGCAATCAATATGATCTCTCTCTACAGATGCGCACACCCTCTCAACATTCAAGTATTCCTCCTAGCCCTAACCCTTATCTCTGTTTCTCAAAGGAATGAAAGGATAGAAGCAACTCTATTCCGGGAATGAAAGCATTTCTATGTGCGAAACATTTTGGCACTCCCAATGGGACCCATTTGGGTTTCTTTCTTTCTTGCTTGCTTTCATATAGGGAGCACACTTGCTATCTTCTTCTTCTAAAATATTCACAAGATATTTTATTATTTTTGGTAAAAGAATTTGTCTTGCTTTCACATCTTTTGCATTAGTGAAAGTCATCTTATTCGCTTCATCGAATATCATTTTCGATTTGGGTTTAAAACACTTGCATCACATTTGCTTGCCTGTTTTCAATTCTAGTGAACGTAGATTAAGTAACAATGTGTCGTACACGTGGGGGTGATATCCATGGTATTGACAAGAAATTAATCTTACTTTCACCGCACAACACATACCGAATCACATCATAATTAACACAACAACTCAAAACATCCCCCTTTTCCGCAAAGTATTCCTCCGTGCGATTGAGGTAACCTTATAAGCCAAAAAAACTTGACATTTCCCCTAGGTCTTTTGTTAAGGATTGACATCATTTTACGTCTAAGGCATAAGCCCAAATTGATCAAAACTAATCCTAGGGTTAGTCTCATTAATTTTCTTGTGCATCTTGCTTGTTTTTGGTTCTGTTTCTCGTCATACACTAGTTTTCGTGATCACTTGAGAATAATTTGGTAGGAATACTAAGCATCGTTAACCCCAAATCAGAAACTTCCTAAAGCTTCTTACATGGTCCTATTTTACCGACATCGGTTAACTTACCGACGCTTGAGACATCGGTTACCGACCAATATCGTTACGATTCGTCTTTTCACAGTTCCCAAAACCAAGACTCTACCAATTCCAACATTTCATGTTGCTTTGTTTCTCGATAGATTGCATCCTTATTGTGTACCCTTGTCCATGGTTGTTATCACTCGAAACAAGCTGCTGACCATGGTTTCACATGCCCCGCTTCGTGCCTTTGCCGAATCACCCCCTTCACATCCTACTGGGAATCCTACGGACACCCGAGGTTCCCAAAATCCCGTAGGAGATAAGGAATTTACGAAATTTTTGGACGCTAATCCTAGCAGCATATAATACTATTTGTCTCATGCCCCGACCGTACACCCGATGGTCAACTCCTTGTTGGCATGCCTATTAGTATAGCTGCTCATTTAGCTCCTTCTCCACACGATAACTCGTCTTTCCTTCTTCATCCTTAGCCCCGTCTCCCAACTCGGTGGCTTCGAGGGGTTCATATGGCACAAATTGGCTTTCCTCTCAGTTAATCTGGGACCCAACATATCATTACCTCTCGATCGCTCCTACTTCGTCTCTCGCATGATTGCTCCTTTCATAACTTGCTCTTTGCCACCTATCCACACAATCTTTCCTTCTCAATCTCCGCCCACCTTTTCATTTCCACACACGTATCCGGTGACTTCAACATCTTATATAGGACATCCCTATTGGTCGCCTCAACATATTCGTCCTCAATACCTTATCAACATTTAACCCCACCATTATCTAGTGGTAGCCCTTCGCCTAATCTCGGCTCCGTTTTGCAACCGCACCATCATCTCATCCAACTACCGATTTAATCAAACAAATGATGGACAAGATGCAAAATCTGGAAGCTTTTGTTTCAGAAGCCGTAGCGCCTTGACATACGAGCAAGTTTGTCGGGAGCCTATCCACCCTTATGTCCCCCTTCATTCATATCCTCCTCAATGGGAATTACCAAAATTTACTCGTTTTAATAGTAAGGAGGATCCTCAACAAACACGCAATCATTTAGACATGCCTGCTATCTCGATTGCTCATGACGATGCCTTACTACTCCACACCTTTCCCATGTCCTTATCAGGACCCACCTTAGAGTGGTATAGTGCTTTAACCCAACACTCAATCTTCTCTTTTAACCAATTAGCCCAATCTTTCTTGCATCATTTCTCCATTAACATTGCTAAGAAAGTATCTATCACCGAACCTCTATGCTATCCGATAATTTGAAGACGAATCTATCAGATTTTGTTGGACTATGGCGGGGCCTTATCAACCAACTTACTTATGCCTTGCCTCAGGCCGAACTTATCGAACTCTTTACGTGGGCTTGCACTAAGCACATTTCTCCTACCCTCCAAATTCAAACTTTCCGCACATTTGATGAGGCCTTTACTATGGCTCAAAACTAGAGATTCAAGCCTTATAGGAAGAGAAATTGTGGTCTGCAACAAAAACCCCAATTTCCGAACCCAAGACTCCACCAACAAACCTAACACCACCAATCCTCATGCATCGACTGCTTCGAAATAAAAAGGAGCTGTACATGCGGTGATGGTAAAATCCCAAACACCATCTAATACTCCACCAAAAACCACCTATAAGTATAAAGCCGAGCCCATCAATTACACTCCCTTGAGGAGAAACTTATGGTGTGATATTGGAAAAATTGCTCAAAGCAGAGCTATTACCTTACCTCCTATTAAACCTCACTCGGGGTTTGATTCCACCGCGCTATACCTTCTTGGTACAAAGAAAATGACTTCGTAATCTTCCACCGCGTGAAGGGACATAGTCATGAAAAGCTGCAAGATGTTGAAAAACAAAGTGCAGAAATGGTTGATGCAGGGATATAGCCCTCGATAATCCTAACGCCCTGCTAACCGCAATTTGAAAATATTCAACAAAACATTCCCAAACCACTCTTCTAACAAGATTATAAATTAGGATATCTTATTTGAGGAGAGTGTTCATGGAATCCAGAGTTTTCGACTCCCACCAAAAGCCTCTATCGAGAAAATTCTGAATCAAGCCTCTTCACTAACACAGAACCCGAACCCCTTCACCACCATCAAGACAAGACGAAATCCTTTCCGTTCCTTTACCCATAAAGGAATTAACCGCCCAGAGTTCTCTTCCACAGAGGAGCGTTCTTACACCACATCCTTGCAAGACTGTGAGCGGATGTTATCTAACTTATCTATTTCTCAAACATCTCCTTCTACCACTCTTTCTGTATAAGAGGAAGGCTCGCCACTTCTTTTGTCATCCTTAGACGAGAAACCTCTTGAACCGACATCACCAAATTCTTTAATCATGATGGATTCTCTCAAACATGCCCTCCTACCTATTAGTTCTTTATCGCCTAAATCTTTTTTGATAGGTTGACCTCTTAACGCCCATTGATACAGTGCCTCATTTACCCCCTGTATCACACCCACAGTGGACCGGAATCACAACCCACCTTTCTTCCATACAAAATTTCCTATTCACACGTGAGGATTATCACCCCTCAGAAGATAGACAAGTCCTATGGGAACGTTTGAGTACACCATATTCTACTCAAATGCAGATGACCGATCTAGACGTCTCTACCATATATCCGAAGTGTTTACAAAAGCTTAAAATTCCTATGTCCTCATCTTCACCCCCCTCATCTCTACCAAATACCTCATCCACCTCTATTGACCTAGCCAAACCTTCCCCTATGCTTGGGACCTCACCAATACCTAGTCTAACACACCCACCTAAACGGTTAGATTTATCCAAAAGTAAAGCCGTCCATCCACCTAAGAGACAAACTCGATCCCCTAAAGCCCAAGTCCAATCTATGTCTCTGTCATAACTAAAACCCTTGCCATCACACCTACCTTCTATATTGGGACCTCATCCCTCCACCTTGCATCAATACATCATACCTCATGCATTTTCTTTAAAACGACCTACACCTTCTGCACCTGTACAAAGATCCAAGGGTATATCAACACCGTTAACCCACGTATCCGTCCACCTATCAACCCTAAACAAACTCCATCATCAAAGGATTTGTTTTGCTGTCACTCTTCTTTCTCTCGTGGTTGTTTTTACCTCGATATCACATCATCTAACCAGCCTAAACATAACTTCATGGCGAAGAAGCCACGTTTAGTTAAATCCAATTATCAAAACCCTTGGCTAAACCACCACCTATACAAATCAACCATACCCTATCATTACCAAAAACTACCCAACTAATAGCCTCATCTTCCTCTCGACTTTGACCCACTCAAAGGGTCTTACGCCAAAATCCTTGATATGTTGGTGGAGAATGCGACCATTTCCCTACCCTCACTTAGAGCTTATGATCCATCTAAACCTCTACCTATAGGTTATGATGAGTCTAAAATCTACGCCGACGACCGCACACTAGGACATGATGTAGAGGGATGTAAAGCGTTGAAATCCATACTTCGTCAGTCACCTCTCTCGGATAGAAAGGTTAAGAAAGACAACTTACGAAGGGAGAGACCTTTAGCTTCAATTCCCTCTCCTATACCACCTGTCCCCGCCTCACCAAGATCTATCATTATTACAACCCCACCTCTCGAAGACCATGACTTATCCCTACCGTCTTCCTCCTCTCGTGTTCATGAGATCAACATGATTAGTGTTGCTACTCGAGGGCAGAAAAACAATGGGAAAGCTAAAGAAAGCACACCTGCGGCCTCTCTTTCTCCATCCACCATCCCGATCGCACCACCACCTAAAGTGGTTATTCGTGGACCCGCCTACCCCGTCTCAAATGGAGTTGCCACCGAACCATGATCAAATAGCTTCATCAATCACTGTAAAATGAAAATGTATGATCTCATTCGGACCTCTCGAATCTCATCGAAAAGCTCTCGTTGAAATCCTTCAAGGGATAGAGGTCTTACCTAACGAAACCTTTCCGTTGCCTCCATTTTAATACCCAATCATGTTACTTCGCTCGCCAAACAACCTATCTCCCGAACCACTTCTATCTCATTACAAAGAAGCTGCTATCGGTTTCTCAAGACGAAATTGTCGTCTTTGGTGTAGAAGATCCCGACCCTACTCTTTTCATCTCAAAGATACGTCCGGGACATTCGGGAGCATCGTGTTATGATTGACGGGCGCTAGCCTAAACATCATCTCTTCCAAAGCCTTCCAACAAATGAATATCCCTCTAGCCGCATGTGTGCAACCCCATCATGTTGCGTTCATTCAACGATGCTATTACTTCTACCTTAGGCACTGTAATCCTTAACATTCGCATCGGGCCACGTATCTTACCCGAACTCTTCTATGTCCTTGAGGGAGAATTCAAATACAACATGTTGTTAGGCCGCCCTTGGATCCGGGCTATGGGATGCGTTCCTTCACCTTACATAGATGCATAAAATTTGAGTACAAGGGGAAATCCTACACCGTAAAAGCTGATCCTCCCCCCTTCAAAACCTGCAATATGTTATATCGCCCTAATGATGTGCTTGTACCAGTCAAGACACCCATTCATCCAACCCAACCATCCACTTCAACCACACCTCTACCATCCACCTCAACCGCACCTACACCTTCAACCAATGAAACCACCGTCGCAAATACCACTTCCTTTCCCGCGGACAACATCCCAACCTCAGACCCCTTAGTAGATGTTTTTCAACGCCTTACGCTGGGGGAGTATCGCCTATATAACGTTAGCTCTTTCCATACCCCACAGGAGTACGGATAGTTACATGCGCATCCTACCTACGACCGTCGTGTGGGGGAGGTAATCTCCTACGGACCACCTAATTGCCGCACCAACCTAATGTATGGGGGTGTCGATGCATCCTCCGTTACCCCTGAACCTCCCCTTGGTGTGGTTCCCTTCCAATCGATTTTCAATACCTGACAAATCGTCGTTTCACCCTCACCTTCTTGACTCGTTGTGCTTGGAAAGGTTTTGGTTTTGGTCTTTATGAACAAGGCCGACATACAATCATTCCCATGACTACACGCAAACACAAAGATCATCGTGGTCTTGGATTTCCTGAAACACTTACACCGAAGAAACATCGTGTCGGGGTTGTATCCGAGAAGACGACGACATCACCAATTCCGAACCATCATCGCCTTTTGCCATCTTCACCGCTGAGTCGATAGACCCAGTCTATCCCTCCTAACTTTTTAACATGAGATCTTCTTACAGCTCTTGACCACCTTCAAATCTATCAAAAACGCATCAAGCGTGCTTATGATAAGTGACTTCATGAGCGTACCTTTAAGGTTGGTGATCTTGTCCTCAAAGAGAATCAACATGTAACCAAACTAGAAAAGAGAAAACGTGGAAAATTTGCTCCTAATTGGATTGGGCCTTACATTATCACTCATATTTACGGATCAGGCACTTACCGTTTAGCTTCGCTTAATGGTAAACCTGAGCCTGAACCCCTTAATGCCTTGCATCTTCGACCATTCTACTATTGAATTTAGTGTTATATCACTTCTTATCTACCTTACGCTCGTCCCTTGAGCTCATTTACCACCTCATACACTTTGTTTCATGCATCTCAAAATAAAATCAAGCTCACATGGTTTGGTCATTACCTCCTCTTAAAGATGCCTTCCCCTTTTAGTCTCGGGTCCATGACTTAAAGGTATAAAAATAACATGTTCTCAATTATACACTTATGGGATATTCTTGAGTCAAACTTCCTACAAAACTAGATGCTTCATGCCAAACGGACATCTAGACCTCTAAGTTATACATAGACTACTCCCTCGAAGGACAGCTATGTGCAAAACCACTTCTACTATTATAAATAGACTGCTCCCCCAAAGGACAGCTATACACAAAAATTGCATCTGCTACTATAAATAGACTGCTCCCTTGAAGGACAACTATACAAATTCAGCCTTTATCAGAAGCTTCTCACATTGATCAGCTTCGTGAAGACCTCAAGAACAACAAAATACATATCCCATGTAGACTTCCCGCATCGATCAGTCTATATCCAGAAAAGTAAAAAGCAAGTATTCCAAAGCACTTTTGAGTCATGGACTTGTCTATTTAGGTTTGGTTCTCTTTCGTCAGAATAATCACCTTATAACAAGTTCTCTGCACCCCGACTATATCAACCACCTCACCTCACCATTTGTCAAATCAACAAAACTCAAGGGACGTGACGTATATCCGATATATTGTGATTATACAACTCTTTTCACCTATCGAATTCTTGCATATGCAAGGTACTTAGGATTCAAGCTCATCCGACATTAATATGTGGTTTGTTTAGCTCTTCTCAACTACGGAACACTTTTGCCTCTTTTTCTCGACTCTAGGATTGTGTGTTGACATTAATCGTGACACGATTCCCTACTACTTGGGTAAGCTAACTTTCACTTCACCTATACCTACATCAACATCGCCAATACCTTACCAACACCAACAACATTACCCTACCAACATCAAATTTTTACCAACCAACAAATTGCCTAACCACAACCAAATTGCCTGAATTCACCTCTCCCCGGTTATAACCGAGAACTACATCGGTTTGAGGCCCCTCCTTGCTTTGTGAAATGGGCTATGTAGGCAGACCACTTAGGAGACATGGGGTCTCCCAAGGTTAGCTCGACCATCCCTACCATAACCTATCATGTGTTGTCAAATATAAATATTTTTGTGTATTTCTATTTGACAACATTCATCTTTATTCTTTTTCCCATCCCCTACCCAAGGCCGCACCAATTAAATACCTTGCCCAAAACCAACAAATTACAATTTTATCCACCCATCATGTAGCTTTTTGTTCAATCGAGCTCACCTGTTCGTGTTTTAGCATGATTAGGGTACTTGACTTGATCAGTCGACCAACTTTGCCTAGACCAAGACCGTGACGTTTATCTCAACCAAACCAACCATTTGGTACTACCGAACATGCCTAAACGTTCATGTACCTTACCCGTTATATCCCCTGGAGCTACTTCCTATGCCTTGGATACCAGGATTATATCACCCTTGTTTGGATAAACTATCGACCTTTGCCTATGAATTGCTTGTTTGCTCTTCAAAATCATGTACCCTAGTCGCACTACTGCATTTCAACGTGCGTCTGCTTCCTTGAACTTACCCCACCATCTCACCATCATCTCAACACCGGTTACCCTTTATCAACCCTATCCCTAATTTCAAGTTACCTCAATCTGTGATAGATTTGAGGGGGATTACCTATACCCTTAACAGGAGTAACCACTTCTTATTATTGTCAGTGCAGCTTTACAAGACAAGCTACACGACAACAAGGGGCTAATGTAGACACCAAATTTGTGTCTTATGACCCCCCATGCCCCGCATCTCATTTCACAACCTAGCCTCACCACCTAAACCTTACACAATTATTTATTAATTACCTTATAATTAATAAATCCACATCTCCAAACCTGCCACCTCATTTCACCACCTCATCATGACCTAGTCCTAACCCTAAACTAACCTAATTAAGACCTATAACTTGGTCTACATCCACACCCATGACTAATTACTCCTCACCCGCACCAAAACCAACCTCATAATGACTTGACCAAGCCCACAACTAATCCCTCGGGAGAAAAGGAGGGAAAGTTGGCTATTTTACTAAAAATAGCCCACTTTGACTGAACCGATACCGGTTCCTACTCGACCGCCATCGGTTACGTAACCACCATCGGTTCCCTGTAAATGACCTCCCCAACCAAAAACAAAGGGTTGGATTTTCATTGATCCAAATCAGAAGTCATTGGAAGAATCCGGAATTCACTTGGCCGAGCAGAGACAAGTAAAGGAAAGAGAGGAGTTTATAGAGAAGGACATCAAGCCCAAGACTGCAACTGAGTAACCAGAGTCTAGTGACACTCATCCAAGCATTGGGAGAGAAGATAGCTCATCTTGAATTGTCAGATCATCCTACCTGAACCCTGCCTTCGTCATAACAGTCCTTGGACCTATATCGTGATCAGGAACTAGTAAGTAGTATTTTGTACATTTTTTTAATAACATTTCTTGAACTTCTGAATCACAGTAATTATAAGTCTACTTCCAGATCTACTACCCGGTAACACCCTACATCTAACTGTCATTCCTCTACCCTGACATTGCCCCAAGAACAACCCCACATATTCTCTGAGTCTTCTCCATCACCCCCATTACCTATCCCCAATCATTTACCAAACTTAATAAACACAATAGCCATCTTATAGCCAACCTTCACCAAAGCCCCTAAATCACTGCCCCTACCGATATTGGTTATCGAAACCGGCACCGTGACAAATGACAAAGCATCATCATTGTGATTTAAAACCAACACCAGCCTTTTCTCTATTGTTTTAACGAGGCAATTAAATTGTAATTTGACAATAGTTTCTTTGTTATAATTTGTGTTAATTCATATTAGTAGGGGAACCGACCACCTTCGAAAGGAAGTCTAATATTTAATGGGCCCAAGGTAGTTCCCTCATTTATTGTCTAATTATAATCGGTGGTCTTGTATTCTTACTTGCAGTAGTCTTTCCTAGACAAAAGGAGTTCTTTGCAATCGATTTGATCTCTCTCTCTGACGGTACGTGCACACCCTCTCAACATTCAATGTATTCCTCCTAGCCCTAACCCTTATCTGTTTCTCAAAGGAATGAAAGGATAGAAGCAACTCTATTCGGGAAAGAAAGCATTTCGTGCGAAACACAAGCATGCATGTAGAAATAAATGTGTAAGTTGCACAATCAATGTATAAGATAGTAAGGAATGTAATAATGTAAATACACAAGAAGACAAGGTAATCTACAAAAATAGGATGTAAACATGGGACATCACTCGCGATGTCGTAAGACACGCAAGGACATTTTGACCACATACAACAAAAAAGTATGCACACCAAATATAAGGTAAGGCCCACATATGATAAAAAATAAGAAACTACAAATAACAAATGGCCATGGAAGAAAATAGTCCTATAAAACAAATGTTACACATGAAGAACACATTAACATGTTAGAAATATAACTAGTATGACAAAAGCATGTATAAGCATGTAATATATAGTACTAAGTACAAAATGAAACAATAGCACCCATGAGAAACAGATGTATATGCCCACATCAACCAATGTAGGATGGGTAAGGAAAACATCCATTCCTATTGTATAAGGATTGTATCTCGTGGTCACAACTAGAAAAAATAAATGAAATACATGAGATCTAACTAGCATGGGTAATAAAGTGACCATATACAAGAAAATGTAAGAAAGAATAAAAGCAACCAAGATATACAATATGTTGTGGATGAGTGGAATGAAATGCAAGATGGAATGATAGGATTTGCATGCCCCCGAGTGAATATAAATTTATGTAGTGAGGTTCATTTGGTTTTCCCCCTCATAAGTCAAGAATGAACCATAAATGAGAGTGTGTCATTAGGAAATGGTCGAATAGTGTGTGTTGTGTTTAACGTCATTGTGATGAATGTGTGTGTGTGTGTGTGATGATATGCGACCTAGAAATGATGTGGCATCAACCCTATAACCGAAGCGTATATGATGACAAGATGATCGAAAGAGTGATGATGTAGCATAAAGCATATATCAGTATAGATGAATGGTAGGGAGTGGTGGTGTATCCTAAAGCGTATACAACTACCGAGATGCTTTATAGTAGGTGACCAATTATCCTTTAGCATATGTCACTAGCTGAATAATGTCACATGATAGAAGGTAAAATGATGAATGTGTAATAATGATAAGGTCCATTTTATTTTTAAACCCTCAGAAGTAGAGTATGGACCGAAGAACTAAAGTGTATGATAGGGTAGTGAGTGCAGCACATAGATGTGCAATGCAAATAAACAACCCTATGATGAGTATGTAATGTGTGATATGTGATGAATAATATGAAATGCAATGTGTGTAGATAGAATGGTAGTGTGAAGATTCATGTTATGTAGTATGTAGTATATAGGGTAAGTAATATGAGATGCTAACCCTGTAAATAATGAGTGTAATATGAAGAAATGAGTATGGTGTAGATGATATGTATGGTGTATAAAGGTGTGAAAACATGAATGATGTGACATAACACAATATGTAATATGCATGATATATAGATATCCTAAGAGTGTAAAATGCACGTGAAATGTAGATGTAGAGTAGTCAATGTGTGTAGCCTATGTGATGAGTATGGATGACCATATGATGAATGCAATGTGTAATTTGTAAGATGAAATGCAAAGTGCGTAGTCAACCCTTAGTATAGATGTATGATGAAAATGTAATGTGATGTAGGATATATAGATGTGCAAATGTTGAAATGATGGAAATTAAATGTAGGGTGTATGATGTAATATGTAAGACATATGACACGAGATGTTTGAAAGAGTCCTAGCATGTAGTATTTATCATGCAATGTGTTTGGTTCATGTGTAGTATGTATCCCTCAACCTTCAAGTGTGAACCGAAGCACAAGAGTGTGTCATCGGGTGGGTAGAGTGACAAGAGTCACCTAATAAAGATCAAGTTTTTGTTAGCAGTGGAAGCATGGTTGACAAAAGTAACAATATGCGATTATGGTGGAATTCGCAATGTGTCATGACCACTAGTAGGAGGATTAGTTTCTTTGACAAAAGTAATTAGTTGGAGCTTATACTTGAGAAGAGGCCAAGTTTCACTAAGTTTTAAAGGAGGTTTCTTAGGTTGACTTGATGATACAATAGACGACTTAGTAGGAGGAGGTTGTGAACTAATTTTGATAGGTGGTTGATTATGTTGACTTGGTGATGTCATAGGTGGTTGCTTAGGTGGCTCTTGACTAACCAAATAAGGCACATTTGACAAAGAGGGAATAGATTTAGGAGCCCAAGTGGGTGTAGCATTTGTAGATGGGCATGCAATAGAATGTTGTGTAGTGAATGATATAAAACCCTGATGCTCAATATGTTTTATTCTTCGTTGTAAAGCATAACAATTGATGTCATTATGTCCATTGATTCGATGATAATTACAATATGGAAGACCTTCATACTTTTCTAGTTGATAAGGAGGATAATAATTGTTACAGAGGTATTTACCTAAGCTCAAGTTCACCTAGGTAATTTTGTTTACCTTTATTATATTTATCCTCACCCACTTATGTGTGTGGATATTTATTTTTATTTATTTAGATATTAGGGATATTATCTAGTTGTTAGGTATAGTTCTTTCCTTGATTTCTAGTTCTCTCCTAAATCTATGGACTTGACTAGTTCTTTCCTTGATTTATGGCTTAATCTACGACCTTGACTAGCTCTCGATTTTTATTCCTTGCCTATATAAGAAAGGCTCATTCTCAATGTATTTCATTGAGTTTCATAATAATATATGAAATTGCTACTCATTCTCATTAAAATCCTTAGCCCCTGGTCATATGGTATGGTCATATGAGGGCTTAAATATTGTGATTCCTACTAGTAGGTTCTTAACTCCAACCCCCTTTCATTTTATTTGTGTGGTGAAAGCAAGATCATTTTATTATATTTTAGTGTCAACTAAAATAAATAGTAGAGCATAATATTGAAAAGCTTGTAACTTTTGATTGGTAACTTGGTTTTGAGTGTCATTTTTTGCAAAAGTGCTTGTTTTTTCGTGATATTTCCATTGGAAATATTTATTTTTATAATTGCACTACAATTATAAAGTGCCATATTATAACACACACTTATTATAAAGTGCCAAAATATGGGGGGTGGGGGTGCTCTTGTTGCATTGGTTGGGGGTCTTGTTGTATTTCTTGGTTCTTACATTTCTTTTGGTGACTTTTTTAGGATGGTGTCTACTTATGCATTAGATCATGTTGAGCCATTAATAACACATAATTACCACACATGGAAACCAAGAATGGAAACAATAATTAAGTGGAAAGGATTATGGGCTTTAACTTCTTCAGAATAACTAGTGTTCACTAAAGAATATGAGAAATTTCAGTACCAGTGAAAATTTGATGAATGTATGGGTTTGATATGAACTTATGTAAGTGACATGTATTTTGTTTCATTTGGAAAAATGTGACTCTCCTTTCAAAATTTGGGAGAAATTAGAGGATTTATTTGGTAAGGTGGATCATATGAGACCCATGCAACTTGGCATTGAGATCACATCTCTTAATCCTAAATATTTTCCAACAATTATAAACTATCTTACAAAGTTCAAGCATCTATTGACACATTTGAAGGGGAGTGGAAGAGGTAAGAAAGATGAAGAGTGTGTTTACTTGATCCTATCCAAGTTGAGAGGACCATTCTAAATTATTTCTTCTACCTTTTTCTATAGCATGGATGCCTTAGGTAACACATTCAAAATTCTTAACTTAGAAACATTTTTTGAAATACTTGCTAGGAGGAATTCAAATTGTCTCACCTTGAATCTTACACCTATCAAAAGGAATTAGTTGCATCTAATCCTAAGGGCAATGGAAAACCAAACAATAAAACCAAATCCACACCTTCTCCATCTCAAAATTCTCCTAAACCCAAAGAAAAAACTCAAAACCTAAGGAGTCTTCTAAATCCAAGAATAAGTCTAGCCATTCATGCTCTTTTTGTTGGGGTAGTAATCATGAAGAACATACGTGTTATAAGTGAATGCAAGCCTTAAAGGATGCAATCAAGAAACATAAAATTTATATCACCACGCCACCTCCTTTTAATCAACATGGAAAAGCACTTAATTTTGTTGGGAGATCTCGTCAACACTTGCAGAAAATTCAGTTATAGATTCTAGTGCTTCTCATCACATGACTTCTTCCAAGGAGTCTTTTGTTTCTCTAGGTTTGAGTTATACTTCCAAAATTGAGGTTGGAGATTCTTCCTTTCTTTTGTTAAAATAAAAGGTGATATAAAACTTGATGGTGGTAATATACAAGATGTACTATATGTTCCTAACATCACTACAAATTTCTTTTGTATATCAAATTTGTCATTCGGTAAAGGAAAAACAGTGACTTTTACACCACATGGAGCGTAGAAGCACAAACTCTAATGGAGCCTCATTCACTAGTTTCTTAGGGTATTTTTGATCATAGTTCTAGACTATATCACTTTGAGGGTTTTGATGACACTTCTTCTATAGGGATAAGATTGGTTTTCTCAGATTCAAAGAGTAAGCTTTGGCATAAAAGATTTGGACATCTCAATTACTGAGATATTTGAAGGAGTTGAACACTCATGGTATAGTAGATGGTCTTCCTAGAGTTTCTTTTCTTGAGGGATTTTTTCATGGTTGTGAATTAGGAAACAACACCAAGATCCTTTTCCTAAGAATTTTCTAAGAGAGATTCTTCACCACTTGAGCTTGTGCATAGTGACTTGATGGTTTTTCCTAACCCATCTTCAATGGAGCTAAGTATGCACCGACGTTTATTGATAATTTATCGGGAGTACTTGGGTTTATTTTCTCAAGTACAAAAGTTATTTTTTTCACACTTTAAAGTCTTCAAGGCTTTGGTGAGAAACAATCTTCTAGTAGCATAAAGAACCTTCGTACTGATAATGGGGGGAGTACTTCAACAATGAGTTTTCTAATTTTTTAGCAATTCAAGGCATTATTCACCAGCATTTTGTTCCTCATACTCCACAACAGAATGGCTTAGCAAAAAAGGAAGAATATAACTTTGAAGGAAATGGCTAACTATATGATGCATTCTAGAGATTTACCTCCTATCTACTAGGAAGAAGTAGTTAATTGTGCTAACTACATTCAAAATTGAACACCCCACATATCACTTGAGAATTTGAATCCAAATGAATCTTGGTCCAACACTAAGCCAAATGTATCATTTTTTGATTCTTTGGGAACCATGCTTGGGCCTTTGTGCCAAAGAAGAAAATGAAACATTTGGATAAGAAGAGAAAACCCTTGATCTTTGTAGGGTATTGTGAGTACATGAGAGCTTATCGACTTCTAGATTCTGATACTTATTACGTTATTTTTTGAACACATGTTCAGTTTGATGAGCTCTTCACTCCTCATGATTCTTAATCTTCTTCCATGCCTCATTCTTTTTTTCATCTCATCTTAGGGATCCTTTATTTGAGGAGGCTTGATGAGGAGGTTATAGATGTCGTTGAGGATCTTATTCCCAGTGATGTTGTCACTATGCCTAACCGGGCTTGTACTATAGTTTCGAGGCAACACCTTTCATATAGGATCTTCCACCCACTAGGCATCATCACACACATTCTACAAGTTCCAAATTTTTGTGTCAAGTAGTTTTTAAGGATCCATAGTATTTTTAAAGGCTCATGGGATACAGGAGTGGGATGATGCGATCGTAGTTGAGTATTCTTCTTTGATAAACTATCATACTTGGGATTTTGTATCTCTTCCTAAAGGAAGAAATATGGTTAGGTGTAAGTGGGTATACTTGATCCAAATACGTAGGCTGATGGGTCCATTGACAAGTATAAGGATCGTCTTATTACAAAGGTTTTTCACAAGTTGAAGGTATTGATTTTTATGAGATTGTGCACCTGTTGCCAAGATGGATTATGTACACCTTATACTTGTTATTGTTGCATCACAGGGGTGTCCATGTATACCAGATGGATGTGAAGAGTGCCTTCTTACATGGATATCTATAAGAGGAAATATACATGGAGCAGCCGGATGGATTTGTTCAGGATTCTTCTCTTGTTTTTAGGCTCGAAGGTCTCTCTACGGTCTCAAACAAGCCCCTCGAGCTTGGTATGAGAAGATGGATTCTTTTCTTCTATCTACTAGTTTTGTTCGTTGCCACTCTAATCATACAGTGTATCTCCAACATGTTGGTGAGGATATTTTGATACTTGTCTTGTATGTTGATGATCTATTACTTACTGGTAGCTCTTCTTCCCACATTTAGAGTATTTAGAGGGCTCTTTCTACACAGTTTGACATGACAAATCTTGGGCTATTACATTATTTAATTGGTTTGGATATTTCTCAGATAGATTCAAGGATTCATTTGAGTCAGAAAAATTACACCCATGATCTTCTTAGACACTTTGATATCATCGATTGCAAGCCAGTCCATCTATTTTTCATTCTAGAGTTATTCTTACTTCCACATGTACCACCCCACTTTGTGATCCTACATTGTATAGGTAGTTGGTTGGGAGTCTCATGTACTTGACCCATACTCATCCCGATATTTCATTTATAGTGGGTCTTGTATCTTGGTTTGCACATTCTCCTCATAGTAGTCACTGGCCAAAGTGTTATTAAAAGGATTTTATGCTATTTGCACGACACTTCCCACTTTTTCCTACACTATACTAAGGGTTATACTCGGTTGGTTGGTATATAGATTCATTTAGGTGGGTTCTATTGATGACAGAATTACACTTCTATCTATATTTTTGTCTTGGTTCTTCTCTAGTTGCTTGGGCATGAAAAAATCAACAGGCTATTGCACTTTTAGCTTCAGAGGCAGAGTATAGAGCATCATTTATAGCAAGTCAATAGATTCTTTGGATTTTTTAGTTATTGATAGAGTTTGGATTCCCACAAGATTCACCGAATATACTTTGGTGTGACAACAAAAGTTCAATTCACATTTCTTGTAACCCAGTTGAGAACCAGCGGACCAAACATATTGAGATACACATCCACTTCATTTGTTAGCACATTTAGGATGGAGATATTTTCTTAGAGTACCTTCCAACTCAAAGCAGCCGGAGTTATATACATCTTTACAAAGCCTTTCACATCACCTCACTACCATGAGTTATGTGGAATGCTTGGGGTTTAGGAAGTTATTCTTGGGGGTGTTCATGAGAACATCTTCCTTCTTTTTCTTCTTTCTCTTTTCCTTAAAGAGGATTCTTTCCTTCTTTTCATTAAGATTTCTTCATGGATATATTATACATGAGTACCTCATTAGGCCTAGTTTGGAACTCATACTGTGGACATGCTACTTCTATTTTGGCCCCTAGCTTCACTTGAGGGGAGTGTTAGAGTAGGTATTTACCTTAGCTCATGTTCACCTAGGTACTTTATTTACCTTTATTGTATTTATCCTCACCCACTTATGTGTGTGGATATTTATTTTTATTTATTTAGATATTAGGGGATATTATCTAGTTATTAGGTATAGTTCTTTCCTTGATCTATGGTATTGACTAGATCCTTGATGTCTAGTTCTCTCCTAAATCTATGGACGTAACTATTTATTTTCTTAATTTATGGCTTGATCTATGACCTTGACTAGTTCTTAGATTGTTATTCCTTGCCTATATAAGCAAGGCTCATTCTCAATGTATTTCATTGAGTTCCATAATAATATATGATATTGCTACTCATTTTTTGAAAAGGTTTTATGTAAAGTTATTCGGTGAATTAATTTCATCTTATAGATCATGGTGTTTGATTAGTTTCTATGTTCTTGGCTTAAGTACGATCTAGTTATCCTTCCTTTTAGTAATGAGTGGGTGGAAAAGTGATCAACCGGAAACTAATGAGCTCGAGTAATAAGGTCATGTTGCTTAGTATTATGTTTAAATATGAGAGGCTTAGGCAATGGCATGACCTAAGGTTCAACTATATGACATGTAGTGGACATAGATTGAAGATGAGATGTAGAGGGAATACAACCATGAGATTGAGAAGTAGCCTTAAGCTATTGGATTTTAGATTTGAGGATGTGATTGTGGATTCCATAGTCATAAACTTGTCTTGAAATAAAGAATGTAAAGCTTGAATTGAGTCCAATAGGGGTTGATTAGATGGAGGATCACTAGGGTCGGTAAATAGACAAGCAATCATAGGACTTAGTTCATGTGGCGGTGTATTGTCATCAAAATACTTGGTGTTTAAGGATTTTTGTAAAATATCCTGGCAATTAGGATATCTCTTAAGTAAATTAGATAAAGAAACTTGACCCATGATAGAGGAAAAATGAGGATCCTAAAAATGAAAGACGTTGGGTTCACCAAAATGATTAACTAAAATTAGGTATTTATTAATTTAATCAACTAGGAACATCGAGTAAATAAGAGTAAATAAATATAGAAAGTTACCCAAGCAACTAAACTAATGAAAATGTGAAACCCTAATTGACAAGTAGGGTTGGAAGGATATTAGCTAATTTGTAGGCTGATATGGACTACGTCATAAAATAAAATGAATATTTTGAAAGTAGGAACGAACATGTATAGGTCCTGAGAAAGGAAAGATCTAAGTTGTTTGGCTAGATTAGGGATCCTAGGAGAGGATCAGGGTGCTTGTGGGTGCTCTATTCTAAGTTTTGGGTGCCTTGGTCGTGCAAGAGGTGAAAAAACCAAATGTACAAAGTTGGGAGATGATCCAAATCTTTCGGTTCTGTTGTATGTAGCTCATTGCTCAATGATGGATGTCACCAATGATTAGAGATGAAAGGTAGACTGCAAGACCCCAAAATAAGCATCAAACCTAAAAAATAAAATGCAAATGAAGGGTTATGAATGTCCTCGGGTGCCACAATAGTGGACTTACTAATTGAGTGTTGCACTACATCTCAAACCCGATATAGTTCTATGTGGAAGTGTGTGCAATCATGCCCTAGGTTTCTCTTATGCCGATGAACACTTTGTGAAAGTAGCGACAAATAAATGTGTAGAAAATGTAATAGAATGGTATATGGAATATAATAAACTTCCTTTTTATGATTGTGTGATGCATGTGAACCATCATTGTGCCTTGTGATGGAGCTATATGGATGCAAATGGAGCAGTTTTATGGATTCAACCTTAGGTGATGATAGTTGTTCTTAGTGCTTGGTCACTCATTATGGTCTCATAACTTCATATTTATATGGTTCTCTTGATATAATTTTGTAATTAACCCCAAAAATGTCAACCATAAGAAATATGAAATGCTCAAATGGCTAGAAAGCACCCAAAAAGTGGTGGGAAAGTGGAAAAAGGATTAGGGCATCCCGAATGGGATCAGTGCACCGTGATTTCCCTAGTAACAAGCATGGGCACCCTAGTTAAGGCTAAAATGATGGAAAATGAAAAAAACTAGGAAAGTATGTGTTGAAGGTCATAAATGATGACAAAAAGAAAAGAAAATGGATAAAAGATGGAAGTTAATCAGCTTTTTTCTTTACCCGAAAACCACATGAATAGTAGTATAAGACTGGGACTAAATAATTTCTAAATTGCATGATTTTATGAATACAAATTCCAATTTTAATATACATTTATTTATCACAAATATGATCAGGGTACACATCAACAACAAGAGGAAGCATAAGGACCTCAAGCCTCAAGCCCCCATCCTATCTATCATCCTCTTGACAAGACGAGGACGATTGACTACATTTTCTTTGGATATCTTGATTGCTAGTGAGTGTGAAACACATGTCAAAGAATATGTTATGCATACACTAAATCATTTCAAATAGTGGGAGTGTAGGGCTAAAGTGTTAATTAAGGAGATAAAGAATCGTTTTGATAACCATAGCCAAAGGTATAATTTATATGTTGTAGTCCAAAATCATCCTACTAAGATAGATGTCTTACTGAACCATGCACAAGTCGAGATCTGTAACATATAAAGCAACAATTATCAAGAAATTTTTAGATAAAGTATTGAATAAATTAGAAAACATTAATGCTAGATCCTAGGCATATTTCAACAAATGGTCAAGGACAAAGATTCGGTGGAAATTACAAATGTTAAAAGAGAGATATAGCTGTTGTAAGTATATGTGAGCTAAATGTTTGGTAATATGTTTCAAATTTTAAAACAATGTTTTAATTGAGCTAAATGTTTTTGTTGAAGTTGAAATATGAAAACTTAAAAATTCAAGCAAAGGTGTTCCAAGTTCACTTGGAAATAACTAAGAAAATTTTATCCTCAACAATTCAGCTTAAGTAGACTATTGTTTTGGTTAACAAAAAAAATACTCTAAATACAATTATTAAAGAGAATGGCATAGATCCTAAGATTTTGTTCAAGAAAAATGCAACTACTGAGATCTTTCTTTGTTATCCTATAGAGATGCTTCAAAGGAATATGAAGCAATAGTTAAGAACTTAAACACTTATGGAGGATCTTATTAATTTTGGAGTTCTCGAAGCAAAGAATAGAAATGCTAGCCATTGGGAAAAGTGACACAGAATTTGCAAAAAAAATGAAAAAGGAAAGTTCCAGTGGATGTCGGAAAGCTATTAATGTTTGAGCATATAGTACAATTGTAACTGTATTTGTTGAAAAAGTGTTTACAAAACTTAAAAATTGAAAAATGTTGAAGTTTATTGTTTGAATCTTGAAACTCTAATAGTTTTTTAACTTTAAGAATGTTTAAAGTTGAAAATTTGTTCCTATGGTTTCATGGAATCTCAAATTTTACACGTATTATCTTAGAATATGAAATTTATATTTTTTTATATATTGAAATTCTAGATTGTGAATTGTATTGATATTAAAATATGTATGGAATGCATTTGCTTTAATGTTGAAATTTTAATTATTTACAATGCGATGTTTTCATGGAATGTCATTTTTTTACATGTAATTTAATTTACTATTTAATTTCACATGATGTGAGTACCTTCAATATTTCATGTTTCCATAAATACAAAACTATTGATATTAAAATCTTAATGAAGAAAGCGATGAGATGATTCTCTTCCATTTAATACGAAAAATATTCTTCTCTCTACTTCTAAATTTTGAACTATGTAATAGGTTTATTCATAGTACCTCTGTAACCCTTCTTAAAATCCTTAGGAATAATCACCTCTGCATAGTCATTAGTGCGTGTAAGTTGCAATGGTTTTTATGAAATCTCATTTTTACACATATTATGTTGCAATATGGAATTTATATTTTGTAATATATATTCTTATAGAAATTTAATATTGTGAAATGTATGGAATGCATTTTCTTTAATGGTTAAAGTTTAATTATTTACAATGCGATGTTTTTCACTTAATATCATTTTTTACATGTAATTTAATTGACTACTTCATTTCACATGACTTGAGTACCTTCAATATTTCATGTTTCCATAAATACACAACTATTGATATAAAATCTTAATGAAACAGATTGATGATATGATTCTCTTCCACTTAATACTACAAAATCTCTTTCTTCGCTACTTGTAAAATTTGAACTCTATAACATGTTTCTTCACATTACCTCTGTAACCCTTCTTAAAATCCTTAGAAAGAATCACATAAAAGTTTTTCCTTAGGAAGAATCACCTCTGCATAGTGTGTGCACGTTGTAATGTTTTTTTATGGAATTCGTTGTTTTACATGTATTATGTTGTAATCTGGAATTTATATTTTGTTATATATAGTCTTAAAGAAATTTTAGATTGTAAATACATATGGAATGCATTTGCTTTAATGTTGAAAGTTTAATGATTTACCATGCAAAATATGTAAGATGAATGCATAATTTTTGCACTTTATTTATTATTTTCTTATGTCTAATTAGTAATTACTATATTTAAAAATAGTATTCCAAAAATGCTTGTCACAAACACTACATCAAAAGCAGATTGAAAATACCAAAACAAATAAAATGGGATTATTATAAATCCAGGTATGAGAGGGTTTAAGGTACCTTTAGATGAGTGTGCAATGTATATGGGCGCAAATTGAGAAATCCTCCTTTGTAGTGAGCTAGATAACTTATAAATCAAGAGAACTCAACATGAAAAAATGGACTAGTATATGGATGGGTGGGTTTCTTGACAATGTCAATCCCGAGAAGTGAGATATTTTTAGGATGGATGTCAACCCATGTTTACAATAAAGAAAAGATTAAACATTGATTGATTAAATGAAGCAATGTTGAGCATGGAAAATTACTAAATCCCTGATGACAGAGGTTATCGCATGCAAGATGCATTAGAGAATAAAGGTGCATGAGGAAGCACACGTGAGGAGAACAAGGTTTGCATACTTAAGTTGGACATGGATGCCCATGAGAGGAAGAATGGACAAACCAAACACTTAGCTAATTTTGGAACGAAAATATAAATATAGACTTGGAGTAGTGGCCAAGCAAGGTTTTGAAGATAATATTAAAGCAAGAAGACTTGTAGTTTAAGCAAGGTCTATTTTGGGAGAATATACCATGTGAAGGAATATAAAGCAACATGCATAGTTTTGAGCTAATAATAGGATGTAAACTAGATTTATCTATAGAAGAACTATTAGTATAAGTACTTGCATGATTTTGTATTTGTCTTGTAAGTAGCACATGGCTATTCTTAACATGTAGCCTATTTTGGAGAGTGAATGAGTAGTGAAGGGAAATTCCCACTACCTATATATATATGTATTTACTTGCACGAGTTTAGAGAGTTGGTTTGGTAATAGAGTTATGTTATTGGTTTATATCTGTGCATGACTTGTGGTGACATTACTATGTATGTATGAAGCTTATGTGTTTTATAGTAAGTAATTTAATGGATCTTTGTGGTTGGATATTTCTTGTAGACATAGTTGTGGCTGGTTCTTGCATGGAAAAGTTAATCTTGATTCTTGTATGAGTTAATCTTGCATATGGTTAAGATCTAGATCTAGTTAATGTTATGATTTATTCTCAAATGGATATTATGGATTTGGAATATTTGTATGCTCGTGCTAACTCCTTGAACAAGATGACATAAAAGAGGGACCTAGTACCCTTACGCGCTTTGGGTGAGTGCTTAGGTTTTCCCTGGGTGATGTACCAGCGTGCTTTGGGAAATTTAGTAAAATAAAATACTACATTTTGGTTCCATTTCCAAGACCTATTTTTAGTTGTTTTTCAGGATGTTGCATGATGAAGATGTACCGGTTGAATTTGGCCAGCATTGAGAATTGGTTAGAAAATTTAGAGGAAGAGTATGCTCATAGATTTAACATTGGACCTGAATTTGATGCACGTGCATGGGTTTAATATAATAGATATCATGAGATCTATGAGACATTTTTCACTTGTTTTCCCATAGATTTGTATGAGTGGCTGGTAGCATATGCTTCAAAGAGAAATTGGAGGTTTTAGACAATTATTTGGACACGGGGAAGAATTACGAGCTGCTGCGCATGATGCATATATGACTTGGACATGCTTTGTAAATCATTGGAAGAGTGGTGTTTTGAATAGATACATTTTAGAATATGCAATTTCTAATTATTCATGTCCAGAGGTTGTTGATTTATAGTTCCTATGTGAACCCATAGGATATTATTTGTGCATTATCCATTTAGTGATTAAGATCTTGATCATGACCCTAGATTTGGAACAACGTCCTATGGCTAGCTAAACCCCACCACACACAAGGGAAGGAGTAGGTGTGGTGAAAAATGGTAGACCTAGCAGCATAAAGGAAAAGATAAGAAAGATAACTTAAGTTTAATGAGGTGTGTGAGAGGGATTTGGAGAAGCAACGTGAAGTTGTGGAATGAATGGTGTTATGGAGAGAGATGGCTCGTGAAGGATTTAGAGCTCACATAGAGGATAGAGCCGGCATATGGAACTCATCTTCACCTTAGATGAGAGTGCACCAATGGAAATTTCAAGGATTATGAGCACACATTTGATCCCTCTTGATGACCTAGCCCTTGTGCTTGGTTTTCTAGTTTCTACGACAATAAATAATAAGAAAGCTAGTGTGGGAAATAGAGTAACAAAAAATAGAGTAATTTTTTGCATCAAGTTCATGAGTTAAGTAGGTATATTATTTATTTATGGCTTCACAATCATCATCTATGTTATTTAGAGGTCCAATTGGAGGTATATTTTCTAATGCGTCATCAGTACAGAACATGGGCATGTAGAATGTTGGTGTAACGTCTGGAAGTAGTATAAATTCACAGGCCGTGGGAGTTATGTTTAGCAAAAATATTTAGACACAAGGTAGTGCATCCTCTGGTCCATTTCCTACTACAGGAGGGGGATCAGGTGGATCGAGATCTAGTGGATCTAGTGGTTCTCAAGGTGGAGGAAACACATGAGGTAATACATGTTCTAGATTTGGTGGGCATAATCTGTACCAACCCCGGCAATTGTATTTTGAGATGTATCTTCATCTCCCATAATATAAAGGAATTGAAGATGCAACTAAGCATGTGCATATGTTTGAAATACTATGGCACACTAAGGGGATTATAGCTCAGAGTGTAAGGAAAAGCTAGTTTTTGCACACTACTTTGCAAGGTTGCGTGCATAGTTGGTATAGGAAATATGATCCAAACTAGACTTATGTAGAATATATTGTGTTGCGTGATGATTTCTTGGTAAAGTTCCACATACCTGAGTTTGAGTAGATGAGCATCAACACTGTTGAAGGACATCAAGCATGACATGGTTGAGAGTGTAAGGGATTATGATGCCCGCTTTAAAAATTTATTATTAAAGTTTTCTTATGACATCCACCCGAGTCAACATGCTCAATGGTTCTTTGGAGATTTGATCACACCTTTTAGAAGGTTGCTCTCACATGAGACTTATATAGACCCATGTAAGGGACTTGACATAGCTCTACACATGATGAGGAAGTTGGGAGCATAAACACTAGATTTATCCCATTTTTGGAGGCTAAGATTTTAGTTATGGAAAAATAGTTGGAGAAGTTGTCCGCTAATTCATCACATGAGACGCATAGTGGTATTTGGTGCACAAATTGTGAATTAGAAGGACATACCACTTATATGGTTTCCCTCGTAAATTTGTGCACACCATGTTGTTGGATTGTGAGATCTATCACTTGGATCATGATTGAAGAATGTTCCCATTGTTGTAAGGCTTATACGATAAGAAAGAATGTGTCGATTTACTGCAATATTTGTAGTTCTACCACTCATGACACATAAAACTTTAGGTTGATTTGTCAAATTCATGATGTCATTGATAATGGTGTATATCGGACTAGTGTTGTGAATATTTTTATGGAACAAGGTGAAAATCATAATCATAATCACAATGAAGGGCACTCTAATGGAGGTGGTAGAAGTCAAGGTTATCGTGGAGGATTCAAGGGCCGTGGTCACGGTGGTGAAAGAAGTGAGTTTCCTCATGGAACATGTTACATATGAAGATCCCCTAATCATTATAAGCGTGAATGCCCTCAAAATGTTATTTTCTCCTTTTGTGGAAAGAACCAAAATTATGAAGAATTCCCAAATTTGTATGATCACATATGAAATAAGAAAAATCAGAATAAGGGTACCGTAATAGTTAGAGTACATTGCACTATGGGAGATTAGTGGCTACCAAAAGTAGCGTTTGATCCGAGATGTTTCTATGTTAGTCACTACATGCGCTAAGGTTGTACCTTCCAGAGGGAAGTTTTAAAGCAGAAGCCTATTATTACAAAAGAGGAAGTATTGAATGTAAAGTATCCAGATCTTACTCATTAGAAGTAATTTTATCTGTGGAATTTTCAAGAAACTTTGGAATTTATTAGAAACTTGTAGGGTGAGATACAATGCTTAAAAGAGAAATTATGGAAGTTGGAGTAGGAAAACGTAGTTGAGATTCCTCATAAGGATGTTGATGATTTGAAGGAGGTTTATAAGATGCTACAAGAAAACATCATTCCTTTTTTGGGGGAATGGCTAAGGGGGAAGATATCACGTTGGAGTTGAGCATGAGAGACAGATTTTACATGCTAACTTACTTCCTCACAGTCTAGATTATGAGAAAGAGATCACTCTGAATGCAGTTGTTGACAGATGGATTTTGAGTAACATTTTGTTTGATACAGGTGCAAAAGTGAATATACTCACCTTGTATGCATGGAATTAGATGGGGAGACCACCATTGCAGCAATCTTCAAATGTTTTGTTTATGAAAAATAGGACTAAAGCCACGCCCATTGGAGTCTTGAAGGATTCTACTATTACTATACAAGGGGCCAAGTTTACTGGAAAATTTGAGGTCTTGGTGCTTGTACAGAGGCAGATAATTTTCATAATTCCTTGGGCACCCTTGGTGTTATATGAATAATGTTGATTTGCACTTCAATAAATGATATATCAGTCTTGAGAACAAAGAAGAGCATGTCGTCATTCCTTTAGCAAACCGAAAAGTTACACTTTATGTAGAACCTTTGTGTGAAGAGGATTTGAATAGAATTTATGTGTGCACCATTAGAGATCCTAAAGTTCTTGATCCATCAAAGGAAGGGGTTATTAAAAGGATGATACATAGTCATGAATGATACTACAATTGTTTCATGTGACAACTAGGAACATGGGACTTATCAAATGATTGGGCGGGAGATGAAAAGTGCGAGTTACATGCATAAGTAAGCCACATTTCTTTAGGCGGTTGGGTAGTAACCAGGTACCAAGGTACACTGGAAAAGGAAATATTGAAGTATTTCTACATGCTATGGAATCCCAAAGTGGACAAACCAAGTGGAAAATAAGGAATAAGCTTATATATACCCTACGTGGGATAACCAAATGGTTGGTGGATGCTACACATATATGGTCTCTTAGAGTGGCGAGAAGTGAGAATAACCTTCTCTATTATATTTCTTGATTAATGCTCCTACCAACACATGTGACTTCCATGGGAAGGATTATACTTAGCATCATGTTTTAACGGTGTGAGAGACTCTAGAAAGAGAGTGGGAGGAGGCCTTACCACCTTCACTATGGGTACACAAGTTATACTTCACCTTGTGAGGTTACGTGCATGCATGATATGTTTATGTATAATTGAATAGACACACAAGGAATTGACAAGAATTGACTGCAGGTATGATTCAAACCTTTGACTAATTTTCCACTAAACCTCTAGTGAATGAGGTGTTATAGGTTATGAAGTGCTTTACTATGGGAGATAGTGAAAATTCTAAGGAACTTATTCAGGAGTTACTAGGTGAGTTAGATCTGGAGGCACATTTTTAAGAAGAAGAGACAAATGAAGAAAATCTTGGGTGTGCCTACCTAGAAAAAGAAAAAGGAAAGATGGTTTACGTGATTGATGATGAAGAAGTGGAGAATCTAGATATTGAGTATTCGAGGGTATGCACAAGGTCTTAGGCAGTGCACATGAGAAGGGACACACATATCATGAGCCTAAAAAAATGAAGAAGGTCAACATTGGGACATATGTTGAATCTAAAGATGCCATCATTGGTGAATTGGAAGGGATACATCACTCTTTGGGCGAGATGAGGATTCAGCTAAAGGAAGGTGTGCACCCGGTTAGGAAGAGGACTTACAGGATGAATCCTAATATGTGCATCAAAGTAAAGGAAGAGATTGATAAGATGTTCAAATTTGGGATCATTGAGCCCATTGAGGAGTCATAGTGGGTTAGCCCTATGGTGATAAGCATAAAGAAAGATGGAAGGATAATAATTTTTTTGGATTATAGGGAGTTGAATGCTGCATGTGTAATAGATCCTTTTCCCACACCTTTTACATCTTGAAGAGATTCTGGAAGGCATTGCAGGGCATGAGATCTACTCCTTCACTGATGGATTTTCTAGATATCATCAAGAGAGGATAGTTAAAGAGGATAAAGAGAAGAAAAGTTTCACCAATGAGTGGGGAATATTTTCATAAATAGTTATGCCTTTTGGATTGAAGATTACAAATGGAATATTTTTGTGCATTGTTGTGCAAGCATTCCAGTAATTTATTCATAAGTTCTTGCAAGTTTAATTAGATGATTGGATAGTTTATTGGCTAGTAAAAGATCATTGTGATAATTTAAGACTTATATTTGAGAGGTGTCTACAGTTGAACATCTCCTAAAAATTAAGAAGTGTGTTTTTACTACACCCTTTGGGACATTTTAAGGGCACATTATCTATAAATAAGGCTTGTTAGTGGATCCTACAAAGGTTGTTTTTATCTTGGGCTTAGAGGAACCTACTAGCTAGAGTGAGGTGGATAAATTCTTAGGGCACATAGACTATTACCGGAAGTTTATGAAAGGATATGCTAAGATTGCCACCCGTTGGAGGAATTATTGAAGTAGTAAAAGAAAATACCATTGGGGTGAAGTGTAATAGTGTGAATTTGAAATATTGAAGGAAAGGCTTACTAAAACACCTATTATGTTCTTTCCTTCATGGAACAAACCTTTTCATGTGCACATGGACACATTTGGTGTGACCATTGGTGCAAAGTATTAGCTAGGAATGGAGAAGGTATTGTTGATCATAATATTTATTATGCAAGAAGGAAGTTGACCCCAGCTAAACAGAATTATACAACTATAGAGTGTGAGGCCTTGTCCATGATCTACGTTGTATAAGTTTAGACAATACTTACTAGCTACCCCATTTATATTCTATACAAATCACATGACACTTAAGTACTTGGTGAACAATCCTATTTTGCAGGGGTGCATATGCCATTGGATTCTATTATTTCAATAATTTGACTTTACGGTGGTGGTTAAGCCAAGTAAGAGAAATTCTGGACCAAATCATTTATCAAGGATTAATTTAGGTGAGGATGCACAAATCATTGAGGATATAATGTTGGATGCACAACTATTTAGATTGAACCATGTGCCCTCTGACTTAGAAGATATTATTTTCTTTTTATGTAATTGGTGTGGTGCCGCTTGAAGGAATGAAGCAGCAGAAAAGAAAAAACTTTCCATGCGTGGTGTGCCTTACATGTTGATTAGTGGAGACTTATACAAACTAGGATGGGATGAATTTTTACACTGTGTGTACTTGATCATGAGCGTGAAGCTATTATGGAGGAAGCTCATGGTGGGATTACATGTGTGCATTATACAAGAGATGCTACCACACACAATATTTTATTGGTTGGCCTATGGTGGGAAACACTATATAAGGATTGTAAATAATATTGTAAGGCATGTGACCATTGTCAGTGTCTTGGAAAGCCTGAGCATAGAGATGAAATGCCTTTGAGGCCTATTGCTAGTGTAGAAACTTTTGAAAAGTGGGAAATTGACTTTGTGGGTCCTATTTCCCACCCACATGTAGGAATAGATTGGATTACATTATAACTTATATAAATTATCATACAAGGTGGGAAGAAGTGACATCTACAAAGGACCACATACAGCTAACTACAACAACAATGTTTATGTGGGAGAAAATTATTAGTAGATATGGATTTCCATTGAGTCGACAAGTGATAGGGGTACACACATTTTGAATGAGACTATTAGGATATATTATCTAATTTTATGGTGGCACATCATGGGACAACACCCTATCATCCACAAGCTAATGGAACTTCTAATGATTTCAACAAGATATTGAGCCACACATTGACTAGTATTTATGATGTTGGAAGGAAGGAATGGGATGATAAATTATCTCGTTGTAATTTATTCATAAAAGAAAACATACAAGAGACTAAACAAAGCCACACCCTTTCCATGTTAAAGGAAAAGTTGCAAAACCTATGGAATGAGGATAAAGAACCTCAAAGCTTTATCAACTCATATATGGACCATAAGATAAGAGATAAACAAGGAAAACTAACATGTAAGCATTATAACTTTGAACATGTTTATTACTCTCTACTCTTTGAAAGCTATAAAAATGAACCTATTAAGATCTTAGAAATCATATTAGTATGTTGTTTACTCCCAAAAATAGTGAAGAGATATCTCCAAGTTGGCTACAAGGCCAAGCTTGGATCTTCCCTTACTAACTAGATTTGGAGTTGATGGATGTAAGATGGAGGAGCTCTTAACAATGGAGTATGGCCAAGATCCAAATTTTTATAGCTTAAAGCTATCACAAATGATTTCTAATTCCTTTCCAAAGTGCTTAAGAGATTTTTTTATGTAAACAAGGTGTAAGGTTGAAAGGGTAGGCTTAGCCTTCTATTTATAGTTTTCCACTTGGGAGAGTTTGGAATTTGGGTGCATGTGGGACTAAAGGTAAGCCAAAAAACACTTTTAGATTAGATTAGGATAAACATGCTTTAGGCTTAGTTAAGCTAGGTTTAGGCTAGTTAAGCGTGATTAGCGAATGATTAGAGACTCATTGAGAGTTGGGAGGGTGTGGTTAACCATTTGTGACTGATAGATAGCCTAGGAAGCCAATAAAAGTGGTTTAGAGAGAACTAGGGAGGTTCTGAATGGTTAAAAGGAGGAATGTCTAGCTAATAAGAGAGATATTATCCCAATTAGATGATTATAGGAGGAATACGACCGAAAGAGTGTTGTGAATGGGAATATAAGAATGGAGTGAAGAATGAATAATTAACAAAGTGTCGTTAATCAGTTGAATTAGAGGAAATGCTAAGTGTAAGAATATTTTAGTTGTCTACATTTTCCCCTCTTTGGGGTGGCATAAGTAACATCACTTTAAAGAAAGTAGACAATCATAAACAAGTAAACAAAATTGAAGGGTTAGAAGAAAAATGAGTAGAGTGAAGGATTCCCCCTTGATTATCAATGGGGTGATGGAAGAATTGATTGATGATAAAAAAGATGATAGAAAGAGAACAAAAGAAAGAATAATGTGATGAAGAAGAAAAGAAAGGGATATAGAAGAAAAGGAGTATGAGGAAGGGGGATGAGCTAACATCCATCTAGTGCCTTTTAAACAACTTTATTTATCATCATATTGCTAGTAATCTTCATCATCGATCCTTATTAAAAAGAATAAAAAAGTGTAGTATGACATAAAAATCCATATATGAACAAATTTCCATTGCTAAAAACACCAACTTGATGCACCATACAAAATAAAATGCAATACAAGAAAGTAAAAGATGCCTAACTCCATGCAACATACAAAATGCAATGTAATATGAGAAAGTAAACAATTTAACATAGCAAAGAAACATAATGTAATGTTTTTATTATCGAACTTCAATTTTGAGCTATGAAAATTAACAACAATGGTTAATGATGCAACCCAAAAAGGATACATGCAAGGGGACACATGGAGGAAACTTGGGTCCGATGAAAAATCAATGTGTACTATGAAAATAGTACCAGGAAACACATTGTGCCCCGTGAGTACGGATGAAGTAAGAAACCTAAATTTTTTAATGATGGTAGATTAATATGATCCACAAGTCATACACAAGATCAGGTGAGAACCAAATATTGACGTTTTGTAGGATGATTTATATTATTTTTGTTTTTTTCTAAAACATATTTGATTTTTTTTTTTGAATTTTTCTAAAACTATGTATGTATGAAGACAAAGAAACATGGATGCCCCAAGTGATAGATGAGATGTACAAGGGCATAATTCCACGCGCATGTGCATGAAAGTGAAGATGCAAAAATGCCTGGAAATAGGTGGGAGTATTCAAAGGAAAAATCTTCACACACCGATGATGAATGAGGGATCAAGTCTAATATGAATAAGTTTAACATGATGATGAATGTAAACCAATGAAGTGCTAGGAAGGAGAAAGGATGTCCCCAACTTAAGTTGGCCTAGAAACACATGATAAAAAAGGATTTAGGGATTTTTATTGAATGAAGGGACAAAGGTGTCTGCAAACATGGAAAAAAGGTAATCGTATACACATGGATGTTTTGGATGAATTAGAAGAACAATGTGAATGATATGAATGTAGCTTATAAGCCTCATGATGAAGAAGTGATTAGCCAAAGGCACAAATCATGAGACAAGACATGAATTAAAGAAAGAGTTTGAACAAGGTCCAAAAATGAAACTTGGAAACATACTAATCCCATTTACTCATAGAGATCCAGTGTGTGCATGTGGTTTTTATTACCTCTTGAAGGGAAGATTTAATAGACAAAAAGTGAAGACACCCTAGCCAATGTGTAGGAATGATTGATTTTGATAGGTGATTTATGAATGGAGGGTGGAGGGAGAGTTGTACATTGCTCCGTTACCATCTAGGTGTCCATAGCCCCGATGGAGATGCATTTGATTCTAATCGCAACATTTCTCTACTTATAGCCAAACATCTATAGCCCCGATAGAGATTATAGGAAATACCCCAAGAGAGAGTTATATATCAATTTTTGTTTTTTCTTTTAGATTTTGCTTTTGAATTTCAATTTATTTTGATTCTTTTACTTTCACGAAAACATATTTCAGCTCTCTGGATTTTTTGATAAGGGGTTAAGAACCACCGATGGTTTGATGGAAGGAGATGTAAATGATTGTGATGACGACATTGGCTACTGTCAACAAATATGTCCAAAATTTCTTCGCAACAAGTTTATTACATGTTGAGAATGCTAAAATCTCTCTAAGAGGTTATCATTCTTAAATTTACCAAGGTGATAAAATACCAAGGTAAAATAGATACCATAGAGATCAATATCACAAAATGTGTGCAAATAACTAACCAACATATCACGGAAGGGATGAAAATGACAGAAATACTTATAGATGAAGATCTAGAAAGGGAAGAAAGAACATCCATGTGTGTGTAATACCTAATTGTAATGTTTGACATGTGCTCCTTTGATTTTTTTCTTATCTTTTCTCATTTTTGTATTTTTAATTTTTTTTTTAATTTTTAGGTTTTGATAGTTTTGGTAAAGTTGGTACTAGAAAGTCACTCGGCATGATTAGATCCAAAAAAATGTTTGTGACTTCCTTGACAAGGTATATTAGGCATGTTTGCTTATCAAGAGTCATATTATCTCCAATCTCGATGATTGTAGTGAGCTCGTACTCAACAAATGACTGCGATTTATCTTAAAATGTGCATTTTTATGTGGGAGCCTGAGTTCCCTATCCATAGGTTTCTTATCAATTTTCACCATACTTGATGGTTACGTTGATGTGCATTCTTGAATCGTGCTTCATTTTTAACCTTAAGATCGTTGGAATTTTTCACCTAAGCTTCATTAAGAAATTATTTGGGTTTCTTATAAGCTAATGCATGACTTCTTTGATCCCAAGAAGTGGGAAAAGAATGTGGATGTTTAGAACGATATGACAAAATGAAGAGAATATGGTCCAAGAATTGAAGAGGATGGGCTACTAGGAAGTGAGCCAATGACAGAAGATGATGAAGGGCTACTAGATTATGGCCCTAAGATGGAAGAAATTGGGCTATAAAGACATGGCCGGGAGAATAGAATATGATGGGCTACTCGTGAGGTTTCCCATAGATAGAAGAGGATGAAGGGATACTAGGATGTGGCCAAAGAATATAAGGAAATGGGTTACCCCAAGATGAATCATATATGAAATATAATGGAGGGCTACTAGGATGTGGCCCCATAATGGAAGAAGATAACGAGGGACTACTAGGGGGTGACCAAGTACAAACAAGGAGGGACTACTCGGAGGTGCCCCATAGATAGAAGAGGATGAAGGGCTACTAGGATGTGGCCCAAGAATAGAAGGTGATGGGATACTAAGAGGTGACCCACAAGTATAAAATGGAGGGCTTCTCGGGGGTGGCTCCAGGATAGAAGAATATGATAAGATACTCAAGCAGTGACCCAAGGAAATATTTTGATTGAGGAATGATGATAGATAAGGAATGATTGGGTAATGAGAATATGAGCCATGGATCAATGTTATACACTGACATCTCATCATGCTCAGAGGAAGGTGAAGATGGAATAACAAAAGAGGAATCAAGTTCTATGACCTTAGGCTCTTCCTCTATGTTCTGAAAAAAGGAAAAAAATTCTTCCTCCCCATACACGAGTGTATCGAGTTCTAGAAATAATCCTTGTAGAGGTATATCTTCATGTAGTTTGATTATTCCTTCATTTTGAGATAAATCAATCAATAGAGGTTGTTTTTATTTTATCATAGGAGGTTGACTAGAAGAAATGAGTCCAATATGCGGGGAATATTGATTGACAATAGAAGATGAGGATGTTTGATGATGTAGACGAGGGGAAGGCTTGACCTTATCACTCCCACGAAGAGTTTTGAGAGTGCTTCGAAAAGATATCTTAGCACATGGATTCTTTCTAATGGTTCGAAGTGGTTGCAAACATTGATCTTTAGCATATGGATGAGGAAATGGTACGATATGGTTGAAAGGGCTCAAGAGACAAAGAGGGACTAAAGTTGGATTGATAGAAAAAGATGATGCAAGAGAGGAAGTAGCCCTAGAGGAATTCATCTCATGAATGGACGATTTTAGATCTGGACTTAGATCATTTTTCTAGAAGATGACATAATGTAGGTTGGAAAGTAGGATCACACAACCATCGTTAATTTGTGATGTAGGATTTGAATTAGATGATGGGCTAGAGGGAATTCGATTTGTGGAAATATTATATGGAGGAAGGGGTCATCGAGTGACTGATGAAGGAGGTCTGTGAAGGAAGGGAGGACCATGACTCAAGAACTAAATTATATGTTCGATCAATGGAACTTAAAGTCACATGATTCTTCAAAGGAGGAAGCCATCGTTGAGGTGATTTTAATAACGGTCCTTTGAAGAAAGGGAAGACCATGATTCAATATTTGATCTAGGGTATTTGAAAAATAGTTGGGATTTGAATCTTCAAAAGAGGTGTGGGAATTCTAATGGTAGTTTAAATCTGAATTAGAAGAAGAGTGGGGGAACATGAATAATATAATTTGGATCAGAAGCATCCAAACCAAACCAACTACTATGAGATCTGAAGGTGGGGAACAGGGTACCCAAGTGGGCCCTCTAGCATGAAGAACCAAATAAGTCTTATTAAGTAATGGGAATATTTTTAATTTTTCTAGGTTCCATATTTTTGTAAGCATGAGGAACTTTGTGATAATTAGTCATTGGTAGTGTCATTTAGGTACAAATGCATAGACCTATATAGTGTGATAAAATTCCTTCAAAGTGAATAAAGTTCCATGTCGATTTAGGTAGCATAACGGTAACCAACTAGACATTTCATAAGTATGAAGATGCGTGCATGATTTTCTAAAGAAGGTGTAATGAAAATAAACATTGTGATGAAATAATCTTGATGAGATTGAAAATGATTTTCCTAGAAAACATGTTTTCTAGATGAATGATCATGAGGAAAAATCATGAAGTGCAAAACACAAATCCAATCAATAAGAAAATACTCCATGTGTAGAATGATAGTTCGATTTAAATATGATCAACTCAATGTCAATAGTTATGTTAAGATAGAAATGAACAAGGTGTAAATATTAACAAAGCGTAGATGTGACTCCTAATCAAAGGATACCACAATGATTTCAGTAACCAATAAGGCCTAAATGTAAAAGGGTGAGGATTACAAATGTAAGCCATGTAACAACACCAATTGGACACATTAATCAAGCTTCATAAAGAAGTGAGATATTATTTCCAAAGTGGTATCAAAATTACACAAACAAAGTAAGAAACACTCTTTAATATTTTGCACAATATTTGAAGTAAAACTAAATCAAAGTATACTAAGGATGTGCTAAAATGTGGGCAATGTAATGACATAATTAGGAAACTTAGATCACGTTTATGAGAAAAATGATTGATGAGGCCATAAATTGGCCATAAATTACCATTATTTTGTCCTTCCAAGTTACCTTTGAAATTGGATTTAAATGTAATCTTGGAACTTATAGTTTTCTTAAGATAGAATATATATATATATATATATATATATATATATATATATATATATATATATATATATATATATATATATATCTTGTTCATTCTTTATAAATATTTTTAATATATTTTTTTGACTAATCTTATTGATTATTTGGGAAAAGATGCAAAAGTCTTGTGTATAGAGGCCATAAAGGAAAGATAATACTAGTATTGGAAAAAATGGAGCTAATCATGAACACTACATATAAAATCAAATAGTATTTCATATCCATGTTCCTCTTGAAAATTTATGCAAGTTCAAAAACTAATCGTCTCAATCCAAGATCACATGCAAAATTTATAGTTGTTTTATTTAGCTCGGGAACCATTGGAGTTAGCTTTGGAACCTGCAAAGTTAGCTCCAGAACCTACAACGTTAGCTCCGGAACCATTGGAGTTAGCTCCGGAACTTGTAATGTTAGCTCTAGAACCATTGGATTTAGGTCTAGAATCTGCATCAACAAAGTAACGTTAGCTTCAGAACCATTGGAGTTAGCTTGGAACTTGCATCAATAGAGTAGTGTTAGCTCGAACCTGCATCAACAAAATGATAGTTTTGAGGTATTGTGAAAAATTAGAGAATCCAATGGGAAATATGAGAGAGGTTTTTGTTCATAGATTTTTTTAACAAAAACCTCATTCATATTTTCTATGGGTTGTACCAACGAAGAGAAATCTAACTTTTAGTGAGTTGTAGTTCAAGAAAACAATGTATGAGATGAGCACTAAACATTCCATAAAAAAGAAATAGAAAAATTCAAATGAAAATATGAGAGAGGTTTTTGTTCATAGAAATTGCTTAACAAAAACCTCATTCAGATTTTCTACATATTTTACCAATGAAGAGAAATCTAAATTTTAGTGAACTGTAGTATGAGGAAAAAGCGTATCGAGATAAGCATCAAAAGTTCCAGAGTAAAAAACAACAAGTCAAATGGAAAATATGGGAAAGGTATTTAGTCAAAGTCCTTTTTGAGGAAAAAAATCCTTCCAATAATCTAGGAAAATAAAATCATTGTGATTCTTGTTACAAAAAGCAAGGAGAAGATTTGTGAGCAAATCTTCCTAAAAATTGAGATAAGACTTTGACTCAATAATATATCTCTCTCCATATTTTGCAGAGATGGAGATATTAGTTTTTAGGATTGGAATAAAGATAATATCATATTGCATTTCCTAAAATAATGAGTTGGTTGGATGCATGAATTATAAATTCAACCTTCCACACTGAGATATGTAATTATTTTTCTCCCAAGAAATAAAGGTATGTTCTTTCCTCTCAAATATTTTGTACTTTTAAGATCTAGAATTGTGATTTAAATCCTCTTCCAAGGAATGAGTTGACCACTCATTTAAAGAAATATGGATCTATGTATTTATGTTTATGTTTATTCATTTGTCTATAATTCATTCTGTTGTATTGTTTTTCTCTTTGTATTGTGAAAATTTAGTATGTTGTGAACCTGCAAGTGTTTTGTTTAATTATGATTATTTCCAATTCAGCAATTTCAATTTATGCAAGTGTGTTTTTTTCTACAAGTGTGATTTCCTTCATGAAAATTTTATTTATTTCATGCAAACTTTATTTCTGCAAATGTGCTTTGAAATTTCTGCATGCAAGTGTGATTTATTTTATGCAAGTTTGGTTTGTGTTTAAAGGAGTTGTTTTCCAAAGATATTCTTCTCTTAATGCATACAACCATTGGACACCAGCCTTGGATTGACATTATTAATGGAGAGGATTGATGACCCTCATCAATGACGTAAGTATTTTAATTGTGTCAAGACAATGCAAACATGGTAACATGTCAAAGGGAGATCAAATGATGAATAAATCCTAACTATGATTATGATCTTGAAATAAAGATCAAGTGGCCATCAAATATATAAGGATGCATCCACATACTTAAAAATTTAACAACTCATCGTAAACATGGATGAGCGTAAAAAAAAAAAAAAGTGGTGAACACTATCTATGAAAACACTCCCGAAAGATGCCTTCTCTTGTCCCAAATGGGCAACAAGAATGCAAAGGTATAGATCAAATGAGGTGGAAATAAACTAAGTGTCACTTGGGCAGAGTTTCACCTCATCCTAAGGCAAGAAAGAAACTAAGCTAAGTGATACATCGTAAATCTCATGATGAGTGACACTTAGATCAAACTTAAGTGGATTCATTACCATGTTTGAAAAACAAGGCTTTGAATCCAAACAAGTTATCACTTCATGATGGCCAAGGCACGATAATGGACTAGTAAAGTGGGATCCAAGACAAAATGGCTTTCCTAAGTAGATCACTCAACTAGGTGTCACAAGTTGTCTAAATGTGAGCTCGATTTACCCAAAGAGTCACACTGACTAGTTTGGGAGTATCTTGGATTTAATTTACCCCCTTCTGATATAATGAGAAACTACATCATTCAATTGTATCATCATTGGGGTCACAATATAGAAAAATTTGAATCTAACTTGTAATGTCAAATCTAATCAAGTGGGTAAGCGGAGTTCTTCCTATTTTATCCATGAGGTTACTCAATGGTGGATTACTTTAGGGTTCCTAGAACCACCCCCATTTTTATATATTAAGGCTTTATGCCAAAGGGGTTATGTTCTAGTTGAGCGGATAGGGATGTACCCTTTTTGAAACCTATAATACAAGTATGATGTGAAGTGGTTTGAGTTTTATCTTGCTTAACTTAATGTGGTTTTAAGTAGCACACCATTTGGAAACCTGTATGAAAACAAGTGTTAGTGGTTTCATGTTTTTTACAACTCCTTTATTTGACAAGCATTAGACCCTACATGTAAAGAGTTAGCAATTTTCCAATGCGAGATAATGATATCAAGAAAGAGAGTTTTCACATTGATTTTGATTCCTAAGATCATCAAAGAGGTGTGAAGGAATAACATACACAATGTAGAAAACTCAACTAAAATAAGCTTTATGGAAAATAATTTAAGCATGTTTTCAAAAGATAGAGTTCGTTTTAGCCAATTTTGAAAGGTTAATCCAATTAGGAAGCATAAAATAAGTGTTTTTGAAAGTGAAAAGAAGGTTTTTAGAAGTGTTTTTGATCCCCAAGATCACCTAGAAGGTGCAAGGAGAGAGCATACACACTTGAAAAATCCCTTTCTAACTAAGAAAATGAAACACTTAAACCACGTTAGTTAAATAACCCAAAAGAAACCTGTAATCACTTGTTAGATCCTGTAAACAACCATAAAAAAATTCAACAAATTGATCTTACAGCTCGAAGAGAAAAATTCAATTTTTAACTCAGACACCTGTGCATCCAAAATGATGTATGTGCATCCCAGCCAATGTATACGTGCCCAAACAAATGGGGACACATGGCAGAAAATTTTGATAGTGGGACCTAACATCTATATGGGCCTAATAGATAAGTACAATAGGGTTTCAATGTAGATGCTTCTAGTTCAACGGACACACTTGCAAGCCAAAATGCCAATCAACACAATATGTAAAAATACACCAGACGTCCATAAGTATGGGTATGCACGACATTCAACGGAGATGCCTACAATTCAATGAGTATGCTTGCAAGACAAAATGTAAACCTCCATAGTATGCCAAAATACACTAGTGCATCCAGAGGCATGGGTCCTCTTGACAATCAGCGGAGATGCCTATGGTTTGACAGGTACACAACCCTTTGTAAATGATCTATGAATGAAAAATATAACCATGTGGATGTGCGGGTGGTTCGATGAGTGCTTTATGGTTTTGATAGAGATGCTCCTCTCAGAGCACGTATGCATACCCCCTAAAAAACCTACAAAAGTTACAGAATGAAAATTTTCAATAGTCAAACAAGTTAGTTGTTAATCAAAGGAACCTATTTCCAGTTTAGACCCACAAAATATGCATGAACAAGGATGATTTAGCTTACTTAAAAATGAAATCAAGTGAATAACAAGTTATTTCTCCTAGAAAGCATGAAAGTGAACTTGAAAATCTTGGAAAAGGCCTCCATTAATGGAGTATGGACTAAGAGTCCCACTGGGTGTGCCAAATGTGTTCAAGGAAAAGTTGCAAAAGCTATGGAATGAGGCTAAAGAACCTCAAAGCTTTTCCAACTCATCTATGGACCATAAGATAAGAGATAAACAAGGGAAACTAACATGCAAACATTATAACTTTGATAAAAAAACATAAAAAACTAACATGTATATTACTCTCTACTCTTTGAAAGCTATAAAACATGAACCTATTAAGATCCTAGCAATCATATTTGTGTGTTGTTTGCTCCCAAAAATAGTGAAGAGATCTCTCCAAGTTGGCTACAAGGCCAAGCTTGGATCTTCCCTTACTAACTAGATTTGGAGTTGATGGATGTAAGATGGAGGAGCTCTTAACAATGGAGTATGGCCAAGATCCAAATGTTTTATAGCTTAAATCTATCAAAAATGATTTCTAATGCCTTTCCAAAGTGCTTGAGATATTTTGTTATGTAAATAAGGTGTAAGGTTGAAAAGGGCAGGCTTAGCCTTCTATTTATAGTTTTCCACTTGGGAGAGTTTAGAATTTGGGTGCATGTGGGACTAAAGGTAATCCAAAAACCACTTTTAGATTAGATTAGGATAAACATGCTTTAGGCTTAGTTAAGCTAGGTTTAGGCTAGTTAAGTGTGATTAGCAAGTGATTAGAGACTCATTGAGAGATAGGAGGGATCTAGTTAAGCATTTATGACTGATAGATAGCCTAAGAAGCCAATAGAAGTGGTTCGAGAGAGAACTTGGAGGTTTTGAATGGTTGAAAGGAGAATGTCTAGCTAATAAGAGAGATATTAGCCCAATTAGATTATTATATGAGGAATACGACCGAAAGAGTATCATGAATGGGCATCTGAGAATGGAGAAAAAATGGGGAATTAAATAAGTGTCATTAATTTTTGAATTGGGAGGAAATGCTAAGTGTAAGCATATTTTATGTGTCTACACTTTCATTTGGTGTTTTGCAAAGAGGATATTTTTCCCGTAGAATTCATGTAACCTTCTTTGTGTATTGCACACAAAGGAAGTTTGGATGATGAGTAAGCACTTGAACAATGTATTTATAAAATGATGCAATTAGATGAGAGGTGCACTATAGCATGATGGATTAAAAAGATGTAAAATGCTAGGTAGAAGGTATGGCATGATAGGCATATTAAGGATAAAAGCTTGAAGTTGAACATATGGTTCTTTTGTATGATTCAATTTTTTTTTGCCATCCTAGGAAGTTGAAGGTGCATTGGTTGGGATCATATTTTTGACTTACATAATTGATTCAGAACTTGCTAATTAAAGGTGCTAGATGGGACATGGTTTCCCAGTTATATCAACAGATTAGGATAAAACCCTACTATAAATAAGTCTTCTTGGTGTTTTTAATAAGGATGTATTTCTAGCTGGCTTAGATTTCCTTAATGCATTTTATTTATATGTGTTTCCTTTCATCTTTGATATTCTTGTCAATTTAGTTTATTGTTATGTGTAATAAGTGCGTTTACGAACAGGGAGTTAATTACTATTTAATTACATTCATGCAAAGAGGACCGTGCATACCTTTAGTGTGGGGTAGGTTGAAGGAACAAAAGGAAACAAGAGTGTGTGATAGAGTCCTAAAGTAGGAGGGACACACGAAGTGTGGTGATAATGGTTGTTGGAAAATGATAAGGTGTCATAAGGAAGATGGTGATAATAAGGATGATGCCAAAGGAAAAATCCACATACAGGAATGAACGTAAAAGGTAACATGAGGTAGGAAGTGGCATGGAGAACTACTTGGAATAAGACATAGTGGTTGATGTACTTGATGCGAGAGCATGCGTAAGGAGGTTTGTGGTCAATGTATTTTTGCACACCAGAAGGTTGCAGAGGTTACATGTATTGGATGTGTGGTGGAAACACACTTGGAAAAGTAGGAAAAGCCAAATTTATTGTGGCATTATAGTGGTAGGTGGTGTTGTAATTAATGTGGTAAAAATTAAAAAACTATAAATAAGGGGTCGTGGTAAATCATTTTTACCTTTTGAAAATTTGCAAATGAGCTTGTACAAACTAGGGCATCCTCGAGAGTATTGGTGAAAGATCAATTGTGTAGGTAAAGATTTGATAACTAGATTGTGAAGAAGAACACGACCCTACGTAGAGTGAGTTTGTGAAATAATTTATGTGGGTTTGAACGATGTAGTGTGAAGAAAGGAAGGTTTTATAGTTAGGGTTTTGAAAAATAAGGCATGACTGTAGAATTTTCATAGCAGAGTTACGATTAAAGGTTTGATGAATTGAGGAAAATTAAGTGCAAGGTAAAAATAACAATTACTTGACCAATAATGGCACCAAGGAGGGCAGCAACCATTTCACCCAAGAAAAGGGGAAAGGAAAAACCAAGTGAGAGAAAATTTCAATGAGGAGTGGTATTTAGAGATGTAATACCTAGATGGGGTATTGATGGGGATGGAGTGGGTGTCCATGCAAGGAAAATGGTTATAAGTGATTATAACCATCAAACCGATCAGATTGAGAAGGACATGACTTTGGAATTGGTTCGACCTACAGGAAAGAGGACGGTCGATGATAAACTAGTGTATGATGACTCGGTGTAGAGGAATTTGGAGAAGGCCAGATTATTACAATTGTATGAACTACCATTTTTAGGCAATCCTGAGAGATTGTAAAAGTGGTTGATGTCACGCATACATGAATATTATTTTTACTTCACTAGAAGGAGAATGTGCATAACCCCATAGTTAATCTCAAAGTTCACTGGACTCATCTTGGGGAGTCATTTGATGATGACTTGGGTGATAATGAGGATATCAAGTTAATGCTAAGGAATATGAGTATTAGAAAGGAAAACATTCCTTTGATATCTCAAAGATCAATAATCCAATGATGAATATGTTCGTGCCCCTGCTTACCAAATTTAGTGGACAGGAAAGGTGGAACTAAGTTAATAAGAGGTGGTTGAATGTATGCATGAAGATAATTGAGGGGACCATCTACAACATCTCTACCTTCATTGCAGAGGATATAATTGATGCTACGTGAGATGGAGAAAAGATAATGTATGGAAATATCTTGCTCTTAATCTTATTCTCTGATATTGGGGTGCCTAATGGGCTGAATGATAAGATAAGAGATTTGTGGCTTATACTTGTAATACTATGACACCGATGTACAAGGTGCACATAGATAAATGGTACAAGAAAATGACACGATACCTTCGACACCGAGTGGAGGATCCTAGATTAACTTCCAGCCTTTGTAAAAGATGAGGCTAAATTTGTAGTTTACCAAAAATTTTGAATTGGAAGGTTCACTCTACTGATGGCACTAAGAGCCCATGGTGAAAATTACCATTTTCCTTTACAACACAATATTTCCAAAGCACGGTTAATAGGTTCAAAGAGGAAAAGAAGTTGAGATTTTATCTAAGTATTGTAGATCAGAGCATCACAAGTTGCACCGAACACTTTTCTACCCAAAGAAGCACACATATGTGGAAAGGTATGTCTCACATGACATACATATGATCAATCCTATTACAATACCGATTGTTGGGGCCACTACAACAAGGGTGTATATTTATCTATGGCCGAATTTTGAACAAGGCACATATTTAGAGGATGATGTAAGTATACCTGAGGACCCTTCAGAAGGAGAAATAAGGTAGATACAAAGAAGAAATATAGAGAATATACTCCTACAAAATCAAGGTGTCAAGCGTGCATGAAGGCCATGCCACAGGGACAAAGGAAATAGATGCAGGTACAAGTACTTATACTCAAAGGAAGAGGTCCCTAGTAAAAGAAAAGTCTCTGGTGAAGAAGAAACCAAGGGTAGTTCGAGTTATGACTCTAAAGAAACAAATAGCTTGAAGCGTGAAGAGATAGAGGGGAGGAGGAAGAACAAGAGCCTAAGAAGAACCCCCCCACTATATATAATGTACATAAGTCTGATGAGGAGAAGAGTGCTCTTTCAGAGGAGGTTAGAGAAGTAAAAGTGGATGGAGAAGAAAAAGTTGGAACTAATGTGTAAGATACTATGCATGTCTCCGGCCTAGAGATAGAGACCTTTTTGGAACAAGAAGTTTTAGGGATTATAGAGATATTGGTCGATCAGGAGGTGGAGGGTAGCGCTGAAGAGGAAGAATAAAAGAGAAAGGTGGGAGCATGGGAGGAGAAACAAGTTTGGAGATAGGTTTCCCAAAGGGTCCATGCATGGGTGGAAGACCCGCGTACATCCCGCAAGGGCCTATTATGTTCAATGATACATATCCCAACAAAGTATTGCACGCTCATTACCAAATTTTCTATTGGTCATATTTTGATAAGGAAGGTGTGTTTCCACACATGAGAAAGATGTTTTCCTAGGTGTTTGAGTCCCATGTTGATGAACCCAAGTTCGAAGTCAATACAGGGGCATTGCTGGATACACGTACTTCACCGATTTCTAAGGAGATGAATCCAATAGTGGATTCTCAACAATTAATTGATGAATAAGTGTGTAATGTGCTGAATAAGGTATCGGTGGAAGTGGAGGCCATATTATTTGGGAGGAATAATAAAATAAAATCATTGGAAAAGGAGTTATAAGAGAATAATAAGGAGATTATCGAGAAGGATAGGGAGATAAAGGGGAAAGAACATATTATTGCGTAGTTAAAGGTTGAGTTATGGGAGGAAAAGGGAAAGTTATGTGAGGCATATAAGAAGGAAGAGTTGATAGAAGATTTTATCCTACTAAACACCTAGATTTAATCCCCCTAAAAATACATATGACATGACCATTCATTGTTTGGAATATTTAACACACATAATCACAATGCAAAAGCAACCCCTGACACTAGAGTTTGCGAGAAGAATTTATGGCACAGAAGAAAAATAGGAGAAGGAACAGATCGAGGCGATCATAACTTAGTACATTGAGCTTCTTGTGTTAGTTAAGACCGTAGCTCATATGGCCAAAGTTGTCTATGACAACTATGAAGATAGGGATCGGGTGGAAAGCGTGTTGGTTTCCACTCATGAGGTATATTTAAATGAGTTCTAGACCAAGAACAAATAAAATCAGGTGGGATGAGATAAATTCCTTAAAGAGGTTGAGGAGAAGAGTGACGTTATTGATATATTAATGAACTCTATAAAAAATAACCCAAGGAATTATATACCTCGGTAACATGAAGAATGGATGCACTGACATACCTTGGTAAAGTGTTGGAAAATTTCGTTGACACATTCAAAGCCAAGGGTGAAGAGCTAACATTTGAAGAATTTAGTACAATGATGGGGGATTTGTTCAAATAAGCATAGAGTGAGGTTGACGGATGGAATTCAATTGAATCATCATTGAATAAGGATTTTCCCATCCTCCTTTACAGTGAAAACATTATTCTATTTTTGATGACAACAAACATTATTTTATTCTCTATGGATGCAAAAATCTTTATTATTTGTTCATGGAAAAATTAATCTAATTACCCATTGTTAAGCGGAAATGAAGAAAGTGTGGGGTAATGTTTAGCATGGAAAATGACTAAGTCCCCTAAGGATAGGGTTAACACACGCAAGAGGAATTGTAGAAGAAAGGACATGACTAGAACAAGGTTTGTGTGCTTAAGTTGGAAAGGATGCACGCGGGAAGAAAAATGGACAGACCGAACACTTAGCCAATTTTGGAATGAAAAGATAAATATAGACTTGGAGTAGTGGCCAAGAAAGGTTTTGAAGATAAGATTAAAACAAGAAGACTTGTAGTTCAAGCAAGGTCTATTTTGGGAGAAGATCTCATGCAAAGGAATATAAAGTGACATGCATAGTTTTGAGCTAATAATAGGATGTAAACTAGAGTTATCTATAGAAGAAATATTAGTATAAGTACTTGTAAGGAAAATGGTTATTCTTAGCATGTAATCTATTTTGGAAAGTGCATGAGTATTGAATGGAAAATCCTCACTACTGAAAGAAGTGCATGAGTATTGTATGTATGTATTGATTGATTGATTTGCACGGTTTAGAGAATCGGTTTGGTAATAGAGTTATGTTTTTGGTTTATGTGTGCACATGACTTGTGGTGAAATTACTATATATGTATTAAGCTTCTATGTTTTAAAACAAGTAATATAATTTATCTTTGTGGTTGGATATTGCTTGTAGACATATATGTGACTTGTTCTTGTATGATAAAGTTAGTCTTAATTCTTGTATGGATTAATATTTCATATGGTTAATATCTATATCTATTTCATGTTATGATTTATTCTCAATGGATATTATGGATCTAGAATATTTTTATGATCATACTAACTCCTTGAAAAAGCTTCCATGATAGATGGATTTGGTACCCTTGCGCACTTTGGGTGGGCGCTCAAGTTTTTCTTGGGTGATGTGCTAGTGCACCTTGGGAAATTTGATAAAATAAAAAACTACAAACAAGATCTAAGATAAGACAAAAATTGAAACAAAATGAAGATAAAGTAATATGTAGATCTGAACTAAGAAAATTAAATCAAACCTGTGCATGTCGATGATGACACAAGTGTCAAGAATGCAAAGTGCTCATTGATAGAGATTGGAGAAGATCAATCTGGAACAATCTTTGGTATGAAGGCCTTGAAAAATAAATTTCCAAAAATTCATGTCACAAACACAACATCAAAGCAGTTTGAAAATACCAAAATACCAATTAAATAAAACAAAATTATTATAAATAATTGTATTTGAATATATGTAAGTATATACCTGTAACATCTTAAATGATAACTAGAGATGAAACAATCCATTTTAGTAGCCTCCTCATAGTCGATATTTACATTTGCAGAGTTAGAGGAAGCACCAAATCCAGTCTCATTACAATTGTATTATGTCTTACTATAACTATATTACGTCTAACTATAAATAATTATATTTGAATCTCTACTACTATGAAATTAAATACATGACAAACAATAAATGTAAAAATATCTATAAGTTTTGAAATCATATTTAGATAGCTTCTTCATAGTCGATATTTGCATCTGCAGAGTTTGAGGACACACCAATTCCGGACTCATCATTGATAAAATTTGTTATTGCAATTGTATTATTAACACATCTTCTTTCAAAGAAGTGAATTCCAATGTGTAGTTGCTCTGTCAAAAGGAAATGTGTCCAAGATTAGCGTGAAACATACAACCTTATGTAACTTTCTAGATTTTTATCCAACCAATTTCTTAGTTTTGATTATATAAACGATAAAGAATTGAAAACCCTTTCATCATCCACATATCCCAAAACTATTATTTGGCACAACTCGTATAATCTAAAATATTCACTGATTTCTTCTTGTAACACACTACTTTGGTTGATTTTTTTCTAGAGCTTTGTAATTACACCACTCTTGTGAGGTTCATTTAAAAAATGATCATTGGATAACCATTTTCATTGCAAAATCAAGATGATTGAGACTTTATTAAGTCAATATTTAGTATACCTTTGATTTCGATACCATTGACCTCTGATGTCTTGGTGAAATGATCCATTATTGTACCCATGGATTTTTAAAAAAATTATTTACAAAATCTACATGACCACCTTCAGTATTCCAAAAATTTGGATTCATCACTCCCATAGCTTCAAGAATTTTATCTTTACTTGAAACATTCTCTGATTTCGGATGCTAAGGATTGTGCAATTTTTTAAATTTTTATTTATGTATCAATTGTAACGTAATAAAATAGTTAACGAGTCACATGAAATTATTCTCTTTGTGATCTTGTAATATCTTGATGATTTTGTAAACTATGCAGTGGTATCTCCTTTCCATTAACATTGATACATAGGTGATCATGGATATTAAATCTCAAATTATTATTGGGATTTTTAAAATACAATAAAACTTTCTAGTTATCGAAAACATGTGTATCAAAACTTTCTTGTGACAAGTACAAGTTATCAAGATTTTGACATACCCATTTTCTTAGTTGTATAAAATCAAAAATATAGATTGGTCTCTCTTATGCATGCTTCATCAATGTATTTATCTCCTTAAACATTGGAATAATGCCAACCAATGTAAGTAATGTTTCGATATCCATTAAACAAAACAACAAATCCTTAGCCATGTCAAATCATGATGATATTTGTGCATGAAACCAACCAATGCTGGATACTCCTCACGAATTATGCATGCAAGCTCATACAAAGAAATACACTTTGTATCAACATACTTTACAAGATTTTTTCCATATGTAATTTTAATTTAAAAATTTTGAAACGCAAGAAATCACTTTGGACTACTTGACATATAGGCATGCAGTTCTTTGATAAGATCTTCTAATTTTGGAACATTTTCAAAGTTGCAAACTATTTTATATGTTGGATTCATTATGTGAGCCATACAATGAATTGCAATCATATAAGGAGATATCGTTGTTTAAAATCAAACACACATCCTAGTTCGATGACCCTACATAACAGATGCACCATCTGCACTAACACATACCAAATTCGTCAAAATTTTATAATCAGTCATGTCAATAATTTCTTTCAAATGAGAAACAACTATTTTATATAGGTTTTTGGCATAGCAATTTTCAACCATTTTCTATACACCCAACAAATTTGGTTTCCTTACATGATTTTTATGGATACATACCCATGAGGTGTTGTCAACTGTTGTTACATCATAAATTAGTAGAGGGATATTCTTTGCATTTTTTACACTCTCTTTCAAAACTTAATTTTTAATAATTGTAAGGCATTTAGCCATTTCAATGCATTGTTTTCTGACCAATGAGACTAAGAAACGTTGTGCATTCCATTATATTGATATAAAAATTTGAAATCAATGAAATCTGAAATGGTCTTCCCTTCTTAAGAATGTGGAATAGGGTAGACAATTGTATGCATTTAGCATGAAAATTTGATTGAATCACCTTACCAAATTGTGATGTGATTGTTCCACCCTTTTCCATGAGATTTCTGCATCTTTTCTTCTCATCTTCATAATCTGCTACGTATTTAACATGCATACATTATTTTTCAATTTTCCATCTATGTGTTTTTATTTTCGGCCATCCTCCTATTATACGGTCAAATATTGTTTTCCACAATGTTTTTTTAATTGTGTCAACTTCAATTGCATTTTTGTTGTTTTACCAATTTCGGTATATATTATAGATGTACATTCAAAAGGGATATCTTGAGGATTATCTTATTTTACAAGTTCGATAAAAGGAAATTTGGTAGCCCACTAAAACTTATATGTCCTACCAAGAGTCCACATATTTTTTTTTCTTTCAAATCTTTATTTTTATGATCATAATTTATAGGAATATCACGATCATCTAGTTTCCTTTTTGTGAACTAGAATTTTCATTTAATCTTTTTGTTACATTTTTTTGAATATTAGAGATATCTTGATCCACTCCTAGTTGTACCTCAACAAGAATATCTTCAAGATTTGGAATCTCAACAAGAATATCTTCAAGCTATGGCATATTTTCATCATAGGTATCATTTGGTTGATATTGTGTTGAAGACATGTCCACTTCAATACTACCTTCCCATAGTCCGTAGTATGATTGATTCTAGTGGTGGTTGTATTGGTAGTAGTAGAGTTTCTAAAATACTTGAATAATGTTCACTTTTGAGATATTTTTGTTACCTTTTGGGTCTTTTGAGCATTAGCAACTTCCATTGAGTACTTTATTTAGGAACCTATCACCCATATGGAATCTAAAGTTGAACCCTTGTCATGTATCACTAGTCTTCGAACCCTTTTCATGTGCCACCCATCCTTTTCGCACGTCAACAAGCTTTGTGACACATTAGATGGCCTTTTCATGCATAAGAAAATGTTATCACATGTCACCTCAATTGTCACACATCAAGAACCCTCTCTCTGTCACGCATCAAGAACCCTCTCTTATCGTGTGTTAGTGATTCTTGCTTATCACTTGTCTAAAAATATTGTTTTCACACGTCAACAACTCTTCTTGTTGCTGGTTTTCAAATCCCGGATTATTGTGCATTGTAATAATCACTTTGATCGACACTTTGTCTGTTGGTACTTCACAAGTTCCTGTAATTGATTATTATTCGACAACACCTTAGTAGTAAGTTACTATTTTATTACTTGGAAAATTAACTAGGTTTATATAGGAGTAGCTTTCAATAGTAGGAAAAGTTGATTCGAAAATATTTATCTTTGGAAAATTTAGGTGAATAGTACACTGACCTACTTCACTTGAATAATTCACCTTTTCAAATTTTCCTAATATGGAATATTTGTAAAAGTAAGAATATTCATCACTAAAAAAATTTATGTTCACCAATATAGTATTTTTAAATATTTATTCCTTGGCTTGCAACTCATGTTACAATTCTAGAATGATTCCCATGATAAATTCTCCATGAGATATCAATCTATCTTGCATATCTTTCTTCTCCTCTTCTAATAGAAGCCACCTTTTCCTTAGTTTAAATTTTTCCTCTTGAATATACCCCTTTATCTCTTCAGAGCTTTTCCCATGGTTATGCTTATGTAACCAAGAAACCTGCACTTCCAAACTACAATTGAACAATGGAAAAATATTTGATTCAAAGTGGAAAGGTGTTAGCAACCAAATTTGATACCAAACTTGATCTGAAAATGGGGTTTTATACAAAACTAATCACTTTCTCTATTTTCTAATTCTTTATGAATTTAGTCTCATTTTTGAAATCTCATAAAAATTGGCTTAATTTAATTAAATCAATATTGAATTTGAATTAGGAAACCCAATTTGATCTAGGAAACATTCACTTATCAAATTCGTAATTTTTGAATACTTAATAATGATGTTTCAATTTCCCGTAAATGATTAAAAGTGGATTTAAGATTTCAAATCAAAATTAAGCTAAATATGTAGTGAGAAAATGAATTAAATATGTAGAACACAAGACAAATTTCTTGATAACGGAGTTCACCTGATTCAAACTACGCCTCTATGTCTAGAAAAGCTCTGTAACCACTCTATTATGATGAAAAAGTTCCTTTTACGATTATCTTGGTCTATTAGAAACATTGTCTTGGTCTACCGAAACTATTGCACTACTTTATAATTCTTTCAAAACATGTCTCCAAAAAATACTTGAGATTAAAACTCTCCAAGTTGCTCTATCTTTCCAAAGTTGGGCCTATAACATTAAAGATTAACCTTTCAAATGCCAATTCATGCCCCATATGGCATTTCTAATCTCACGGCTTGTCGGTTAAGGAATTATATTTTCACCCACCAAACTAGGGTTTGAATCCCCCATTCAAATTATCTTTTACAAAATATCCGTAATTTTAAAGGGATAAAATTGTTATCCTTATGTATAAGTTTAGAAAATCTATGTGTGGCACATTGATGAAGGTTCTATACTTGGAGACGTGAAGTCATGGGTTCGAGACCTACGCTCCATGTTCCACTTTTTCCCCTCCATTGCATTTTCCAATGGATTTATTATCCCACATTCACCATTCAACAAAAAAATGGGATTTAATAATCTTGTGATGGTTTAAGCCATTTATGGCTTAAGCCACACTTGATGCATTGTTTTTTTATATCCCATAAGGATCGCCATCTAATTCACCTTGAACTCGACTGATTGGATTTTTTGCATTGACTCAACTTTGGCTCATTGGTTGTTGTGTGATCTTTCATCCAGTTTGGAATTGAAATCTTTTCATTACTCGTGTTGATCTAACCACGGTGAGTTGGATTATGACTCACCTCCCTAAGTTACAACTTGAACTTGGTTGATATGGATCAGTTGGTATGAATGATGAACTCTAACTTGATCATGCCAAGCTGGAAGTATGACTTGGTGTGTGAGGTGGTAATGTGGAACTTTGGAAAAATTATGGGATTTATCCCAAATGCATAAAAATTGGTATTCCATGGGATTTATAAGTAGATACCCATGCAATGTAATGTGAAGAAATATTATAGGCTTTCCCTCCTAAAACATATTGGAGCCCACTTGTTGTTGATCCCCCATTTGGCACATCATGTGGGTCCCACATCGAGCATCAAATACCAAAGGCTAAACCTAATTTTGCATGAGAAAAATTTGTCACTTTTCACCACCACATTCATCCACTTGCCACATTCGCATAATCTTTTTGAAACCTGTTATTTTATTTTTTCCACTTGGAGAGAAATTTTAATGGATTGTATCTTTTGCGTATGCCATTAGTTTCACTCTGTTTAAAAGGCATCAGAAATATCTTAGTGAGATATTTCATATGTAAATAGTTTTTAATATTGTGTAGACCATATGACATATGGGTATCCTTCAAATCACTACCACAAATTTATCTAAAACCTTCATTATTAAATGTGATGCTTTAGGGTGTGGCATAAGTGTAGTAATCATGTAAGGGGGTTTCCCCATCACATTTGAGATTCATCAACTCAAAGGTAAGAATCTATCAAAACCAACTTATGAGAAGGAAATGATAGCTATTCTTCATACAATCAAATAATAGAGATTGTATCTCATGGGGCACTACTTCAAAGTGAAGGAAGATCATGATAGCTTGAAATAATTATTAGATCATTGATTATCATTTGAAGAAAAACAAAAATTCTTCACAAAGATGTTGGGATATGCATTTTCATTCAAAGGACACAAAGTTCCCAAACCTAAAATCATGATCGGACAAAATTCAACTCGAGAGATTTCTATTAATTATAAGAACGTATAAAATAGAGCCCGTACATATATAAAATGGTAGCTAGTCAATGTTGGATAAATGCTAGCACTAGAGTGAGACAACTGGAAAGTCATGACAAGTGGAAAAATCAGGAAAAGGTGATAAAATCAAGTGGATGTTTTAGGCCTCGGTCTTCGACACTCGAGTAAAATCATCTTTGACAAATGATAGAGAAACAATTTTTGCCATGTGGTGGGTCCTTGGCCAACACGTGGCCTACCACCACTTTTATCTATTAGCCAACTTGGCAAGTTGTATACCGATCTATTCACCAAAATATGTAGTGAGTTTGAGTTATGCAAGACCGAGTTCCATCGGCAAGTTGAACTATGGTGAGTTGGGCTAACACTTGAGGTGAGTTTCTCACAAACTCGAAAACCATTTATCTTGGTTAGAAAAATCACTCAAACGTGGCCTAAGTAAGGTAATGATAGGAACTATTGATCCTTTTTAAGGCTTATCTTCCCTTTATCCCCATGAATGTGTGATTATCCAAATAATTGTGGATAGGGTAGAATAGAGGGTTCATGATATCTCAAAAGCTTGCTTACAGAGGCCGTAGCATGACATAATGAGACACGGTGGTGTGGAAGACACATGGACATCGAAGAAGGGGTTAGCATATGTGGAGGAGACTACGTGGATGGTGGGAGTGTTGGAAACAACAATTATGGGAACCACATGGACATATAATATGATAACAAGGATCTTAGTAGTAACAATTGACAAGGTAGTATTTGACATAGACATGTCGAGCTTAGCACAATGAGGAGGGACTCAATTGTGTCATTCAATGAACAAGCTAAAATACTGATGTGGGGGTGGGGAGTTGACCTGTAACCTCCCCACCATATTTGAATGATCCAACAAGTCTCCCAACTTATAGGGTTGGTATAGAGTTGGTTGATAGGACTTATCAACTCAAAATATGGATCGAAACCCACTATAAAAGGGTTCAATCCCTTCCTCAAAAATAAAAAAGGTCTCACTTCTAAGACCCGAGTAAGAATTTAAGGAGCCAAAGGAAGTTTTTAGAAGCCTATTTATAGGCATATAGTGGTGAGAAAAAGTACTAAAATATTTTAGGCAATATTGTAATTAAGTCCTATTATTTTAATAGGAAAAAATTTATAAATTGGGAGTATTTATAAACTCACCAATCAGCCCATTACACCACACATTCATAGTGCGAGCCTGGAATTATGGATAAAGAGAAAAGGGCACCGTGTCGGAGGATAATAATGAGATCTAATCTACTTCATAAGTTGGGGTAGCTTCTCGGTGGTTGTGAAAAAAGTTCTTGTTCCTCTTGTATTCAGATTTATTATAGCTTCTATTGTAATTTGTACTAGAGTTGCAATTAAGAAGTGGATAGTAAATCAGTTCGATTAATGAACCTAGAGACGTAGGAATTATACCAAACTCCATTATCAACATGTGTGCACTATGATTCTTGTTTTGCATTGCATTCTTTAAAGTTGATTTAATTAAAATGGGGTGAATTTGGTAAAAGAATTTAAATCCTATAGGGTTTGAGTTCAATTAGAAATTTTGACTTGTATTTTCATATCAAGTTTGGTATTAGAGCTAGTTGAAATAGGTATTACATAATACCATTTATGGACTCGTACCTATTTATTCAATGGTTGATAGTGCTGAAATTGAGTGGTATTGTGATATGAATGGTGGTGACTCATCACCAAGATCAAAATCTTTAGATAGCTAAAATGAAGACTCATATGATAAATGTTCGGGAGCGTCAACGTATGTAAAATTGATGCCTTGTGAAACTTCAAAGAAGCATTGATGATCTACCTAACAAGGTAGCTAAAGAAAACTAAGCTGTATAAATTACACTTACAAATTCCACCATCACCAAATCAGATTAGATGCAACCATTTTGACAAGGGACATGATACCAAAATTTCTAGAAGTTACACCATGAGAAGAGGCCTCCTGGATGAAAAATAAGGGAAAGGCTATTGGAAAACACATTTCTACTCAATAAGGATAGTAGTCCACACCCGTATAATGAAAAGGGTGGAGACTCAGAGTTGATTCTACGAGTGGCGAGAGGTATCTAGATAAAGTGTCCCAATAGTCACAAGAGGGGAAGATAGTGAATATTCTATTTGATTCGAGCATTGGGAGCAACTACGTGATAGATAATATATCATGTTGACTATTCCTTCCATTCATACCACTTCCTCGTGCCAAAACATATGGCACCAGAGATGGATGTGTTCGAGGATTTGTAATTAGTCATTATGACCTAAGATACATCATAAGAGGAAAATTCTCAAACGTGTTACATCTTGACATCATCCCTATGGAGATGGATGAGATAGTCCTTAGGATATTCTATCTTGTAGCCCATCGAGGCATACATCACGAGAAGGAGGAAATGAGCTCAAACTATGGATACACCATGAATTGGTTATCGATTTATAACATGATCGAGTCACGAGACACGATAATGGATATATTAGTGAGTCTTCTGACTCATATTCACCAATGGAGCATCCTAATGATGTAGATGACATTCGGGACCAGCAAATTCATCCTTTATATAGCTAGGGCTTCACGAGTTTAGGTATTAACCATATAATCTAGATGATGAATAAAGTAGTCTACTATTGTATGTATCCATTTAAAGCATTATTTTGGCTCTAATAAAATAAAATACCCATGCTCATTTTTATAAATAAAATGAAGTCTCATTTTTTGGAAAAAAAAATATGATATTTTTATTATAAGACCGTGTTGTGAGGGAAAGATATGAGGTATTAACCAAATATTTTTAAGTATAAAATTTCTTTTGAAAAATTTTATTCATGCACCATTTGGTTGTGTAGCAAATATGTTCATATGCAGAAATCAAAATCTTAGTACGTTGGACGCATTGTTAGATCATTAGTTGCAGAGAAAGAACATACTCAAGGATCTCGTTGACGACACCAAGATCCACATAGCCCTGTGTAGTGGTTATTTTATCATATAAAAAGTGGAAGGGGGTCATAGTCAACACAATACATCAAATTCAATCCTTTCTCTTTATATTGGAGGATGAACATCGTTGTCAAACATCTAGAGATATCAAATTGGAGGATGAACATCATTGTCAAACATCTAGAGATATCGAATTGGGGACCATAACTACCATGTAAGTATGCACTATGTGACAGGTTTATCATGCTTTGGTGTATTCTTGTAACATTGGTAAGACAAGATCTATATGAAGTCCTCATGAAGACTAGATGGAGATATTAATCCCAAGTTGGCATTAAAGTAGCATAACATAAGTATGGTGAGCTCATAACCCACATGTCCCAATGATCGAACCAAATGTCTTATTAGAGAAGTAGTTATTCGAGAGACTATGGCATCAACTACCAAAATATCTTCATAAAGTGTGACGGGGTTCATGATCCAGAGTGGAAACAAAAGCATTTTGGGACAAAAATCCTTGTTAGTGGGGAGGTGTGATCTAGAGGACAATTTGGTAGAAAAAATTTCCCAAATCCTCCCAAAATCATGATCATGCAAAATTCAACTCTAAGAACTTTCCGTTAACTATAAGAATGTGGAAAATGGATCCCATACATGGTGGCTAGTCAAAGTTGGGTTGGGACCGGAACAATTGAAAGTCACGATAAGTGGAAAAGTGGCAAAATTGGGAAAATGTGATAGAATCAAATGGATTTTTGGGCCTCTAGTATTCAACACTCGAGGTAAAATCATCTTGACAAACGATCGAGAAACAACATTTTTCCACATGGTGAGTCCTCACACCACCACATGTCCTTCCATTAATTTTCTTGATTAGCCAACTCGACAAGTTGGATACTAAGCTATTCACCGATATATGTGCAATTTTGATTTATGTAGCACTAAATTACATCTGTAAGTTGAGCTATGGTGATTTAGGATAAAACTTGGAGCGAATTTCTCCCATAACTCAAATGAGCCATTTATTTTGGCTAGAAAAAGAACTTAAACGTGGCATAAGCCACATAATGATAGGAACCACTTATCCTTTTTAACACTTGTCTTAACTTTATCCCCATGAATGTGGGATTTTCCACATAATAGTGGATAAGGTAGCACGATGGGTTTGGGATAGCTTAGCGCCATCACAGAGGACGTGGACACAACACAATAGACTCAGCATGGCATGGTAGACATGTGGACATCAAAGAAGGATCAATAGATGTGTGGATGGTGGGAGTGTTGGTAATAACAAGTTTGGGGACCATGTGGATGTAACGGACAAGAATAGGGAGCTCAACGGTGACGGTGGTAAGGTGGGAATCGATGCAAAGATAGGTCAAGCTTAGCACAACGAGGAGGGACTCGGTCATACCATTCAATGGATGAGGTAAAAGAAAAGCAAGGGGGGGAGATGACCTCATAACATCCCCATCATATTTGAACTATCCAACTAACCCGCCCAACTTGTCGGATCGGTATAGAGTTGGTGATAGGCCTTATCAACTCAAAATATGGACCAAAGCCCACTATAAAAGGGTTTGATACCTACCTCCACAAACACACTATCTCTCACTTATAAAATCCTAAGGAAGATTTAAGGAGCCAAATGGAGTTCTTAGAAACCTATTTATAGGCATATTGTGGCAAGAAAAAATCCTAATTTATTTTAGGAAATATTGTAATTGAGTCCTATTATTTTACTTAGGAATTTTTTGTAAATTGGGAGTATTTATAAACTCACCAATAGGCCCATTGTGCCACACCTTCATAGTGTGAGCCTAGAATTCTAAATAAAGAGAAAATATAATTGTACCATGGAGGAGAATACTGAGATCGAATATGCTTCATAAGCCAGGGTAACTTCTCGGTGGTCATGAAATAGTTTCTTGTTCCTCTTGTATTCATATTTATTATAGCTTCTATTGTAATTCATACTAGAGTTTCAGTTAAGAAGTGGATAATAAATCAGTTCAATTAATTAACACAAAGATGTAGGCATTCTGTCAAACTCCATTATAAATCTATGTGCATTTTGATTCTTGTTTGGCATTGCATAATTTAAAGTTGATTTAATTAAAACAGGGTAAATTCGGTAAAATAATTTAAAGCCTATAGGGTTCTCGAGGTCGGTTGAAATTTTGGCTTCTATTTTTGGATCACTTTGAGATCGTATACAAGAAAATAAAATAAAAATTTGTTGTTGATGTGCTATCTAAGATGGATGAGTCCACAAAAGCATTGTTATATATCATGTCCATATTACAAGAAGATTGGGTAGATTAGGCAAGATTAGAATGGAAGAATGACATAGCGACCCACACTCTCATTCAAAATATCCAACGGGATACGAGCACTTGTGCAAGAACTCTACCCTTAAAATTCAAGTTCTCCGAGAGATCTATGTGTCTCTAGTTAGTAGCCATTTTGGGTTCCTACGAAATCATAAAATTAAGAAAGATGTGATTTTATAAGGGTTAGAAGGGGATGTCCATAAATGTTTTGCATAATGATTGGTATGTCATTGTAAAAAGTAGAAACTATTAGGTTTTTAGGTCTTTGCAACCTCTATTGATTCCTAGTGAGCGGTGGATATAGTTCTTTGTGTATTTCATTACAAGATTACCAAAATATGAAGGGAAAATTGTCATTATGGCAAATGTGGATAGACTCACAAAATATGCTCATTTTTTTTCCTTATCACATCTCTTTATAGTGATTATAGTTTCCTTATCTTTATGGATATATTTCATAAGCTACATGGAACACTTATGATTATATTAGTTGATCGTGATCCTATATTTATTAGTAATTTTTGGACTAATTTATTCTCATGTTTGGGTACTCAATTGGCTTGTAGTTAATCCTATCATCCCCAATCTGATGGATAGACCGAGTTATTGAATAAATTTTGGAAGGATATCTATTATTTTTTTCTTCAAATAAACATGAGATATAGGTCTAGTTGATACCACTTGTAGAATGGTGGTATAACACTTCATTTCATACCTCATCCAAAATTTCCCCATTCTTAGCATTATATGGTTACCATATATCATCCATCACCTCCAACATGAGGGTCTAACCTAAATTAAGATCAAAGTAAGATTACATTCAACACCAACAAGAGGTTCTCTCTAGCCTGAAATAAAATATGGTAATAGCACAAAACCGCATGTAGCAACAAATTGTTCAAAGCCAAAGTGAGGAAAGATTTGAAGATGGAAACTTTGTTTTTATATGATTGTAGCAATATAAGAAACTATCTTTGAAACAACAGAAAAAAAGATAACATGCTTTCACCTAAATACTATGGACCTTATCAAGTGTTGCAAAAAACATTATAGTGTGACATATAAATTGGAGCTTTCTCAGTCAACCAAAATACATCAAATTTTCCATGTTTCTTGGTTAAATAAGGTCATTGGAAAAAAGGTTTCTTCTTAGTCATTTTTAGCAGAGATTTATGAGGAGGGACACATCATCTTAGAGAAAAAGGAAACCTCTAGACATGCACTAATAATTTGAGGACAAGGGTCATCACTGAGTATTTGATCAAGTGGAAGAATATGGAAATTACAAATGCAACATGGGAAGATGAAGCATTTTAGCAGCAACATCTAGAGATTACCAACATTGGGGACAATGTTGCTTTGAAGGGGAGAAGTATATTACGCCCTTATTCCTAATTCATATATCGGGATATCGATAGCCTATATATGGCTAACATAATTTATTATCATGTCATATAACATTTATTTATGCTTTCATATGTTTAGTGGGTAAAACTTGGTGCTTTTCATAACATAAGAAGATACATATAAAGTTATTTAGTAGTAAAAGATCATCATATCAAACACTAGAGTCTTATTTCATGTTTTATAGGTTATCTCTCTCAAAGTAGTTGAGTCATTCTACTTACATATTGTGATCATTTATCTATATTTTGGTGCTATTTGGTGTTATATTGATTTTTATATTCATATATATCTAAGTAATTTCATTAAAGTTTCAACATTTATAGTAATCACCAACCATTGAGGGAGTACACCATGCATTATGATAAATGTACCTCTAAATATCTCAACGTTGTAGGACTCACCACCACTTATTAACTAGCAATGAATTTTTATCTCACAATTGTTTCTCCATCCCTCATCCTCCACAACATTAAGACAAGTCATATGTTGTTGGGTTTTCGTGTTGGTCTTCTCATGTACATGGAATTAAAGATTCGGGGGTGTGTGTTCCTTTTTTCTTGGGTGGCAAGTATTACATTTTTTTGGCTATGAAAAATAATGTTCAAGTTAGTTATAGATCTTCCATTGGGAGAGCTCTCTTCTTGGTATTTTTCCTTTCAAGGATGATATGTCACCCCTACTTCTAGTGTCATTACTTGTGATTAATATTTGATTGTTTTTGTAGAAACAAAATCATGCACATACTACTATTTTACTATTTCATCAAGTATGTTGTTATATGCATGGATATTAAATAAGAAAATATTCAATGGTGACATAATTTGTTGTCCATCACTTTTTTGATTTTTTCTATTGTATTTATCTCTCACATTTATCATTAATGCAACCAATTATGGTCATGTCACGTGGTTCCATGTCTATCATTCTTTTCACATCTATCATTATTTATCCTGACACCGCCACCTAGGAACTCCCGTCCGTTTTGGGCACTCCTATCCTCTTTGTTCTTTTTACACTTTTTGACATTTGTGGTCAGCCTTTTTAGTTTTCTTATCCTTATCCCGAGCTCATAGTCGTCTTTTGTGTCACTAGTGTCGAAATTCAAACAAAATATCCATATATATACACAACATACACTCTATTATTATGGCTAGAAATTATAAGGGGCAATCACATCTACATACTATCACTACCATCAAAGGGACTATATTTTTGGGTTGCATACACCGAAAAGAAGGGGAAGTGCTCAATTCCATATCACACATTTACATCTTATTTAGCTACAATCCCTCTATCTTGGCGTCATTGGCACAAGGGAAACCTAAGGAAATTATTTCACACACAAGAAAAAATAACTACATGGATTATGGAATGTAGTGCAATGCTTGGTCATAAGTTCACTCATTGGGTGACCACCGGGGTCAATTGACTTCACATATTGCATTTTTCATTCTAATTTGATGTGTTTGTGAGCTTGTGTAGGTAGCTAGGGTTTATGTTACAGGTTATAGGTACCCTTAGAAATCAAAGAATAAATATCAAGAAACTGATATAAAGTGATAGAGAAACCCTAATGACATAGAAGAAAGAAGATTCTAACCTTCTACGTAGTCACTAGTGCCAGAACAATCGGCGCAGTGCTCAAACACCCATGTCCAACACCGAGAACCCGTGTCTAACATTATTCTAAGGTCATTGATTTTATAGAGATTAGTTGTGACACTATTCCAATCATGTTCAACCCTTTATACTTCCTGACAAGTTATAGATTGTGTAGGATATAGCTAAGTCATTTATATCTCTTATTTACTTGGTATTTTTTTATTGATTGAGTGTTTATCATTTGTATATCTATTTTATTTTATCATATCATTTACTCTATAATTATATTTAATTCATTCTTTATTAAATCATCTGGTGAACCCAATTTTCTTTAAACTTATTGCACTAGGATCCCATAAACCCTCATGGATAAAAAAGGTCCTCATCTCCCAAGCATAATATGACTAATACATGCCTACAACCCTTTCTTGATGATGTTGTCGCATAATATGAATTTATTACCTCTATCGCAATCCTACATGTGATTATTCTATTACTAACAACTTCTTTCTTTTCAAAACACTCTTCATATGAGCCATGACACTCCTAACATTTGCATAGTTTCCCTTGACTAGAATTTTACTTCTTGTTTTACCTCATCTTTTTCCATTTCCCATGTTATTCAACCTTCTTCTACTCCTATTATAACACATGATAATACTACTATAAATTCTTTTCTTGATCATGTTCTTGCTTGTGACAATATGGATACCAATAATGCTACTTATAATATTGAAAATGTAAATGTAGATGATTTTTCTTCTATTAGGAGTCAAGATGAATACAAAGTTGTATATCCTACTCTTCTCCTAAAAATGCTTCCAATGAATGCAATGATACATTTGATATTACTACTCCTTCTACTTATTTCTATGGGCATGATATTCTTGATGAGATGCTTGTAAAAATGTGACTGATACTATGCAGATTATACTTCTAAACATGAGCATTCTAGTGATGATGTTACTTCTCTTAAGATTGATGAATATGAATTTACTACTCCTCTTTCTTTTATTTTTGAAGTTTTTAATCATGATGATTATACTCCTATGTTGTTTTGATGGAATAAAACCTAATTATGAAGGCATGGAAGGATTGGGCATGGGAATAGGGCATGTGAATGCGTACAAAACTATAGTGGAACATGGCATACCAGAAGGTTTGAAATCAGGACTTAGCGCTTTTTGCATAATGAGGCTAATTATAGACATGGAGTGTAATACATGTTTTGTAGAAGACTTAAGGAGAATAAAAAGGATATTTTGGATGAGTAGAAGATCAAGCGCCATGCATAGTTTTGGAGATAATAATAGGATTATACTACTGTTATATTATTAGATAATCTATTATTAACAAACTTGCATGCTCTCATATTTATTATGTAAAGGTGCATGGCTATTATTAGCATGTAGTATATTTTTGAAAGGTGCATGGGTGGTGAAGGTAAATTCCCCACCCCTATAAATATGTATTAATTTTCACAGTGTAGACAATTCTATATTTTGGTAGAGTTATGCTGTGAGTTTATGGGCGCGTATGACTATGGTGATTATACTTTGTATGTATGAAGCTTCTATGTTTTACAAAAATTAATATAATGGATCTTTGTGGCTAGATATTAGTGTTTGACCTAACTGAAAATGTATCTTGTATGGTAAATCTGATTATAGTTATTGGTTAAGTATTCTTTCATATGGTTAAGATCTAGATCTAGTTTATGTTATGCAATATACTTGATTATCTGTTATGGATCTAGATTATCTATTTAATCATGCTAACTCCTTGAACAAGCTGACATAAAAGAGGGACCTAGTACCCTTGCACATTTCGGGTGAGCTCTAAGTTCAAGATGAGTGATGTGCCAGCACTTTGGGATTTTGGTGGTAAAACCTAGGCTACATCCTATCACTAGTATACCTCTTATTGTGTCTCTTGAGCCTATATATTGCATTCCCATAGAACCTCCATATTCTTCTCCCCATCTTCCACCTCCTTCTCCTCCCACTAGTGCACCTCTCATTGTATCTTCTCGAGTCTACATCTAGCATTCCCATAGAGAATCCATGTTCCACTCCCACTTCTTATATTCCAATGGTCACTCATAATGGAAAGATACAACCTCTCAATATGTCTCTCACTTCACTAACCATTCCTTCACCCGATATTCTAACTCTCATGAATGTTATTATCACTTTACAATCTCAAGTTCATGCCTCACCCTTGAAAGTAAATATTTTTATGCTTTGATTGGCAAGTGATTATTTTCATGACAACCCTATTCCTAAAAATATTCACAATTCTAATTTTCCAAAGGACTTCATCATGCCTAACTTCTCATGTTTCGATGGCATTGGCATTCCTTATTTATATCTCAAGCATTATCATTCAACCATGTCTTCTTATTCTAATGATCATTTGTTACTTAAAGATTTTTCATAGCCTTTTGGATCATGCTCTTTAATGGTATACTCATTTTCCTTATGGATCCATTAGTACTTATTGTGATATGGAGGATATTTTTCTTAGGAAATTTATTTCTAACAATGGTCCTAAAGTCACATATGAAAGTTTTTTTATTATTTGCATCAAGGAAAGAAAGAACCAATTATAGATTACATTTTACGCTTCAATTATTATATGCATCAGTTATTATTTCAGCCCATTGATTTAGAAAAGTAATTTATCTTTTGTCATGGCTTGATTCCTACATTAAAAGAAAAACTCTTATATGATACATGTGAATATTTTACTCTCTTATGTTACAAAGTTATTGATTTAGAACAAGATTTAATTGCTGCACATATTATACCACCCCCTTCTACTTCTTCTACTACTTCTTTGTCTACTTCTTCTTCTCCTCTTCCATCCATTAAGATCCCTCCATGATCTCCATCTCTACCTCTACACAAGTGTCTTCTTTCACCTCCATCACATCAAGCAATCACCTAAATCTTCTTCATCTCTTACTTGTGAACCATTACAATTCTCACATGATAAAAACAAATGATGTTCTACGAACCTTTCTTGATAAGTGATTCATTTGTTTACCTTATACTTAGCATTATCCACTTCACCATTTATAGTGTCGGCATGGCCAACCTTTCGTTAATTTCACCGAATCAATGAAAGTAATGATCATGAATGTTATGCTCTCCATGATGTATTAAAAAATTAGAAGAAAAAGGTTTCATTTCTTTCTGCTCACCCTCTCGTGAGCTCTATTTTTCTCCTATTCTATATAAGTGTGCTTCCACCATTGTTCACTTTTCTCCTTCACCTCCATCTAAAGTTGTCATCTTCCCACCTCCTAAGGTCATCATCCATCCACATCCTCCATCTAATCCACCTATGGTTACATCATCTCATTCTTCACAAATTTATACAATACCTCATTATATTCCTAAGCCTCTTACTTCTACACTTCCTCCCACCACACCTTCTATTCTTGGTTCCATTCCATCTAGCATATAATTTGGCACTTATTCTCACACTGTTGTTGCTTCACATGCTCCATCTATGCCTTATAGGCCTCTTAATCTCTAGTAGATGACATCCACTTTCCATTTCATTACCCTATGACACACTCTCGTGCTATGGTTCACACTTGACTATTGAGGGAATACTACATCAATGAACTTATCCTTTCATAACTCATACTTTGTGCTTAATGTCATATCCTTTCTATAATTTCCTTACACGTGAAAATCCATTTCTTGATGATGAAATCTTATTCTATGGTTAATTATTGATTGTTGAGGGGTCATTTATAAATGAACCTAATTCTCACACTAGGTCAATCACTCTTTCCCCCTCCATTCTCATCCCAAGAAATTTTGAATTTTGTTTTAAATATCATGATTATTTTAGTATCAACACATCATTATTATTATTTTATCCACCACATTACATCACATAAATACATTTCTATGATCTATTACTCATATTTATTCACATACATTCTTTATATAGTTTACTACTAAGTTATTACTTTCACATCATTCTAGATTCCAATATTCAACAATCAAAACAACCATTTCAACAAAGAAAATAAAATATATCACATTATGTTAGAAACACAATGAATTAAGAGGGTTTGAATCAGTTATTTAAACCCTTCAAATAATTTTAGATTAACATACATGAACCATTAACATTTATTTATCCATTAATGTGAGATTAACATCATGAAACAATAAACCATATAATATCAACCAAGAGAGAGTACACATGAAAAAAAATATATAAGTGGAAACCTTCAAGGGAAAAAAATCCCACTAAAAATCTTCTTATATTACATAAAACAAAGAGACTTAATGAATCACCAACTCCTAGTTTAACAGAGCACCAACCCTGCAAGGAACACCAACCCCTAATTTAGTGAAGCATACACTCTACAAGGAGGCTACAACCCCTAAGATGATTAAGAACCAACTCAACCATCGAAGATAAAGATATCAGAATTTTTTTTGCTGCCATAATTGATGGATATCACTAATTTAGCTCACACATATACCTTCAAATCCTCACTCCTTCAACTCACTCTTTATTATTCTCCTTAGATTTTCTTGGCCTCAAACCCTGGTTTACACAATCCTCATCAATATTTATATTGTTACCAAAACCATTAGATCTGATTTCATGCAAATATACTATCCTTCACACTCTCAACTAGGTCAAATTTTTCCCTCTTAAAGAACTAGTTCAAATTTGAACTCTAAATTCAATTTTATATGCACTTTAATTCACAAACACAAAGGAGGTCAATCCAAAACTTTTAGTTCAACCAATGCATCTTAAGAAAATCCCAACACATTCATTATTTTTTTTTGTTAGATCCATATAGGTTAGCTCTACCCAAACACACTCAACTAGCCCAAAAATTGCTTAAAACCCCATCACCTGGATGAGAAAAAAACCACTAACACCAAAATTGTGATTATTTAAGCTCCCAAATTCACCACACATGTCTAAAATATAACATAATAATATCATCCATGGTAATTAATTATCTTTCACCAATCAAATTTATCATAACAAACTCTAGAAGGCTCATATTCTTCTCAAAACAGATGTTTCGAGGAACTTATCTTCACCTTTGGGCATCAAGACCACCCAAGAACAAATTTTAGTGCAGTGCAAATTACCTTCAGATCTGTAAGTGAGAATTGGGTCCACCAAGGAATATTTTCCCCAAGTGTGGGACTTACAAAAATGAGAAAAACTCTGATTGAAGAATTGGTTCCTCTACTTAAGTGTGCATAAAATTTGTAGAGGTTTAACTCAAAATTCTACTCTAATTCTGCCAAGGAGACAAGGATAGAAAGAAAAGAAGATAAAACTAAACTGACAAGGTGATACACCAAAGGAGTGGTGAACATCTATCTCTGTAGATTGACATAGATTTATAAAAATGCAACACAAATCATGCACAAATTGCTAAAATTGTAATGAAGGATCAAGATAGAGCAAACAACACAAGAAAGGATTGAAAATTCATTCACAGAGCTTGCATTGTCATTTCCATTTTTAAATATAGTGCATTACAACAGCAAGGAGGTAAAAACATGTTACGTTCTAAAAAGGTTTGATATTCCACAAAATCACTTGCCAGGGTGAAGGAGGGACCCTACAGAACATAAAAAAATGTCCAACCCTTTACAAAAGAGCCAAATCTAGCTTTTAACAATGAAAAACTAAGTTCAGGAAAGAGAAACAGGAGAAAATTGAAATGAATGATTCAACCACCAACCAGATCCATCAAAATAGCATGGGTACCCTTAAAAGTTCATTCCCCAAGATTTTCGACCATGTTGGAGAAGAATGGAGGCTATATTGCATTAAAAATGGTGGTTGAAAGTTGGTTCTACTCTTTTCCCATGTCAAAGGTGTTTTTTTCATTTTGTATCTCACTAAACTCCATCAAAAAACAAAATTGAATATTTCATCGTGTAGAGGACTTCAATATCTTTCCAATGACACCAAAAATGAGAAACACCGAGCTCTGGATCAAAAGATATGGCCCTCTAAAGATTTAGGGCAAAATTTGGGCAAAAATCGGGTCGGCGGGCCGAAACCTAAAATTTTTCCTTTTTTGAATTTGGGAAAAATTCCCTAAAAAGCTCCATGCCCCGCCGCTCGATGCTACATGTGGCGCTTCCTCATTTGTCTCGGGTTAAATGGCCAATTTACCTTTTTTGAATTTTGGAAAAATTCCAAAATTCCTCCACACCCCACCGCTCCACTGCCACGTGGCACACTTTGATTTGGCATGGGCCTTAATCAACTTTCTTTCCTCCACGGGCCCGCGGGTAAAAATTTTCCTTTGCGCCTTTTTGAACACTTTGGCAAATTTCACCAAATCCCTCCATCCGCGCCTAACCACCCACCATGACTGGACACATGTCATCTCTTAGTTGGTCCCATGGGCCCTTGAAATTTCTTTTCCTTCTACGGTGAGCCTATGGGCTGGTTTTTTCCTTTTCACCCTTTTCTATTTTGGCAAAAATCCAAAATTTACTCCGCCCTCTCGACCTCCGCTCCGACTAGATACGTGGCATATCTTGCTTTTCGGCGGCGGGCCTCAAGCCATTTCTTTTCTTTTGTGGGCCCGTGGGAAAAAAATTTCCTTTGCACTCCCGCCGAGCCCTTTGGAAAATTCCTAACTTGCCTCCACGGTGAAAAAAATCCACTGCCACATGGTGCATTTCAATTGGCCGTGGGCCTTCTCAGGGAAAATTTCCCTCAAAAATTCCACCGAGCCATAACTTGAGAAATACAAGGAGTTAGGAGGAAAATTTTACCTTTCTGGAAAGGTGAGGAAAATCCTATCTGATGGGATCATTTCTAGAATATTTTGAGTACCTAAAGCATGCCAAAAATTCATTTAAGTGCTAGCAAAGGAGAAGGAGGAGTTAGCCAAAAACAAGCATGGGGCTTATTTTGGATAACAATTTTGGCAACTCAGAGGGGTCATCTACCTATTGGATGAAGTGACCAGCTTCCTAAAGCAATCCATTAGGAAATGGAGTCATCAACTTAACTGCTTGGTACTCTCAACTCATTAGAAAATTTCTAGAAAGAAGATTGTGAGAGTAGAACATTACTTAATCTGGAACATGGCCTGCAAAGATGCATCCTTGGGACAACAAAGCCTGTGCCAAAGCACTTAGGGAAATGTAAAACTAAGATACAAAAACAATGTGCACAAGCACTTGGAGGAATGAAAATCTAAGCTAATATGTACAAGGTGAGGAGTTTCCTTTTAGTAGCAATGGTTTAGATGGATTCCATTAATTAGAATCTGCAGTTCTTCACCATCCAATGTAGACAATTGGAAGGCATTGTTGTTCTTACATTTTGTGACCATATAGGGGGCACTCCAAATGGCATCAAAATTTGAATTCCTTCCTGGATTTTCTCGGTCTCAGTATCCCATTTCAACACTAAATCTCCAACTTGGAAATTTATAGCCTTAGCTTTCCTATCAAAGTTTCTCTTGATCAAGGCTTGGTCCTTCTCCATCATTTGGGATGTATGCTCTCTGATTTCTTGGAGTTCCATCAATTCTACATATCTAACCTCCATGGGTTCAAACTCCAACAATTCCAATTGCTTCATGAGTTCCAACGTTGGCAACTCAAGTGACATAGGCAAGATTGCCTCTCTTCCATAAACAAGTCTCGAATGGAGAGTTACCGGTGGATCTCTTGAAGTTATCCTATCACCCATAAGGTTGATTTAAGTTTAGTGTGCCAAGTCCTCGATTTTCATCAAGAATCCTCTTGATGATCTTTAATAGGTTCTTGTTGGTAGACTTAACTTTGCCATTACCTTGAGGTAATAATTTGATGAAGTGCTAAGATAGATCCCATTCCTAATGCCCATTTGGGGTTACCTTTGATCTATGAATGCCAATGCATTATCTCGATATTATAGTGGTAGGTATACCAAATATTGTTACTATCCCCTCATATAAGTCTAGAATGCTATATTCATTTTCCTCTTTGAGTGCCACTACCTCAGTCCATTTGGTGAAGTAGTCAATTACTATTAGAATCCACTTGTGTCCTTGGCTTGAGTTTGGGTTAGTGACTCCAATGAAGTCCAAACCCCATTGCATGAATGGCTGGTCAACTAAGATTGGGTGCAATGGAAGGGCTGCTAATCTTTCCTTGCCTATGAAGAATGCAATTTTTTTCACCTCTTGATCCATGCATAACAATCACTAAACACCTTGGGCCAATAATAGCTAGCCTTCATAATCTTGAGGTTGTCACTCTTGGAGAGAAATGACCCCCAGCTGATCCATCATGGAACTCTTCTAACATTCTCTTAATTTGATTTGTCACAATGCATCTCAGCAGCACTCCATTTATATCCTTTTTGAACAAGACACCATCAACAAGTGCATATAGAATATCCTACAATATGAAGTGTCTTCTCTTGGTTTTGTTCTTCTCTCTGGAGGGCATCGACCTGTTTGTAAGAAGTGCATTATGTCTTGGGTCCAGCAAGGAGTGAGCATACCACCATTCTCTTCTTGAACACCTCTTTTTCTTGGTTGTCTTGCAATGCCAAAACAACATCCTTCCATTGCTTTCTTCCATTTATTTTCTCAAGACCATTGCTCACACAATCCCTTTTGATCCAAAGCGTGTGTTGTATTTTTTTCACTTTTAAAAGTTTCCAAAGATCGTGATTTTCTTAACCACTTTTAAGTATTCTAAACTCCAAAAATTGATTAAATTCTGATTATTATGCATCCATAGAAGCGCAGAAAACTTGGGTAGCAAATAAATAATCAGAACTGAAAACACTCGAGATAGCAAACAAGATTGTTTACGGGGTTCAGAAATTCCTACGTCCCCGGATTCGGATTGAACCAATCCATTAATAATATTTAAATGTAAGTACAATAACTCTTACAAACAACCAATAATGAATCACAACCTACAAATGAGCTGATCAATGTCCCAAGAACTCGAAAAGAGCAGAAACATGTCCCAAGAACGATTCGTGGCTCCTATAGTGTTTTCATAATGTGATCTCCCTGCAACTGTGTTAGAAAAACACCTACAAATGGAGATTTAAAAACATTCTATGAAAAAAAAATCATATATCTGAGATCATCTCTAAATTATGAACACTTTTCATGTTTACACCAAGTCACATTTCGGACCAGAAGTGCATTGAAATTCGTGTTTTCCAACTAGATGTCTTGTAGATCCCTGTTAAAAACTGCATTCAAATCTTCCAAAAACAGGTTAAAACTCAACAAAAATATCAAATCTTACATCGTTGGAATAATCTCATAATTTCCTTCATTTCATCCTTTTACTCTGAGTTCTCATTCTGAGTGCAAGGCCTTCAAAAATGGCGTTTTCTAAAATTGCCTCCTCCTCCCCACAGATCACTACGCTCGAGTGTTGTTTAAATAACACTGAGCGTTGTCTCATCTCATCCGAGCTTGTAGCCGAATTGGTTGGGTGGATAAGTCTTTGGGAGTAGAGGTCATGGGTTCAAAACCCGGTGGTCTTCATTTTGATGTGGCCTTTGTTATCTCTTATGTGGGAAGATCCCACATCTTCGGCGTGAAAGGTGAGTTTATGGTTTAAATATACAAGGGGCCGCTTTTAAATCATGGCTTTGGCCACACATACCACCATTTTGTTTGGCCACATAATAGTGGTGAGCTGGCTGTTTGTTTACCCATGTTGCAAAGGTTATGGGTTTGCTTGTATTGCCCACAATGTGGGCCGAATAATGTGCATTCTAATCCCAACCGAGTTGGTTTGTTGGATAAGTCACCGAATACATGGGCCGAGCTGTTGGATATTTAAATGACCCAAACAATATGAAGCTGACCCAATAAATGTGGGTAATCCTCCGAGTTCTTAGGTCTATCCTGGTTTGTGTGGAAATAACACCGAGCAAAGATAGTAATGAACTCGGTCAATCCAAAACGTATGACTTGGAACCATATGGCAATACATGATGAATAATTACCAAAGCACTATGAAATTCGACCACACAATAATATGATATTTCAATAATGAAATATGGCAATAAATACCACTTGTCGACCCTCGAAAGGCAAATCAAACTTGTGGTGGCAAGCCACGTGGTGGTTTGAGGACCCACCACGTCGGCGATGATATAATCATCCTCACGGCTTAAGGTTCCCTTCCATTATAAAAGTTGAGCCTCTTGTTCTAGACCACTTTTACATGTGTCAAAGACCGGAGGTTGAAAACAACTCAAACAACCTTCATTTTTCCCTTTTCTTCTTTTGCCACATGTTGCATTGCTATTGGTCAATTATTGACATGTTGACCAGAGTTGACTTTCTGTTGACTAAACTTTGACCGGACATAACTTGAGCTCAGAGTGTCTGTTTTTCATGTTCTTATAGTCATCGGAAAGCTTGTTAAAGGCTCTACTACACTGACATGGTTTAGGGAAGTTTTAGGAACATTTAACACTAAAATTGATTCCCGATCACCTTTCCTTATACCCAGTTTGGTGACGTTTATCTCAATTTCATACTCCATGACACGAGTAATCCACCCTGAACATTTTTCATTTAGGTCTTTGTTGAGGAGGAAGTCCTTAACTCCCACATGAGAAACCAGTAGTTGAACCTTGTTGTTTGAAACTAGATGCTTAAATTTCTTCAAGCTCCTAATCACTACAAGAACATGCTTCTCAATGAAGGAATACCTCACCTCATAGTCCTCCAAGCTTTGGCTAAAGAAGGCAATTGGCTGCTCTGCATTTTCTTTGTTCTGTTGTACTAAAATTGTAGAAATTGTATCATCACTGCCAAATGCATAAAGGATAAAATCTTTAGAGAAATTTGGGTTAATGAGAGTTGGAGCTTGTGAGATAACCTCTTTGATTGCCTCAAAACTTGCCTTACCTTTAGTTGTCCATTTGAAAGCCATACTTTTCTTCAACATCATAGTTATTGGCTTGACAAGGGCTGCAAAGTTTGGAACAAACCTTCGAACAAAATTGATTCTTCCCAAGAAACTTTGAAGGGCCTTCTTGTGACTTGGTAATGGTAGTGATTTTATTGCTTCAACCCTCTGGATCAATTTTTAATCCCTCTTTGGAAACAATGTGGCCTAGGATCTTTCCTTCATGAGCTAGGAAAATACATTTTTTGGGATTCAAGGATACCCCAAATATTCTACATCTTTAGAACACTTGTCTCAAATGAAAGAGATGATCTGCTGCACTTTTAGAAAATATAGTAATATCATCTAGGTATATCAGCACTATTTTGTTGATCAATCCCTTGAACACCATATCCATTGCCTTTAGAAGGTAGCTCTGGCGTTAGACAACCCAAATGGAATTTTCCTATATACATAGGTTCCCATTTGGTGGTGAAGGATGTTTTGAACTGATCATCCTCCTTTACCATGATCTGATTATACCCTAAATAACCATCTAGCAATGAAAACCTCTTAGATCCAACAACAACTTGCAAAATCTGCTCCATAGAAGGAAGTGGGTAATGATCCTTGAGGGATGCTCTATTCAAATCTCTAAATTCTACACACAATCTGATTTCTCCACTCTTATTTATAACTGGAACCAAGTTTGCAACCCATCTTGAATGCTTGATGGGAAATATGATACTTTCCTTTATTAACTTATTCAATTCCTTCTTCATGAGAGGCTCCATGTGTGGATTGACTAGTCTTTGTTTTTGCTTGATGGGTTTAGCACTTGGATCTAATTCAATTGTGTGTTGAGCTAGCTTGGGATTGAAACCTATCAAGTCTTCATAGCTCCAAGAAAATATATCTGGGAACTCTTGGCAAAGTTACATGAACTCATACCTTTCTTGCTTGGTTACCACTTTACCAATTTGAAGTGATTTGCCTTCTCCCACCGAGATGGGCACTGAATCTTCTCCCTTGACTTGGATGTTTGCTTTCTCCTTCCTAAATTGATCATTAAGATTAAATATGGACTCCAAAGTGACAAGTCCTTTTGGTAGTTTGTTAGTTCTTAGTTGTACCACTTGATCACCATACTGTTGTTCTAACTTTTCCTGATTTTTGGCTGAGAACTCAACTTCTTCTTGCAAGAAATTGATGATTTTTGATCACTTTCAAACACTTGCCAACTTACATTATTTTTTCGCGGCGATGGCCTTACAATCACATGAATGTTTGGCTGCACTTTATATTCCTTGATACTCTCCACAACATCAAAGGCTGCTGCTGCTCACGCAAGCCTATCGCCACTTGGTTTTCTTTCCTAAGGATGGAATTGATGCCAAAGCCTTCAAAATCCTCAATGAGGTCCCACACCCTATTATTATAACTCTTGAGGAGATCATTTTGGCAGCATGTGTGCTTCCTTTAACTTGATTAATAATCAACTCACTTGTCACCTAAAGACTTGTAAGTTTTTGATACTCTCTTTCTTGACCAATGCAATCCATGTATCAAAGCCTCATATTCAACAATGTTGTTAGAACATGAAAACTGAAATCTAAAAGCTGAATAATACTTAATGCCTTGAGTTGAAACAAGCATATCTCCCCCCGTGCACCTTGTCTACTTCTTGATCCATTAAAGAACAGCTGCCATACCTCATTGTCATCTTTATGGTCTGGCTTGGTGATGCTAGGAATAGGCTGATTTTCTTCATGCATGTAATAAACTCCTAGTTCAGATTCCTCTATTTCCTTATAGGGATCAAAAGCATGTACCTTGCTTTCCCATTCATCAAGAGTCAAATCTAGGATGCTTCTAACTTTGGTGTCAGCTTCATCGTGCTGGATAATCCTCTTGATCAAATGTTGAATAGTTGGCATTGATTGGGCTTGGAGTATGAGGCTCAATGTGAAATTTTGCAATAGGTTTGGACCTGATTGTGGCCTTAGTTCCATATCTATTCTGAAACAACATGTGTGACCAATCAGTAGATAAATAGCCTCTAATTCTAGCTGTGAAATCCCTTGACAAACATAGGGAAAAAAGTGGTGGTAAATCTATCACTGACACATCTTGCAAAACAAAGTGACATTAGGGCATGCATGCAAAGTGAGGCTCAAATATTTAATTACCCCCTATTGTTGTTACTATTGTCCCATCTAGTTGCACCACCCCTTTGGATATGACTTCATATTGGAGGCCCAGCTGATCAACTATTTGCTTGGGCATCATAGAACTACTTGCCCCAGAATCAATCATATAATTGTGTACTAGTTTATCCCCAATGATCAATGAAACATAGAATGGAGGGGGCTTTAAAAATTTACCTTGTTGTCCTCCAAGATTCCCCTCAGGCTGAGCAACATTTATGAGTACCTTCTCTTACATATGAGCTGGCTGATTTGAAGTTGACCAATTCTTCATGGCAGCTTGTAGTAGATCCCTTTGGCCTGGGATGGATAGTGATTCCCACATAGATATATTCACATTTGTCTTCTTCATTTGTTCAATGATGTTAAATGGGGATGAAACATATATTTGCTTCCCCTTAGCTTGCACATTCTTTTCTTGTACATGGACTACAATACTGGCATTTGAGCTGGTTTGGGAGGTGGCTTGGGATGTCCTTGCACATTTGGAACTGCATTTTGCTTGCCAACACTTTGTGGAGTGATGGAAGGTTTTGGATCACCTAGAGCTAATGACTTCCCTTCACCAATATTCCTTTTCTTTGATTATGTGTTAGCTAATACATTCTAAGAAATTGTTTGATTCATACTAAAAAAATCTTCACCTACCAATTCACAAATGTACTCTCATTTGGAGTTGTATTTTGCTGAGATGTTCCTTATTGTTGGTTTGTTTCTTGACTCACCTCACTCTCTATGCCAATTTTTGTCACCATCAAAGCTTGGTTCAAAGCACCATTGAAGCACATAGATTGGTTGTGAGGTTCATTGCATGGGAAACACCAATCATACTCTTGAGCTATATTATTTTGCACCAGCACTAAGGCTTTAGAGGTAGATGTAACATTGGGGTTATAGGGTAGAAATAGTTTGTTGGAAGGAGGCCTTACTTGATTTTGATTTGTAGCTGGATTGGGTGGCCTATTAGGATGATATGGTTACCTATTAGGCTGAGTTTGAGACTGATAAGAAGGTCTAAAACTTTGGGCTTGTTGCCTCTTGAGTGTAACCAGCTCATTGCCTAAATTTTGTAATTGTTTCATGAGTTCATTTGAGGCACTAGAGGATGAAGTAGAAGTTTCATTTGAACTCTGATTTCTAGGAGTGGGAATAGGAGCTAAAGTAGGTGCTTGACTAGTGCTTGGGCTTTCCAAGTTTGGATATAAGGGCATAGGAGGCCTAGGCACCAGTTTACCAGCTTGGATCAAACAATTCTCAACCCTAATGGCGATGCTATAAGATGCAGGTATATTTGCACCTCCCATGGATTGGATTAACATAGAAATATCAGAATTTAAAGCTTTGAGATAGTATAAGAAAGAACCTTCAACTATTGGCCTTACTGTCACTGGGATTCTATCCCATGTCCTTTGAAATCTGAAATTGAAGTTTGTTAGCTGCTCATTGGGAGCTCTCTTGATAGTTGTCAGTTGTTCTAATAGAGACAAATTATCTCCCTTTTCTCCAAACTAATCATGGAGAGCTATGCACAACTGGTTCCAATTTTGGATAGAGCCTTCCCCAAGGCTCCTGAACCATTGCAAGGCTTTCCCTTTGAATGAAGATGCCAATAATTTGACAACAATTTTCATCTCAACAATCTCATGGATTGCACAAACATTAGCAATGTCTTTGACATGATCATCAGGAGTGGTCTAATTTTCCCTAGTAAAGTATGGGATGTTCTTCAATGCTGCAACTGGAACTGGGTTTTGTGCATTGAGATCAAGTGGGCTGCTACTAGTGAATTTGACATAAGGGTTGGGTTGTGCCATTCTAATTGGCCTAAGAACCCTTGTTGATTGGGTGAAAGGTCTACCAGGTGGAGGAGTTGATAGAGTTCTATTTGGTGGAGATGGAGACCTTTGAATTCTTCTTCCCCTCTCTCTTCTTCTGGGGATAATTGCAGATACTCAGAAAATCCCTCTTCTCTATCCCTTGACCTTGTTTGGATCCTTCTCATGAATCTTCAGACTTGGACTGCTGAAACCAGTTGATTTTATCCCTTTGGAGTCGCCAGATGTGCAAATCAGGGCTCTTTTTAAGAAAGGAACTTACAAAAAATGCACATCAACTTTTTGTAATGAAGATGAAGACCTCTAAGGTCCCACTGGGCATGCCAAAACTATTAGTGCAAATTAGAAGACCCCCTAAATGACCTTTAGATCTGTAAGTGAGAATTGGGTCATTTAGTGTGATTGCACAACATGGAATCTTTTCCCCAAGTGTGGGACTTGCAAAAATGGGAAAAAACTCTCCAGATTGAAGGTTGGTTCCTCTAATCCTCTGATCAGATGTATGCATGAAATTTGCAGAGGTTTAACTCAAAATTCTACTCTAATTCTACTAAGGAGACAAGGATAGAAAGAAAAGAAGATAAAACTAAACTGACAAGGTGATACACCAAAGGAGTGGTGAACATCTATCTCGTAGATTGACACAGATTTATAAAAATTCAACACAAATCATACACAAATTGCTAAAATTGTAATGAAGGATCAGGATAGAGAAAACAACACAAGAAAGGATTGAAAATTCATTCACAGAGCTTGCATTATCATTTCCATTTTTAAATATAGTGCATTACAACAACAAGGAGGTAAAAAATGTGTTGCAGTCCTAAAAAGGTCTGATATTCCACAAATTCACTTGCCAGGGTGAAGGAGGGAGCCCGCATAACATAAAAAACGTCCAACCCTTTACAAAAGAGCCAAATCTAGCTTTTAACAATAAAAAATCAAGTTCAGGAAGGAGAAACACAGGAAAATTGAAATGAATGATTCAACCACCAACCAGATCCATCAAAATAGCATGGGTACCCTTAAAAGTTCATTCCCAAGATTTTTGATCATGCTTTGGAGAAGAATGGAGCCATCTTGCATTCAAAATGGTGGTTGAAAGTCGTTTTACTCTTTTCCCATGCCAAAGGTGTTTTTTTCATTTTTTTCTCTCACTAAAATGATTCAAAAATAAAATTAAATATTTCATCATGTAGAGGACTTCAATAGCTTTCCAATGACACCAAAAATGAGAAAAAATGAGCTTTGGATTGAAATATATGCCCCTTTAAAGATTTAGGGAAAATCTGGGGCAAAATTAGGTCGGCAGGCCGAAACCTAAAATTTTCCCCTTTTTGAATTTGGGAAAAATTACCCAAAAAGATCCATGCCCCACCACCTCTACCATGGCACTTCCTCATTCATCTACGGGTTCAAATGGCCATTTTACCTTTTTTGAATTTTGGAAAAAATCCAAAATTTCTCCGCACCCTACCGCTCTGCTGCCACATGGCACACTTTGATTTGGCGCGGGCCTTAATCAAATTTCTTTCCTCTATGGGCCCATGGGAAAAAATTTTCCTTTGCACCTTTTTAAACACTTTGGAAAATTTCACCAAATCCTTCCGCGCCTCGACCACCCGCCACGACTGGACACGTGTCATCCTCCGGTTGGTCCACGGGCCCTTGCAAATTTCTTTTCCTTCTCCATGGCGGGCCTGCATGGGCCATTTTTTTCCTTTTCTCCCTTTGCTATTTTGGAAAAAATTTAAAATTTACTCCACCCCTTTGACTTCCACCTCTGACTGGACACGTGGCATATCCTCCTTGCTTCGGTGAGGGCCTCGAGCCATTTTTTTTCCTCTGCCAAGCATTACACGGAAAAAATTTTCCTTTGCGCTCCCTCCAAGACCTTTGGAAAAATTCCTAACTTTCCTCCATTGGTGACAAAATCCACTACCGCGTGGCACATTTCAATTGGCCATAGGCCTTCTCAGGGAAAATTTCCCTCAAAAATCCGCTGAGCCATAACTTGAGAAATACAAGGAGTTAGGAGGAAAATTTTACCTTTCTGGAAAGGTGAGGAAAAATCCTATCTGATGGGATCATTTCCAAAATATTTTGAGTACTTGAAGCATGCCAAAAATTCATTTAAGTTCCAGAAAAGGAGAAGGAGGAGTTAGCCAAAAATAAGCATGGGGCTTATTTTGGATAATGATAACTAAACTATTATATATTTTTTAATTATTGGTAAATAGTTTTTTGAAAGGGACTATACCCTTTTACAACAGTGCTCAAAAGAAAAATTTAACCCCAGAAAGCCCAACAAAAGAAAACAGCCAAGAACCAACAAAAACAAATCACTGCTTCAAAAACAGCTAAAAAACAACAACTTAACAGCAACACAGCTGCCCAACAACTGTGCAGTTGGCCATTTGCCCAGATGTAACAATAATAGCACTAACAACGACAAGAATCAAACCTTGTCCGGAGTGGTGGGGGGTTTAGATTTGACATTTCCTTCTTCTTCCGATCCACCACTGTCCATTCAGGATTTCTTGCATCCAATGCAAACGAAGCATCTGCAATGGATTTGATGTGGATGTGACCCATAGGAAGGGGGGCAAACTTCCTTAAACACTGAATCAACAATCTGCGGAGAATAGTCTGTAGGTAGTTTCTCTATGTTGGCCTGTGAATCAGCCACTATGGGTGAGTCAACTTGCAAGGGGGCACTAGAATCCTCAGCCGGATCTGAGTCAATTGTGAGATGTTCAGGAAGTGAATCCTTCCACCAAGCAGTTTTGGTCTTTCGTTTGGAATGTTCACAATCATTTGTAACATGACCAGTTTGGAAGCAACGCCGACATCTGAAGGCAAGTCTCTCATAGTCAATCCTCTGTACCCAGAGCCTTTCTCCAATCTGAAGATTGATTTCTACTGGTAAGGGTTTGGAGGTATCAATATCAACCAGGATATGAGAAAACGTAGTATGTGTTTGAATGGAGGTCTTACCATCAACTGCCACACATGATCCAAGAGTATCGCCTATAGCAATGAGACAAGATTTGTTCCAAAGTTGTAACGGAATTCTGGTAAATGAACCCAAATCGGGTAGGTATCAAAAGACTCCTTTAACGGGTCGAAGGATGGATACCATGGTTTGGACATCAGCCCATGTTCCCCCCAAACCCAATGCTGGCTAAAGATTAAATCCCTATCAGCAGGGGTTTCAAAGACCACAATGAAGTAAGCTTTAGCACAGGGATAAAGCTCAATCTTACCTTGTATTTTTTCTCTCCATCTCTGGGCTATCCATTCATGGAGCTGAGAAATCTTAGGCCAAAATTTATGGAATCTGCATATGAGACCCAGCTGGGAGAGATTTTCCTCCTCCTTAAGAATTTTTATAAGTAGATCCTCCCCGATTTTCAGCGTCGGGACCTCCTGGGAGGGTTTCAAGAGCTCATTTCTGGTACTCTCCTTTTGTTTGGAGACCGCTGAAGCATAAGAAGTGGACTTATCTCCACCAGAGGTTCCTGAGCGACCACTTTTCTGAAGTGAGTTGGATCTATCCATGCTCTTGAAAGAAGATCCATCATTTTTAAATGATTCATTATCATTGTTGAGATTTGTAGGAGAGACCGAGCCAACTTTACCTGTCTCAATGGAGAGACCCTCTACTTTTTGACAGGTTGGAGAAACTCTATCCCGGATTTTCTTTGAAGGGGGGTCTTGATTTGCATCAAAATCCATGTCAATCCAAGAGATTGGTGTTGTATTTTCCATGCCAATTTTACAGGCGCCGCCATTAGTTTTGCACGCAAGGGACAGGTTCCCAAAGCCGCCGCCAAGGAGAAGGGCATCCTGTTTAGATTTTCTATTCGTGTCTCCAATATTCCCATGTTCTAGCTGATCCAAGCATGGTAGAGATCCCGCAGACCTACGCGAACGTGTAGCAACCATGGCTGTGCGGCTAGGAAATCGTAAGGTGGTAAACTATGATATGTTACCACTCATTGAAATCCTCATAACCCGTAGATAAAATCCATGAATTTTAGTGTAGACACAATTTTTTGGTATCCCTTTTCCCTCATTCTCGCATCTGCTCCTCTTCGTCGTCATTATTCACATACATATCTCTCTTATCATTTAAATCCCCCTTTCCCTACTAATTTATATTTATTCCTTTAATTATTGTTCCTCACCTTAATTATATCCTAATCACATAATTAATTTCTCCTCTCTAAACATCCCTAATCACCCTTGATTATCCCTAAACCTATTTATTAATCCTTTTATCCTCTCTAGGTACCCTATTTACCATCCCTAGGTTCCCACCCACCTTCATTTAATAATTTTACCTCCCCTTTTACTTTATTTAATGCATTCTTATCCCTAACTCCCCTTTTATCTTCCCTAAGCAACCCTAACCTGTATTTACCATCCAAAACCCTAATCCCGCCTCACAAGGGCTCATTGTATCAAACTCGTCAATATTCCATCACCTAAATGAACGGACCACAACAGTCACGTGCGGCCCATCCAGTCATCGTTCACCCTATAAATATGACCATACCCCTCATTTCTTTAGGGTGTGACTTTGGATACTTCAATATTTCTTGTGATTTTTCCTTCATTTCTTTCCCTTTTTACAACCGCTATCACCACCTTGGAGAAACTTTAGAAATCTTGTGCCTTAAATTTTGAGAGTTAAAGTCCCTTTATCATTTTACATGCTTAGATCCATCATCATTCCCCATCATTTTTACAAGTTCCTTCATCCATCTTATATTTTGTCACTACATCCATTATGTTCAATCTCTTTCGTAGATTACCATTCCCATCCATTTTTATCCATCAAACCCTAGATCACCACTTGTTAACCTTTGACCCTACCAGTCATCATCGACCTAGTTCACATATGTTTGGCTTTTAGCCATCCATTTTGTTATTCATCTACTTTCTGATCCCTAGTTCCTCATATTTTTCAATATTGCCATTCTCCACACTTGCAGCTTCGGATCACATCTTCATCACATCCATTCACCGCCGATTAAAACCATTCGTCATCGACCCTATCACCAGTTCTCATTTTCTTCAATTTACTTGCATCCTTTCTATTTCTCCTAGATCTAGGTTATCTACACCATCTCTGCATCATCTTCAATTTTTTGATCATCTTCAAACCAAGTGCCCCAGGATATTTATTTTCTAAATTTCTTTTGTGCTACACTAACCTAGTCATCATCAAATGTGTGTGATAGTCATGATTCATTTTCAAATTGAACAGGTTTGATTTAGTAGAATTTTCTATAATTAGTTTTGCATCTTGTTTTATCTATCTCATTTCACATTCTCTATTTCAATTCAAATATTGTTATACTTATTCACTATTATATTTTATCTATATTTTATGAAAAAGTGGGTTAACATCCATCCTAGGAAGTTTTCACTTCTCAAGACCGGCTTAGTCGAGCGTGCAACAACCATCCTATCTACTAATCCATTTTTCGTGTTGAGTTTCTCTTTGTTGTGCAGGTAATCAAGTTCATTATGAGGAGGATCTTTTACGCCCGTATCCATCATCATCTCATCTAGAGGTAGCTTAAAACCTTCACATATTGGAGTTACTTATTTTCTTTATTTCCATTTCACTAACCTAAAATAGGAGCAAAAAAATTGGTCAACATTTCGCACCTGTGGGACACATCCTTCTTTGGTAAGTTTTTTCATTATTTTTCATTTCTATTTTTCTTCTATCTCTTTTCTAATAATCCCACGGGTAGGATATTTTCTTTTGTGCATGCATGGTGGATTGATTTATTAGATTAACTCTCTTGCTAAAATAAAAATTAAATAAAAAAGGAAAAATAATGTTATCCAGGTATTCTTCATTTTTCCCTATTTGCTCTTTTTGCATCATTTCCCCTTCTTTTCGCTTGGCTTCATTGAATTTCTCACTTTGATTTTGGGACTTAAAATAATCTTGATACCATAGCCTAACTAGGTGGTTAATCCTTTTCATTCACTTCTTCACACACATCCAAAACACACATATCAATTTACACATCTTAAACATCTCCTCCTAGTTTGTGTAATCACAAAATCACGCACTTACACTTAATACTATTATTATAGTACCATGTATGTTGTTTTATATATGGATCTTGAGTAACAAAATTATTCACTAATAACCCATTCCATTGTCTAGTCATCATCTGTATTGTTGGTTTTTTTCATTTTTGTCTTACACATTTTTCATCCACTTACACCATTCTAGTTAGGTCTCGGAGAGTCTTACGTGTTAGTACTCATTCGGTGTTGTCACTAGTCTTTGAATAGGGCACCTACATAGGGATTAAGGCACCTTGGTCCTTGTCACACTTGATTATGTTTTAGACATTCAAGGTTAGTCTTTACGGTTTTCCATCTCATCTCCCTAGGTTCTAGTCCGCATGTCGGATCATTAGTGTTGAAAGTTGAACAAGAGATCCCTATATAAACACAACATACATACTACCTTATGGGATGACTCTTTCTACTAAGGGATAGCTATCTACATAAACCAAGGGACTGTATTTGGGCACTATTTTGCATCACACACTATATAGGAATGGGTATATTTATTCTATTCCATCCACATTTTGCATTTTATCTAGTTATTGCTTGTTAGATTTTCTTCATTGGCTTTAGGGAAAGATAAAAACATTATTGCACACAAAATCACATAGAACTACATTAGGTCTCGAGATGTAGTGCAATGCCCGAGTTATAATTCCATCCATTTAGCGAAGTTGAGGATGGTCTCACCCCTTCATTTGCATATTTATTTTTTTCGGGTTTGATGCTTTGTGTGGGATTTTTACAGGTGATTATTCATTACAATTTTATTGTGACATCGGTGAAGCAAGTGTGACATCCATCGACAAAGGAAATGCATTGCGAAGACCTAGCAACCATATCAGGACCAAATTCTGAGCTATTATGCAAACCAAAGCACCAGATTTAAGACCAAGGCACCCTAGGCACCCTCATCCTTCTCCAAGTTCCCCAGTCTAGCCATATCTACCCCTACTATAATTTTTGAGGTTCATTGTGATGCTCTGTCTTGCCATTCCATCACTTTATTCACTCCCAAGATCAGTGCGAGGTAAATCTAATTTTGATAAGTACTTTTCCATTTCATTTCAATTACTAAATAAGTACTTAGCATTTACGTTTCAGTATATTTCATTTATTACATTGTTGTACTCTTAGATTCATATAAAAATTCCCAATTTTATAGAATAATTTTCGTGAACCCGTAGATTAGAATATTTTCCTAGAGGATCCACTACAACTCTAATGGCTAAGGATATTGTTTTCCTTCTAGGCTCATCACGTGTCATGTTAGCATCAATCCCATCTATGATGAGGCCACTATCTTTAGGGTTATGATCTATATCGTGATGTTACCATGTCAGATCATAATAAAAATAACTCTTAGCTAATGAATGCAATAGTACTACTAGCTTTGAAAATTCTTCCTTTATCATCATTTCGAATCCATCTAGCTTTTACGGATATCGACCTTGTTATACATTTGTCCATGATCCTTCTTTTGACATGTCCAAGGAAATTTTAGATGACTCTCTTATTGATTTCATGTTTGGTCTTGACACTAGTACACATGTGTATGTTGATTATCCTCCTATTCAGACCATTATTATAGTTTCATCCCATGCTTCTCACATTTCTTTTAATAATTCTCATGATCCATCATATACTTTTCCATGTGCTAATTCACATTATGTTGATGATCTAATTGATGACATTTTCATATTTGATTCTCTTTCGGATTGTGAGGAAACAATTTATAGTCATGAGTCTATGACTTTACATATAGATAAGTGTGAATCTCTTGCTCCATTGTCACCTTCTTCTGAGTTTTTATCTACCACAATGCATGACTCACCTCCATCCATTAGTTCATCCTCTCTTATCACTCCATCTCCATCTATTAGTTCATATCCTCCTATTGTTGTATCTCCATTAGACACTCCATCTTGTAGGGATGTTTTCAATTTTATTCATGTTGCTTCTATGGATTTTGCATGTCCTTCATCACCTATTACTTCTTCGGTGCCTATAGTTAGCATGCCTTTATCATCATCTTCTCCTACATATCCTCTCAACATCCCTATGATTACTCATAATGGAAAATTATAACCCCTTAAAACATTATTTCCATCCTCTACTATTCTGTCACAATATATCTTTTCTCTCATGCATGTTGTGGGTCACTTACAATCTCAGTTCAATCACTTACATTATAAAGAAAATCCTATTATGCTTCCATTGATAACAATTCATTGCATGACAACCCTATTCCTAAGAAGATTCATAACTCAACATTTACTAAGGATTTTATCATGCCTACCTTTTCATGTTTTGATGGTACTGAAACCCCTACTTACATCTCAAACATTATCGTATGGCTATGGCTTCATATTCTAATGTTAGATTATTTCTTAAAGACTTTAGACATAGCCTTGTCGATGATTCTTTACAATGGTATACCCACCTACCATTTGGATCTATTAGCACATATCATGAGATGGAAGAAGATTTCCTCCATAGATATATCATCATTAATGGCCCTAAAGTTACTATGATCATCTACCTATGTTACATCAAGACAAAATAGAACCTATCATGGATTACATCTTACAATTTAAGCCTTGTATGCACCAATCATTATTTAAACCTATCAATATAGAGAAGTAACTCATATTTTGTCATGGTGTGCTTCCATCCTTAAAACAAAGAATAAAATATGACACATGTGAATTATTCATGCATCTATGATATAGATCCATTGATCTAGAATAAGACCTCATTGCCACACATGTTACAGATCCTCCACCTATGGTTACTACTTTGCTACATCACAAATATATTCTCCATTACCATCAGTTGAGCATCCTACACGATCTCCATCTCCTCCTCATAAACAAGCTCAGTCCACTACATTGCAAAAGTGTCCTTCTTCTCCTACCCCGCACTAGGCTACACCTCACTCTTCTACACCAGTTTTCATGAGCCATTGCATTTATCTCATCATGATTGACCACATGAAGTACTACATGTTTTGATCAATGAAAATTTAATTCTCTCACCTTATAACCAACATCATCCACAACATTACTTAAAGCGTCAACGTGATCAACCCTATTGTAATTATCATCACATTATGGCAATAGGGATAATGAGTGCTTCACCCATTATGATCGTTTGAAACATTTAGAGGATAAAGAAATCATATCCTTTGTCTCTCACTCAAGTGAGTGGTCTATATCTCCTCTCCTCATCTACGAGCTACTACATCGGTTGAGTTATCTCCTCCTTATTGGAAGCACAATGGATTGAGAGGGGGTGAATCAATCCTACAAAACTTTCATTTCATTTTCCATATATTCTTCATTAGCATTAATTCAACCATTTATTCAACCATAAACCATATGTGTGTGTTCTTAATCATATTAGAAACTATTCACAAGATCAAGAGTAAGAGATTACAAAAGAACACCAAATATATGTGGGAAACCCTCAATGGGAAGAAAACCCACTAAAACTTTGTTGATATTACACCTAAAAAAATAGTGAAGCTCCAACTTCACAAGGAGCACCAACCCCTACGTGAAGCACCCACTCCACAAGGAGGATAAAATACGCTAGGATGACCAAGCACAAAATAAACCACCTAAAGATGATTTATCTCAGAATTTTATATTTCCACAACTAATGGAGATCACTAATTCAGCTCACAAATCCTAGGTCAAACCCTAGGTCTTCAATCTTGCTCTATCTTCTTCCTTTTCACCTTGTCTTGCTTCTAACCTCTTGCTTTCATGCTCTAAATAATTATTCAACCTTTCATTCATCAGATAATATTTCAAACTCTTCCCTCATACCTGCAATCAACTCTTCTCTAGGGTGCACTACTCCCCCATGTAAGAATAGCTCTCAAAATGAGCTAAAACATCACTTTGATAAGATGTTATTCTCTCTAACCCAAATGAAGTCAGTACCTCATGATAAATTCGACCCATAAATCTTCATTACATTCAAATACATTAATTATAATAGGCACATATGACCCGTAAAGGTCAAACTAGCCAATAACCTCATTACATGTGCCAAAAATGGGTCAAACTCCCATAGGCACATTCTTAAAATTTCCCTAATATGTGTACCATACTTTTTCATGACCCAAAATCATAAAATATGTTTGAATTTACATTTAAACATTATAAATGGTCTCAATTAATATAAAAAATCAAATAATTTCATTTACTAGGCCCGGTTCCTTTTACAATTCTCAAAATAATTGTTTGTTACACCCTTCAACACCATGGAAACTTCATTTGATCACCAAAACACTTTAAAAGATAAAAACATGAAAGGTAGGAACTTGATGGAAATGGAAGAACATGTATAACAATTATAAGAAACTTATAATCCATGTAGCATTCATCTCTTCAAATCACAACTACTTTTTCCTTCACCATATCAGCCTCCCAAAAAGGTTGTTTCCACAAAGTTAGCTCATGCAAGAATTTATACATACATTAAATATCTCCAAATAGATTCATTGGATTCAAATATAATTCATATGTACATTACAAGTGATATTAATTATTTCCCAATCCATCTCATGCTTCTAAAAACACTAAACTTGCACCCAAACACATGTTGTCTTTAACTATAAAAAATATTTCTATCCAAATAATTCCTTGGGAACCCTATCAAATGACCTCATCAAGTTTAAAACCTCATATCACTAGAAATATATATAAACCACCTTTAAAACACAACTTGAATAACCTTTAAGATCACACTGTAACTCAAGTTATGACCATTTTACTTAAGACTATTATTTGAGATCCCAAACTACCCTTTAACCGATCAACATGTATGAACCTCAAAACACCATGAACCTACATGAAAATTCTCTAAAACCTCCATGGACATAAATAAAAAATGCCCATAAATCATGCACCATTAATTTTTCATGCTACTCCTTTGGACAACCTTTTCCTAAAACCTTCTTCTTTAAAAACTATTATTTATAGGTGGGGCCCACTTATCACCATGACCTCAACCATAAATTTTTGGAAAGATGACAGAGTCCTGTACAACAAGCAATCATCATTTTTGATGAAATAATCATAACTAGGTCACATTACTTCACTTTCTTCCAACTTCTCCTAGCTAGGGCTTAATTAGGGTTTTAGACCTATTTACCTTCTTAACGATCGTTTATAAAAATGTGACGATAAAACCACCTCAATATTTTTATGAAATATTTATAATTGAACATGGAATATATTCTAATATACCAGGTCCCCATGCAAATCATACAATTCACAATGAGCATTAGAAGGTCCAACTTTACTTTAAAACACACTCAAGCTTACCCAATTTTGCTAAAACTTGCATAACTTGCAATTCCTTCTTTAGAATGACCTAAAACTTTGCATGAAGCACCATGAAAATATCCTCTACCTGTCCATAGTAATCACATAGCTCAAATATTCCTGAAACTCTCCATCCACAATGACTTACTCATGTTAAACTACATGTTCTCAACTGTTTTCTTCCCAATGACCTCATACATGCATCTAAACTTGAATTCTAACCGAAACTTATCACACACTTTAGGTAAACTTCCAAAATTTTGCAACCATGATCCAAAAGACTGATTTTGTCTAGAAATGACATCTCTACCTCATTCTTCTTGCACCAGGGCTAGAAACATGCCTAAAATGAACAGACTCGACCATGATCTAACCTCATTGACTCAATGAAGACCCATAAACACTCAAGACACATCATATGGACCATTTTTGAAATCATAACAACCTTCAATCAGATTATAATGACTCAAATCATGATTTTGCCTACTCAAACAAGCACTAGGACACTATGATAACTCAACAAACCACTTGATCAACATACATGATAGTTGAATAACATCACATGGGGACTCATACTACATCATGACACCATTTTCCATCAATGGGGTTTGACATCAATGACAACACAACCACAAAATGGCCAACAATATCCCCCTTTTTCATTGATGGCAACCAACAAGACAAACACCTAACTAACCTCATTCTTATGTTTTTGATGTCTCTCTCTCTCTCCATTTTATATCTATGAAAAATTTACGCTAAATCCTATCCATGAAATATTACAATGATCAATGAAAATAATAAAGAAAATGCACAAAATTGACTTACCTACACAAATATCTCCCCTTGGGACTGAAATTAGATCTCTTCGACTCCTTCAAAGAAGACAAATGATCCTATGGACCTGAAAAAATCTCTCCCTAAGAATGATACTCCTTAATTTTGACTTCTTCCATGCTTGATATTACATCTTGGGATCTGACAATGCAAGAAATCATTGTTTTTGTCTTCATAGATAGCATACTATTTCTTAGAACCAATGTCCCTAAATCATGTTTTCTGCAATAAAGGCCAACTTCAGTATGCTCTAAAATATGAGGCTCAACATGTCATGCCTCCTTTTACCTCCCCGAGAAAATAATCTTTTTATATCTAAAAATCATAAATTTGGATAACATACCTTTCTTTCAAGCCTTTGTGAGAGGTCAAATACTTCATAGTAGTCCTGAAGCTTTTCCTCGACCATTTCGGTCTTCTTTGCATCCATTTGAGATTGTTTGAGTCAAAACTTCACTTTCCTTTCTAAATAAGCTTCTAAAACTTCATCTTCATCGATGTCTCCTTGGAGAGTCAACCTTACTCCCCTTATCTTACTAAGCATTCTCGGACCACTATCACCCTATTTTATTTCTCTTTTAAACGTGATTTCACCTTTCTTTTACATGTAGACACGTAGCACAACATTTGAGACACTTGTATCTTAATTTTTCACATCTATACCTATAACATTGTTTTCTCTTTCATTTTCAAGTACTAATATTTCATCTATGTTTTGATCTCTAGCTCAATTTTTTTATATCTTATCTCTTATTTTCTTAGACCTTGTCTTATTTCTTTTGGAGATAAATATCTTAAACTTCTATCTCTACCACCTATAAGGCACACTTTCACAATCCATAAATTACAAAAATTTCATCATTTAGCCTCTTTCCATCTTTGTAACCTTCGATAATCGAGACACACTTAGTATAGTTTTGAGACCTATAGATTCACTTTTACTGTACTAAGTTTTTGTAACATCTATTCTCATGATGTAATTTTTTTCATAGTTCATTGTTTCCTCTTTAACATGTACATTATTACCTCCACATAACTTTTACACTTGAAAGAAATTCATGTATTTCTTTGAATCGACTAAGATTATTATATATTCACTTAAAACTTCCTTTTTCCTAACCATTAGAGATGAAACTTCCCTTTTTACTTCCTTTTCAATTAGATCAAATCTAGTCTCGAGTAGATCATCAACTTACACAACCTTACTAGGCTTTATCAAACATGTAGAAGATGGTTTCCCCTTTATATCATCACTTAAAACTATATCATACTTCATGAGAAAATATCTTTAGTTCCAAAACACATGCTTACTACACCTTTTGAGAAACTTTAGGTTGTCATCGGGGTTTATTATGATCAAACCCTCACTAGTTTATTTAATCACAAGCTCAGAGTCAAACTTAAAACCTTACAATTATTGAACAACACGATCAAGTATCATCTTGAGTCAATAGCACCTTATCATTGATCCTTTAAGGCTTGTTTCCTCCTGTGAATATATTGCCTCTTCTTAACATGTACCTTACAATTTATCAAACCATCAAGCTTGAACATCCTTAGCTTTGTGTTTAGAAATTATCTTCAATAGATGTTAATCCCCAGGATAAGAGATGAAATTTCACATAGATTCTTTCAAACACGATGCCCTACCTTCACACACATGGACCAATTGTAGATGCTTATTTCGTTAGTTAATTATTAATTACCTATATATTAATTATGCATTTCATATTAATTAATATATTTATTATTTATATGGTTATATTTAATTATAAACCATATTATTGTTTGTAGTCAAACAATACGGATGTTGTTATATAGTTTTAACAATATTATTGTTATTATTCATTTGTGCTTCCTGGATGTGATTTGGAAGCTCTTGTATTTTAAATTGGTTGTTGCATTTGTTTGCAACTCCTCTTTTGATTTATCTAGTTGTACACACACACACACACACACACACACACACACACACACACACACACACACACACACACACACACATATATATATTATGTTTGAACACTTGCTCCTATGTAAATGGTTGATTTATATTAATATAATTTCACTGAGGCTTGCATCCCTGTTTATCAATTTACATTTGGTACTAGAGCAAGAATCTGGAGCTCTGAAGGTTGGAGAAGAGTTGAGCAAAGGAAGATAGAGGAGATTGGAGAAAGTGTTTGTAAGCAATTGAGAGAGCAGTGTTGCCTCCTGCGCACCTTCCCGACTCTCCCCTCCCCACATCCTCTGTTCATTTCAGGTGTTTGGAAAAGCAAATTTTTTTCCTTGGTGCTACCCAACACTAGGAAAAATTTTTGTGGGAATTTAAAAATAACAATTAAATTTTTGTTTTCCCCATTAGGGGTTTTGTCTCTATTTTAAAGTTATTTGATCTATTAGAAATATAATTTCATCTAATAGTTAGCAACTCCTATTTTTAGATAATTTTGTGCTATTTTATTAGAGCTTAGCATCCATTTGATGAGTGAATCACGCTCACACAAAGTTTCAGCGAATGAGCCTCTGATCGAACTCATATTAGCCTTTCTCACCAGTGATTAGAGTTGGCGTTTACATGGAGTTCGATCTATTTGATTTCAATAAACCAAGTTCTATTTCTTCCAGATGCGGCCAATCAGCATTTGCATCAAGCTATTTGAAAAGGGAGCTAGCCATTTCATTGTGTCATTTGTTTGTTGAATGGTTGGGCTAAACATTGTAAATGACACAAATCTACGAGCCTCCTCCATGAACTTGAAAGTACAATCACCAGTCAATTAGTGATCGAGCTCGCCTCCTCATCAAGTTAATCTGAAAAATGACATCATGGATGAGCCCCATGCATACACAACAAGACGACATTTTGAACAGTCGCCAATCATCGCTCCATGAGACCCCTCAAAACAACGTTTCCCTAAAAAAAAAAACAAATCAAATGCACAAAAAATAGGTGGATAAATGAGAAAACGACCATGAAACCAAAAGAAAAGCGGAGGGATAACAAATCAATGATGTGGCTTTAAACAAAAAAATGGTGGAATATAAAATCAACGTAGCCACAAAAAATGGTGATAAAAAAGAAAAAAAAAGGAAGGCTTTAGATCCATTTATTTTTCAGGAAAACTGCCCTAATCTACCAAGTCACAACCACATGGAGCTTTATCCCTCGCCACAAATGTCACCATTTTTAAACAAAGGTTAGTAGTTTTTTCATTGTTGTATAAATCTAGTTTCCTTCATTTCTGCAAGCACTCATAGAGCCTAGTTGGTAAGTGAGAAAGTGCCTTGGGTGGGGAGGTTTGAGGTTCAACCCACCCCCAACACAAAATTTTGATTTTGAATTTTAAAAAATATGGAAAAAGCAGGAGGCAAAAAATTTAGAAAAACTTTGGAAGATTTAGTGAGAAAAAAATTCAAATTTAGTTATAACTAACTAATTTTTTAGAGAAAAACCTAATTTAGAAAAATTTTTTTTTCTCCATTGCTATTTTTTGCATTTTGAGGCATTTTTTTCCAAAGGAAGGCTATCTAAAAAATTCATTTTGAGCCTTTTTTAATAGGTTTTTTTCAAAGAGGTCATATTGGGCTCCGGAGGCCTTTAGAGGCCGCAAAACAAAAAATTTTTTTCCTGCCATTCAATTTTTCCAAATTTTTAATGTAATTACATGCTTTCAATATATTGTACTAATTTATAGGTTGCCATAGTCAACTGCAAAATTTGTAACTACTTAAAAAGCTGGCGAAATTTGTAATCAAAAAATAAAAATTGGTTTTGAAACACTCATGAGATCCTAGATCTCATTCGCAGTGTTCGGTATATACGGTGCCTCTAGGAAGCGCTTACGGGTAAATCCATCGTGACTACTACTACACTTAATGCCTAATATAGCTGCAACAACATTGTCTGGGCATCGACCCTTTAAATCGATGGGGAGTAATAAGGTCACAGTGCACACACTATGAGCCATCCCATCCATCTATGAATGATTGCACGACATAAATCTATGGACTGAGAAATTATCCAAGTATATAGCAAAGTTACGCATGCGTATGAGGATATTTCTTTGATTCGGTGTCAATAATCACAGACCCCTTTTAGTATTGTCTTGGTACCACGTATTGAATTCTTTCACGTACGTTAATGCCTCTTTCATACTTTAGGTATATAGAAAGGGTGAGCTTCTTCCACATCACCCTGGGTATATCGAAAGAAGGGCATGTATATAGAAAGGTTTGGTATATCGAACTGATGGTATATAGATTGGGAGACCTTATACCTAGAGTGATAAGAGCCAAACCCCATCGTGAGTGTTTCTACGTAAAATGGGCACCAATGCCCCCAAATTTTTTCTTCTAGATTCACAACTACTCAAAGGAAACAACTATGTTGCATGGAAGACAAAAATCAAGACACAACTTGAGTTTGAAGAGATCTGGCCTATTGTGAATGGTACTATGACCAGATCAACTACTGATACAACACAACAATGACAATTTGATAGAGTAGATCAGAAGGCCAAACTCATCATCTTGTTTGGAGTGTCGATGATGTACAACCCCACATTCGTGATGCCACAATAGCCAAAGAAGCATGGGATAAGTTGAGCACGGTGTATGAGGCCAAAACAAGAATGTCATTCTAAATTTTAGTCAATTACACACATTGAAGTTCAAACAAAATGAGAAAATCAAAGATTTCTTAAGAAGAGTTGCAGAATTGAGGGCTTCACTTCTAGCCCTAGGAGAAATGGTCAAAGATGATGATCTCGTTCCCATTTTTTAAGAGCACTCCCTTCTTCATACCATATTTTTGTAACAACACTAAACTTTTCAGATATGACAATTAGTTTTGACAAATTGGTAAACCTACTGCAACAAGAGGAAGCAATGCACAATAAGGATGATGAAGAAGAGAAGGCACTTTCTTCACATCAAAAATGGAAAGGAAAAGGTAAAGGAAAACCTAATTCCTATCAAAAGTCCCAACATCAGAATCAGTATCATGGGGACAAACAATAGAAGAAGAAATGTCCAATTTGTAAAAGAGGACATGAATTAAAAGATTGTTGGTATAATACTTACAAGAAAGGTTCATCAAGAAACTCTATGGACCTCACAACAACAATCTTACAAGGGACATTCTAACCAACAATCATGGGTAGAAAAAGGGGAACTGGAAAAGAAGACCCCATCAGCAAGGAAATATTGTTGAGCAAGAAGAACATTTAGATAATGAAGACTTCTTGTACACTTGCTCGATCAAGTGAACCATCCACGTCATCTAGTGATGTTTGGTATGTTGATTTGGGAGCCACTCGACACATGACTGGCCATAGAGAATGGTTTACTTTAATGAGGACACGCCATCAAAAAATCATGTTTTGTTGGGAGATGATTCTTCATATATAGTTCAGGGGATTGGGAACATTTCTCTACCCCTTGGTTCACACAATGCTACTGAGACTATCGATGTCTTATATGTCCTTGGGTTGACAAAGAATATACTTTCAATCAGTCAACTCCTAGATCATAACTTGAAAATTGACTTTGATAGTCATTCGGAAAGAAAATGTGTTTGATTTGAGATAAATCATGAGGCTCGAAAATAGTTACAAAATCCTCCAATGTGGGACGCATGTTTAAACTTGATTTTATTCATAGAGAGATGATCAAGCACTTATGGCTAAGAACTCTACCTCAGCTCATTTGTGGCATCGGAGACTTGGTCATGTAAGTTTCAAGTATCTCGAGACACTTCACCGGTGTAATATGGTACATGGGCTACCATCTCTTCAGAAGGATATAGACAAGTGTCCTCACTGCCTAGTAGGAAAAAAACATAGAGCTTCATTCCAGAAGAGTACATTTTGAGCTCATGGAAAACTTGACCTAGTTCATACCGATCTTTGTGGTCCGATGCAACCAAGTCATTCTGGGTTCAGTACTTCATGCTTTGTGTTGATGACTATTCAAGGAAAATGTGGATTTTTTGTCTTCGCAAGAAAAGTGAAGCTTTTGAAACCTTCAAGAAGTTCAAAGTAGTAGTTGAGAATGAAATTGGTCATCACATCAGAACTCTCACTCTTAGATCGAGGGGGAATTCACTAGTAATGAGTTCAAAGACTACCTACAAACTCACGGGATTCATCGACAAATCCTCCTCCACACACACCTAAATAGAATGGTGTTGTTGAGAGAAGAAATCATACTATCATGGAAATGGTGTGATGCATGATCGATGATTCGGACTTGAAAAGACATTCTGGGAAGAAGTAGAAAAAAATAGTGTATTTGTTGAATAAAGTGCCCACATTTCTCTTGAAGGAGTAACACCACACGAAGCATGGTCAAAGTGAAACCATCTATTGCACACCTTAGAGTATTTGGGTGCAAAGCAAGTATGCACATATTGAAGAAAAACAAAAATAAATTGGACATGAAGTCACGAAATCATCTTCATTGGGGTACGTGTGAAGAGACTCTTGGGTACAAATTGATGGATCTGAAGACCAAAAAATTCTACACCAGCAGAAATGTTGATTTTTTTTGAGAAGAAGGAAGCAGAAGTCTCCTCCTCCCAGACTCACCAGATGTAGATTTTTCACCAGTTGTAAAAATTGAAGCTGATGTTCCCATAGATGATGAAAGTGATGATGGGGATGATGGTGTTGATTAGATAGAACCATGACCCATGGGAATAGTTCAAGTGTATGCCCAAGTGGTGTACTAGCACATTATGAGATGCAAGAATGGATGCTCCACCGGATACATCCACCCATGGACCACGGACTTGTAGTAAAGCAAGAGAAGAAGTTAAATTTGATTTGATGAGTAGAGTTATTGAATCTGATGAGCCCTCTATAGTCAGGAAGCCCTACAGTCAAAATCTTGGAAAGATGCCATGGATTCTGAATATCAATCAGTGATGAAAAATAACACTTGGTAGCTTGTTCGATCTTCCACCAAGGAAGAAACCCATTGGATGTAGATGGATATTCAAAATGAAGTATAAATCAGATGGGACAGTGGAAAAGTATAAAGAAATACTTAGTAGAAAGGGGTATGCACAAAAAGAAGGCATTGACTATGAGGAGACATTTGCTCCCATAACTAAGATCAAAATGATCAGGATGATCTTTTCTCTAGCTACATAGTTTGGTTGGAAAGTCCATCAGATGGACGTAAAAAGTTCCTTCTGAATGGATATTTACAAGAAGAAGTCTATATGACTCAACCTAAGGGATATGTTGTACTTGGTCAAGAAGAAAAGGTATAGACTCGAGGAAAATCTTGTATGGCCTTAAACAAGCACCCCGGGCATGGTACATCAAGATTGATGAGCATCTCGTACAACATGGATTTGTTAGAAATCCATATGATCCCAATATTTACCTCAAAAAGCAAGGGGGATATTGTGATTTTTGTTGTCTATGTCGATGATCTAGTCATCACTGGTAGTTTAGTGAGGATGATCGATGCAACGAAGAAAGATCTTAATCGATAGTTTGACATGAGTGATCTCGGGATGATGCATTATTTTCTTGGATTGGAAGTATGGAAAAAAGAGAATCACATTTTGTTTCTTAGATGAAATATACCAAGACAACACTTGATAAATTCAGGATGATGGATTACACACAATTGCTACACCTATGGAGAACAGATTGCAGTTATCTCATTCAGATCCATCTCCTGAGGTAAGTGCCACTCTTTATCGGTAGTTGATTGGGAGTCTCATTTACCTGACCTACACTAGACTAGATATCAGCTTTGTAGTGAGCTATCTATCCTAGGTTCATACAAGAACCCAAAGTTTGTCATTGGAAAGAAGAAAGGCACGTCTTAAGATATCTCAAAGGATCAGTGGATCTTGGTCTAGAATAAAATAATAATGACAACTTCTTGATGGGATATTCGGATTCAGATCATGCAGGAAATATAGATGATGGAAAATCCATTTCAAGATTTGTGTTCTTTATGGGATATGGACCAATATCATGGGGAAAGCAAGAAACAACACTTTGTTTCTCTCTCTTCCATAGAAGTTGAGTATCCTTTTGTAGGAGAAGCTGTCTGTGAATTGATTTGGCTACATCGCATACTAGAAGGACTTAGAATACCACAGGACAAACCGACCACCATGTATGTTGACAATGAAGGTGTTCTCAAACTTGTTCGTAATCCAGTGTTTCATGAGAGAACAAAGCACATTGAGGTATAGGTTCATTTCATATGTGAGCATGTGTTGAAGCACAACATCCAACTTTAATTTTTTCCAACAACTGAACAATGGGCAAATATCTTCACAAAGTCACTTACACGTGACAAGTTTGAGTTGTTCAGAGAGTTCCTCTCCTCATCCCTTGAGACAATGCACAATTAAGGGGGGGAATGTTAGGTTAATTATTAATTACCTATATATTAATTAATATATTTATTGTTTATATGGTTATATTTAATTATAAACCATATTATTGTTTGTAGTCAAACAATACGGATGTTGTTATATAGTTTTAACAATATTATTGTTATTATTCATTTGTGCTTCCCCGGATGTGATTTAGAAGCTACTGTATTTTAATTTGGTTGTTGCATTATTGCAACTCCTCTTTTGATTGTATCTAGTTTGTGTAAGACATATATATATATATATATATATATATATATATATATATATATATATATTACAGCCTACTCCTTTGTAAATGGTTGATTGATTAATACAATTTACAAAGGCTTCCGTCCTATTTACAATTTCAAGGTACGATATGATCTTACATTCATTTTTAAAGCTTTCATGGAACTAAGAAAAAGATCAAACCTACTTTTTCATGTATGATATTACAAATACTCAAGATTTAATCATTGTCATGGTTACTCTTATGTGGCTACAATTCACCATTATGATCACCAGGTCATGAAAAAGTCCTATAATGATTTCAGAGGTCATGATACTCTACCTCCTCTTTAAAATATCCATTTTTAATTCAAAAGTCTTTAGAAATATTTATGCCATGAATTTAATCATTCTTAACTCTTGAAAGGTTATATGATGTCTTGAGTTCTCTTTCAATGATGACACAATGCTTAGGATCAATCCTAGCATCTTATCATGACCTCAAAGTAATCAATTCAAAATCCTTTATCACTGTAACACCATATTTTACAAATTGTCAAATATTTCCTCTGTTTGATCTTGAGACCCTCACTTCAAACCCCCGATAAGCCCTCACAACAACACTACTTCTAAGAAAACCTTCTCATGAGTTTCATAAATTATTTCACAACTTTCTCAAACACTAATTGTCTTTTTCTCTCAAATAGTGTTAGTCTTGTACCTACATATTTTCCATGGAAACACCTTGGTTCTCTCTCGAGATATTAGAATTTGAAACTTATTTTTACAACTCCGCGTTACTTAGAGATTATGATAATGCAGCTTATATACCATTGAACTATTCCTTATAGTACTAAATACACACTCAAAACTTTGTAGAATACTTGAAATCACTTTGTATAGGAATAGTGGATGATGACCTTCTCAAGTAACAACATTACCAAGATGAAATTCTTGAGTTCAAGGAAATCAAAAATATCTTGAAGACAAAATGAGGTAGGAAGGAAAAGGTAACTTCTCACCTTTTTTAGTAGAGTCTCCAATAATCAATATGTAGAAGTTTCTCGGCCAAAAGTTGTGAAACATTTAAAGGAAATGATTTAGGAGGTCTATGAGTTGACTGAATCTCATTTTTCAAGCTACACATGAAATTGATTCTCATTTATTCAAGGAATCCACTTCTGCATGCTCACTAAAAAACCAAGAATACAAACAAAAAATGAGCAATTAAAGGATCATGTGAGGGATCTCACTACCTACATTCAACCTTTTGGGAGATCAATTCATTTCCTCCTCCTCGATGGAATACATTTATTTTATTAGTAGCTTCACCTTGATTTGGTCAACAAGGCACAAGAACATATAATATAATGGAAGGATAGTGGCGAGATGGATTGACAAGATTCTTGAAAAAGGAAAGGATTTTCTCCCAGAGATTCTTTCTCTATTTAGGTATATTCTTTCCATTATTTCCAAAGTGAATAAAACAAGGGAAGATATTATAGAAGATACATTGGGATGAGGTGTTCCCACTTGTGTGTCTGAGTTTAGTTTCCTCAACTCCCACACTCTCGTGAGTAGGAATTTTTTTCACATCTCTTGTTGATAACTTGTCTCTAGTTTGGATCCACACTATGAATGCCATATATGACATGATAAATGAATCCATCTCCAAAATTGAATCTAGTGAAAAAATTCCTGAGATTTTGAATGAAGTCAATAATCATTTTCAAAAACTTATATTCCTTCCACTCGGTGAGAATTCATCATCAGAGGAACTCATCAGTTATTTCCAAGAGTTAGTCAAAAAGGAGTCAATTCTCTCCTTTAACGAGTATACTCTGGAGTCCCTTTCCATCATCAAAAAATCTATTTGTAACATTTTAATAGATAGAAAAGTATGGTCTAGTTAGTATGATGTTTCCACGACATGGATCAAAGTCTTAAACCAAATCCATATTCAAGAAGAAGAAAAGATAACACTTACAAAATTCTAGTTTAGAAAATAATTCAAATGACAGGAGCTCATTCCAAGAACCCTCCCTCATGGATAATGAATGGATAGTTCTTCATCATCTAAAACTTCATCATCATAAGATTAATCACCCTTCTATCACTCTCCTTCACCTCTCTAAACATTCTAATTTTCCATTAGGAATGTACTTCTCATTATTTATTCCTATTCACTAAGGTGGCCCTCAATTCAAAATTGTAAGATTACTTTTTCAATACTAAGAAAAAGGCTTACCTCTTAGGAATATGAAAGGTCACAAGTGATAAGGATAGTTGAAAGTCATACGGGGGTAGCTAAAGAGACATATGTTATAAATTGGAATGGATTATCCATTCCAAAGGGTTATAAATTGTTGATTGAATATATGTTGTTGAGATTTACTACTACTACATCAAGAAATAAAATCTGCAATTCTTTTGTTCCTTTTCTTATTTTCCTCTACTCTCTTTCTCTACTTTCCAACTTTGTATTCATGATAATATTGTAAAACTAAGAAAGGTGCCTTCCCCTTTGATAAATTAATCTTTAGAATGATTTTTCTATTATTTATTAGTCTTATCATTATTATCATTGTTTTTTTCTTCTAATTTAAGGTGGACCTACTCCGATTATAATAAGTGAACTTTGTAATACTACTCACAATAGTAACCCTCTCTCTCTCCTTATTTCCCCAACTCCCCTTTACCTCTCTTCACTACAAATTCCTCCCTTGTACCTTGTACAATAAATTTTTCATAGGTTTATTGGAGTATCCATATGTGATCCCCAACCTAATGGCCACCCACAACTTTTAGTTAATTTACATTCAATAATGAGAGCCTCCCCATACAAAAGAACAAGGGTCTTAGTTGCATGACTATTTGGTAGAAACCAATAATTTTCAACACGACAAATTATTTCACCAACATTTTTTGGTGACTCCGATGGGGAGATATCTTCCCTTGTGCACTCTTAAAGATAAGCATAAAACACAAAAAAAAAAAAAATATATTCCAAAAAACAAATTTCAAAGTGAAAATCATATTTTGAAGGCCACTCTATCAAGGAAAAAATCCATATCACACTCATTTTCTACATATTGATGATGAAGTTTCGAGATTTGTGTTTAGCACCAATAAGTGACAAAAATCATGAAGAAGAAGATGACCACCAAGATACATAATTTTTATCAACCATAATTTTGGACTAGATCTCACGAAAGTAAGGATTCTAAACAATGAAGAGGTATATTTCTTCAACCAAAAATATAAAATTAGCAAAAGGAAATAATGTTATTAAAATTTCTATTAAATTTATGAAAAGAATGTCTAGAATAGAGAAAATTTCTGCATCTAAAGATTCTACCATTAAATCCTTATGGTTTCAATTCAAGAAGACTACTGCTAGAGGAAATAAAATGGGAATTGCACCATTGATGATAGAGAATATAAGATCTTGATGAGAAAGATGCAAAATATATATGAAATTTTGTATGAAAAGAAGGAAGGATAATAATCTATTGAAGGTAATGTTTTGAACTTCACAGAGATGACTCGAGAAAAAATGCTTTGTCATTTCTCTATATTCCTCTAGATGATTTTATTGCTTATGGAGATGAAGAAATGAAGGCCTTGAAAATATATTTTTGCAAAGAATTTTGAGTGTTGCAAATTTTTATTCCCAAACCAATCTTGAGATTTTGAATTTTGTTGAATCTATATAAGATAGGTATGAGAATCTTAAATTACTTTATAAGGGTGAGGAAAATAGATTCATCTTTCAAGTGAATTTTGGTGATTCTCGCATATTACAAAGTGTTGATTCCTAAAATAACCATATGCGCCTCTCATGATTATCCTCTTCTTGAGCCTTCCAATGAAATTAAACTTGAGACCTTGGGGGATAATGAAGAAAGCATGAAATTTTAACCTCCATTCATAACTTGATTTTGGCTTAAGGCACAACCCTTTGGAGGAAAAATGTGTAGGAGAGATGAGGATTCTTGTCCCATAATTGATGATCCAATGTTTATCAATAATTCCATCAACCACAAATATATTCCAAAGATGAACCTTCCTTCCCCAACACAAGTTCTTCAAGATGACGACTTTTAGGTAATCATGGATGATTTTCTTTCTCATTTTGACTCTTCAATTGATGCACAAATGCCCAATTATGAAATAGAGAAAATTAAAGAATCTAATTTCCTTCTTGAAATAATTGTGGATGAATGGGTAACACATGATCTCTATGATAAGATGGTTTTTGTACCATCACCCAAAAAGTGTGATAATGGTTATAATTGTGCATTTGGGGTCTTCTCTTCTCCCTATGAAGAAGAGGAATCTCTAGGAGAGGTTTGGGATGGAGTAAATGATTATTCTCATGTTACAGCCCCAACATTGTGTTCTTCCTCCTTTCGTGAGGATGATATGATGAATCTTGAATTGAAAGGTGTTCCCTTCCCATTTAGCATGGATATTTTCTCTTTGTTTGAAAATAATGAAGATCATGCATGCCTTGACTTGCAAGAAGGTAACCCCCAAATGAGAAGGAATGTAAATCATGAAAAAGAAGACTTTTCAAGTGAGGATAGGCCATATGAAGATCATATTTATAGTCATCTTCTCGAGTCCCAATATGAAAATTCTTCAAATGAATGTGAAAGTGAGTATGTGGTAGCTTTGAAGAAGAAATCTTTGTGATATTTTTGAAGATTGCAAAAGAAATTGAAGATCCTCAACTTAGTCTTGAGATCCTAACCTATGCCATGAAAATGCAATATAGATATGATTCAAGTTTTGTTTCTCCTTTTGATGCACAAATGCTCAATAATGAGATAGAATACCATGTAAGCTCAATGTTCTCTTTGAAGCCTTGATGGATGAGAATGAATGTAAAATTTCCTCCTTCACTTTCCCATTCAGTGGAGGATATTGTATCATGGTGAATGGAAAGGAAAGAATTTTTGAATCTCCTAAGGATGTATTCCTTTATGAGGAAAGTACCTCAGGCACATAAAATGATATGAAGGCCAATATTGAGTTGGTATCTATGGAAAGTAATTGTTTAGGAAAACAAAGTTAGAATATAGAAGAATCTTATGAATGGAGAGAGAACCAACTTGTTCTCATCTCTTTCAGATTCCCCACTGATTTTAGAAATTATTTCATGATGTAACATTCACTCAAGGATGATGAATGCCTTCATGTAAAAATGTAAATTCCATTTTTGAAAACATGAAAGAGTGGCTCTTTATGATCACGAGGCATCAAGCTAAGACGGCTAAAGGAAAAACTTCCAAACAAGTAACAAAGTGGTCATTTTATGAGAGAGTGTTATCTATACATTATTATTATAAATATGGTGAATCGGTCTCTCTCCTTATTCTCAAACCATGCAGAGCCATCACAAGAGCATGGCATGATCAGATGATTATCTTTGAGCTTTAGAAGTATGAATTCAACCCATTGTTCCATGATGGTACATACTTCTCTCAACCTATTTCTAGGTGTGTGTACATTATTCTCCCACCTCAATAATCCCCCTTCCCATGTACTATAAATTTCCTTTTATTGTGTGATTTCTTTCAATTTTGGTGTGTTTCCCTTTCAGTTTTGTGTTGTTAGAGTAGGTTTTTACCTTAGCTCATGTTCACCTACGTACTTTATTTAAATTATCTTTTATTTATCCTCACCCAGATATGTGTGGATTTTATTTTATATTATTTAAATATTAGGATAATATTATCTAGTTGTTAGGCATAGTTCTTTCCTTGATCTATGGTCTTGACTAGTTCTTTGTTGTCTAGTTCTTTCCTAGATCTATGGTCTTGACTAGTTCTTTGTTGTCTAGTTCTTTCCTTGATTTATGGATTGATCTATGGCCTTGAATAGTTTTTAGATTGATCTTCCTTACCTATATAACAAGGTCCCTTCTCATTTCAATGTAAAGTTCCATAATAATATATGATATTGGTGTTCATTTAGTTGTAAAGTTTTTGTAAAGTTATTCTAGAAAACTGATTTTAGTTTCTTGAGTGTGATGTTTTATCATCATATGATTTATTTGTGACTTAAAATAATTTTATTATCATTCCTTTTGTGGTATCAAAGTAGTAGATGTTGCTTATAGTCATCTCTAATTTTTATTTTGTAAACGAGGGTTTTTAATATTGTATTTTCATAATTTCTTACTATTTTGTTACAATGTGAATTTTTATGTAAAATAGATGCTCCATTGGATTTATAAGGTGGTAAAACCCAAAAAGGACTGTAAACTTGAACTTTATCTAAAAGATTTTTTTAATTTTTTATTGGTTTTGTAAATTTGGATGCAAGTAAAAATCCACTTGGAAATCCGCTTGGCGGGTAGAAGGTCTAGAAAAATGGTTTCTAGATTTTGTACATTTAGTACTGGGTTTTTCTTCTATTTTTTAGAGGTCTAGTTTGTAAGGATATGGGGATTTATGGATCGGGTGAATTTTCTTAATTGATATACATGTGAATTTCTATGTTCGGCCCATGCGCTTTGAAAATCTAAAGGTTGTTAGTTTGGCCATGGAAAGTCATTTTTGCCATAGTCTAGAAATGATTGTTTTTTCCAAAAATATAATATTAGTGACTTTCTTAGGAATAATAATCACACCCCAAAATATAAATAAGTGCAACATGACCCATATAAATATTTATCCCTTGGTCTTATGGTCGGTCATATGAGGGCTTAAGCTAGTGATTCCTAATAGTAGGTGCTTAATTACAGCCCTCTTAGATTTAATTTGTATGGTGAAGTTAAAAGTATTTTATTTTTTTATAGTGCCAATTGAAATAAATATTAGAGAGGAAACTTGATAAGCTTGTATCTTTTGATCGGTAATTTAGATTCAAGTGCCCTTTTTCAAAAGTTCTAATTTTTTTGTGTTTGTTCCATTGGAACTATTTATTTAGAGAAACACACTAAAATTATAAAGTGTCATATTGTAACACACACTCAATTATAAAGTTCCAAATCTCAGGGGCTATATTTCATTCCTTGATTCTTGCATTCTTTTTGGTGATTTTGATAATGACGTCTTTATCTACTTCTGCATTAGATCAAATTGAGCCTTTAAAAAACATAATTACCATACATGGAAACCAATAATGGAAGAAATCATAAAATTTAAAGTATTATAAGGTTTAACTTCTACAAAACAACTTGAGTGTTCACTACAAGATATGAGAAATTTTAGTACCAATGTAAATTTGATGAGTGGATGGGTTTGATAAAAACTTATGTAAGTGGTAGTCTTTTGTTTTATTTGAAAATGTAACTCTCATTTAAAATTATGGAAAAATTAGAGGGCTTATTCAAGTAAGGTGGATCACATGATAGCCATGTAACTTGAAATTGAGATCACCTCTCCTAGAATTGAACATTTTCCATCAATTATAGACTATCTTACAAAGTTCAAGCATCTTTTGACACAATTGAAGGGGAGTGGAAGATATCGAAAGATGAAGAATGTGTTTAACTAATTGTATACAAGTTGAGAGGTCCATTCCAAGCCATTTCTTATACCTTTTTCTCTAGCATGGATTCCTTACGTGACACATTCCAAATTCCTACCTTAGAAACATTTTGTGAAAGAATTACTATGGAAGAATCCAAATTGTCTACCCTTAAGTCTTCCACCTCTCAAAAGGAATTAGTAGCATCTAATCCTAAGGGCAAGGGAAAACCAAAAGTTAAATCCAAGTTTTCCCTTATCCATCTCAAAGTGCTCCTAAACCTAAAGAAAACAACTCTAAACCCAAGGAGTCTATATTGGATAATTTTGGTTCTTTGATAATATATCCAAAAAGTATCTAAAACTCAATGCAAGGCATGGTTTAGTGATACCTACATCGATAGTCACAATGTGGGGATGATCAGATGTAGAAATAATAAGTAATCCTCCTTTCACCAAGTGAAGTGTCCTACAATCAAAGACAAATAAAAAGAAATATTATATAAGATGGGTAGATGAGATACTCGGCAAAGGCCAATTCAATGAATCCAAAGGGACTTCCTTAGAGGATGTTATCTTGGTTTTAAACAATTAAGTGGGTAGACAATATGATAAAAATGATAAAGATGGATAATAACATATAGGAAGCTAGAACTCAAGATCAAAGGGAAAGTCTTGCTCAGCTTCGTAGGTGGCCTAGGATAATGTGGAGGCTATCTAGATGGCTTCGAAATAATCATACCAATAATTTGTAGTTTCTTGTTGGATCTCATGGAGGAACTCAAACTAATCTTCCATGTCCTCGATGTCAGTTGTGAATCAGATAGCACACAACGTGATCTCGTGAAGGATGTTGAATTGTTCCCAAAATAAAGGTTGTTAAACAATTGGGAGGTCGTAAATTCTTGTGATGGGGTGTGATTGGCCTAAAATAGTCATCTAAATCAAAGACATACTTGCAAAAGACATGTTGAATGAAAGGATATTGATAAAAATTGATAAAATTATATGGTTAATTAAAAGATGTTGGAAAACCGAGAATCTTAGGAATTTAAATGGATCACTTTAGATTCAACAAAATCATGGGTGATTCAAAGGAATCATGAACAATTATTGTAAAAGAGCTTGATTTCTCTAAAAATGATAAGTTGATCTAAAAGAGAGATCAAAATTATTATTTTTTTATCATGGGCAAATAGTTTTTTGAAAGGGACTATACCCTTGTACAAAAGTACTCAACAGAAGATTTTATCTCGTAAAATCCCAACAACAAAAAATCGAGGATATAACCAAGCAAAAGTAATCCAAATTTGCTACAAAAACAACTAATAAACAACAACAAAACAACAACACGTATGCATGCCTATCATGGCCGTAGACGGACCTTTTGCCTAAATGTATCAATGAAAGCACCCAAAAGAAAAGAATCAAACCATGTTCGATATGGTGGGGATTTAGATTTGGCATTTCCCTTCTTTTTCCTATCCACCACAGTCCATTCCTGATTTCCCACATCCACTACAGTCGGTGGAACTGCACTGGGTTTGATGGGGATGTGACCCATAGTAAGGGGGGTCGAAATATCCTTAATCAATGAGTCAAAGAACTCTGTAAAGAAAGTTTGGAGGCTTCTCTATATTGTCCTCGTGAATCAATCATGAAGAAAATATAAAAACAATGATGAAAATTATTGACTTAGCTAAATTTGATGCTATAAAAACAATGATGAAGAAAATATAAGTACCTTAAAGTGACGAGAAGACATAAAGATCTAGAAAATGGTGATTTGAGGTCAATATTGCTAATTGTTGTTTGTTGTTGCTTAAAAATGTTACTTGAAGGTAATTTTATCAAGATTTATGTATTGTAGTATTTTGGGAAAACTTTTCATATTGTTATGTGGCTTGAAGATCACCTGGAATGGAAGATTCCTTATGTTTGGCTTGAAAAACAAAGATGCACAAGTGTTTGAGAGAATTATGAAGATCCTTGAAACAAGAGTGAAAACTCCTATTTATAATCACTGGCAATTTGTTAGAATCGTCGGTGATCCAAGTTATGGGGAAAACTTTAGAAGTGGTTGAAACCACTTCCTAAATGGTATTTTTGGGTAAATGGAAGAATGTAACTCATTTTAAAGAGCTTATACAAGTTATGGAGGTTAGGAGGTTGGGGTAAAATGGGTTAGGGATAGTTTAAAAATGGTTAGGTGGTTTTAGAGGGGGTTAAGGTAATTAGATGGGTAAATAGTAATTTATAAGGAGTCCAAAGTTGATTTTATGGGATGGGGGAAATGATTTAGAGATGTGTTTTATAATGTTATTTTTGATAAAATAATGTGTCTAGGAAGGTAGGTGGGTGACGAAAACCCAGTGTCTATATTTCCCCCTTTTTTCGAGTAGTTTGTGACGATCGAACTTCTGGAAAAAAATAGTTTGAGATAGCTAGTTTTTTTTGGATGGATGATCCCCTCAAACTAGGGGTGATTACGATGAAGTGTAATGATAACAATTTTGATTTATTTGATTGGATAGTTTTGACATGTGTGTTTCATTTTAAATTTCCTCAAGATGAGGTATAAAAACAAGATAGATTACACCATGGAATCAAGTGATAGGGGAACCAAAGGGTTTGTGTACTATAGAAATTTGATTTGTAGGGAGAAAATATATGCTGCAAAGACCAGGGATCCAAGAGATAGGGGTACTAAAGGGTTCATGTCCTATAGACATGATTTTCCGGTACTAAGCTCGTAAAATGAATCCACGAAGGATTCTTGGTTTGACTGATCTTGGGCTGCATAATTGAGGCAATTTTACACTTGTAATGGTTGTTTGTGAGTGTTTCAAGTACCCTTAAAATGAGGCACACTCTAGATAAATATGTCATGTAAGTGTGATAATGTTGTTGAAGTAGATTTTGATGTTGAAAAATGTGTGTTTTTATTATTAATGGGAATCATGAGTGATTATCAGGAATCGAAAGCGATTTAACCCAACCATTGATGATTATGGGAATCATCGATGATTATAGAAATCATCAATGATTCAAGGGAGGAAAGATCAGTTCTAATCATTTAATTTAATTTTAATCATGTAATTTATGAGATTTAGAGCTCTAATTGAGTGATTATTGAGTGATAATTGAGAGATGGAGGCAGGAAGGTAGAGGAGGTGAATTTTTTGTGTGTTTTTAGTTAGTTTTTTATTTTATTGTTTTTCGGGCTATATAGGGGCATGTTTGTTGAGTCACTGAAATAGCCAGCAATTTTGTCAAATCACCTACAATTTGGATAAGATGCCAATGATTGTTGTGAATAACTAGCAATTGGATTTTTTTTATAATTTTGATAAAATTTTGCTGAAAATTTATTCTAATGAATGTATTTTACATTGTGGATGTAGGAAAGGGACAAGTTGATTATCATATATGATTCTTGTGAGACTAGAGGATGTGAGGACTTGGTTGTCATATGAGGATTGGTTTCATTTGGAGGATGTTGGTTTGGGGGTGATGTGTCATTATAGACGTATCCATAGGAAATGGGGATTACTATTGGAATTATTAGAGAGGTGGGATCCCACTACTTGTACATTTTGGTTGTCAATGGGTGAGATGATGATCACCCTAGAGGATGTACACAAGATTATGAGATTTCATGTGCATGGAGAGGGGATCTATTTGATTGATGAGACAAAGAGGTATGGTGTGATGAGGAGATTATATGGTGGTGATGTTGATGGTGTAGAGTTTTCATCAGGTGGATTTTCATACGGGGCCTTATATGCTCCTGAGATAGAGGGTCATGATTTGATGACCCTGATGATGATAAGGATCACATATTATGCTTTACCTAAATCTGTTAGGGTCATTTTCCTTGATGATGATGACAGTGTATTGGCTGATATGATGGGCACTCATTACTAGCCCATACCTATAGGGGAGATATGCTCTGGGAGGATCAAGAAGAGGTTGGGGATCGATGTTGGTTTTCTGCTATAAAGTGTTGGGCATATAATCACATTGTAGTGGCTTGACCTAGAATTTTACTATGGGGAGACCTAGCAAGTGTTGAAGAGGTCAACTGGATTTTTGGTGGTGTTATGAAAGGGGAGATGTATGACCTATACATTGTGAGGAGTATTATAGAAAAGTCATTTGAGGTTTATAGGTAGGGATATCAAGTGTAGAGACCATATATCGAGTTTCTAGTGTGGGGAGGAGAGGAAGGTGAGCTCAAGGCCACCCAATAGGATACATGGGTAAAGGGTCGACATTCGAGAGAGTGAGATTTTATATGATTCATTCACATGAAGAAATAGTTTGGTTTGATTTAGGATGTGCGAGAGGAAATAGTGGTATACGGGAGTGAGGATATATATGTAGAGATTCCATTTCTAGTTTTTACAAAGTGCATCATTCCATCTTCTATGAGGTGGGAATGATGGGCATAGATGATCAAGGATTTCCCACAAGCGTAGATGATGTTAGAGTGATAGATGCATTTTTCATATGGTGGTAGGATCAACTTACTAGAAGTGATAGATGGGTGCAGCCCATGTGATGATGACTTACCATGGAGTAAATGGTGGTGGTGAGGGTAGGAGTGAGGATGTTGGTGGCGATGATGATAGGGAAGATCTAGATGCCACTATTACACATTTTGGAGTAGAAAAGGCGCATTATTGGTTAACTAGGATACCTTGACAACAAAGAGGGATGGCTTGAGAGGTGATCGAGATATCTTTGAGTGAGCAACTAGTAGGTGTTCAAAGCGGTCCAAGCACAAGTTAGCTAATGTGACTAAGATCGATCTATAAACAACAACAAGAGACCTTGAGAAATTCTCTTAGGATGACAAGTACTTTTGTATCAGGGGCCAAGATGGAGGTAGCTAGATCTTAGGTTAGCAGATAAATGGTTCCACTGGTAGTGTTAGCTTGGCTAACTACCAGTCATCATGCAGGAGTTAGGATACTATGATGAGATTGTTCGACACAAGCTTTTTGATGAGCCTCTTTTTTCTATTTATAGGCCTAGAGATGATCAAGACCCAACGTTAGTGTGGTGAGTGTTGTTAACCACCTCGAGGTATAAATGGAAGTGGTACTAGTAGATAACTTGATTGATGTGGTCCTAGTAGAGGACTAGATGGAGGTCAGGGTGGTGATCGGGGAACACTACTCAAGGAGACATTCACTTGAGGAATGCTGATTTTACTAAGTAGATGTGATATATTTTATGTATATGAATCTTGTGAAGCCTATTTTTTATGTATATTTATTTGATATACAAACCTTTTGAGAATCCATATGGTGTATAGTGATGTGACATATGATTATATATATGATGAGTATGATTTTGGCTCATGATCTATGTGTTGATTTTACTTTAATGTGATGTGTTTTGCTTATGATTATTTTTAATGGATGTTTAATGTTATATAGATGTTGATAAATGTTGATGTTATATGGATTTTGATAGATGATGGTGTTATGTTGATGTGATGCATTATGGATATTTGAATTTAATACAATATTTATGTATATCAAAATATGTTTTAATCTAGGATGAGAATAAAACACGAAATGATTGCTTTTATATTGGATTTGATACATATGTGATGGGAATCAGTATGGTGAAGTCTCTTGCACTTTTTAGCTTTTACAACAAATGTTACCATATGACTAACAATGGGTAGTCACACATAAGATCTTGGATAAATATGGAAGTGAAAAGTGTACCTTCGTAGGACATGGGAAGGGTTGACATATATAGGTTGTGTGGGAGAGTAGGTTATCCTTTCAATGGTTTCATAGGAGATGCCCTAGCTATACATTTTTTTAATGCAAACTAATAGATGTGGGAATTTTTCTCTAATGGGAAATTTGATCAATGTGGGAAGCTTTCCTAGAATCCTTTTGAGATTTTGAATATTTGAAGGATGATTAATATAGGAATCCTTTATACATAGGTAGCCCATCCTTTAAGGGAAATGGTCTACAATTTACATTTTTAATTTTTTGTTGTTATATGTCCTTCAAGGAATCGGTCTATGATATTCATGGGCATATTTCCTTTGAGGGATTAGTATACTTTAATTTTTTATAGTATGATTTTTTATTTTTGATAGTTGTCATTTGAGGGATCAGACTATTTAATTTTAGTAAGATGCATCCATATATATATATACATATATTTGAATTTATTTTACGTTGAGATCATTCCTAATAGACCATTTCAGTGGGAGAAGAGATATGCACACAAAATACACATGTGTTCCCCTGTAACATGTCTTTAGTTGGTAAACAAGGTAGATGGATGTAATGATTATGGGGTTCCTGCTAAGGAGGAACTTGTCCATGTGAAAGATGCAATGAATAGATCCATGGTGTTCACCTTTAATGTTTTTAAGGATGGTGACGGAATACCACATGCTTTTAAATCATTACAATGATGAAATGAGAGGTTGATGATGGATTAAAATATTTTATATGACTACTTTCATGATGGTTGATGTGTTATCAGTACAAAGGTCAGTAAGTCAAGGCATTCATAGGTTCCTTATGAGGTGTACCATCAAAGGAGGCTAGATGATAAGCTCCGACCCATACTTGTGAGTGATGACATATGGACCAATCCAGTTAGGGGAAAAATTTCCACATTTACTCCTTTCCAAAGTAGTGACATTTTGATTTTATTTGAGAATGAGATCACCTATATTAAAGACACATTCTTTTATATGTTTTTTATACACACATTTTATGCACTATTTATAGAAATGATGATGTTCAAGAGATATATAACGTCATTCATATAGAAGTTATAATTGTGCTAGACATTCTTAGTGGTAATCCTCATCAAGGATAAAATTTATGAGGGATACGAGGAGTGATGGATTTGAAATTCAAGGGGTAAAACTTCCTTGGAGCCATAAACTAGAGAAAATGCGTAGCACCTATAGGAGTATGGATGTTAGTATGATAAGCCCAAAGAGTGAATGAGATTTGGAGGTGCCATTTTCTACCTAGTTGATTGACAATTTTCATGAGAATTTTGTTAAGTGTTTTTTTAGAAGCTTTGGCTTTTCTATTTTCTTGTAGATAGTATGGTGATGAGAAGCTTAGTTTGATGTTGAATGTGTCACATAATTTCTTAACTTATTTATTCTTGAAGGATTTTCCATTGTCAATGATTAGTTTATGAGGGATACCAAAGTGACATATGATGTGTTGATAGATGAAATCGATGATTTTATTAGCCTTAGTAGAGATTAAAGGAATAGCCTCTACCCATTTAGTGAAGTATTCATTAGTTGTGATGATAGAGTGGTGTTGTTGTGATGAATGAGGGTTGATGAGACCTATGAGGTCAAGCCCCCATTGTGAAAAGGGCCATAGGTCTTGAGAGGGTCGTAAGTTATGACTAGGAATGTGAGTGAGTTTTGAATTTTTTTGGCATTTAATACATTTTTTTGACGTATGCACAAAAAAATAATGAAGAGTAAGCTAATAAGTAGCCCATCCAAAGGACACGTTTAGCAACCATCTATCCCATTAAAGTTTCCACCACATATGTCATCTTAGAATTCTTGAATTCCTTTAGTTTATTCATGATATTTTATGCATCTTAGCAAGAGATCATCAAATCCATGTTTATATAAAACACCACCTATGATGGCATATCGGGTAGCGTACTGAAGAAAATATTGTTAGCATTTTTAGATAGGTTAGAAGGAATTTTGGATTCTAAAAGATAGTCAAAATTCTAGGTATACCAAAGGTCAGTTGGATTGTTTTCAATTATATTGATATAAGGGATTTCATTGTTTTGGGATGGTTGATCGAGTCTTGTGTAAAAACAACGAACATTTTAGAATATTTAGTTGATAAAGGGATGAGGGATGCTAGAGAAGCCATGATGTCTACAAATTTGTTAGAAGATTGTGGTACTATTTGGATAGTGTAACTATTAAAGGCTTATAAGATAAATTCAACGATGGATTTGTATTTTTGTAGAATTTCATTTTTACATTAAAAATTCCTTTTGATTTTATTGATGAGAATTTGTGATTCTCCATAGATGTCCAAGATTTGAACACCAAACATGACAATGGTTTGGAGACCCATGATTAAAGCTTTGTATTTGACCATGTTGTTAGTACATTTGAAATTTAGTTTTAATGATAGAGAGATAAGAGTCCCCAGGGAGGTATGATAATAATACTAGTACCTCCCCCTTGCTGACACTTAGATCCATCAAAGAAAAGTGTCATTTTGAGAGGGGTGTATTTATGATCGATAATGTTGATAGATTCATTGGGGGAATTGATCATGAGGTGGTTGATTGTCAGGTAGAGGGGCTTCGGTGAGCTAATCAGAGATAACTTGTCCTTTGATATAGTTTTTGTGAGATGAATTAAAGTTCAACCATCAAAACTTGGTCATGGGGAATAAACCACCGAGTGATGCAGTCACTGTGATATGGTTTAGAGTGCATGTTTTGAATAGGATTAAAAATGGCGATGACGTAAGTCTTGTGATTAAGTAGATAATGAAAAATTTGTGAAGTTACAAAGTACAAGACACAACACAACTTTTTAGCTTCAATATAATGAGTATCATATTCATGAAGAGTGCAGCTAATGTAACAAATGGTTTTTTCATGGCCCTTCTCTCATCGATGAACAAACATAGCACCCAAGGCATGATTAGTGATAAATATGTGAAGGTAGAAAGGCTCCCCCTCACATGTAAGTATGAGCACAAGAAGTGATAGGAGGTATTGTTTGAGGTCATCAAAGGTATTTTAACATTGTGATCTCATTTAAAGTTTACATCCTTTTAGAGGAGGTGGTGAAAAGGTTGACAATGATCTAAAAATGTGAATAAAGCGGAAGATTGATTGAAGCTTATCCTGAAGGTTATGAATTTGTTTGAGGTTTGATGGAGGATGTATCTCAATGATGGCCTTGATTTTGGTAGGGTCTACTTTAATGCCCTAAATAGACATGATGAAACCTAAGATCTTACCACAGAGAACATTGAACACACACTTAGCAAGGTTGAGACAAAGGAAGTATTGAATAATATGGGTGAATATTACATCTAGGATGGTGAGGTGATTCTTATGTTGTTTAGATTTCCCTAAAATATCATCAACTTAGTCTTTTATAGTCTTGTGGATGAGATCATAGAAAATGTATGTCATAGTGCGTTGATAAATGCCGCTAGTGTTTTTGAGTCCAAGAGAATCACCGTAAAAAAAATTCCACCAAGGAGTGATGAAGAACATTTTATGTTGATCATCAGTGGAAATGAGGATTTGGTTGTAGCCAAATATTCCATCCATCATGGAGAGCATTTCTTAGCCAGTGGTTAAATCGATGAGCTAGTTGATGTTTAGAAGGGGAAAGTTATCTTAAGGACAAGAAATATTGAGATCTCAAAAGTTAATGCATATGCATAGCTTCCCTGAGGATTTGGTGATAGAAAAATATTAGAGACCCATTATGGTTAATCAATGGGTATAATGAAATTAGTGGAGAGAAGATGTTGTAACTTTATTTGATGAGATGAGCTATATGAGGGTGCATCCTACGTAATTTTTGTTTGACATGTTTGGCATTAGGATAGGTGACGATATTATAGACAATGATGTTGGGGTCAATGCTTGACATATCACTATATGACCATGCAAAGGATTGACTATGTTTGGATAGGAAGGTGGTAAAATCATTTCATTCTTACGGATCTAAGGATTTTCTAACTTTGACTATGTGAGGTTCATGTAAAGATCCTATATTAAATTCAATAGTGGATTCTTTTAGAAGTGTTGACATTTCAGGTGGTAAGGTATTTTGAAGATAATGGTCCTCCACTCCCATGTGTAAGAGGATGGATTGGTCATCTTGGCATTGAATGATGTCAACAGTGGATTAATCTTCTTCTATCATTTTAGGAAAAATAGAGGAAGGATTTTTCTTCCATGATTATTTTGATAAGTCAATGGCCCTAATGTAATAGTGTTAACTAAAAATATATGTGGGATGGAAACGGTGTCATCAATATCCATGGTTTTTTGCGTGTAGATGAGGAAGATGGTTATAATTCTATGATGGGTTTAGAGAAAATGATAGTTGTGAAGACTCAAAAGATGGATTTTCAAACCCTAACCCATATTTTTCGTGTAGTTTTGGGAGTAATCAAGGATCAGGTCATGAATTCCTTGTTCATAACACCCAAGTCTAAAGCCTTTCCAGGTGCAACGATGGAGATACATTTATGTAAATACTTGGTTATATAGAAATTTGAAGTCTGATATAAATGGTTTGGCATGATGTTGATAATTATGTCGTGTAGAGGGGAGGTTAATTTATCTAAAGATGAGATCCATTTTGAGGTGTGATGGACCATAGGAGATGAAATATCCAAATTTAGGTTTGTACATGGGCTATTTTTCATGCATTTCATATGTCTTTGGCATAGGAAGTGAATTAAGCATGAGGAGACAATATTCCCTAGTGAAAGATGTTGCATAATGTCATCAAAGGAAGTTTCATCTAGTAATTTTGATGATGGAATGGATGTATTGGTGGAGGATTCTTTAGAGGATCCTAAATTTTATTTAGGAACAATCACATTGTTTAGATGATATGTCATGTGACAATCTTTGAAAGGATTTGAATATGGGATCCATAAATATTTTACATTCATGTTCATATTTAATACATTGGTGGATCATAGATGGGATACAACACATAGCACATATCCGGGTTTGACCTAAGAAAGTATGTTATATTGGAACTCTCCTTCTACCAGATAGAATAGTTCAAAGAGATTTTTAAAGCCAACTTTGAGTGGTAAGGTGGCGGTGCTCAATCTAGGGGAAATGGTGTTATTGAAAGCCCATAATATGACTAGTGTGTCAGGACATAATGGTGTTGGGTAATTGAAGAGTATTAAATGCATGTGATGAGATGATATTAATACAGGTGTCATTCTCGATCATAACCCCCTTAACGAGGGTATCATTAATTTGGGTGGTGATAAAGAGTTAGAGGTCATGGTCCTCTAGTTATAATGATGGTATTTCTGAACTGTCAAAGGAGATATCAAAGTGGAAATTTTGAGTGTGCCTACTAGGTTTAAAAATGGTCATGGATCATCTGAGGGCACTAATATGGATTGGAGTGCTTTGATCATGGCTTGTCGATGTGAAGGTGAGGTTTGCACTATCTTGTAAAGAGACGTTTTGACTCAAGCTTGGTGAAGTTATTTTATGATAGTATTTTGTACTAAGGTAGTGGTTTTATGAGGAGCGGAAAGGATGGATATCTTAGCCTTAGCATAAGGTGTTGGATTAGATGACTCGAGAACAAGTGGAATAGAAATATTGAACTTTTTTTTATCTCAGTAGTGTTAGGATCTTGGGTGTGTTCTCTAGTGGTGATATGTATTACATCAATTTGATGAGGAGGGGATTTCTTAGAAGATTCCCACTTTCTGTGGTCATTATTTTAAATGATGATTTAGATGTTGTCGTTGTAGGTGTTTTGTGGGATGTTTTTTATGTTTCTAGATCCTAGAGGGAGGATTCCCTTTTTTATAAGGATTTTGATAGCAGCATGGATGGATTTTGAATCCTCTTTATGATGTCTCGGTGTGTGATGGTAATAAAAAAATATTCTAAGTTATACAAGGAAGGTTTCCATCCTCGAGAGCCAGATGTCTTAAGAGAAGGTAATGTTATGATGGATTGTTGAATAATCCTTTCAAGGATTAGTGCATAATTTCCTTCAAGGTGGATGTTGAGAAAAGTGGTGATTCTCTTGATTCAACAAGCATTGAAGGGGTCACTTTTGGTGTGATTTATTTGGATGTGCATTGAGGGATGGTTGTTGATTGTGTGATAGTGACTCGTAATTTGGATGAGGGATGTGGCCCTAGAATAGAAGGCAAGGGGTTTGGTTTTTGTGTTAAATAAGTTGAATGGTCACGTGATATGATAGTCACCTTTTTAGATGAAGGTGTGTGTTGTCATGTGATGGGATTTTGAAGGTTGAAGTAAATAATGCTAAGTGACATGATCATCATAAGATATTTTCACAAGTTGTAAGATGGATTTATTTTGGGGGGTTTTTGAAGAGCTTATGGATGGGTTTGATGTAGATGATGGCATAGTTTTTAAATATCATGACTAGGGTTGTACCTGATTTAATGCATGTTTTCTTTTTATTTCTAGGATGGAGCTATTGGTGATGGATGGTTCTATGATGGGAATTTAAAATGTTATAGATGGCTGATCTTTTATCGTATTTATTATGTGATGAGAATGGATGAAATTAGACTACAAATTCTTGGTAGATGGGGAGTGATTTAGAAATGGTTGTTTAAAAACATCAAGATTTTGATTAGGATGTGTGTTTTAGTTATCCAATTGTAGCACACCTTTATCAATAAGATCTTGAAGGGAGTTTTGGAATGAACGAAACTTTTCAATGTTGTGGTCTTTGACCCTATGGTATTTACAATAATCATTATCTCTATACCAAGAGGGATTTGAGACATAGATGTATCAATAGGATGGATGGGAGGAAGAGTGATCATAATGAAAACCGGATCTTGTCAAAGACTACACCTTAAGATTCACCGTGGGGGTGTAAGTGCATTGAGGACGAGAGCATTTGAAGGTTGAACATTCTTTAGAAGTAGTCTTTACGATGACCACATTTGTTAATGTTTTTGATTTTCATGGCTAGAGGATGGTTTGAACAAAGAGTCGGGATTAGGTTTCTTTGATCTGAGTTTAACCCTACCATCTTTGAGAGCATGAAGCTTGAGTTTGCAAGCCATAGTGAAGGCTTCATCAAACATTTGGAAATATTGGATTTGTAATGTGGATGAAATGTGTTTGGCACAAGAGTGATAAAATAGCTCAATTAACTTGGTCTGTGGGAGGGAAAATGATAGTTAACTCGATAATGCCCCTCCGGTGGGTGACGAAATATACAATATATTCTTCTTCAAATTGTTTGATGTCGTATAAGTTAATGATAGTGATTTAACATACGATGTTGATCGAGAAGTGTTCTAGAAACAATTACGTGAGATGAGTGAATGAGAAAAGTGAATACCGAGGACATATATTATACCAATTTAAGGCGGGGCTAGCTAAGGACATGTGGAATTTCCTCAACATGAGGTTTTTTTCATGTCCTATAAGGTAACATGCGTGTCGAGAAGGCTGGATTTGTTTTCGAGGGTATTCTTTCCTATATAATTTTAGGAACTTAGGAAGTTCTCAATGTTAAGGATATGTGTCAAAGGTACAACATTAGTGTTGATGGAAATATAGGTTTGAATATTTGTTTAATATTCAACATTACAACATTAGTGTTTGTAAAATATTTATCCATGTCAAAATTAGTGTGATGTCAAAATTTGAATATTTTAATATTCAACATCACCAAGGAATCTTACGACACATGGAAATATTGAGGATGTGTAAGAGATATATTTTATGATGCGTAAAAGAGATTCTATGAGCAAAACTTATGACGCGTAAGAGATTCAATGAATATGACACTTATGACGCGTAAGAGATTCTATGACAACTTTATGATGTAAGAGATTTTATGTAACAACTTATGACGTGTAAGAATTTTATGACAAGCTTATGATGTGTAAGAGATTTTATGATGTGTAAGAGGAGTTACTCTTACATGTGTAAGAGAATATTGCTATTTGGAGAAAATATTTAATATTTGGAGCAAATTGGCCCATGGTATGGGCACATGGTTTTAGGGAAACCACAAGTGGTTTTTCCTCTCCTTCTTTCTATATAAGCAAGTGTTGTGTGCACATTTTTAGTGAGAGAGAAAGAGAGCATTTTGCATGAGTGTGATATGTATGTGAGCTGATATTATAAATCTCTTAAGTGAGTATGAGTATGTGAGAGAGAATATAGAAGGAGAAATTATCATTGATTTGTATTGCAGATTTTCTGGAGTGGGTGCTTTGGATTGGGGATTGGTGTCTCCAGAAGTTGGTGCTTCGAATAAGAGATTGCACAGTCAGTGGTGTTTTCATTCAAGGGCTGAATTGGTGTTCGGCTTGGAGATTGGTGTCTTCTGTGAGTGGGTGCTCACACTTTGTAAACACTATTTTTTGGCTGGATTTGGACAGTAGATCCAAGCAGTCTCTTTTGGTGGATGTAGCCCACACTGGGTGAACCACGGTATATCTGGTGTTATGTGCATTTGATTTTTGTGTGTGCTCTCATTTTACTTTCAGATTTGAATATCTTGTTAAGTGTGAAAAAGAAAATTAATAAGTTGGAGAAAAGTTTTTTATTGTCGAATACTGATTCACCCCCCTCTCAGTATTCCCGTGCTTCTAACAATTGGTATCGAAAGGTTCCTTCGTGTAGCTTAACAACTAGAAGGTAGATCAGAAAGCACGATGGAAACTCATGAAGGATTCTCCACAAATAAAGCTCCGTTGTTCGATGGATCAAACTATGCCTTTTGGAGCATAAGGATGCGAACCTATTTGAATTCTCTTGGACATGATATTTGGCATTCGGTTGAGAATGGCTATACGGCACCGGCAACGCCACCGATAGATCCGGCTGGTAAGAGAGCATGTGAAAATAATGCTAAAGCTATGAATGCTATTTTGTGTGGTGTAGCAGATTTGGAGTTTGTAAAGATTATGCTTTGCAAAACTGCCAAGGAGATGTGGGATAAGCTCAATAGTTTATATGAAGGAGATTGAAAGTAAAGATGGCAAAGCTTTGCATACAGTTTGAACACAGGTAAGAAAGTTTGAAAGTCTAAAGATGAAAGAAGGAAGAGAACGCAGCAGATATCTACTCCATGTGATGAGACCGTAAACATGATCAAAGGCTTGGGTGAAGAGAGATGGAAGACCACCTAGACCCAAGTAATAGCATAAACACAAAAGGTATTAAGATCTCTACTTCCTAGATTTTGATGCTAAAGTTTTCAAGTTTCAGCTATCAAGAACTTAAGGATCTAGATAAAATGAAAATGGATGAGTTACATGGAATACTCATGGCTTATGAGATGAGAAGAAGTAACTAGATAAGCCAAGAAAAAGAGAATCTAGCTTTCAAAGCTTCAAAAGGAAAGGAGAAGAAGGTCAATCGATGATGAATCCAATGAGGAAGAAGAAGCCCTATTGGTGAAAAATCTGAAAAGAGGATCTGGCAAGTACAAAGGTAAACTTCCTTTTAAATGTTTTAACTGTGGTGAGATTGGACATTTTGCAGCTAAGTGTCCGCATGCAAAAAGTGAAAGTGATGATGAAGAGCCTGTCAAAGCAAAGAAAGGAAAGCCTTTCTACAAAAATAATTTCAAGCAAAGGAAGTTTGAAAAGAAGAAGAACTGGAACCAAAACAAGAAGAGTCTATGCACCAGAGAAGATGATAGCTCAGAGGAAGATTGTTCAAAAGGTGACATTGAAGAACTTTTGTTTATGGCCCTTGAAGATGGAAAAGTGGAAGCTGAAGATGCAGTTGATGAAGAAGGTGAGGTAAACTTAGAAGAAGAACTCATCTGTGCCTTGGGTGAGATCAAGAGACTCAAAAAGAAGACCCTGAAGCAAAAAGTGCAACTTCAAGAGTATGAAGAAGCAAAGAAAAATCTGCATGCTGACAAAGAACATGAGAATACTATTGTTGATCTAAAGACCCAAGTTGAAGAGGCAAAAAGAATAGAGGAAGTGATTAGAGAACAACTGAAATCAAAAGAAAAAGAATGCGAGAGATTAGAGGCAGAGATTGTCACACTTAGACAGAAACTGAAAAGTTAAACAAAAGACTCAAGTTTGAAAAGATTTATGAGGTGTTGAGCAACATTCTGGATAAAACAAAACCAAAATCATCCAAAGGTGGTATTGGATTCAATGAAGTAGAAAAGAAAGAGACCAAAGAACCAGAGAAGAAAGCCAACTATGCAGATATCCTAAAAGGCTCCAGTAAAGGAGAAAGCAACAAGAAACAAGAAGATCATTCTCCACAGAACAAAAACAAAGAAGAGAGCAAGTGGAATAAGGTACCAATAAGAAGTTTTAGAAGTTTATCTTATCAAAGGCAACCCTACATGACCAGGTATTCTTTTTACGGTTATTGTTTTTCCTGTCACAATTTTGGTCATAAGATGATGGATTGTAGATCGAGGTTTCAGAGTTGGAATCAGAATTTTCATGCTAGAAACTACAATTCTTTTGCTGCATTGTCAAATTTGAATGAGCATGCGATTAGATGTTATGAATGCAACCAAGTTGGCCACATAGCAAGATTTTGCAGGAGTAAGATTACAGAAAAGCCAAAGCAAGAGAAAGAGGGAAAACAAATCATTCAGAAAGCCAACAATAAGAAAGTGTGGCAAAAAATAAAGGAGGGAGAAAAGGAAGAGGCTATGTTGGTACAAACCGCGCTCCATGCACAAGATGAAGAACAACCTTGGTACATTGATAGTGGATGTTCCAACCATATGACAGTGATGAAGCAAGTTCCTGAAGCTGAAAAAGGCCAATAGAGGTACAGAAAGTTTGGAGATAACACTACAACCAAGATCACAGGAAGAGGTAACATAAAATTAAATGGTCAAGCTAAAGTTGAAAATGTTTTACTCATTGAAGGACTAAAACATAATCTTTTGAGTGTCAGTCAAATGTGTGATCAAGGTTATACACTCACGTTTTATGCTGAGGGTTGTGAAATTAGAAAGAAGGATACAAGTAATTGGGTTGCAGATGCAAATAGAACAAGGAACAACCTGTACATGCTAAGTGATGTGAAGGGAGAAAAGTGTTGCATGAGTCAAATTGATGAAAGTTGGTTATGGCACAAGAGATTGGGTCACATTAATTTTGACAACATGGTAAAAATCAGCTCAAAACAAGCAGTGAGAGATTTACCCAAGATCACAAAACCGCAAAGTACTATCTTGCAGAGACAAGTGTCAACATGGGAAGCAAACAAGGGTCAGATTCAGGACAAAGGAGTACTCTACAATGAAGCCATTAGAGCTAATTCATATTGATCTCTGTGGGCCAACAAAAACACAAAGCTTGCAAGGTGATTCTTATTTTATGTTATTAATTGATGACTTTACTAGAATGACATGGGTTGCATTTCTAAAAGAAAAATCAGAAGCTTTTGATCAATTCAAAAATTTTAAAGCTTTGATTGAGAATGAGACAAACTCTAGGATTAAGTGTTTGAGATCAGACAGAGGAGGTGAATTTATGTCTAACGAATTTGATGAGTTTTGTGAAGAGCATGGAATCAGAAGACAATTTTCTATAGCAAGAACACCACAATAAAATGGTGTAGTTGAACGAAAAAATAGAACAGTGCAGAAATGGCAAGAACAATGCTAAATGAGTCCAAGTTACTAGATGCTTTTTGGAGAGAAGCAAGTGTACACAACGGTGTATATTCTGAACAAGAGCACAGATTCGAGTAAACACATAAAAGACACCATACGAACTATGGAAGGGAAGACCAGCTTCCGTGAAACACTTCAAAGTGTTCGGAAGTAAGTGCTACATTAAGAGAGATGATGAAGATGAGCTCGGTAAATTTGATTCTAGAGCAGATGAGGGCATATTCCTTGGTTATTCATCGAGAAGCAAGGCTTACAGTGTGCTATAACAAGAGACTACAAAAAGTAGTGGAAAGTATAAATGTGAAAGTCGACGATTGGAAGTCAAGAAGAAAATAGGACACTCAGTGGTGCAAAAAGAGGATGAAGAAATCAAATCTGAGAAAGAAGAAGAAGAAGAAGAAGAAGAATCTGAACGAGAAAACACAAAGGCACCATCCAGATTCATTCAGAAGAATCATACAACAGATCAAATCATTGGAAACAAAGATACTGGAGTACAGACAAGGAGGAGACTAGCAAGTGCACCACAAGAGGTAAACTTTTCCTTATTGTCAAAAGTTGAACCGAGTAATTTTAATGAAGCTAGCAAGGATAAGTTTTGGATAAAAGCCATGGAAGAAGAACTTAATCAGATAGAAAAGAATGACACATGGGAGTTAGTACCAAGGCCAAAGGACAAGAATATCATTGGTACCAAGTGGGTCTTTAGAAACAAGATGAACGAAGAAGGAGAAGTTGTCGTAAACAAGGCCGATTAGTGTGCAAAGGGTACTCACAAGTTGAAGGCATTGATTTCGAGGAGACATTTGCACCTGTTGCTCGTATGGAGGTGGTAAGAATGTTTTAGCATTTTCTTGTTTCAAGAATTTTAAAGTTTATCAAATGGATGTAAAATCATCATTCTTGAATGGAAACTTAGAGGAAGAAGTTTATATAGAGCAACCAGAAGGTTTCATTTTATCGTAAAATTCAGATTTTTGTGTGCAAGTTAAAAAGGCTCTTTATGGTTTGAAACAAGCTCCTAGAGCTTGGTACTCTAGACTGGACAAGTACTTTTAGAACAAGGATTCAAAAAGGGAATCATGGATAGCAATTTGTACATCAAGACAGTAAGGAGAACATCAAGTGATAGTTGTGGTTTATGTGGATGACATTATTTTTGGAAGCGGTCATAGAGACTATGCAAAGAATTTGCAGAGGAGATGCAAAAGGAGTTTGAGATGTCTATGCTTGGTGAGTTGTCTTATTTTCTTGGTTTGCAAATTCAGCAAGTCTAGTCAAGGCATTTTTATTTCACAAACCAAGTATATAAAGGAGATGTTGAAAAAGTTTAGAATGGAAGATTGCAATCCAGTTAGTACACCCATGATTACAAGTTGCAAGTTGAGTAAGAATGATGAGTCTCCCGATGCTAATCAGACTTGATAGGTCCATGATAGGTAGCTTGTTATATACCACAACATCTAGACCAGATATTATGCAGGTTGTTGGATTAGTTGCATGGTTTCAGGTGGCACCAAAGGAAACTCATGTGGCAAAGAGTAAAAAGAATTTTCAAATATTTGAAAGGTACGTTGGATTATGGTTTATGGTATCCAAAGAGTGATGATTTCACTCTTATAGCATTCACAGATGCAGATTGGGCAGGAAGTGTTGATGACAGGAAAAGTACAAGTGGGGGAGCTTTTTATCTTGGTGACAGATTAGTGTCATGGTTCAACAAGAAACAGCCTCAGTTTCATTGTCTACAAAGCAGAGGCAAGAGTATATTGCAGCAATGGCATGTTGTACACAGGTGCTTTGGATGAAGCAAACATTGAAGGACATGAAGGTAGAGTATGAGCATCCTATTTCCATTTTCTTGTGACAATACGAGTGCTATTAACATCTCGAAAAATCCAGTCATGCATTCCAGGACAAAGCACATTCCCATTAAGTATCACTTTTGAGAGAGAAAGTTGTAGATCAGCAAGTGAAATTAGAATATGTTGGGACTAAGGATCAGATTGCTGATATATTTACAAAACCCCTACCGAAGGAATATTTTGAGTCACTCAGACAAAAGTTGGGAGTGATTCCTGTCACTCTTACTCATTGACTATCTCAGGGGGAGTATGGACATCGGGGAGCTACACATTGCAGTATCTTCAACTCCGAGTACAAGTTCAGGTGACAGGTTCAGTCATCCCCTTGCCATTGATGTCAAAGGGGGAGAATTGTAGAATGGGGGAGAGTTGTATAGAATAGGTACAATGCAACAGTATAGAAAGAGCTTAGAGGTAAAGTTGGATTTCAGAGCAAACAAGTTTTCATGTCTATTTTTAGTAGGGTTTGCCATCAATGACAAAGGGGGAGTTTGTTGAGTATTTTGTCATTGATGTCAAAGGTACAACATTAGTGTTGATGGAAATATTGAGGTTTGAATATTTGTTTAATATTCAACATTACAACATTAGTGTTCGTAAAATATTTATCCATGTCAAAATTAGTGTGATGTCAAAATTTGAATATTTTAATATTCAACATCACCAAGGAATCTTACGACACATGGCGGGATGTGTAAGAGATTTTATGATGCGTAAGAGATTCTATGGCAGCTTATGATGCGTAAGAGATTCTATGACAACTTATGACACGTAAGAGATTCTATGACAACTTATGACGCGTAAGAGATTCTATGACAACTTATGACATGTAAGAGATTCTATGACATGTAAAATATTTTATGACAGTTTATGACGTGTAAGAGATTCTATGATGTGTAAGAGGAGTTACTCTTACATGTGTAAGAGAATATTTCTATTTGGAGAAAATATTTAATATTTGGAGAAAATTGGCCCATGGTATGGGCACATGGTTTTAGGGAAACCACAAGTGGTTTTTCCTCTCCTTCTTTCTATATAAGCAAGTGTTGTGTGCACATTTTTAGTAGAGCGAGAAAGAGAGCATTTTGCATGAGTGTGATATGTATGTGAGCTGATATTATAAATCTCTTAAGTGAGTATGAGTATGTGAGAGAGAGAATATAGAAGGAGAAATTATCATTGATTTGTATTGCAGATTTTCTGGAGTGGGTGCTTTGGATTGGGGATTGGTGTCTCCAGAAGTTGGTGCTTCGAATAAGAGATTATACAGATCAAGTGGTGTTTTCATTCAAGGGCTGAATTGGTGTTCGGCTTGGAGATTGGTGTCTTCTGTGAGTGGGTGCTCACACTTTGTAAACACTATTTTTTTGGCTGGATTTGGACAAGTAGATCCAAGTAATCTCTTTTGGTGGATGTAGCCCACACTGGGTGAACCACGGTATATCTGGTGTTATGTGCATTTGATTTTTCTTGTTAAGTGTGAAAAATAAAATTAATAAGTTGGAGAAAAAGTTTTTATTGTCGAATCACCGATTCACTCCCCCTCTCGGATAACAAGGAGCCAAAGACAAGACATTGGATGTTTCATTGGATAAGGATGTACTTTTGGATGACAATCATGGTTAGAGTTTAATTCCGGGAGAATTCATATGTGGTGTTGGACATATGGGGTCATGATTTATGTGAGATATTAAAGGTGAACACCCCAGAAACAAGGTAAGTGTTAAGGGAAAAGGGTTTCAATCTAAGATTTAGGTAAAAAGAGGATCTCTAACACAAAGAAACGAGGACTAGATGGATTGGGAATTTTAGATGAATCAAATTGAATGTTGGGGGAGTGTGGAGGTTCTTTATTGTTTGGTGTGGGTGATCGATACTAATTCACCATGTGAGGAATGTCATCAAAGAGATCTTATATGTTTTCCATGGATTATTCTAAACAAGATTGTTATCATGTCAATGCCATGAAATAAATTAATCAATGAAATACAAAATAAATTTAGATATTTGATTATATAAAAGTAAGAAAGACACACCATAATTTTTTTATCTTGATTAGATTTAGAAAAATGTGAAATGTGGAAAATGGCTAACGGGGTCCTAGCAAATGACATTCTATGGTTAGTTTAAAGTGATGTTAAAGGTTGGATTTCCTGATATAATCTAAGGTATATGAGGCCCAATGTTTTCTTGGTGTTGACATGAGGCTTGGTATTGGGGCCTACACCCTCACTTCACGTTCCCACAGTGATAAGGGTGTTGGGTGCTTAGCTAATATACCACCCACCAAATTTTTTATACTCGACTAGAAATCTAAGTTGGCTTATCCTCTTGGTGATGAAATCCAAATAGCTCGATCTGGGTAGGAATGTTTTGATGCAAGTTTGTATTGAAATTAGTTGGATTGTGTGTGAGGGAAATTAAGTGAATGCAATTCTTTAATTTCCTAGTTAAGCTAGATGATCAAGAAATTTTGAAGGATTCGTTTTAAGTCCCAAAAATAAATATGAGTTCGATGAAGAAAGTAGACAAAATACAATGCAAAGAAAATAAAATTACAAAGAAAGTGTACCTATAAATTGATTTTGATTTTTTTTATCTTTTTTTTGCAAAAGAAGATGTTTCGAGAAGAGAGAAACCTGTAAGGATAAGCCAAAAATAGGAAAGCGAAAAGAAACACAACCCTAAAGGTAGAATGACTAAGTAATTTAAGGAAAACCATAGGGATCGTTAACAATTTGAAGGAATCACAGAAGATTCTACATAATTACTAGTAATTACAGAGCATAAAACTTGAAAATAGCTATAATTTAAATTTTAATGAAAATGAAGGGACATGGTTCGACCGGACATGCCAAGAATGTACTATGTAAATTTTGGTTCTACATAAAGTACCTAAAACTCAATACAATGTGGGGTTTAGTGATACCTACATGCCAATAGTCACAATGTCAGGATGATCAAATGTAGCAATAAAAAGTACTCTTCCTTTCACCGAGTGAAGTGACCGCAATCAAAGACAACTAAACAAGAAATATTAGATAAGATGGGTAGACAATATTTTTGGTAAAGGCCGATTCCAAGAATCTAAAGAGACTTTTTTGGAGGATGATAGCTTATTTTTAAACAATTAAGTGGGTAGAAAATATGATAAAAATGATAAAGATGGATAATAACAGATAGGAAGATAGAACTCAAGATCAAAAGGAAATTCCTTATTAGCTTTGTAGATGGCCCAAAGCTAATGTGGAGGCTATCTAGATGGCTTTGAAATATTCATACTAATACTCTGGATTTTCTTGCTTTATCTCATGGAGGAACTCAAACTAATATTTTATGTCCTCGAACTTGGTTATGAATCATATGGCACACAACGTGATCTCGTAAAGGATTTCAAATTGTTCCCAAAATAAAGGTTGTTAAACAATTAGGAAGTTGTAAATGCTTGTGATGGGGTGTGATGTGCCCGAATAGTCATCTAAAGCAATGACATACTTACGTAAGACATGTTAATGCATGGATATTGATAAAAATGATAAATTATATGATAAATTAAAAGATGTTGGAAAACCGAAATCACACGATTCAAATGGATTGTTGGTGATTCAGCAAAATCATGGGTGATTCAAATAAATCATGGGCGATTGATGTAAAAGCTTGATTTCTCCAAAAATAATAAGTTGATGTAAAAAAGAAATAAAAATGATTGATTTGGATAAATTTGATGCTATAAAAACAATTATGAAGAAAATACAATTACCTCAAGTGAAGAGAAGACACGGATATCCTATAAATGGTGATTTTAGGTCGATATCGTTGATTGTTTCTTGGAGGAAATGTTGCAGAGTTTTATATATTATAGGCTTTTGGGAAAAACATTATATTGTTATGTGGCTTGAAGATCTTTGGAATGGAAGAGTCCTAATGTTTGGATTGAAAAAAATATGCACAAGTGTTTGAGAGAATTATTAATATCCTTGAAACAAGAGTGAAAAATCGTATTTATAATTCTTTGGTGAATTGTTAAAATCATCGGTTATCTAGGAATTATGGGGAAAACATTTATAAGTGGTTGAAACCACTTCCTAAACGGGATTTTTGGGTAAATGGATGAGGGAAAATGGTTGTAAATGGTTATACGAGTTGGGGAGGTTAGGTGGTTTTAGAGGGGGTTAAGGTAATTATATGGGTAAATAGTAATTTGTACAGGAGTAAAAAGTTGATTTTATAGGATGGGGAAAAAGATTTAGGATTTGTTTTATAATGCTATGTTTGATAAAATAATGTGTGTGTCTAGGGAGGTAGGCGGGTGACGAAAACTTGATGTCTAAAAAGTCTTCTAAATCCAAGAATAAGTATAGCCTTTCATGTTCTTTTTATGGGGGCACTGGTCATGTAGAAACTAGGTGTTGGAAGTGAATGCAAGCCTTAGAGGATGCAATAAAAAAAACAAGATCTCTATCTCCACTTCACCTCCTTCTAATGAGAATGGAAAACAATTTAATGTTTTCGGTAGTTCTCATTCAACAATTGTAGATAGTTGGGTTATAGATTTTGTTTCTTCTCATCATATGACTTCGTTAAGGAGTATTTTGTATCTCTAGGTTTGAGTTCTACTTACAAATTTGAGGTTAGGGATTCTTCCTTTCTTTTCATTAAGGGAAAATGTGACATACACCATGATGGTAGTAGTATCCAAGATGCACCATATGTTCCTAACATCACTACACATTTACTTTAAATATATTAAATTTGTCATACTAGACAAGGAAAAATAATGAATTTTACGCCACAAGGGGTAGAAGTACGAACCTTTTAGAGCCTCATTTACTTATTTCTCAAGGTATTATTGACCATTCTATACTATATCACTTTGAGGATTTTTATGAAACTTCCTCCATAAGGAGAGGCTTGGTTTCGCATGGATTTAGAGAGTAAGATTTCTAATGAGAGATAAATGGACATCTTAACTATAGGTATTTGAAGGATTTGAGAACTCGTGATATGATTGATGATCTTCCTAAAGATTCTATCTTGATGGATTTTTACTACAGGAGCATAACAGAAGAAGTATCAAAGTATCAAATTTTCCCTATGGTCACATTTGTTAGCCCAAATTAGTTGAGGTGAAGTCAAGAAGGAGAGTCCTAGGTGGTCTAGTGGTCACAATTTTAAATTTTTGTATTTCCACCCATTTTTGCAAATTTAAATTTGTTAAGGTTGTAAAGAGAAAGTATTGGACTTATGAGAAATTATTGGTGGTTTTAAGAATGAAAATGTGTATAAGCATGCAAAATATGTCTTAGGAATGAAGTGAATGAGTAAAATGTTTAAAAGATGATGTAATATGTTCATTTAGTTATGTATGGGCTTATTGATTCATGTAAAAATTAATTAGGTTGAATTGTATGGAATAAAGAGATAAAAATGACTATTGATTTGAAAAAGGGAGTTAGTTATCCTCCTAGATGAGGAAAGGAGAGTGGGGGAGATAAAATCCTCAAGGATTAGAGGAGAGGAGATGAATTTTGTAAGCTAAATATAGTTATACATACACACATACATACATACATACATACATACATACATACATACATACATACATACATACATACATGTGTACATACATACATACATACATATATATATATATATATATATATATATATATATATATAACTTTGTTTTTTTATGGATATTTTGTCCTTGTCATGAAATATTTTGAGTTTGTGGTGTAAGAATCATTTAATTCTTATTATGAGTATATGGTGAGGTTGTTTGAAGCACTTTAGAAGGTTTTATGAAGATTTGAATATGCATGCTTTGTTTCTAGCTTGAAGATCTAAGACCTTGACTATGTGTGATAATAATACTTTGTGTATGCAAGGTTTCTTAATATGATTGATCTATGATATTGATTATGAAACCATTTCAATGATAAGAACATGATGTAATCTGATGGTTGTTCTAATTCATAAACTAAATTTTAAATATACAAAGAGTTAAATTTACATTCATGAAAACCCTTTAAAGGTTAGGAATGAGATAGTGTTAACATTTGAGGAGGCTATGTTTGTTTCTTTTACAAGTATGAGTGTTATTAGTATTGAACCTTGGAGTTTTGAATATCATCATCCTCATAATAATTTCAACTCTATTTGAAAGGAAACCATTTATCCTTGTGCTGACATAGTTTCTTTGAGCTGTAATAGTGATTAATGTGTAAATACCTTGATTTAACATACACGTGATAATGAGTTAAATGCGGGTTTGAAGATTACGTTATGAATGAAGGATTACTGATAGAAAAATATTGGAGAGGATATTAAAATATACTTAAGGACTAGATTTTAAGTTTTAAAAAACAAGTATCAAGAAATTTATAAGGATTTGAAGCCTATTGGGTTTTAGGAAACCCTGCCTAGGGTTTATTAACCAAATGCAATTCGAGGATCTTTCATGCATTTTCAAAGCTTGAAAACTTGAAAAACTTACATCCATAGAACCCTAAGTCAGATTCAAGGATAATTATTGAATGATAAAGGCATATTTAAAATAAAATTATGACATCCCTCCTTCATAGTTGTAGGTTACCATTAAATACCTAATTGGCAAGGTCATATTAGTAAAGAAGTGGGTTTTCTACTTGGAGACAATCCATGAAACTTCAAAAACAATTAAATATTTTAAATAGGTATTTAGAAGTGTCCTTACTTGGTTAGATGGTTGAGGAAGTCATAAGTTATGCCTAAAAGGGACTTAAGCATGACTAGTAGGTGTTAGCTAAGCTAGGAAGAAAAATTTGGCATTGTGAGGAGAGGATAAAGATTTTGGTTATGACATTTAACACACACCATATTAGAGAAAAAGGGATCTTTGAAATAATTTCATTTCATTTTGGGAAATCATGGATTTTTCCAACCATGAATCATGCAAAGGAATTTTTCTTAAGGGCCTAGTTGGGGCAATTTGAGAGAAATTGAGAACAATGATGTTTTTTCTTAATGTTTAAGGAACTTTGATCATTTGATAAAAAAAAAAATTGAGGGTGGAATAGGGTTCCAAGGTGTGAAGAATCCATTAAAGGCTAAAAGGAAAAAAATATCGTGTTTTTGGGTTAAGAAACTAGTGAAGCTAGAATAAGAAGGTAAGAGAAAAATGAAGTTTTCATGAAATGTTGTCATCTTGTAATATGGATTGACATTGTTGGAGGTGAGTGAGAAAGGCTTAAGTTCTTGTGGAAGAGATTTATGCTTAGTGGTCAAAATTTTCATGTTTAATCCATTAAGTGTTGCTAGATAAGATCCTCATTGCAAAGTCTTTGGTATAGTTAGATGATTACTTGTTATTGAACTAGTTGAGTGCATAGAAAATAAATATGAGGTATAAATTATTTTGGTATTAGAGCAGTCTTCTTATTGAGGTTTGATTTTTTTTTGGATAACATTAAATTGTGTGAGTGTGTGAAGTTTGACATGTGCAAGTGAAGAGATAAAGAGTGAAAGAAGAGTGGAACAACACCAAAAGACCAAGTTGGAATCCTAGGTGAGGTGAGGAGAGAATAAAGTTGAAATAAATTTCTTGAGGAAAGAAGAAAAGAGAGAGATGGATAGGGAGGATTTAGTGAAAGAGTTGGTGAATTTTATTAGCCAAAAGAAGAGACAATAAGAGAGATAAATAAAGGAGAAAGAATCCAATAAGAAGAGAGAAGGGGCAAGAAGACAAGAAGAGTGGATGCAACAAGAGTTGAGAGAGTTGAGAAATGATGAAGAAACGTTTGGAGAGTTGATGATGAAAGAAAGTAGTGGGATTGAATTTGTGATGAGAAGAAAAGTGAAGTGGCCTATAGAGCTACTTGTGAAGAAGAAGATTATATTGCAGCTTAGAGAAGCAATCATAAAAGAGGAAAAGAAGTTAAGGCAAGTGGAAAAGCAAGAGAAAGAGGTCATAAAAGAGATTAACAAAGATAAGAGCAATGGGAATCTCTCAAAATCAATAGAAGAGAAAGAAAAGATAAATCCCAAGTAAGTGATTGAAAGGAAAAATGAACAAGAACAAAGAAAGAAAGATAAATAAGGCTTTTGAGGAAACAAAAATGCACATGGAAAAGAAAGGAAAAAAATTAAGGTATAGGAAAAATAGAATGTAATGATGAAGGAAAATGAAGAAATCTTGGAAATAAATTAGGTATAAGAATAAAAAGAAGTGATACATACAAGGGATGATGATAAGGTAAGAAAAATTGATTATTTGCTAGTTGATATTGATGTTTATTTGAGTGAATTCTTTGAAATTATAGAAAATTACTCCATGAGTGCATTTGAGAAGAATGAAAAAAGTAAGGTTGAGTGGAATGATGATAATAATGAAGGATAAATGCATTGTGATCGGTCTTTCATGGGTGAAGTTGATGATCTTCTCGTAAAGTTTGTTGGATGTGATGGATCAAGAAGAGAAGAGTGAAGCTATAAATGAGAAAACATAGATCTCTTGGGAAAATAATGATCTCAATAAGGGAAAAGAAGGTACAAGTACATGTTTGGAGAAACTTGAAATTGTGGTTAACATGAGAGAACATGCATTCAAGAAACAAAGTGAGGAATGTGGATAGTTTTCAGTCCTTTCAAGCAAGACAAATGATGGAAACATGATGAGAATGAACTATACAGAGATGAAGAATGTGAAAAAACATGAGGAAGAGTATATTTTTTTGTTGTGTTTATTTTTGTAGGCACTATTGAGGGAAGCATGAGGATGAAGATGATAAAGATGAAAATCAAGAAGAAAAGAAAATTCAAGGGAAATGCAAGGATAAATAATACCATATGGGACCTGTTATCCCAAATTTACGCCCCCAGGTTAATTTGGATAACTTATTAAAATAGAATTATCCATTTTTAACTAATATAGGATGTTCAAATGGCCTTCAAATTCCATCTTCCAAAAGTAATCGCCATTAGCATTTGAAAACCCGTGAGATACTACGTCTTAATGCATTGGTGGGTTCCTTTTAAAAAGGTTGGTGACATTCATTTGGCCATCCAATTCAATAAAGAACATCATTTGGGAGCACATGGTGGAATATTAACGGTTTAGGTGGGACACATAGAAAGATTCCAGCTCTCTTCAAAGTGATTGAGCTCAATGAGACCTCAAGTCCCTAGAATCAATCAAAACATATAATTTCATTGGGTCAGGCTACGGTCAAGGCAGTCAAGAAACATGCACCAAACTTTAGTAGTAGATACACATAAGAATCCAAGATGTCGAGGACACGTGGATCCATTCTAGTGAACCTTCGAGTGATAAACCCTAGCAGACATGAAACACACAGAATCAGCCACATTTCATAGCATTTCAAGTCCAAGGTGAAAGAAAAGTCAAGAGAGAAAAATTAATTATAAGAGATGGACATGTGACAACACTTTGGAGCCCAAAAAATTTCTAAGTCCCCCAAAAGTATAAGGTTGCAACGCAAAGCCATCAAATCCTGAAAATGTGAAACTCGAAGCCAAATGGATCCATTTCATTTATTCTCGCTTTCACATTATGAAAATCCAAAGGTAAAAGAAACTCGATAAGTTCTAACACCACGAAAGGCATGGAGCTTTCTCATTAGCCAATATTTGATAGTAAGAATAAGATAAAATAAAGACCATCATTGAAAGAGTGTGGAGATTTTTCATTGGCTCACACTTTGCAATTATCAGATAAGACTATCAAAGAGTTTGAGAACCTAAAAGGCATGGAGATTTTCTATTGGTTAATATGTTACAATTTTCTATCAAGGCATATCTAAGTTCTAACATCTCGAGGGGCGTGGAGCATTATTATTGGTCGATGTTTTGTAATTATCGAGGGGCTAATCAAAAGGAATGGCATTGCAAAGAGAATGGAGAATTTTAAATGGCTCACACTTCACAATGGTCAATCAAAAATGGTTTATAAAGAGTGAATTTTGAAGATACATGGCAATATTTTATTGGATTGCATTTCTAAAGGAGATGAAAAGGACATTCTAACAATGCGAGAAGCGTGGCGTTGTTTTAGTGACCTATGTTTCGTAAAGGTAGAAAATTCAATAAAAGAAAGGAAGCAAATCTTGACCCCACGACCCAAAGGGAGGTGAACACATGGAAATTGAAAAATTAATGCAAAAATTGGTAGAGGTTGATCCCTAAACCAATCAAATGCAACCACATGTCACATTTTTGTGCTTCCCGACATATAAATCTTCATAGGGCCATAGATTTTGATCCAGAGCTCCAAATTTGACAAAATTTATATATTGGAAAGATATCCTCGAGACCTTCAATTTGGCATTATCATATTTGATTTTTGATGTCATTTGGTGGGTTAAAATGGAAAACATGGAATCAAAGGGAGATAAAATGGTTCTAAGCATGCAATCAATAAAATTAGATGGCTCAACACCAAAATTGATGAAGTATGGCTTCATTTCCTTCTATAGGATGGAATAGACATAGTGATGGCATCGCAAAGTTCCCATGTGCTTTGTAAGAGACTTAAATGTAGAATGTGGGTGGTTGAAAGTTCAAAAATTCATTCCTTTCTCTTTTTCCCTCTTCTCTCTCTTCTTTATTCTATATAATGTAAAAATATTTCATTTTTAAAGAGAGAGTCCCTTTGTTGTAACGACACCATGAAAAAATGGTGGTCGACTTTCCATAAGTTTCAAGCCTTGAATTTGGTCTTTACAATGTATTTCTTACCTTCTATTATAATATAATTATGAATATTATAGTAAATATAAAATATGTGTTATGACACATCTGTCATCCCGGCTAGTTTTATTTTCATCCTTTCCTTTTTCTCATTTCGGCATGTTGTGCATATTTATTTACTTATAGTTTCCATTTTTTTTTTGTAAATGCATGGGTGAGTGAGTCTACCTAGTTATTGAATTTTGGTATGTATGTCTTCCCTTTCTTCCATGTTTTCTCTTTTTCATTCCCCTTGTGGATATCTTAACCCTTTTCGAGAGATATCCCCTTCTAGCTTAAGATTTCCCTTTCTACATCTCCTTCTAACCCTGGTCCTTCGGGCATGCTTATTTTAGGATTTTTTTAGCATTAGGAGTAGTTTTAGTAGTATAAATAGGTAGATGAACCAGCCTTCTCTAGAGGTCTGTCCCATGGTGCAAGGTCCCATAACTTGGAGATAGTACCATGTTTCCTCAAAATCCCAGGTTGTCTATGAATTGGAGCAAAGTGTAATTTTGAGCTCTAATGCTTTGGCATGCCCGGTGGGAACATGTTTAAGAGCTTTACAAATTCATCTCATTCAATTTGATATGTTCTTGTTGAGAACCAACCTTTGGAGGAAGTTCAAAGCACATTTGGTAACTCCACTAATTTAACAAACCCATTATCTCAGTTATAGAGCATCCTTTTCATTCTTTCATCCTCTCCCTTTCCTTCCATTATTTTCCATCCATTTTCTTTCTCTCCATCCTTCCATTTTCTTCCTACATGAATTTGTGCAATCATGGCTTCATTTTCTCATTGGGATTCCCATTTACAGATGCAGAACCAAATCCATTCATCCCCATATTTACAAAATCCTCCTCCAAATCATTTTTATGAGCCCCATCATGAAGAGAATGCATATAACCCACCCCCACCTGACCCATATGGTTATTCATCTAAACAAAATGCTTATGAAGAACCAGGTTATGTATGTGATCGTGGATACTTCATGGAATATGTTGATTTACTCGAGGTAGATTCATGTAATGGAGATGAGCATTATTAAAACTAGAGCTACTTGTTAGATAAAGGAAACCGTGACTAGTTTTAGGAAGCCTTATCCATGGACATGCTATATACCAAATTGGTTTAGCCTTAGACAGAAGCTGAATTTTATGGCTAAAATCACAACTTAGATTAAATGTTGGGTTGAATAAATGGAGTCTTACCAATCTAGTGTTAGGAATCCTCACAACAGGGTAAACCCATACTATCATCTTATAGCCCTTTCATTCCTCCTCCACAACCTATTCCATCTCAACCTAATTTTCATGTTCCTAGCTTTCTACCTGCTCCCATTGAGGATTCCCCTTCTCCATATTATTCCCTTCCATCTCACCTTCAATTATATACCCCTTTTCCTTCAAAATCCCTATCTCCTCCACAAGAAGATCCTAAACCTTCCCTTCCACCTCAAAATTTTCAAAAATTAGTTGAGACCCAACCCACCCCTCCTCTTGCATTCCCAAATCCTATTTGGGAATAAACAAATTATAAAATCTATCAAGGAGGGTAGCAAGTTGAAGAACCCAACAGAGAAGAATTGATTAAAAATTTGAAGGATTAGGATTTAAATGTTTAAACCAATTAGATGTCATTTAGTTAAACCAGCCAACAAAGGTTGGGATGAAGAGAAAAAGGTGGAGGTTGCTTTTTATTGATGAGCCATAAAAATAAGAAGATGATCAACAATATCTTTGTTTTAAATTTAGCGTGCATGATGGCACTATACTCATAGAGGTTGTTGATTCATACCACCTTGAAAATTTTGAGGAAAAATCAACTCCAAATGAATAGAGCACAACAAGGATTAGACCCAAGGGATGTTTCCTATAGAGTTTGATCCTGAAGAGGTTGATTTATTAATAATTGGAAGATTGCATTGGTGAGGAGAACTCGTTGAACTCACTAATTTTTCAGTTCCACCATATTTCTTCCAACACAAAGAGCCTCTTGTGGCTAATGTCTCACTAGGACTTAAAAAGGAGAAATAAATTCAAAAGAATGTAGATCCTTCCTTTCTACTTTTCACAAAAAATTTCATGGAGGAGGATATGTTTGTTCTTTCGGACTTCATGTTTAAGGAGGATGATATTCCTGATGAGTCAATTGAAAAATCATAATTCATCATGGAGAAGGTAAGGTTGTTTATAGAGGAAGAACAAGGTCCAATCTAGCCTACAAACAAACATCTTTAGGAAAGTTTATAATATGACCCCATCCATGGGGTTGATCTTCAAAGAGATGGGAAAACCACAAGGATCATCCCATTAGTTCCCAAGGCTACATGTCAATTTAGATATCTAGCTAGCTTGGAGCCAAAATCAAAGTTACAATCAGTCATGCTCATTCCAAAGCATGAGGATGAGCTTCAAAGAACTAAAGGTCGATGCAATACCTCTCAAATCTAAATGTAGAATAAATAAAAAATGTATTTGTTCTATTTTTGTTGATACTTTAGCAAAAAGGGTGAAAATCCACTTTTCACTCTTATTAAAGGCCATGTTTATTGCCAAATTAATTACATGGCCGCACTTTGTAAAAAATGGAATCTATTTCTCCCTTCCTATTGTAGGCTTTGTTTAGCTTCTCATTTCTTTGGTTAGAGTATGGTAGAGTAGGTTTTCTTTCAGTAAAACAAGTGCATTGTGCACACTGCATTTCCCACTTATAACATGTATGATTTTCATGTTTTTATATAGTTTTTTTTTTGTTATCAATTCAATTGTTTCCATATCCAAATTAGATAATGGGAAATTTTCAAAATCCAAGAGATAATTTTCAATAATTTCCCATATCCAAATTAGATAAGTTGGGAAATTTCCAAGTTTTATTCAAAATCCCAAGAGATCATTTTCAGTTTGTAGTTCCTGTGCCCTTTCCTTAGTGAAAAATTTAGTTTCTAGATAGTTTGAAAAGTTTTGAATCAAAAATCCCAAAAACTTAGCTCCAAGAGCATACCAAGGTAGCCATAAATTAGTTAGAGTAGGTTTAATGGTGGAATCAGATAGTTGGGAAACTTCAAATCTTCATTCAGAGCCCACAAATCAATCTCAAGTAGTTCCAGTTCATGTTAAGTTCATAACGGCTTAAAGGTAAGAGAAATTAAATTTTATGATTAGTTTTTGAAGTTTTTCGGGCTTGAATCCATGCCCAATGGATTGCATAAAGGCTATTGGTCAAATTTATCGGAAAATTACCTCGAGAGGTCACCAAACTATTATCCCAAATTTACCCCCGGGTTAATCTAGATAACTTATTAAATTTAGACTTAGCCATTTTTAAATAGTCTAGGACGTTCAAATGGTCATCAAAATCCAGCTTCCAAAATCACTGGTTTTTGGCATTTGAAAATCCATTGGATACTAAGTCTTAATCCATTTGCGGGTTCTTTTTAAAAGGCCAGTTGATGTTCATTTGGATGTCAAATTCAATAACAACATCATTCGGGAAGCACGTTACTTAAAGAGTAATGGTTCAAAGCAGAGAAGTGGCGGGATTCTAGATCTCTTTAGAGTGATCGAGCTTGCAGGACCTCAAGTCCCTAGAATCAATCAAAATAGATAATTTTTCCGAGTTTGGGTTATAGTCAAGGTAGGTCAACAAACATGCATCAACCTTTAGTAGCAGACACATGGGAAAAATCCAACGGCTATCACAAAATTTGGATAAATTTTGGTGAACCTTAAGCGATGAACCATGGTAGACGTGAAACTTGCAAAATCATCTCGTATTTCATATAATTTTGGGTCCGAGGTAAAATAAAATTCAACAGAGAAAACTTAATTGTAAGAGATAGACACGTGGAAACATTTTGGAGCCCAAAAAAATTCTAAGTCCCCTAAAAGTATAAGGTTACAATGCTAAGCCATCAAAGCCTAAAAACTATGAAACCCAAAGCCACGTGGAGCCATTTCATTGATTCTCCCTTTGCATTCAGATAAATCCAAAGGCAAAAGAAAATCTAACAAGTTTTAACACCACAAAAGATGTGGAGCTTTATCGGTGGCCAATATTTAACAACGGAAGAAGAAGACAAAATAAAGATTGGCATTACAAAGAGCATGGAGTTTTCTCATTGGCTCACACTTTGTAATTGTTAGATAAGACTATCAAAGAGTCTAAAAACCCAAAAGGAATGAATATTCTCTATTGGTTAATACCTCACAATTTTCAATCAAGGCATATCTAAGTTTTGACATCCCGAGGGGCATGGAGTGTTCTTACTAGTCGATGATTTGTAGGTGTCGAGGGGTTAATCAAAAGGAATGATATTACGAAGAGTGTGAAAATTTTCATTGGCTCACACTTCAAAATTTTCAGTCAAAGGGGATTTATAAAGAGTGAATTGCAAATATATGTGGAAATATTCTATTGGCTCATGTTTATAAAGGATTTGACAAGGACAATCTGACTACAAGAAGTGTGGCATCGTTTTAGTGTCCCGTATTTCATAAAGGCATAAAAATGCAAGAAAAGAAAGGAAGAAAATCTCGACCCCATGATCCAATGGGAGGTGGACACATGGAAAACTAAAATTCAATGCACACATTAGCGGAGGATGATCCCCAAACCAATCAAATGTTTCCTCATGTCACATTTTTGTGCTTCCCGACATGCAAATCTTCGTAGGGACATATATTTTGATCCAAAGCTCTAAATTTGACAAAATTTATAACATTGGAAAGGTCTCCTTAAGACCTTACATTTGGAATGATGGTATTTTAGTTTTTATTGATTTTTTTAGTTCAAAATGGAAAATATGGCATCAAGGGAAGAGAAAATGGTTCTAAGCATGAAATTGATCAAATAAGATGGCTCAACCACCAAAATTAGTGAAGTATGGCTTCATTTCCTTCTCGCATGATGGAATAGACATAGTGATGGCCTTGTAGAGTTCCCTTTTCCTTTATAAGAGACTTCAATACAGAATGTGGGTGGTTGAAAGTTCAAAAATTTGTGCCTTTCTCTTTTTCCCTCTTCTCTCTTTTTTATTCTATATAATGTAAAAATCTTTCATTTTTTAAGAGATTCTCTTTGTTATACCTGCACCATGCCAAAATTGTGGCTGAATTCCCTTAAATTCCAAACCTTGAATTTGGTATTTGAAATCTATTTCTTGCCTTCTGCAATGACTGTAATATAATTGTGCATATTCTAAGCAATATAAAATTTGTTTTGTGGCACATCTGTCTTCCCTAACTAGTTTTATTTGCAGCCTTGCCTTTTTATCATTCCTGGCATATTGTGCATATTTCTTTACTTTTAGTTTCAATTTTTTTGTGTTGTAAATGTTTGGGTGAGTGATTATTCCTTGTTATTGAATTGTATCACTTTTTTCTACCCTTTCTTCCATGTTTTCTCTCTTTCCTTTCCCTTGTGGAGAGCTCAACCCTTTTCTAGTGTTATCACACTACCCCTTCTAGCTTAGTATTTCCCTTTCTGCACTCCTTATAACCTTGGTCCCTTGGCATTCTTATTTTAGGATTATTTTTAGCAATATAAATAGGTAGAGGAATAGGTCTTCTTTAGAGGTTTGTCTCACGGTGAAAGGTCCCACAACTTCAAGACAGTCACATGTTTCCTCAAAATCCCAAGTTGTCTATGACTCTAGGAAGGTGAAATTTTGAGATCTAATAGAACCTATGTGGTCATGAGGAAAACAAGGACATTAGGAGTATAGAAGAGAGGTAAATAATATGCCAAGAGGTTAAAGAATCAAATGGAGGGTAAATTATGAAAGTGTCAAACAAATAATATAAGGGTTATTTTCTCCACCTTGGAAGTATGATGTAGAAAGATCAATGGTAGATGCATAAAAGTATCAAATTTTCCTTATTGTCACATTTGTGAGGTTAAATTACATGAGGTGAAGTCAAGAAGGATATTCCTAGGTGGTCTAGGGTCACGATTTCAAATTTTTGTATTTCCCTCCATTTTTACAAATTTAAATTTTCTAAGGTTTAAAGAGAAATTATTGGACATATGAGAAAGTATTGATGGTTTTAAGAATGTACAAGGTGTATATGCATGTGATATAGTTCCTAGGGATGAATTGAGTGAGTAAAATGTTTACAAGATGATGTAATATGCTCATTTGGTTATATATGGGCTTATGGAGTCATATAAACATTAGTTAGGATTGAATTGTATGGAATAAAGAGATAAAAACGGAAGATTGATTTGAAAAAAGGGAGTTATTTATCCTCCTAGAGGAGGAAATAAGAGAAAAGTAGAGAAACTCCTCAAGGATCGAGGAGAAGAGAAGATTTTTTTAATATAAATATAGTTAGACACACACACACATAACTCTCGTTTATTTTGATGGATATATTTTCCTTGTCACAAATGCTTCTAATTTTTGGTGTAAGAATAATTGAATTTTTATAATGAGTATATGGCTAGGTTATTTGAATAAATTTAGAATGTTTTGTGAATATTTGAACATGTATGCTTTGTTTCTAGCTTGAAGATCTAAGTAATGACTGTGGTGTGATAATAATTTGTGTATGAAAGGTTTCTTAATGTGATTGGTCTGTGATATTGATTATGAAATCCTTTCAATAATATGTATGTGATGAAATTTGATGGTTGTTCTAATTAAGAGACTACAAGTTGAATCTATAGTAGTTCCATTTACATGCATGAAAACCCTTAAAAGTTTAGGACTCGAGATAGTGTTAAAAATTTAAGGAGGCTATGTTTGTTTTTTTACAAGTATGAGTGTGTGAATCTTATCCTCATGATAATTTCAACTCTATTTGAAAGGAAACCATTTATCCTTATGGTGACTTTGTTTCTTTGAGGTGTAAAGTGATTAACATGCAAATACCCCGATTTCACAGACCTATAAAAATGAGTTATACAATGTTATGAAGAATACGTGATGAATGAAAGATTTTGCTAGAACATGGTTGGAGAGTATATGAAAATAGACTTAAGGATAAAATTTTAAGTCTTTAAAACAAGTAGAAATAAATTTATAAGGATTTTAATCCTATTGGGTTTCTAGGAAATCCTACCTAGGGTTTATCAACCAAATGCAATTTGAAGACCTTTCAATCATTTTCAAAGCCTAAAAACTTGAAAAAGTACATTGTCGATAAAAATTAGACTGAAAACCAATCAACCCTTTCACCTAATGAAAAATTTCAAGACGGAATCACACCGGTTTAATCATAAATTTACTTAAGAATTAGCTAAGTGTGGGTAGTTTAATTTAGACTAAATAATGATACAACCTAAGATCTAGGAAAATTCTATTTATAAACTTGTAATAATATACATACATCAAAAAGACAAAGAAAACACACAAACACAAATTAACAAGATCATCAATATTTAATTATAATGATAAAGAGATCAATCCTCAAACTTAATGTCTTTTAATACCAAAATGATCACTCAATGTATCGAAGCATATTTCCAAATCAAAGTTAATGTATCAAACTTTATCCAACACATAGTGAAACCTATGAATTAGGTAACCTCTTGAAAAGGAGAAAACTAAGTGATATTTATAATCTCTTCTTCACAATTATTTCTAGTATCATAATGATCTCATAAAAAAATAGACAACAAATGAAAAGACACAAGGAAAAATATCAACATATAAACATATTTACATGATTGGTAAAAAGAGTTTGATATAGACATGATGAATAAAAAAAAATTACATTAATGAAAATAAGTACAATGATCGCTAAAACAACATCTTAACAAAGCATGAGAAAATATCAAAGCCAACATGGTTGCAAATTACATTCATTTTGAGATAGATGTGAAGATATCATCAAGATTGCTCTCGATATACAAACAAAATATGAAATCAGTTAGATAATAATACAAAAGATTTGATTAGATAATTAGAATAATAATACTAAATCTAGATATACCTTTTTATTCTAAACACGCACTTAAAACCTCAAAATGATGTTTTCATAATGATGCAACCTAGAACTCACCAATACAAGCCGAGGTGCGCTAACACATCACTCAAACATCACCAAAGTGCAAAAACCTTTGAATGTTAGCATGATGAAGACTTAAGGCATTCATATCTATATACATCATTTTGCATATTTAGATCTAGATCTAGAGAATAAACTTAAAAGATAACCATGATGAAATCAAACATGCAATCGAACTATATGTCCTGATTTCTAAGTTTGCTAGATTAAATTGTAATGATGAAGCTTCCTTACAATAATAGACCAACATTACGCCCACAACATAATCTTGCATGATTTCAATAAATATTTATGGTGGGGAATGTCTCACCATTTAAATGAATAAAGAATGTGAATAAAGAATTGAAATAATTTTGAAGAATGCAAAAAAAGAATATTTTTACCTTGTAGTATCTCTCTCGCTTCAACCTGAATAATTAATTCTAGATATTCTTCTTTTATTTCCACCTCGTGAACCTTACGTATGTCCTTTTCTAAGTGCCGATTTTGAGTTTTCCAATCATTGAATGTGAATAAAGAATTGAAATAATTTTCTACAGTATCTTCTACTTCTCTAGAATATCCACTCTAGAGCAATTGAGATTCTAACTAATACAATTGATTCTAACTAATCCTTTGCAATTTCTCCTTTCTCATTTTGCAAGACCAACACAATGTTGGACATGGCATTCATTCTCCCTTCTAGTAAGTCCATATTTTGTGTGATGAGTTTTCCAAGCTCATCCATCCTTTCCTTGTGTGGTTCTTGAGTTGTTGTAATGGTCGCGCACTTATTTTTACAAGCACTAATATTTATGCACGGCCCAATGTTTCATCTTTCATGGCCTTCAGGACCTCATTGTCTTCCAAAATGGTCTTGGTCCTTATAACGGCTTTTGGCGTTGTACAAATATTCAAAGCACTTGATCTACCTTCTTTAGTTCCTCCTGTAAGCTCTAAAACAACCCCTCATATGATGCAATATTTCACATCACTAAATCCTTTTCTCACTCTACTTCCTGTGTTGGATCCTTTGGCATTGGCATGTGTAGAGGTTCATCTACAAGCACTAAGTCCACCAATGTACGTACATAATGTATTACCGAAGGAAACGTCTTAGGTACTTTTGGCTTGAAGTGTGGCCTAGCCTTCATGACATTGTCCCTAATCTCCTCTACCATGTTGATAAAAACAACATTCTTCTTCTGTGTAAAGTCTTTTTCCTACTTTATTCACACTATTTCCTTATATTTAGTCTTGATCTCCTCCTCATCACCCTAATTGTTGCATATTTATCCATATTTCGATGTGCCACTTATGTCGAGACTTTCACCAAAGAATTTCTCACTTGTTCATCTAAATAATAGTAGGCTTTACTATTATGTGCCTGGCCTGAGGTGTCTTCTTCAACCTCCTCAAAACACATGACTCTTCACATACATCAAAATATGGTTCATCCATGTGTGTGTGCATCGACCATGATAGTTGCTTCCTTGTGCACATGGTTGCCATATCTTCATCCATCAACTCCTAACCATATAACTCCTTTTGTTTCATTGTGCTTGGAAAAAAGCGTAGCATAAAATTTTACATGTGTCCTCGATGTAGCCCATGACTAGTGGAAGATATTATCCACTTGTTATTTTTATCTAGGCTACTTAGGAACTTGGGCTTCAAGATTTGGAACTTGTGTTGTTGTGTCCTGAAAGCTCTCGGTTGTTGTCTCATCTGCCTCCTTTCCTCCTTCCTCTCCATCCTTCATATCTTCATCTTTTGGTTCATCCTTGTTCTCTGGAGGTGTAGGGGAATTGGGCGCGCTTTCCTCAGACTCTTCCGCTTCCTCATTTAGCTTCAATTTCCTTCTTCTTTTCTCGTTTTCTTTCTTATATGGGGAGATTTGAGGTGATTTGCGCACTGATTGTGGAGTAGCACCTAGGGTCCTTGTTCTCCTGAATACTCTTTTGAAATGGCACTCTCCTTGGACTGCATCCAAGTCCTCATCATCTCCCTCTTGTGGCTGAGGTGGTGTAGTCACACACTCAACTTCTTCCTTATTTAGAGGTTTTATTCTACCCCCTATGCTCCAAACCGCCACTATCTTCATGCTCTTATTCTTCATCATCTACTTTTACTATTTTTGTGGGCTTAGGCATTGGAAAATTTTCCATTGTATGCCTACCTTTTGGCAGCCCTAGGAGCATGAACTCATTCTCCACATAATTAGTGTTCTCCAACTTGGGTTTGAGTTATAGGTACACAAGCGCTACTCGTGTCCCCAACTACCAAGCTTATAGGATTCATGCTTATAATATCTAAGATAAGCCTCTCAATGTAGGCATTCCACCCTGGATATACATATTTCTTTCTCGAGTGTGGTAGTCACAATCTACCTTGTCTGCATTGAAGGTTAGGTGGCACGCATCTGAAAACCTAGTGAACTGATGCTTGGAAATACCTTGTTGTGAAGGCATACGAAATTTTGCACCATGGGCTCCAAGCCCCATCCTTCATCGCAAATCACACAATGCAAAAATGTTGGTAGACTACAAACTGAACTGCCTTACCCACCACCGAAGGAAACTCCTTGGGTATGCGCCACTCTTCTTCAAACATCATGTGGATTCTATCATACCACATCTCCGCCCTCTACTTGAATGGTCCACTCATTGATCCTTTCACACAAGTACTTGCCAAATATTTCCGCATGTGACTTGTGTTCTGTGGGGTACTCCCAAATCTTCTCCTTTGGCCCATTAGGAACCCCAATCTCCATAAACACTAAAGACAATAACATAACACCAAAACTTATTCTGTAACCTATCCACACTTCCTCAATGATTGTATTTTTTATGTGATCTGAAATATTGTAGACCACTCCTTTAGACATCTTCTTTGCAATGTGCAGCCACATTATGTTCACCTGTGACCATCTTCCTTGGTCATTCATCTTTGTTACAAGTTGTGTGCTTCCGCACTGCTAGGAAATTCTTCAATTTATCAATGTCCATGTCGGTCGGACCTTTGGTATACCCAAGCTCCTTTATAGTTTCGATATTATGGCCTTATCAATTAAATCGCTATCCAAATCCACTCCTAAGGCCCTTAGTCCTGTCATAGTTGAAATCAAAGTAGTTGTGATCCTAACCCTCTATCTGCGAAGTAGAAGAAGTCCTCATGGACTCTTCTCATCAACCACCAATACAATGGTTCATACTTTCCAAAGTATGGTAGCTCATACAACTGGTAGACTCCATTTTTCTTCAGTAACTTCTCACCAACATCATTGTACACTGGCATATCTTTTGTTGTGTGCTTATTAATTTTTGTGCTCAACAACGCATCAAGATCCTTCTTATTATCTAATGTTTGATGGTTATAATCATTGATTTTATAATGATGGATGTGGGAATCCCATTCTTGTCCCACAATCATGCCCTCTGGATATTACATTTCTGATAAATTACTCTCGGGAGTAATTTCTTCTTCCACTTCAACCTTCTTCTTCCCTTTTTCTCCCGTATGGGTGCTTTCTTCAGTGCCATCTGAAAAATATCTCTTTTCTTCCCTTTGTAATCAAGAAAGTCAAAACCCTAGTTTAAATCTTTGTGCCCTAGTGGAAATCACATGCCCTAGCTCATTTGTAATGTGTCTACTTTGCTCAAACCCTTCACCTATGGGAACACAAGCTTCTCCTATGCACAACCCTTCTCTCCACGTCTGGTTTCACACTCTTGCACCTCAACACGATTTCTCGGCTCATTCGCACTTAGCCCTTTTCAAATTATCTCAATTACAATGGTAAAAATGAACTCGCATCCCATCCTTATATAGAATTTCAAAAATTTAGTGCATTTATTTCTCCTCCACCTACCAACAATCCTCTCATTAATCGACCATTTTTGTTCTTTCCGTGTGGTACATCTTCGCACCCAAGCTATAACCTTCTAGCGCACCCTCCTACCTTTTGGCTGTAGACTTCTCTTTAGCGTGCTTCCATGTGCCTGAGTACCTCGTCACTGTGCCTTCCACTAGTAGTCTTCACGACCTCTACTTACCTCGCGTTATACTTGTTTCTTCATTCCTCTCTATCTATGGTCCTTGTGTCCGAAGCAATCTTTTTTTTCAATTCTCCAACCTTGAATAACACCCATAGATAGTTCCTTTCATGTGTACATATTTCCATCACTCTTGTACTTAGATATGAACAACATTCCCACACTAAGGGTATGTGCATTCTCTTGTGCATAAAAATTCTTCAAATAGTAATTAGCTTCTCGCATGTAAAACATGCTTATTACACAAACACACAAACTAAATTGAAAAACCATAGCGAAAAATAAGGAAACACATTAAGGAAATGTAGAATTGAAAACCTAATCTAAATGGCAACATTTCCTTATTACAAACACCAAGAAGACTTATTTATAGTAGGGCTTCAGCCTACTCCATTGAAGTAACCGAGTAACTCTATTCCATCAAGTGCCTCTAATTGAAAAGTTCTGATTTGAGTATGTGAGTGATAACATACGACCCTAACCAATGTACCTTGAGTTTTCTTGGATGGTGCAAAAATTTAGAATCATAAAGGAGAACCATTTGTCCTATCTCAATCTTTTTATCCCTAATGTGCATGTCATGCCATGCTTTCTACTGGCCTTCTCTTGTTTTTGACTCCAACGTGTTATGGCTCATCACTCATCTAGCTTAAGTAACTTTTCAATCCATTCTTCTAATGCTTTCTCATCATCTAGACCTCCAAAGTGCATGCAATACACAAAGAAGGTAACATAAATTCCATAGGAAGAATTGCTTTTGTGCCAAACACTAACTAAAATGGTGTGTCTTTGTTCAACCTTTTATATGTTATTCGATATGCCCAAAGTACTACAGATACTTTATCATCCCAATCCTTTCTTCCAACATCACATATTTTTGTCAATGTCTAGCTCAAATTTTTTTGAAAGCCTCAACAGTTCCATTTTCCTGAGGATGATAGGGTGTAGTCTTATGGTGTGTAATCATGAATTCATCCAATAAATTTTGATTGTCTTATTAAGAAAATGTGTGCCCCTATCACTAGTCAAACTTAAAGGACATCCATACCTTGTAATAATATTTTCCCATAGAAATCTGGTTGTTGTATCCATTGTACAACTTTTTGTAGGTGTTGTTACTACCCACCTTGTCAGATAATTTGTGCAACTTATGATGTAGTGTGATCCATTTTTGTGTAGCTGGTGAAATAGGACCCACAAAATCTATAGCCCATTTCTCAAATGGTTTATGCACTAGTAATAGGTCTTAGAGACATTTCATCTTTTTGACTTGGTTTCCCAAGATGTTGATAATGATCACAAGCATTACAAAATTCCTTACAATCTTTATATAGGGTCTCCCACCATAATCCAATGAGTAGAATCTTGCACGCAGTGGCATCACCTGCATAGTGGCCACCAATACCACCATGAGCTTCTTCCATAATATATGTGTGCTCATGTTCTAGTACACAATGGTGTAATACTTCATCCCGACCTAACTTGTATAGGTCATCGTTAATCAACAATATAGGGGGTGCATGTATAACAAGTTGTTTCTTCTCCAAGGATTTCATTCTTCTGGTGCCATACTTGTTCATAGAAAGACAAAAATGTCCTCTAGTTCTGATGGTGCTCATTGTAACCTATATAACTGTGCATTTGGCATGGTATCTTCAATTGCATGTGCTTCTTCTCTGATTGTATTATGGATAAATGGTCTGGTCCATAGAATTACTTTTCCTTGGTTTTACCACAACTGTGAAATCAAATTCTTGAAATAAGAGTACCCACCTGCATATGTTCCCTTGTAGAATGGGCTTGTTTACCAAATACTTCAATGCCATGTGATCTATATAAAATAAAATGGTGTAGCTAGTAGGTACTGTTTGGAATTTATGTAGTGCATAGATCATTAAAAAAGCTTTCGCACTCGTAGTTGTGTAATTATGTTCTGCAGGAGTCAACTTTCTACTAGAAAAATAGATAGGATGATCTATAATACCTTCTCTAGGTTGAACCAACAATGTGCCAATGGTCATGCTAGAGGTGTCCACATGTACATGAAATGGTTGGTCCCATGAAGGAAAACGTAGAATAGGTGTGGTAGTAAGTTTTTCCTTTAATGTCTCGAAATGCGCGTTGTTGCAGTTCTCCCCAGTAGAACATACCTTTCCCTTTCAGTAACTCCTCCAATGGTGTGGCAACTTTGGCATATCCTTTGATAAACTTTTGTAATATCCTATATGACCCAAAAATCCATGCACCTCACTCTAACTAGTAGGCTCTCTTAGGCCTATAATAACTACAACCTTGGTTGGATCAACCAACAAACCTTCCTTATAGATTATGTGTCCTAACAAGTATTCCAAATGGTGTAGCAAATATGCACTTCTTTATGTTCAAAGAGATACTCAACTATCTACATCTTTCAAACATCAAGCACAAATTTTCACAATGATCCTTAACTAATCATACACACCATCCAATCATCCAAATAAACTGTAAGAAGTTGTGAATAAATTCCTTGAATGCTTGAACAACTATGTGTGAAAATACAACAGTGCATTTTTCAAACCAAAAGGCATTACAATATAGGTGAAACTACCCCATTCAGTAGTAAAAGTAGTCTTTTCTTGATCCTCCTAGGAAATCCAAACCTGATGATACCCAGAGAACCCATCTATAAATGAATAGATTTTGTGCCCTACAACACCTTCTAGTATTTCTTTAGTGAATGGAATAGGAAAGGGATCAATCACACATGTAACATTCAGCTCCCTATAGTCCACACAGATCCTAATTCATCCATCCTTCTTGATATTGATCACCATTGGACTAACCCATTTTGACTCATCAAGGGGCTTGATAATCCTAGACTTCAACATTTTTTCAATCTCTTCTTTGACCTTTTCGCACAAGTTGGGGTTCATCATGTAGGTCTCTTTCTAACTAGGTGCACAACCTCTTTAAGCTTTATCTTCATCTCCCCTAATGATTCATGCATGCCTTTAAGTTCATGGTACCCCTAAGGAATAAGTCCTGATAATCTTTTAGTAACTCTATGATTTTTACCACTTCAGAGTTTGACTAATAGTCTCCAATTATGGCTTCCTTAGGCTCAACATTTGATCCAATATTCACCTTCTTTGTCTTCATAGGTTCATGATAGGTGCGTGTGGTCTTATATGTACTTTCCAACACCTCACGCCTACCTATTGAATGGTTTACATCCAGATTTTCCACTTCTTTCATCATCCACTAAGTAGACCATTTTTCCTTTTTCTTTCTCAAGGAAAGCATGTTGAAGTAGTGTGGCATCGCCTCTATCTCTTCAACAAGATGTACTCTGAGTTTCCTTCATCCAATAACTCCTGAAGGATTTCTTCAGCCTTGGCACTATCCCCCATAGTTAAGCACTTTATGGCTCTTAATGCTTCTTTCACCGAGAGGTTTAGTAGAGAAGAAGTCAAATGTCTAGGCCATTCCTGCAATTAAATCCTGCCAATTTCTAGTCTCTCTATGGAGCTCTACATATACATACCAAGCACACGTGCAACCTTATAAAGTGGAATAAAACTTGTGCACCCATAATGAAGGTGGTAAAGCTTCCTGCCCCTCTTTGTCCAGAGTCTCTCACACTTCTAAACGTGGTGTTGAATAGGTTGATTACCATGATAAGTGCATATTTGAGTAGGTGCATTGCTCTGAAGAACCTAGTAGCAAGAGCAATCCTAATTTCATTCCATCCTACAAGATTATCCTGTGGGCCACCCCCACATGTTTTTGTCCCACGTAGTGTATATGCTAGCATATTTCTTCTTTCCAAAGTGGGTCTATCCACTATTCCTCCATGGTGCACGCAAGAATACCATAGGATCTCCTTCTCTGGTGTAACAAGGTACCGAGTTGTTACCTATTCTCTTACATAACGTGGTTTGCTTGCCTTTAGGAAATATGCTCTTTATTTTTCACCCTACCAACTCATAAGTGCTATGAGCCCAATTATCACAAGCAACACTTGTAGTATCGCTAATAGACTATGTATCCTCCCACTAAATTATTCCTTTTTTAGATGGCTCAAGCACTTTAGGATCCTGATGACACGTACATAAATTCTATCTAGGTCTTCTTCACTCAAGGGCTCAACATAGGGCATGATTTTCCATCTGTTAAAGGGATAATAACTCTTTCCTCCTTGTTTTCAAAACTGATATAACCCTTGTTGAACTAAAGATCAACATTATTTGCATAACACCAAGGATGCCCCAATAGAGCTGGGAAGCTATCCGACTCTTGCCAACACTAAAACCTCAAAATCTCTAGTGAACTTGGCTCCTTGTATGGTAATGGATGCATCTTTCAAGACTCTGATGGGAGTGGCCTTAGTTTGATTAGCCATGAACAATACATTAGAGGATGGCTACAATGGGGTCTTCCCATTTGTACCCATGCATCTAAAGTAAGAACATTGACTTCCACGCCGTATCAATCAATATATTACTCAATAACCACCCATCCACAACAACATTCAGAGTGATTTCCTTGTCATAATCTAGGCTATGAGGGGGAATATTTGCATGTAGGATCTTTGTCTAGTCTCAACACTTATGCATGGAGTGTTTCCTTTTAACCAATTCCCCAACAGTGGAATGATATTTTCCTTTTTTCACACTTCTCTCAAGTCATCCATATCAGTTTGGACCATTTCGATGCTTTCTTTTTCTCCATCTTCCATGATTGCTCCTTTAAATATTGTATTTCACCCTGAAGATTCCTAAGTACCTCCATGGTTTCTGATAAACCTCCTTTTGATGGGTATGGTTAAGGTACTGTGCATGAAGAACCTCCTCCTTAGTGATGGTAGGATTTTTTTCAATGCTTCTCTATGGCGCGTGCCACCTTAGCATGGGTCATGATCTTTACTTGCAATGCCTCAAACTCTACTTCCAACTTAGGCATCCACTAATTTTCCACAATGTGTTGTATCCTAACCATCCACTGCACTTTTTTTTCTTGTTTATGTTACTTGCTAAGATGCTCATACAAGTTTGGGAACTCCTCATAGCTATGACTCTTTCCATAGAAAGAACATGTAATATTTTGAGGACATTCACACCTGTAGTGGTTAGGAGATCCACAAGTATAACATGTTCCATGAGGGAACTCACTTCTTCCACCACCACGGCCTCATCCTCCAAATCCACCATGGTATCCTTGACCTCTACCATAGTCACCTTTAAAATTCCCTTCATTTTGATCATAGCATGCCTGATTTTGATCCCGATCCGATGCTCATTCTTTCCTTTAGAGTTATCTAAGACTATTTTTTTCGTATGCATACACCAATATCTATAGCATCATGGATCTGACCAATCAGTCTTTAGTCTTCCATGTCATGAGTCGTGGACCTATAGATTTTACAATATCTTGAAACATTCTTCCTTATCACATGTTGTAGTAAGGGGTAGGGGCTAGCATCATGGTTTAAATGGCATATCTCACAATCCAACAACAACGAGTGCACCGATCTATGGGGACAACTATCCTTTGTGTGACCTTCCACTTCACAATCTATACACCAAATCCCTGTGCGTGTCTCATGTGCTAAATTTTCCAATAGTTTCTCCAACTGCTTTTCCATATATGTGATCTATGCTTCTAAAAATGGGCTCACCCCAATGTCTATGCTTCTAACTACCTCAAGTTTGTAAGGCTGCTTCAAGTTCTTTGCGCATGGATTAGTGTATGTTTTATGTGATAATGCCCTCTCTAAAAGGGGTAATCACCCCCAACGAACCATTGTGCATGTTGGCTTGCGTGTATGTCATAAGAAATCTTAGATAACAATGTTTTAAAATGGCATCATACTCTCTAACACTTTCAGTAGTGCCTTGCTTAATATCCTTGAGTGCACTTATACTCTTTTTACTCAAACTCAAGGATGTGAAATTATTTAAGGAATGCATCTTTTAAAGTTGTATAGTCTACGCAAGTCTGATCAGGGTCAAACTTTATGTACCAGCTGTGTGTGTGCCCTTGTAACGTAGTAGAAAATTGGCTTGCCCTATGCTCAGAAGTTATGATTCCTTTTGCACCATAATATTTCACACATATGCACATGTTCAACAGCATCTTCTATGCCCCTATACTCTGGAAGATGAAGAGACATCTCCATGTAAATATTCTAGGGTTGGTGTAGACCTTGCCCACATGATCCAGAACCTCTTGTGTTTCCTCTACCTCTAAAACCACTAGATCCACTCGGAACTAGAGCCACCTATGCCTCCCTGATCCTAAACTTGTTGTAGAAGATGTACTTCCTTATGTCCCAATAGTAGAATAAATGTACTTCCTGATATCCGTGAAGGATTACTACTCCCAAGAAGATATCAAAAATTACATGCCTAAATTTTGTGTAGATGATACACCTGAAAAGGTACTCCCATATAACAATGAAGTCATTTGCACTACCATTATTGTGCCTCTTATAAGACTCGCTCCTACTCTCCCATTACTTGAATTAGCTTGCTGGTTGTTTTTTGTACTAGATGCTAGAAAACCAAGCGCAAGGGCAAGGTTTCTAGGTGGATTCAGATGTGCGCCCATGGCCCAGGTCATCTCTCTGATTGCACTTCTCGCGTGAGGTTGAGGAGGGTTCCCTGTCATGTTTTCCCAAATGGGGAGTTTCTGAGGCTCAAGTTCCACATCTTCTATGTGAACTTCCACTCCTTCCCAAACTATCTTTCTCCACAATGTCATTTTCTCTGCAACATCCCACTACTTCTCTACCTCCCTCTCATGTGTCTCATTATACTTAAGCCGCATTTTTCTCTCTCGCCTTTCGCCACTAGGTCTTCCATCTTTCACCAAACCTACTCTTACCCCCACGTGTGGTGGGGTTTAGTTAGCCATCAATTTACTCTCCAAATTCAAATTTACCATTAGGATCTTGATCACTAGTGGAATGCCTTGTAAGTAAGTTCCCCTTGGATATCGTAAAAATTGGAATTCAGCTACCTCTAGGTATGAATAAGTGGAAATTGAGTACTCCAAGATATAACTATTCAAAACACCATGGAACCATGTATCCATAGTATGAGTCCAAATCAAATCAGCATCATAAAGGGCCTAAAATTCTTTATGCATCTAGACAAGTGTGCAATACCTCCAATTCCTCTTAGACACATAAGCAATCAGCCACTCGTACAATTCTACCAGAAAGATAGTGAAAAATCTCTCATATAAAATGTCATACAAATTTTGTTCCACCCACACACGTGCGTTAAAATCAGATCTAGTGTTGAACCACCATGTGTATTCTTCTTCTAGATCATGTATCCACTCCTCAACACTTGCTAAGGTCAACCGAGTATGTCTTCATCATTGTGAACCATCCTAAAAATAACAAAAAGAGGTCCTGAAAAAAACCAATGATAGCCTAGAATTCACCTAGATTGAGCACTCACTCACCTAGACCTAACCGAGCACTCACCCAAAGGCAAAGGCCCCTCTTTAGGGTTGTTGTTTCAGGATGTTAGCATGATGAAGACTTAAGGCATTCATATCTATGACTAATATATCATTCTACAAAGATATGTTCAAATCTAGATCTAGAGAATAAATGACTTAAAAGATAACCATGATGAAATCAACCATGCAACAATGAACTATAACCATGATAACACCTTGATTCAGTCCATAGTCTCCATTATATTAAATTTAGTAATACACATAAGCTTCCTTACAATAATAAAAGTAGTATACACTCATGCGTATCATATTTGGTAATCATAATCTCACTATAACACATTTCTTACACACACCCTCTATGCTACGTGGTTCAATACATATTTATAAGGGTGGGAAATTTCCCTTCACCACTTATCTAATCCTAAAATAGGTTGCATGTTATTATTAGCCATGCGCCCTTACAAAATTAGCCACACATGCAAGTGCACTAACAATAGACTGCTTTTAGTTAATTGACAATAGTAGATCTATTATTGGCCTATATTTATGCAAAATGCTTCATAGCTGATCCTCCAAAATAGCCAATGCGTGTCACACAAGTCTCAAATAATTTTTGTGCTCCGCATGCTATCTCCAAAATAGATCCTAACCATGAAAAAGGCTAATACCGAACCTGTTTTTGTTCTTCACGCGTGATCCTTTTCGATAATTTTGTGCCTTTGAATGTGCTCTACTCTCTTGCATGAACCTTTTGTATGTCCTTTGCTAAGTATCATATTTTTGACCACCAACACATAACTCTTGTAAGATCACTTTCTTCATAAATACATTGCACAAAAAAATTAGAATGAAATAACTTTCAAATAGATACAAATTACACGATATTCCATCCCTTGTTTTTTAATCATCCATGCCCTTTTATAACATCTTCATGAATATAATTGGTTGTAACCGATTTTTTAATTTTAATGAGTTAAAAGATATGTTTTTAAAATAAAATTTCACTTTATAATTTAAGTGAAACTATATAAATTTTAAATAAGGACACAAGCTCTTAATTTATAACTTATAAAAATGGAATGAGGTATATACATTATCAAAAAAGGGGCTACATAAGTATTGCATACACTAAATAAAGTAACCACAATCCATATGACATTCATCCTTTAAATAAATAACACCCTATCATGATATAATCAACCAATCAAATATCCATAAACATCCATATATATATATATATATATATATATATATATATATATATATATATCAATAAAACACTATCACCATTAAGTCATTTTAATTTTCCCAAACAATCTAAAGTATGATTTCTCAAGATGAGAAAATGTATCCAAAATGACAATGTATATAATCAAGTGTATCAAAACCAAAACATGATATTTAATCATCCCATGTTAAGTCCAGAAAAGGAATGTCTATTTTAGTCACCATCTCTACATACTCATATGGTTCCTGAGGAAGAATGGTGTGAGTGAAAACACCAGATTCCTCTTCTATTTCTAATTTCACTATTTTTACTATACTTGTCACCTTAGGCATAGCAACAGAGGACCTAGCATGCTTAGAGGTATGTGGGGACTCATGAGAAGGTTAGGTTTGATTCTTTTCAAGTAAGAGTAGTGCAAAATGGGATGGTAAAGTAGGTTCAGGAGGTGCACAAGGAATATATTGAACATATCTATTAGAGGAAACATGATTATTCTCAGCATGTACATGTTCAAATTTTTGTAGAGGTGGATTATTTATGTTTTGAGAAGGTGGATTACGTGGATAAGACTCAATTACTTGAAGAACTTCATGAAGGCAAGGCTCATTAGCATCAAAGTGAATAGATACACATGTGGTTCCATGCCTAATAAAGGGTCTACCTCCTCCAAGAATATTAGTTCCCCTTCGGCCACCCCTAAGCCAACCCCTCTTCCATGATCAACCAATAAAACTATTTATGTCCATGAATGGTGTGATTCAGACCTTCTAGATCCCCAACCATCCCAACCTGACATTATATAATAATGTGAATACAAAAAAAAAACACCTGGTGTTAGCATGTAGGCTCCTTATAGAACTAATCTTGTCAATCCCAACATTACATTTGTCAATCAATAAAACAAATGACACATCATAAATCAAGATTTTATCTTTCTACAGAATCATCTCAATTAATTTGTCATTTTTGAAACTATATAATTTCCCAAATGTCATTCATGTGTAAATGCATTCATTCTAATATCATTATGAACCTTTGTATTGAAAATGAAATGAAAGAAACCTTTAAATATGCATACAAAAGTGGATCTGTCTGATAAGGCATTCATTCTATTATCTCTCCTTAATCTATTCATGCCACATCTACTGATTTTTGAATGGTCCAATGATAGATTATATAAAATTTTAATTCACATGCACGAATTTTATTGAAAATTTTAAACCATTATCATTGAAATCAAGATCCAAAAGAAATATGCATGTTGATAATGATAAAACAATCCATTCACAAGAATCTGTAATGTTCTTTATCACTATATTTCAAAGCTAAATGTTAACAATTTTACATTATCAAATATATATCTTTTCACAAAATGAAATGCATGCATTTGAGAACCTTTATCACATTCTACAGGAAGCCTTCCAAAATCAATCGAGCCATCCAAACAATGAGTTCACAAAAAATCTAAGTCATTTCCATCGATATTTGCTCACAAAATAACCATTAAATATTTCTAATGCCCAGATTGACAAAAAGATCTCTTTTTATCTCGAACTAAAATTATCCTTTCACCCAAAATCCAAAAGCAAAACAAATATATTCATTTTAAACTTCTTTGAAATACCCACATGCAAAGACCTTCAATAAATCATTGTAACCCAATATAGGAAACATTTTCCAATTTATGTGATCTCAAGACACGATAAATAGGGAATGCAACAAGACTAAAACAAAAATATTTCATTTCTAAGTAAATAAACACTTTCATGATTTCATGCATATGGTTTTGAAGAAAATATAACCTAGACTAAACTTGCAATGAAAATGATCTCGAAACCACAGATTTTTTATACATCGATCCAGAAATATTTAAGCTTGACTTAAGCTATTCACATAATTTTCACAAATATTGCAGAGAATAGATTTTTCATGCAAGTATTAAAAGAAGAAACGTATACAAGAAGTCTATTTAAGATGGGTAGCTCAAATATTCGAGAGAGAGAGACAACTAATTCTTATTTCTTTTAAAAGAAACCATAAAAATAGTACTAAAGTGCAAATGGGCACAAATGTGAAAAATTTGAGCTCATACATGTTGTTTTTGACACGTTGAAGCTCAAAACCGTGAGCACCTTACACAACCAAGACATCTTTAAGCTCCAAAATTACAACAACAAAACAAAATGACCCCAAACCGCCAAGATTCACTTTGTTCAATGATTTTACTCCCACATTCAATGCCCATAAGTCAACAACAATTATCAACCCATTACTTACCGCCACCTCATGCCTAGGGAAAAGGAGCTCACAAATGGTGGTTTACCAATTTGATTTTCATTTAAGCCCAAACATTATACCATACGTCATGTATAACTCAAGTTCATAAACTATGCAATTCATCAACTATGTGTGAAATATGATAATTTGAACTATAGGTTAAAATATAGCATTTATCAACTATGGCATTCCATGATCATCATTTGCATTCCTGAAAACAACCTTATTTCATGTAGACTAGATATTCACCATAAAACATGTATCAATCATAGAAAATACGTCTCCATCATTGTCACACTTCACTTATCATTTCCGAATGGAAATACCAAAAAGATCATAATACGGGCTTGGAATATGAATAATGAAATCACAAAATGGAATTTTATCTCCATGATAACCACTCACTATAGATATGAATAAAACATATGGTAATGTATATTTATATCAAGATATAATGATAGCCAAAATATTTTAAGAATATCTGAAACCACTTAGTGAAAAAAATTAAATAATGTAATAAATACTCAATGTCCCCATGAGATTTATATGAATGTAGTGGCAAGCAAGCTATAATATGAATGTCGTGTTTTAAGTTTTTGAAGAAAAGGGGGTGTTAAAATTTTAGCAATAACACTAGTGACCATGATGAATAATTTCTTAGAACAATAGGTTAGGCTACATTAAAAATGATTAAATTTAAACAAGCTCAAGATTACAATGGAGGCTCATTGTTTCTTGAGTCGATCTGCACTGGACCCATAATAATTTTAACTCAAAAGATTGTAAGTCCGTTAGATCAAAAATGGAGAAGGGAATACAAGAGATAGGGAAATGAGGTCTTGGAAAGTTCAACATATAGAATCAGCCTTCATTATTTTGAAAATAAAGTATGCCTTCTTCTACATCAAGTATATCAAAAATACTATGTTAAGAGAATCTGAAAAACATATTCTATAAATTATCCAACTGAAAACTTCAAGAAATCTTACCATCCGAGAATTCTAATAATACCTTCACCTCCATCAAATTTTTGTAAATCACCATGTTATAATGTCAAATGATCATGACATCTTGTTAATACAAAAAGAATAAGAAACAACCTAGAAAAACAAACACACCAAAAGAAATAGAACAAAAAACGAAAGGTAGAAAAAAATATATATATACATAAAATACAATCAAGTGATTGCATTATAAAAGTATTTCAGATGTTGTCCATTCACTATAAATCTCATTCAATCACCATATATTTCTCTTAAATGAAAATCATTATTACCAAGGATTGAAGTAATTTGGTAAGGACCCAACCATAAAGAATCAAATTTATGATGTTTTCTAGGATTCTCTTGTGCTTTATCCTAACATAAGACTAAGTCTCCAACTTCAAATATTTTTGTATTAACCTTTTTATCAAACAACCTTTTTAACTTTTCTTTACCTTTTAAATTTTCTACAAAGTAGTGATTCTTGTTTGATCTAAGGCCAATAATTCATCCAAACGCAATTGTAAATCATTTAAGTCATCTATGCCAAAATTTAAAGCAATATGTGCTAAAGATATTTGGATTTCAATGAACATAGTGGCTTCAAAACCATATGCAAGCATAAAAGGTGAAAATCATGTACTTGACTTAGCAATTTTCTATCATCCCATAAGGCTTCTATTACTATCATTGACCAAATTTTTCATGATGTTGATTAGATTTTTGTTCATAGATTTAGCTTGACCATTACCCTGTGGGTAGTACTTCGATGCATGACTCAAAATAATGGAGTACTTACTAAGGAAATTCAAATATTATTCAGAAATGAATTGAGAACCATTGTCAGATATAATTTCTTGAGGTACTCCAAAGCATGAAAAAATCTAATTTTCAAAAAAATGACAACTTCATTAGTCACATAATTTTAAAGCAATAGCTTCAGCCCATTTTAAAAATAGTCAGTAGCTATTAGAATGTGTCTATGACCAAAAAAAAGGGGGATGAATTTATAAATTAAAATCAATTTCCCATTTTGAAAAATTTATTTCTAGGATAACTGGATTCAAAGGCGTGGTTGGTAAATGTTCACGACCAGCAATCATTTGACAGGGAGCACAAGACCATATCCACTTATATGCATATTTGAATAAATTAGGCCAATAATAACCCGCATGTAAAATTTTATGGGCAGTTGTTTTGGTAGAAACATTTCTGCCACAAACACCTTCATGACAACTCCTAAGTACACATTCAATTTGATCATGGTTAAACACCTCTGGAAGTATACCATCACAATTTTTAAAATATAGAAAATTATCTAAAATCATAAATTTAATATCTTGAAAATGAAGTTCTCTATGTTGTTTTTATCTAATGACTCAAGACATGATTGGTTTTTAAAATAATAAATAAGATCATGATACCAATCATCTTGGGATAAAAAACAATCCCATTCACACATGTTGAAACCTATGTTAAATTTAGATGACAACTCATTACTGTCATAAATTGGAAATGAGGTATGGCATGAAAAATTTCATCAACTACTAGGATAACCACATTGATATTTGAATCAGCATTTTCAGCTAAATGTTTGGTGAGTTCATTTCCTTTTATGGTTTTGCATGTTTCTAGTTCTAGATCAAATTGTTGGATTTTGAAAATCCACTTAGCCAATCTTCCATCAATCACAGTTGCTTAAAGCAAGTAAGCTAAAATAGGAACATTAGAGCGTACAATAATTTTATTTCCCATCAACAAATACTTGTATTTTCCTAAGACGAAACTAGTGTAAAAACAATTTTTTCAATCAAAGGATACCTAATTTTAGCATCTTTTAAGGTTTGACTGAAATAAGCAATGGGTTTTTTGTTATTTGACTCAAAGTATTGAGTTATGACAACACCCATAGCTTTATCAGTTGCATTTAAATACAAGAAAAAGGTTAAAAATCAAAGCTTAGCCAAGATGGGTGTCAAATAAATAGCATTTTTAGCATCAAAAAATGCAAAATCAACATGTGAATCCCATGTGAAACCATGATTATTTTTCAAAAAAATATGTAATGGGAAGCCTTATCTAGAAAAATTAGATATGAATTTTCGTACAAAATTGATTTTTCCAAAGAAAGAATGTAAACTAGATTCATTTTTAGGAGGTTACAGTTTCTGAATAGCTTTAATTTTTTCAGTATCAATATCAATACTTGTTTGTGTGATGATGTGACCCAATAATTTTCCTTCAATAACGCAAAAAAAATAGATTTCTTTGGATTGAGAGATATACCATATTTACGACAGCAAATAAAAATTTCTCTCAAATGATCCAAATGCTTCTTTCTTTTCTAGAATACATAGTTAGATCATCTAGGTAAACCTGAATTATTACCCCAATTAAATCATCAAAAGTAACATGCATTACTCTTTGAAATGTGGCACCTACATTTATTAAGCCAAAAGGAATACAATTAAAAGAAAAGGTACCTCTTCGTGTAGTAAAAGTGGTCTTATGTCTATCTTCTGGATTTACAAAAATCTGATTATGACCCAAAATCCATCTCAAAGAGACATCATTTCAGACTGACTTGACCTTCTATAAATTTGATCAATATTTGGTAAAGGGAATTTATATTTAGTGTTTGCATGATTTAAATCTCTAAAATCAACACAGAGATGAATGTCTCCATTTTTTCTTTCATACTAACACCAAGTTATCAACCCACTCAGAATATCTAACTCAAAAAAATGACACCACCTTCTAACATCTTTTCAAGCTCCTTATTGATGGTGTCTTCCAACAAGGGGCTCACTCTTCTAGGATTATAAAGAATAGGTTTGATCCCAGGTTTAATAGGGATGTCATGTTTGATAATCCTAGTATCATACCATTTTAAGTCTTTGTAGGACCAAGCCAAAACATCAATGAACTCTTTCAACAATTTAACAAAGGCTTATTTTTCTTTAGGAGTCAAGAAAGCACCTAAATAAACTAATTTTGTTTCTTCTTCAGTACTCAAGGTTCACAGCTACATTTTCTCCTATGATTCTTCTAGATGGTTTGGTAGAAGAAAATATTTTAGGTTGATCATGAGGAGAGAACATGGATTCTAAACTTACTAAACCAACAGGAAGTTTATTTTTTGAGAGCTATAAATAATCACCACAATTCAACACATAATCATCCGAATCAAAGTAATTTCCCTTCAAAAAAGTATCAATATGTTCATCACAGGATAAAACATGTCAATTAGTCTCTAAATCAAGTATCATAGGCCTATAAACCTCTTTAAAATGTAGTCAATCTGATCAGAAAATTAGGATTTGAAGCAAAAACAACTAATTTATCAGCTCTAGAATTGAACTCTCAAAAGATGTGATTAATATTAAATGCTTCAAACTTTTCAATAAAGGACCAAAATTTCTAAGTGTAACAATGAAGCCTAGTCTAATTTGTTTTATAAATATTTTTGACCTGTCTAATAACTAGTTGAAATCTTCAAAAATAGATAATTGTTTAATTTTCAAACTTAAGGCTTGTTGTAGGCCTAAACATAAGGCTTCAAATTCAGTTGTATTATTTGTTGCTTCAAATGCCAACTGAAAAGTGTAATTAAACTATCTTCTGTGGGTGACTTAATGAATACTCCAACACCATTTCCAAATTGGGAACTAGCTCCATCAAAACACATTTTCCAAATATCATTAGAAGGTAATAATCTGGCATGTTGGTAATCTTCATCATCAAAAGCATTAATGTCTAAATTATTTAAACCATAAGTTCCCATACTAGTTTCTACAAATGTAAGATGATGTAGTTCCTTCAATTGGTGTTCCTGACCATTCTTCCCTTTGAATGAATGTTATGAAATTTCCTACTGGTGCCCAAGTGAGATCCTTTCCAAAAAAGAATCGTGGCTTGAGACCAATCTCTTCCGAGAAAAATAACATAATTAGTAGGTATATCCAAGATATGCACATTTTAGTAAATATAAATATTTCATCTTGTGTTATCTTAGTGCAAGGGTCACCACATGAATAGCCTAGTTTGCAATTATTTAGTATAGGCTTGAAGGTTTAACATTTACTATGATTTTTTCCCAATAATAAGAGGAAACATTTGCTTGTATTTTAACACGAGCCAACCCCTTCCCTAAGGATCCTTCTCGGGACTTCGTGTTAGGATAAATATATTATTACCTTAATTAATTATGCATTGCATATTAGTTAGGTTAATTATTAATTGTTATATGGTTATATTTAATTATAACCATCTATTTTGTTTTATTCAACATACGGGAGTTGTATTATTTTAACAATACTATTGTTTGTATTAGTTCACGGTTGTACCTATGCAACATCTTTTATTGTTTGTATTCGGTTGTGCAATATCTATAAATATTTGCAGCCTGCACCATTGTAATTAATTTTGATTATTAATAAAATATTTACAAGCTTTCGTCCTTGTTTTACATTTGGTACCAGAGTTGGTTAATCTAGACCTGTGAGCAGAGAAGGTGTGGAAAGAGAGAGAAGAGATAGAGGAGATTGGAGAAGCATTTGCAGCAATTGAGAGCCTATGTAGCCTCCTGCAACTTCCTAGCCCCATCCCTACCTCCCCACAACCTCTTGTTTGTTCTAGGTGTTTGGAACATAATTTTTTTGCCTTTGGTGCACCTGCGCACAAGGAAAAAATGCTTTGTAGAATAGAAAATTAAAAAAATGCCCAATAGGGTTTTTCCTCTAAATCTTAGGATTACTTATTTGAGATAATATTATCTATTTTTCCATAGTTTGAGGCTTGGGTGTTTATGTGGAGCCAAGCATCAAGTTGTTTCAAAGCTTTGCATCCGAGCTGAAGGCCGAGTTGTTCATGCAAACATTCAGAAAAGCCCATTCATAGGTGAGTTGGTCACATTGTTTTCACAGCCAAGCTGCCCCAAGATTCACTACGTTTTGGTTGTTTCGAGTTATTGGAGAGTACACAAAGTGAGTTGAGCTATAGACCCTCATTGAGTTGTGCATGGTTTGTAGCTCCCACAGTCTAGTGAGCCATTCGAGCACCAAGTTCGACCCACCCATTAAAAGCAAGGCGATATTTTCCTTATCCAACATAGTGTCGAGTCTTATTTTTCAGATCAAGCAATTTTTTAAATATTGATGTTCACATCACCAATTTTATTCAACGTCTGAGCCACTAAATTCGAGCTAGTGACTTACATTCCATCCAAGCCTTCCTCCTCGAGCACCCCGAAACTGCGCAACCACAAAACAAATGGTGGAAGCACATTGTAACAATGGTTGAGACATCATTTTGACTGCAACAAACCTACACAAAGAAACAAATTGGATCAGTCAAAACAAAATCAATAAAGCGACATACAAATCAATCAAAACAAAAACATTGCAAATCAACTCAGTAGCAAAATAAATCAATACCAAGGCAGCATTCAAATCAAAGCGAAAGAGGAGGAAAACAACAAAAATCTCTGCATGTAAAGAAAATGTGAAATAAGGAAATAAGATCCACTGAAATAGATAACCTAATCTTTCCCTGACGCTAGCTCGTGTTCTCCTCTAAAGGCGCCAAGTTGCGGTGGAAAGGTTAGATATTTATTCTTTGTTTAAATAAAATTTACTTGATTAATATGCTTAGTGCATTGAGCGCTTCGTTGGATAGTGAAAAAGGCTTGGGTGGGTGAGGTTTGGGGTTCGACCCCCACGAACTCATTTTTAAAACAATTGCAATTTAGCAGCAAATTTGGCAAAAATCGCCAAAGTTGGCAAAGAAAACCTCCGCTAAATCCTTTAGCTATAGCTAAATAAGCCACTAAAAATAGTGAGGAAAACCCTATTTTAGGGCAAAAACAATTTCCTCCAATCATCATACTTTTGCATTCTAAGCACTTTTTGCTAAAGGAGGACTACCTAAAACTTCATTTTGAGCTAGTTTTTAATGGTTTTTTGCTCAGAGAGCCGTATTTGTCAGCTCCAGGAGGCCACCAGGGCCCCAAAAAACAAAAAAATATTTGCCTATCATTCAATTTTTCCAAATTTTTGAATGTAATTATATACTTCAGTGTATTATACTAATTTTAGGTTGCCATAATCAACCGCAAACATTGTAATTGCTTAGAAATTGGCAGAGAATTGTAATTAAAAATAGTGAAATTTGGTTCTAAAACACTCACAAGTTCCTAGATCTCACTCGCAACGCGTTCGGTATAAATAGTTCCTCTGGGAATCACTTATGGATAAAGTCGCCGTGACTACTACTGCACTTAATGCCTAATATAGTTGCATCAACAACATCGTCTAGGCATCGACCCTTTAAATCAACGGGGATTAATAAGGACATAGTACATATAGTATGAGCCATCCCATCCGTCTATCAATGATTTCTTGACTTAAATCGGGACCGAGAAATTATCCAAGTATATAGCAAAGTTATACACGTGTATGAGGATATTTCTTTGATCCAGTGTCAATAATCACAAAGACCCCTTTCAGTACTATCTTAGTACCACGTATCAAATTCTTTCACGTACATTAATGCCTCTTTCACATATTACTCGGGGTATATACAAAGGGTGAGCTTCTTCCACATACCGATGGGTATATCATAAGGGCACATATATAGGAAGGTTTGGTATATGGGACTGACAGTATATAGATTGGGATACCTTATACCTGGAGTGATAAGAGCCTAACCCTATGAGTGAATTCTGTAAAATGGGAACCAATGCCCCAAATTATTTCTTCTAGATTCACAACTACTCATAGGAAACAACTATGCTTCCTAGAAGACAAAAATCAAGACACATCTTGAGTTTGAAGATATCTAGATTGTTGTGAATGGTACTCTGACCAGATCAACTACTAATACAACACAATAGTGATAGTTTGATAGATCAGATTAGAAGGCCAAGCTAATCATCTTGTTTGGAGTGTTCGATGATGTGCAACCCGCATTTGAGATGTAAAAACAACCAAAGAATCATGGGATAATTTAAGCACAGTATATGAGGCCAAAAACAAGAATGTCATTCTGAATTTGTAGATTCAGTTACACACACTGAAGTTTAAACAAAATGAGAAAATTGAAGCTTTCTTGAGAAGAGTTGTAGATTTGAGGGCTTCACTTCTATCCCTAGGAGAAGTAGTCACTGATGAAGCTCTCATTCCCATTGTTTTGAGAGCTCTCCTTCTTCATACCACATTTTTGTGACAACCCTAAACTTTTCAGATATAATAGTGAGTTTTGATAAGTTGGTAAATCTACTACAACAAGAGGAAGCCCTATATAATAAGGATGATGAAGAGGAGAAGGAACTTTCTTCTCATCAAAAATGGAAAGGAAAAGGGAAAGGAAAACCTAATTCCTATCAAAAACCCCAATATCAGAATCAGAATCAACAAGGGGATAAACAACAGAAGAAGAAATGTCCAATCTATAAAAGAGGACATGAATTGAAAGATTGTTGGTATAACACTTATAAGAAAGGTTCATCAAGCAAATTTGGACCTCAACACCAACAATCTCACAAGGGACATTCAAACTACAATCAAGGGTAGAAAAAGGGAAACTAAAAATAAGACCCCATCAACAAGGCAATATTGCTAAGAAAGAAGAACATTGAGATCATCGAAGACTATGTGTACATTACTCGATCAAGTGAACCTTCCACATCATCTAGTGATGTTTGGTATGTTGATCTGGGAGCCACTCAACACATGACCAGCCACAGAGACTGGTTTACTTCAATGAGGAACACACCTTTGAAAAACCATGTTTTGTTAGGTGATGATTTGGCATATACAGTTTAGGGGATTGGGAACCTTTCTCTACCCTTGGTTCACTCAAATGTAGACTATCAAATGTCTTATATGTCCCTGGGTTGACTAAAAATCTATTTTTAGTCAGTCAAATCCTTGATCATAACAAAAAAATTGAATTTTATAGTCATTTTGGCAAGAAATTGTGTCTAATTCAAGACAAATCATGAGGCTTGAAAATAGTTGCAAAAGCCTCTAATGTGGGACATGTTCCATCTTGATTTTGTTCATAGAGATGATCAAGAACTTATATCTAAGAACTCTACCTCTACATAGTTGTGGCATCAGAGACTTGGTCATATAAGTTTCAAGTATCTCAAGACACTTTCATTGAGGCAATATGGTAAATGGTCTACCATCTCTCTGAAGGATAAAGACAAGTGTCCTCACTTCTAAGTAGATGAACAACACAGAGCTTCATTCTAGAAGATTACTTTTCGATCTCATGACAAGCTTGACTTGGTTCATACCAATCTTTTTCATCTAATACAACCGAGTCATTCTGGATTTCAGTACTTCATACTTTGTGTTGATGACTATTCAAGAAAAATGTGGATTTTTTGTCTTCGTAAGAAAAGTGAAGATTTTGAAACCTTCAAGAAGTTCAAAGTATTTATTGAGAATGAAACTAATTGTCACATCAGAACCCTCCACTTAGATCGAGGGGGAGAATTCACCAATAATGAGTTCAAATACTACCTACAAGCTCATAGGATTCATCAATAAATGCCTCCTCCACACACACCACAAAGTAGAATGGTGTTGTTGAGAGAAGAAATTGTACTATCATGGAAATGGTGCGATGCATGATTGATGATTCTAGACTTGCAAAGACATTCTAGGTAGAAGCAGCAAAGACAATAGTGTATTTTTTGAATAGAGTTCCCATAGTTGCTCTTGACGGAGTAACACCACATGAAGCATGGTCAAAGCGGAAACTATCTATTGCACACCTTAGAGTATTTGGGTGAAAAACAAGTATGCACATAGACAATCGAACATAAATAAATTGGACATGAAGTCATAGAAACTGATTTTCATTTGCTATAGTGAAGAAACTCTTGGGTACATATTGATGGATCTAAAGACCAAGAAATCGTACACTAGCAGAGATGTTGAGTTCTTTGAGAAGAAGGAAGTAGAGTCTCCTCCTCCAGACTCACCTGATGTAGATTCTTCACTAGTTGTAAAAATGAATTTGATTTTCCCACTAATGATGAAAGTGATGATGGGGATGTTAGCGATGACTAGATAAAACCACAACCCATGGGAACAGTTCAACGTATGCTCAAGTGGTATACTAGTATGTTATAAGATGTAAGAATGGATGCTCCACCGGATACATCCACCCCTGGAAACAGACTCACATTAAAGCAAGAAAAGAAAAGAAATTTTATTTGATGAGTATATTTATCGAATCGATAATCCCTCTATAGTCCCAGGAATCCCTATAGTCAAAATCTTGGAAAGATGTCATGGACGTTAAGTATCAATCAGTGATGAAAAACAACACTTGGTAGCTTGTCGATCTTCCACCAGGGAAGAAAACCATTGGATGCATAGATGGATATTCAAAACAAAGTACAAAGAATATGGGACAATAGATAAGTACAAAACAAGACTAGTAGAAAAGTGGTATGCACAAAAAGAAGGCATTGACTATGAGGAGTCATTTTCTACCACAACTAAGATCAAGATGATTAGGATGATCTTTTCTCTAGCTGCATAGTTTGGTTGGAAAGTCCATCAGATGGACGTAAAAATTGCCTTCCTGAATGGATATTTCAAAGAATAATTCTACTTGACTCAACCTAGGGGATATGTTGTACAGTTGCCAAGAAGTAAATGTATGCAGACACAAAAAATCTCTGTATGGCCTCAAACAGGCACCCCGAGCATGGTACATCAAAATTGATGAGCATCTCGTATAACATGGATTTGTTAGAAATCCATAAGATCCCAATATTTACCTCAAAAATTAAGGGGGATATTGTGATTGTCATTGTCTATGTCGACGATCTAGTCATCACTAGAAATTCGGTGATGATGATTGAAGAAACGAAGAAATATCTTAATCGATCATTCATCATGATAGATCTCGAGCTGATGTATTATTCTCTTAGATTGGAAGTATGGTAGAAAGATAATCACATTTTTTTCTCAATTGAAATATACTAAGACAACGCTCAATAAATTTAGGATGATGAATTACACACCGATTGCTACACTTATGGAGAACATATTTCAATTATCTCATTCGAGATCCATCTCATGCGGTAAATACCACTCTCTATCGCCAGTTGATTGGGGGCCTCATTTACCTGACCTACACTAGACCAGCTATCAACATTGTAGTAAGCTATCTATCTAGGTTCATGCTTGAACCCAAATTTTGTCATTGGAAGGCGCAAAGAAAGGCACATTTCAAGATATCTCAAAGGATCAATGGATCTTGGTCTAGAATACAAGAAGAACGGTAACTTCTTCTTGTCGGGATATTCGATTCAAATCATACAAGTAACATTGATGAAAAAATATACTTCAAGATTTCTATTTTTATGGGATCTAGACCAATATCATGGGGAAGCAAGAAAAAAACTTTATTTCTCACTCTTCCATAGAAGCTCGAGTATCATTCTGCAAGAGAAGTTATCTGTGAAGTGATATGGCTATGTCGCATACTCAAAGGACTTGGAATACCACAAGACAAACCGACTACCATGTATGTAGACAATGAAGGTATTCTCAAACTTGTTCGCAATCCAGTTTTTCATGAAAGAACAAAACACATTGAGTTTCAGGTTCATTTCATACACGAGCATGTCTTGAAGCACAATATACAACTTCAATTTTTTCCAATAGCTGAACAATGAGAAGATATCTTCACAAAGTCACTTGCACGTGACAAGTTTGAGATGTTCAGAGAGTTCCTCTCATCATCCCTTGAGGCATTGCAAATTTAAGGGGGGAATGTTAGGATAAATATATTATTACCTTAATTAATTATGCATTGCATATTATTTAGGTTAATTATTAATTATTAGATGGTTATATTTAATTATAACCATCTATTTTGTTGTATTCTGCATACATGAGTTGTATTGTTTTAACAATAATATTTTTGTAGAAGTTCATGGTTATACCTATGTAACATATTTTATTGTTTATATCCGTTTGTGTAATATCTATAAATATCAGCAACCTGCACAATTGTAATTAATTTTTATTATTAATAAAATATTTACAGGATTTCATCCATGTTTTACATTCGATTGAGAGGTTTTATATACCTTGCCCAAGCTTTTAAATCTTTTAGGACACCATGCATACTCATAAGAGGCTAAGGGTTAGGAGATATCCACTTATTCGAGAGGTGTGATTACTTTGCCAATATCTTCCCAATGTGCAAGACTCCTATATCCACCAACAATAATGTTTTGATACTATAAATGTCATACATGAACTAGTTAACAAACATACCTCTCTTCAAAAGGGAGTTCTTCTTGGCATGCAATCATGAGACCATTCATCTTGGCTTGAACATGTTAAAGAAATCAAGCTAAATTTCTCAACTTCCTTACCAAGTACTCTAATATGGATCTATAAATGCTTGATACTCGCCTCAAGCCATTCCCACTCCATACAAGCCCAATTCAAGGCTTAAATACATTATAAGGTTTATATGGAGTATCTAACTGTTCCACATACCCCACTCATCGTGATTAAGGTGTATAGATCTTTCATAGGCAGTTTTAGTACTAAATTTGGTCATTCACCTTCCCTATTAGCTTTTAGAGTGATTTATAATAGTCTTCACCTCGTACAATTACTTTATACTCAATATGAAGGTAATTTCATGCCCTAGAATCACTCAACACATGACATTCATACCTAGATAGGTGTATTCCACCTCTCTTGGATTGGTTCTTAGCTCAAATTCTCTAACTTTCTCTTTGTAACCTTTTTCCATGACTTGGAACTATCACACAAACCCTACATAGTCTCGATTTCAGTCAAATGATGGAAAATTCTTCATAGATTTCTCCCTAAGACTATTGAAACACATCAATTCTACTTTATTTTACCTTCATGCCCAAGTTAGGTTCATAACTTATTAATATATATATGATATGATCGGTCTATTACCTTTATAATTTGTATAATGTGGCTTTACCAGTTTAATGAAGAGACTAGCAATGATATGTCTAACTTTACATAACTAATCAACACAAAATTTGAAGGTCTTCAAGCTCGTATCAAGATAGATAAAACTTGAGATTTATGGAAAATTCATTAGTTCAATTTAAAGTTAATAGAGGCCCTAATTTAGGCCCAAGAGGCAATAAATTGGAATAACATTCAAATTAAGCATTTTCAAAACTTACAAAAATATGAATTCATTCCTTATCACTTGCAAAAGCTATTCATCTTAACACTAGAGGATTTGATCATTTAAGAGGAATTTATGTTTTCCATCATATTTTCTGTTCTAATCCTTAACACAAGTATATGGAAAACATATAATTCCATGCAAACAGAGCCAAATCTTTTTCTCAAAACATCATCAATACTTTTATTCTTCATTACTCATCTTCTAAAACCTCTACCCTCATCCATGCACTCGAATCACCTATGAATAGGTGTGTATTATCTAAGAAAATACTCCTAACAAGATCCTAAACTAACTCAACTTCTTCCTATGAAGGCTCAACAACCTTCTTACATGGAAATCAGATAGATATAACTTAATACACTCACCTAGGTCATACATGACGGGTATCACATGATGTCATGAATTTATTTTTCCTATAATCCACTTTTACCTAGTGAAGTTCACTCTTACAAATTTCTTAAGGCACTCATTCACCCTTTATAAGAATTTATCACCTATGTCAACATATCAAGGTGTTTTTACAAAATTTCAAACTTAAAGACACCTAGAAAACATGCCCGACGACCTTATTATGTTTTTAGACCTCACAAGCTCTGGATGCTCCCCGCATCATATCTTAATCACTATGTACCTAAATTTACCACAACATTTTGTTTGATGAGAATAAAAAACCACTCGTCTTTCTGTTGTCATTTTCATATGGAATACCCAATTGATCAAAAATGGATTTGGGTATAATGTTATTAAGAGCACCTATATCTAATATATAGTTATGTATGATTTTACTCTAAATTTTAACTATCACATAGAAAGGTTGAATGTAATCAGGTGTAGATTTAGATTGAATCATTATCTGGTATTCATCATTTTTAGATTCACTTTCAAATTCATTTTCTTAAACAACCACCGATGATTTAGACTAAAATCTTTTTTGTAAGAAGCTTCCAATTTTTCAAAGTATCCAGGCAATCTAAGGCTCTCAAATATGTTCATATTACTCCTAGAGTTCTTCATATCAACCACAATATCATACCCATAAGTAAATATAGAATATTGTGTAAATGATTTACCTTTATAAGGATGATATTGTGCATTATTTAGACCAGATTTTAACATCATCTAAAACAATTTTTGTTGGTTTATCATGTGATTTCGTTTTATTAGGGTGATCAAATTTATGTTTTGCTTTAACATCATCGGTTGTTTTACCTTTCTAACCATTGTTTTTTAGCATAGTATTTATACTTGATTTTCCATTGCATTTACATCATAGTCAACAAAACTACACATTTCCAAAGCATTCTTTCCTTTGAAAAATTCCTAACTTTTCGACCATCTTTACACATTTCGTGGTCATCTTGTAACTCATGAAACTCCACAATACATATCTTTGGATTTAGTTTTAAATTTTCTTGGTTCATTTTTTAACTTAGCGAGACCCTGTGGATGTGTTTTTTTGAGGATGAAGGTTGATCATTCAACTGTCTTTAAATGCAAACCAACTCATTTCCTAGATTCCAAAAAGAATACAAAATTTATGTATTTTTAGTAAAAGAGTTAAATTGTGATCTATATTTAAAACTAATTATATTTAACTTATTCTCATACTACGATAAAAAGTAAGAGTTTCCTCAAAGTCATAGATTTCCTTATCTTCTAGAAAAATTCTATATTTGGGTGGTAAAGCATTGCAGTAATAAATTCTTTCTAGATTTTTGAAGTTCTTACCTTAGGAGGTATCTTTTGTCTCAATTTAGTGAAACAAATAGTAAAGTGATAAATAGTTTCACCAGGGTCCATAGTCATGTTAGCAAGTTCATTCATGAGTTCAAATTCATCTTTTTATTTCCCAAAATAGTCTTCTAACCAATCTTCTATGTTTGACCATTTTGTCATACATTTTGAAGGTAAACTAATAAAGGATTTATAAGCTCTTCCTTCAATATTTTGGAGAAAATCCTCAAATAATCCCTCTCATTGGTTACCCCTATGGCAACACATATTAGTTTGAAAGAGTCTAAATGATCTTCCCAAGATGAGCCATACTCACCAGAGAACTTGGGTAATTAGATACCTTTTAATGATGGTAATTTGGGAGGATTTCTTCCAATATCAATTGGATTTCCTTTGAGACTCTTCTTCATTATCGATGCCTCATTATAAGTAACATTTCTATATTGTGTTTAATCCTAATATTTTTTTCGGTTTCAATTATGGTTAGGACTAGGACCTATTTCTCTATCTTCTTCATTTCTACCAACTTCTTTAGCCATTGCAAAGAAATCAAAATTAGAAAAACATAGAAATCAAAATCAATCTAACAAAAATGTTTCAAAAGTTTCTTATCATTCACAACATCTAAAGGTAAAACCTTATATTTATTTTCATATTTCAAGATTGCTTCTCTTTCCTCTTTGATTTGTTTGTTTTTCTTTACAATATCACGTTGTGTTTGTATGTTAGAACTTGTGAGCCTTTGAATGTCAAGGTCTTTATCCTCTTCATCATTAAGGACCTCACTATCTTATACAAATTGTGCAACTGTGGGTACAAAATCCCAAACAACAGTCCTAATGTCAAAGTTAATGTCAAATTGAGTGCTTATGAGAAATAGTCCTATCTCGATCAAGAGGTGCAACACATCTAATGGTCGTTGGTGAATTCAAGAGTAGATATCTAGAGGAAATCTACCCCGTGATGAAAGCAGAAAGAAGAAGAAGTGGACATTTAGAATAAATCCAATTAGAAAGAAATAGAAAGTTATCCCATGGGAGTCGCTAAATTTGTTGTCGATAAAAATTAAATCGACAACCAATCAACCCTTTCGTATAACGCAAAAGGTCAAGGCGGAATCATACTAGTTTAATCATAAATTTACTTAAGAATTAGCTTAAGTGTGGGTAGTCTAATTTAGGCTAAATAATGATTCAACCTAAGATATGGGAAAATTCTATTTCTAACAGCAATAAGAATATACATACATCAACAAAGACCAAGAAAATGCATCAACACAACAGAACAATATCATCAAGATTTAATGATAATGATAAAGAGAACAATCCTCAAACTTAATGTCTATAATACCAAAATGATCACTCAATGTATCGAAGTTTATTTCCAAATCAAAGTAAATGTTATCAACCTTTATCTGACAGAGTGAAACCTATAAATTAGGTAACCTCTTGAAAAGGAGAAAACTGAGTGATATTTATAATCTCTTCTTCACAGCTTATTTCTAGCATCGTAATGATTTTATAAATGAATAGACAAAATGAAAAACACAAGGAAAAATATCAACATATAAACATATTTACATGATTGATGAAAAAGAGTTTGATATAGACATGATGAAGAAAAAAATTCATTAATGAAATGAAGTACAATGATCGCTAAAACAACGTCTTAAAAATTCATGATCAAATATCAAAGCCAACATGGTTACATATTACATTCATTTCAAGATAGATTTGAAGATATCATCAAGATTTCTCTGGATATACAAAACAAATATGCAATCTAGTTAGATAAGAATACAAAATATTTAATCAAATAATCAAAATAATAATATTAAATATGGATATACCTGTCGTATTTGAAACTCAAACTAAAAACCTCAAAACAATGTTTCCATAACTCCTATAAGATCACGTGTTTCATAAATGAATTGCACAAAAAATAATTTTAGAATGAAGTAAATTTCAAATAGCTACAAATTACCTAATTTTCCATCCATTGTTTGAATCATCCATGCCCTTTTATAACATCTTCATGAATAGAATCGGTTATAACCTGATTGTTTAATTTTAATTATTTAAAATATATATTTTTAAAATAAAGTTTCACTTTATGATTTAAGTGAAACTATATAAATTTTAAATAAAGACACGGGCTCTTAATTTATAACTTTTAAAAATGGAATGAGGTATATACATTATCAAAACAAGGGCCGCATAAGTATTTCATACACTAAATAAAGTAAATACAATCTATATGACATTCATCCTTTAAATAACTAACACCCTATCGTGATATAATCAGCCAATCAAATATCCATAATCAACCACATTCACCATTAAGTCATTTGAATCTTCCCCTAAAAACATAAAGTATGATATCTCAAAATGAGAAATGTATGCAAAGTTCCAAATGTATCTAATCAAGTGTATCAAATCAAAACATGATATTCAATCATCCCATGTTAAGTCCAACAATGGCATGCATGTTTCAGTCACCATCTCTACATACTCATATGGTTCCATAGGAAGAATGGTGCAAGTGAAAACACCAGATTCCTCTTCTATTTCCAATTTAACTTTCTTTACTCTACCTATCACCTTAAGCATAGTGAAAGAGTATCTAGCACACTTAGAGGCATGCGGGGACTCATGAGAAGGTAAGTTTTGATTCTTTTCAAGCAAGAGTGGTGTGGAATGGGGTGGTAAAGTAGGCTGCGAAGGTGCACGAGGAATAGACTAAAAAAATCTATTAGAGGAAACAAGATTATTCTCAACATGTACATGTTCAAAGTTTTGCAGAGGTGGATTATTGATGCTGTGAGAAGGTGGATTACGTAGCTAAGACTCAATTACTTGAATCACTTCATGAGGGAAAGGATCATTAGCATAAAAGGGAATAGATACACGTGTCAAGAAATGCTTAATAAAAGTTTTTCCTCCCTAAGCATACTAGTTCCCATTCATCCATTGTTATGTTTGTGGAGCCTGTTTTCATGTTAGAGTTTAGTACACCTTCCATGTGTTACACTCGGATATTTTTACAGCAGTCCCACTTACCGGTGAGCGGGTCAAGGGGGTTCGGGGGTGAAGCCCCCCCCCCGCCCCATGATGGGGGCTCGGGGCGAAGCCCCTGAAGTAAATTTTCATGGGTGGTTTATTAACCCATGGGTAATGGGTAACCGTGATGGGTTGTTTTTGAGCCCATGGTTTTTCGGTACCCATTGTTTTGTAAAACTGCCTCTTTGACTACCTATTGATGTACTTATAAATAGATGGACATACAATAGGATTTATATGAGTGTGTTTTGTGAAGGTGAATAGTGTGTGCGAATTCAAGTGTGAATTCGGGAGGGTTTGTTGAGCGTGACTCCAAACAAGATCCGATTATGTAATCGTGAAGATTGTTGGCTTGTAATAAAATCTAAGCAAGTGTTCTTAGTGGATGTAGTCCACATTGGGTGAACCACATTAAATATTGTCTTCGTGTTGTGCATATTTCATTTCGTAATTCTATTCATACTTCTTATTATTGTGATTACGAGGAATTATTCCGCATTATATATTATTAATTCCTAACAACCACCCCTAGGTGATCCCATCTTCCATGATCGACCACAAAAATATTGTGTCCCCATAAATGGTGTGATTCAGACCTCCTAGATCCTCAACCATCCCAACTGACATGAAGTAATACTGTGAAGAAAATAAATAAATAATCACCTAGTCTTAGCATGCAAGTTCCTCATAGAATTAATCTTGAAAATCCAAAATTACATTTTCCAATCAATAAAACAAATGACATATCATGAAATAATAGTTTATCTTTCTGTAGAATTATCTCAATTACTTTATGTCATTTTTGAAACTATATAACCTCCCAGATGTCATTCCTATGTAAATGCATTCATGTTAATATCATTTCGAACCTTTGTATTGAAAACTGAAATGAAAGAAACCTTTAAATATGCATACACAGTGGCTTTGTCTCGATAAGTATTTCATTCTATTATCTCTCCTTAATCTATTCATGCCACATCTACATATGTTTTGAACATTCCAATGATATATTATATAAAATTTTACTTCACATGCCTAAACTTTATTGAAATTTTTAAACCATATCACGAAATAAAGATCCAAATGAAATATGCATACTCCTAATGATAAAATGATCCATTCTCAAGACTCTATAACTTAATTTATCACTATATTTCAAATTCGAATGTTAAAAATTTTACATTATAAAATATATATCTTTTCTCAAAATGAAATGCATGCATTTGAGAACCTTTATTACATTCTATAGAATCCTTCCAAAATTAATCAAGCCATTAGAAAAATATTTTACATAAAAACTCGAGTCGTTTCCATCGATATTTGCTCACAAAATAACCATTAAATATTTCTAATGCCCAAATTGACAAAAAGGTTTCTTTTTATCCAAACTAAAATTATCCTTTCACCTAGAATCCAAGAGAAAAACAAATATATTCATTTTCAAACTTCTTTTAAATACACACATTCAAATACCTTCAATAAATCACTGTAACTCAATATAGGAAACATTTTCCAATTTATGCAATGAAGACACAATAATCGGGAATTATTTGAATCCAACAAGACTGAAATAAAAATCGTTTATTTCTAAGTAGCAACGATGCTTTCATGATTTCATGCATTCGTATTGAAGAAAATATAACCCAAAATGAACTTGCCGTGAAAAAGAGCTCAAAACCACAAAGAAAGCACACAAATTTTGTATACATCGACCCAAAATCTTCAATCTTGACTCAAGCTATTCACAATACTTTTTTAGATAATGTAGAGAATGCATTTTGCATGAAAGTATTAAAAATAAAGATAGGTATACAATAAGTCTATTTAAGATGGGTAGCTCAAATATTCTTAGAGAGAGAAAACTAATTCTCATTTGTTTCAAAAGAAACCACAAAAATAGTACTAAAGTGCAAATGGGCATAACTTTCAAAAATTGATCTCACACTGTTGTTTTTAACATGTTGAAACTCAAAACTACGAGCACCTTACACAAACCAGGACACCTTTAAGCTCTAAAAATTTCAACAACAAAAAAATGACCCCCAAACCACCAAGATTCACCTTTTCGATGATTTTACTCCCGCATTCAATGCCCATAAGTCAACAATTATTATCAACCCATTACTTACCGCCACCTCATGCCTAGGGAAAAGGAGCTCACAAATGGTGGTTTGCCAATTTGATTTTCATTTAAGCCCAAACACTATACCATTCGTTATGTATAACCAAAGTTCATAAACTATGCAATTCATCAACTATGTGTAAAATATGATGATTTCAACCATAGTTTAAAATATAGCATTTATCAACTATGACATTCTATGATTATCATTTTCATTCCTGAAAACCTTATTTCATGTAGACTAGATATTCACCATAAAACATGTATCAATCATAGAAAAAATGTCTCCATCATTGTCACACTTCGCTTATCATTTCCGTAATGGAAATACCAAAAAGATCAAAATATGGGCTTGGAATATGAACAATGAAATCACAAAAAGGAATTTTATCTCCATGATAACCACTCACTATAGAAATGAATAAACAATATGGTAATGCATATTTATATCAATATATAATGATGGCCAACATATTTTAAGAATTTCCAAAACCACTCAGTGAAAAAAATTAAATAATGTAATAAATACTTAGTGGCCCCCACCAGATTTATATGAATGTAGTGGCAAGCAAGCTATAATATGAATGTCGTGTTTTAAGTTTTGGAAGAAAAATGAGTGTCTTAAAATTTTAGCAATAACAATACCTCCATATAACCCTGAGTAATATTCAAGGAGAATTATTGAAAGAGAAATGCATAGTTAAAAGGAAATGATGACAACCCTCCTTCACAAAATTGTAGGTTACCATTGAAGACCTAATTGCAATGTCATATTAGTAAGGAAGTGGGTTTTCTACTTGGAGATATTCCATGAAATTTTGAAACACTTAAATATTTTAAATGCTTATTTATAAGTGTCCTTACTTGGTTAAATGGGTTAGGAAGTCAAAAGTTATGCCTAGAAAAGGACTTAAGCTGGGGTTAGTAAGGGCTAGTTGAACTAGGAAGAAAAAGTGGGATTGTGAGGATGAGATAAAGATTTGGGTTATGAAATTTTACACAAACTATATTGGAGAAAATGGATTCTTGGAAAAAAATTCATTTCATACTTTGGGCATGCATGTATTTTTCCAATCATGAATCATGTAGAGGCATTGTTCTTAAGGGCCTAGTTTGGGAAGCTTGGGAGAATTTGAGAAGAGTGATGATTTTTCTTGATGCTTAAGGATATTTGATCATTTGATTAATATTGTTTTTATTTTGGAACAGGGTACCAAGTTGTGAAGAATCCATTTAAGGCTAAAAGGCCAAAAATTGTTTGTTTTGGGGTTAATAAGCTAGTGAAGCTAGAAGAAGAAGGTAAGAGAAAAATGAAGTTTTCATGAAATGTGATCATCTTATAAGTTGGATTGAAATTTTTGGAGGTGAGTGAGTAGGTTTTAAGTGCTTGTGGAAGAAATTCATTCTTAGTGATAAATTTTTGCATGTTTAAGTCGTCCAGGGCTAGTAGATAAGATCCTCATTACGAGTCTTTAGTATAGTTGGATGATTGCTTGTTATTGAACTAGTTAAGTGGACATGAGAAAATAAATATGAGCTCTACATCAAGTTTTTCTTGGTTTTGCATTAGGAAACAACACCAAGATTCATTCCCTAAGAATTTTTCCATGAGAGATTCTTCACCACTTAAGCTTGTGCATAGTGACTTGATGGTTTTTCGAACCCCCTCTTTCAATGGATCTAAGTATGCACTTATATTTATGGATAATATCTCAAGGCGTACTTGGGTTTATTTTCTCAAGTAAAAAAGTGTTTTTTTCACACTTCAAAGTCTATAAGGCTTTGGTCAAGAAATAATATTCTATTTACATAAATAACCTTCGCACTTATAATGGGGGAGTACTTTAGCAAAAATTTTTTGATTTTTGGCAACTCATCGAATTATTCACCAACATTTTATTCCTCATACTCCACAAAAGAATGGCTTAGCATAATGGAAGAACCAAACTTTGAAGGAAATTTGTCAACTGCATGATGTATTCTAGATATTTACATCTTATATACTAGGTAAAAGTAGTTAATTGTGTTAAGTACATCTTAATCATGCACCACACAAAAGTACTTGATAATTTGATTTGAGATGAATTTTTCTCCAAGACTAAGCCGGTGTCTCTTTTTTTCAAGTCTTTGGGATCCATTTATGGGCCTTTGTATTAAATAATACTAGGAAATCCTTTAATAAGAAGATTAAACCCTTGATCTTTGAAGGGTATTGTGAGGACATGAGAGCTTTTGAAATTTTAGATCCCGATACTCATGATGTTCTTTTCAAACAAATGTTAAATTTGATGAGCACTTATATCCTCATGATTCTTCATCTTCTTCCATGCGTACTTTTTTATCTCATCTTGAGGATCCCCTCTTTGAGGAGGTTATAGATGTTGAAGAGGATCCTATTCCCATTGATGTTATAATTATGCCTAAGTGAGATCATTCTACAAGTTCTAGAATTTTATGTCGAGATAGTTTCCGGGATTCAATATTTTTCATGAGCTCATGGGATACAAGATGGGATTATGTGATGGAAACTCATTATTCTTCTTTGATTAAGAATAATACTTGGGATTTGGTATCTCTTCCTAAATGAAGAAATATGGTTAGGTGTAATTAGATATACTAAACCAAATGCGTAGGTGATGGGTCCATTGACAAGTATAAGGTTTGTCTTGTTGTAAATGGTTTTTCACAAGTTGAAGGTATTGATTACTCTCCGAGACTTTTGCACTCATTTACAAGATGGATTATGTATGCCTTGTACTTTTTATTATTACACGATAAGGGTGGCCCATATACCAAATGGACGTGAAGAGTTCTTTCTTACATGGAGATTTACAAGAGGAAAAATACATGAAGCAACCTATTGAATTTTTCATGACTCTTCTCTTGTTTTTAGACTCTTACGGTCTATATACGAGTCTCAAATAGGCCCCTCGGGCTTGGTATGAGAAGTTCGGTTTGTTTCTTTTATTTACTAGTTTTTTCACTACCACTCTTATCCTAAAGTATATCTCTAGCATGTTAGTGAGGATATTTTCATAATTTTCTTATATGTTGATGATCTTATACTTACTTGGTAGATCTTCTTCGCACATTTATACTATTCATAAGGATCTTTCCATGCGGTTTAACATGACAGATCTCAAAGTTATTACATTATTTCCTTAGTTTGAATATTTCTTAGACAGATGCAAGGATTCATTTGAGTGAGAAAAACTACACCCATGATCTTTTGTAGCATTTTTATGGCTAATTACAAGCCAATTCCATCTCCATTTTAGTTTCAGTTACTCTTACTTCCACATGAACCACTCCAATTTATGACCCTACCTTGTATAGAAAGTTCGTTAGAAGTCTCATGTAGATGACCCATAATCACCTTGGTATTTTATTTATAGTATGGATTATATCTTAGTTTACACATTCTCCCCATAGTAGTCAGCGATAGGTTACGAAAAGGATTTTGTACTATTTGTGGCGAACTTTCCACTTTCAACTACACTACACCAAGGGTTCTACTCGGTTGGTTGGATATCTGATTTAGATTAGGTAGGTTCTATTGATGCCAAACATTCCACTTCTAGATACCTTTTTTATATTGGTTCTTATCAAGTTTCTTGGGCGTGTAAAAAGAAACATGCTATTGCACTTTCATCTTTAGAGGCAAAGTACTTGACAATGATTATAATGATTCATCCAATTATTTGGGTTTGATAATTATTGATAGATTTTGGCTTTCCATAGGATTCACCGATTTGTAATTTGGTGTGACAACCAAATTTTAATTCACATTTATCATAACCCTAATGAGCACTAGTGTACCAAGCATATTGATATTCACATACACTTCATTCATCAGCACATTCATGATGAGGTTCTTTGCTTGGAGTATAATTTGACTCAGCAGCATGTTGCGACATCTTTACAAAGCCTTTTGCATCACCTCGCTACCTTAAGTTACATTTTATGCATGGGGTTTTAGAATTTTTCCTTATAGGGTGTTCATGAGAACATATTCCTTCTTATTCTTTTTCTTTCCTTCTAGTAGGTTTATTTCCTATTTTTGGTTCACGGTTTCTTCATGGATATATTGTACATGAGTATCTTATCGTGCCTTGTTTTCGGGACTCATATTTTTGATATGGGAGTCTATCTTCACTTGAGGGGGTGTTAGATTAGGTTATTTACCTTATCTCATGTTCACATAGGTACTTTATTTACCTTCTCTTTTATTTATCCTCACCCACTTATGTGTGGATATTTCTTTTATCTTATTTAGATATTAGGAGGATATTATCTAGTTGTTAGGTATAGTTCTTTCCTTGATCTATGGTCTTGACTAGTTCTTTATTGTCTAGTTCTTTCCTAGATCTATGGTCTTGACTAGTTATTTGTTGTCTAGTTCTTTCCTTGATCTATGGCCTTGAATAGTTCTTATATTTATCTTCCTTGCTTATATAAATAAGGCTCATTCTCATCAGATCTTGCATAGGATCCCATAATAATATATGATATTGTTGTTCATTTGTTTACAAAGGTTTTTGTAAAGTTATTATGGTGAATTGCTTTCAAATTACTATGTGTGATGTTTTATTAGAATATGAGTTCTTTGTTTCTTGAAACGATTGGTTTATCATTCCTTTTAGGTGTGTACGTTGTTTTACCCCTTGTTTTTGTTCGTTGCTTATGATAGTAGTGAAGATCGACTTTATTACCCAATTTGAACAATGCACTAGACTACTCACCCATGAGAAAGTTGAAGTTATCTATTACCCCTTAGAGTATGATATCCTTGAGTTAGAGACATTGTTTTCATTGAAAATGACTATCCCAAAAATTCAAAATTCAAAGCATGACAACTAAGCCTTTGTAAAGTTTTGCCTTCCGATCTTTCCGAATGCCTCTCCTAACCATCCCTGCCTCCCATGACATCATCATCTTGGCCCTAAATATGGCCCTAAAATAGTATCCAAACACGTCTCAATATACGAAGGAGTGTAATGAGTTTAATTATTTGATTTAGTAAAGTTCAAGGAAAGACTAGTCTTACTAGAAGCTTAAAAAGGGCAATTTTGGCCATTTTGGAGCCTGTATACACACTCAGTTAGAGTTCGAGAAAATATATTAAGACTCGGAGGTGGTGTCGGGAGTATTGAAAGTGTTGAAATAAATTTAGGAATATTTAGGAATGATTTTATCATTCATGAACAATCTTCTCAACAACGAGTTTTTAGGCACAAGTAAAAACATTCTAAAAGTGAAACTTGACTTCTCCGGATGATTCCGGGAGCTCTATAAGGAGTTATAAGGAAAAAAATGCATTGTAAATATATGATAATTATATATAATATCATAACATCCGTTTTGATCTCAAGTGTGAAGGTTTCTAGAAACATTTCAAATAATGTAGTAGTTGCCCCTCTCGATTTTTGACAAAAATGGTTATGCATTTTTAATTTCGGGGGAAGATTAAAATTTTGAAAGTTGTTCCATTGATCTTAGAATGTGTTTTTAATTAATATTCATATAATATTTACCCCAAAACATAATCCTAAGCCTCCTCGGGGTGAAAATGGTAAGTATATTTTCCATTTCGAACATCTAATGCAACACTAACTTTTCCATAATATCCCAAGCACTCTTTTCAAATCCTTATGTCCCAATTATACCCTTGAAATAATTCAAACATGAGGTACAAAAATTACCCTTTTCCTCCTCCCCAAGATGCACTTTTGACTCATGTATGCCCCTTATGTCTCGTGTGTCCATTTGCACCCATAGTGCGAAAGGGAAAGGGGAACACAAAAGTGTTCCCACACTCTCTCACCATGGGTGCAATTTTTTGTCCTTATTTTCCCATATTCCCCATGGGTATAAGAGGAAAATTAATTGTTTCCATGAAGCCCTTGGACCTCCATGTGACATCTCTTGGCTCTGCAAGTGTGTTTCCTATCCCCCTTATCTCATCCACCTTTCCTCCCATGCTTCCACTTGTCTCAATCTTGATCCAAGGTGACCTTTGGAGCCCTCATTATCCCATTTTCCCAATTTTGACCATATTTTAACCACATAGAGACTCTTTTTTAACCCATATTCAAACTATAGTTAAGGCAATGTAAAATCTTATGAAATCACTTTTTCAACTATTTTTTTGTACAGTTACCATTTCTTCATTTTTGCTATCAGTAACACCCTCAAAAACCCCATTTTTAAAATCATAGGTGTTCCCAAAATTTCCTTAGACAACCAGAGTCACCAAAAATGAGGATTCACTAATAACTTTCCATCTAGAAGTATGAGTGCCATGAAATTTTTTCAAGATATTCATATCCAAAATTCCTTTGGGAGGATTGTGACAAAAACTCATTGATCCCCTAGCTTTTTCACATCTGAAAAATAATATTTAAAACCATAGAATCCACCTTTTCAATTTCCAAACAATCGATGAAAACGGTGAAATTTGGAGAAAATATCCCAGTGCAAAATAGAACACTTTGACTATGGTTTCGTTGCTTGATTTGACATTGGTAAGTATAATTTTTAAAAATAGCAGGTGTTATGAATAGAAAGATTCTAACAATAGTAAGTTTCCCAAAGTGGTGAATTCTCGGCATTCAAATTATCCTAAAATAGTAAGAAATATCAAGAAATGGGTAATTCGAGAAACTTTCTAAAATTATCAGTATTTGGAAAAAGCACGTATCTAAAAATAGAAAGTTTCTAAATTAGTAAACCTTCATAAATTGAAATGATATAAATGAGCTAGAGACATTAGAAAACAATAACATTGAAAACTTGCTAAAAATAACAGTTCTAGATAGGACTGCTAACAATTGTAAGTCTGGGAATTAGGTCTATAAAGTTATGGCAGTTCTCGTTTTACTTGTATTTTTTATTTTTGCTATCATTACAAGTCCTGGGAAGTTGTTTCATGGCCCAAACAAAAATGAAACCTTTGGAATGCTCTCAAAGTATTAGTTCTAAAGTGATCTTTGCAAAGCACAACTTGATGCAAGGAGTTGGAACAACGAGAAAAGACCACCATGAGTGATGCTAGCAATCATCTTAGGATCCCAAACAATGCATACCTCCTGAGAGTGTTTCTAAACACTTAATCAGTTCTTGGTGATGATCTCAATGTAATTTGGAGGTCAAAAACATGTGATTCATCTTCAAGTTCCATTTCCACAAGGAGAAAATTGATTAAAAGGGTGTTGCATGCATGTTTTCACTCAACGACATCTTGGTCAAAGAATTGAATTGTGAAGTTAAGAAGGGTGTAATCATTTCCAAAAATTGAAAAAGGGTGTCATCATCTTCATGGAGTAATTTGAGAGTCATCATATCCTAAATATGCCTAAATATTTCCGAGAAGCAAGTTTAAGTGAGATAATCAAGTAATCAAGGAACCCAAAACCATCATGTGTGACGAATCAAGAAATCATCTTTTCCCATGCAAAGTATATGAGCAAGAAGTTATTTAAGAATCTCAAATTTGATTTCATTCAATTACTCTAGAACTAGGAAGGTTAAATAGGATATCTTTATGTGAGGCACCATGTATGCAAGAATGAGAAACCATCTAGATTTCATTTGATGTCACTCACTTGGTAGTGTTTTTAAACACTTAATCAAACACCTAGTAATGTGATCACCTCAAAGGAAGAAACATTGCAACCAAACCTCATTTCAATGCAACCGAGGGCCATTGAATAAGAACCTTCAAAAAAAGATGATAAAAAATGGCATGCATAGGTTTCCTATTATAGGAAACTACATAAGAAATTCAAATTCATGAAGATCTAATAGAGCATCTTAAGTCATGTGAGATTTATCCATCATTGCATCATGTCCTTCATCAAGCATTCAAGTATGTCTTTCTTGGTGGAGGAACCTTCCCATAATGATAAAAATATGATCCCTCACTAATCTATTGAAAATGTTCATGTGATTAACATTATGTATACTCTAGAAGATTCATTCCATTGGATTCATGAGTTACTCGTGAATGAACCAAGAAAGAAAGAACAAGCTACAATGTCTCGAGTTTGGATCCATCCCAAAGATCTTGAAGAGAAAATGAGGTAGAAAGGCAAAAGTAACTTCTCAAATTTTCAATGGAGTCTCTTGTAATCGTTATGTAGAAGTTTCTGACCGACAAGAGTTGTGAAACCTTTAGAGGAAATGATTCAGAGGACTATGATTTGATGCACATCTCATGGGATTAAGCTACACACAAAATTGATGATAATTTATTCAAGGAATTTTCTGCCCACATGCTTGCTCGAAACCAAGAATACAAACAAACAATTTAGAAATTAGAGGAGCATGTGAGGTCTCTCACTACCTATATTCAACCTTTTCTTAGAGCCCAAATCAGTGCCTCCTCCTCATGTGGAAGAAATTTCTCCGATCACTAGATTTGACCCGAGATGATCAACAAGGTGCAAGAACATATAATATAAGGAAGGTTGGTGACAGATTGATTGAGAAGATTCTTGAAAAAGGAAATGATTTTCTCTCAAAGGCTCTTTCTCTGTTCAAGTATGTTCTTTCCACCATTTCAGAAGTGAAGAAAATAAGGGAAGAGATTGAAAAAGAGAAGATCCATTGGGATGAGGTGTTCCCACTTGTGTCCAAGATGAGTTTCCTTGACTCCCACACTCTCATGAGTAGGAATGTGTTCACATTAGTTGTTAATAAATTTTCCTCATTTTGGATCCGCACTTTGAATGCTAGATATGACATGATAAAAGATGTCATCTCCAAAATTGAATCTAGTGAATAAAATGCCTTTGAGATTTTGGATGAGATCAGCAATTGTGTTTAAAAACTTAGATCCCTTTCACTCACTAAGAATTCATCATTAGAGGATTCCATCGTTCTTTACAATAGTTAGTTAAAAAGGAGGAAAGTGGTCCTCTCTCCTTTAACAAGGATAGTCTAGAGTCCCCTTGCCAATATCAGAGGTTCTATTTCTAACATTACAAGAGATCACAAAGTATGGTCTATTCAGTTTGAGGCTATTAATGATATTTCCATGACATGGATCAAAGTTTTGAACCACATCCATATTCTAAAAGAATAAAAGATAGCACCGAGGCATTCCGGTTCAATAGAGAATTCAAAGAACAAGAGCTCATTCCAAGAAATCTCCCTCATGGATCATGTCACATGAATGGCTAGCTCTTCATTAGCTAAGATTTAATCTTCATCATATTAGTCAACCCTTATCTCTCTGCTTCTCTCTCCATATTCTAATTTTCCATTAAGAATGTATTTTTTTCTATTTTGTTCTATTCACTTAAGTGATCCTCAATTCAACATTGTAAGAGTACATTTTCATTAATAAAACAAAGACTCGCCTCTTAGGAATATGAAATGTCACAAGTGATGGAGATAGGTGAAAGGTCATGTGGGGGTAGATGAAGAGACATTTTTGTATGCTATAAATTGGAATGGCTTCTCCATTCCAAAGGGTTGGAAATTGTTGATTGAATGTATGTTGTTGAGATTTACCACTACTACATCAAGCAATAAAAGCTTAAATTCTCTCTCTCTCTCTCTCTCTCTCTCTCTCTCTCTCTCTCTCTCTCTCTCTCTCTCTCTCTCTCTCTCTCTCTCTCTCTCTCTCTAATTTCCAACTTTGTATACATGATAATCTTGTAAAACCAAGAAAGGTGTCCATGCCTTTGATAAATGAATAAATGGAATTATGTGTCTATAATTTGTTAGTCTTATCATTGTTAGCATTATTGTGTTCTTCTAATTTAATGTGGACCTACTCTGGTTATTGTATGTGAACTTTATAATCCTAATCACAACAATAACCCTATCTCTCCTTATTTCTCCAACTCCCCTTTACCTCTCTTCACTATAAATTCATCCCTATACATTGTAAAAGAACTTTTCCATAGTTTTAGTGGAGTATTCCTATGTGATCCCCAATCGAATGGCTACTCATAAATTTTAGTTAGTTTACATTCAATAATGAGATCCTCCCCATACACAAGAAGGAGGGGCTTAGCCCCATGACCATTAGTAGAAACCAATAATTTACAACACGAAAAATTATTTCACTAACAACTATGTAGAAGGGCATTTGCAACGACAACGTCATAATAGTTTATAGGACTATATGACTATAGGAAAACATCATTTCAAAGTGGATAATTATAGGACTATATACAAGGCCTTGAAAAACAAACCTATTTGATGCATACCCTATCATCATTCTAGTCCATGAGACAAAATTTATTTGAGGCATTTTTTCAAGTAGTTCTCAAGTCAATCCTTCAACTTAGTAAAAAAATGGTCTACACATTTGTTTTTTCCTCTATTTTTGCTTCAACCAACTTTGGGAAGAGTGGTAAATAATAAGAGGGTACTACATTATCTTTGAAACATGACCATACTTGATTGCCTTGTCGGAATTGAAAAATATACAAAATAATCACATTACATGACGGATGATAATAGATTTTGACATAATCATAGTCCTTTGTTTTATAGTCGATAACATAAAAATGTACATTATTATACTTGTGAAGTAATTCCTTGGCATCTCCTACAACGAATTTAGCAATATCATGACCATCAAAACCCATTTATTTTAAAACCTTCTGAGCCTCCATTAGGGCTTATGCCTCTGGAAAAACACATCATATGACAGGAAAGAAGCACATGGGGAACATAAGTTCAGTGAGTATACAAACTTCTATTTACACCTATAGTTAAATTAGAGGAAAGTAAGTTACAAAATTAGGCGATAATAGATAATGGCTAAAAATTCATTGCAGAAGAAACGAATGAAAATAAGACATTGTTTTCATTTTATTACAAGCTTGGTTTGACTAATAGTAGTGGTTCACAAGCATAGATAATAAAAGCATACATAAATCAGCAAGTTGAAACAATACAAACACATAAAAATGGGGAAAATTCCTACCTATCATCCTGTTATAGACTCCTACTTAGGATCATTCTTGTGAAAGAGGTCAAAGGCATATAAAATGTAGAAGTCAAGTGCCAAGTGGAGCTCGGGAATGTGAAAAACACTTGCCCTCTCCCAAAAAACCCAAATTTTTTTAATATTATGCTTTCTTTAGTTTTGTTGGCACATATCATGGGGAGGTGGAGGGGATTTCAGAAAACCCGACATATGTTTGAAACTTGTGCTTTAAAATATGAAAAATGATGATGCAGACACCTCCTCACCACGTTGTATCCACCATTACACTTCATGATTGATTTTCCCACGTCAGATCCTCCATTACACATCATCATTGACTTTTCCATGTTTTTGATGTGGCTTAAACAAAGGGGCTATAAACATCGTTTGGTTATCATGCAGGGTGGTGGGACCGTAAAGAGCCATGTATTGTTTTTGAGTGCTCTCTATGGTCACCCCAATCTATGGGTTATGGTGTTGAATTTTTGTTCCTCGGTCAATTCCTCTCCTCAAAAATCTTTAACAAAACTATGCCATTTATATTGGGATCAAAACCTTTTTCCATGCACTTCACTATGGGTGGCTTAGTTGGATATTTTTCTATAATTTAAAAGTTGCTCAAAAACTTCATATTTTTGTAAATTCTCGTGCATGGTTGAATGGTGAACTGGAAGTTGGGGAAGCCAACAAGTTTTGAGACCTTTACATCAATGTTATGAGGAATAACGAGGTTATGATAGAGGTTTGTATGTGCTTTCGTGAGGGTGTTGAGAATATAGGGGACACCATCAAATAAGAAGTGTGACCCTACATCTCTTGTGGTTGATGGAATGTTGGTTTATAAGATGTGTCGATAAATTATTCTCAATATAACACATTTAGATGTTTTCTATTTTATTGTGTTTGATTTTTTTTCTATTAACATTTTTTTATTAAAACACAATTTTTTAATTGAAATAATCTTAAAATTTTACAAAACTATTAAAACTAAGGTTTTTTGGCTCGTAACTATTAAGACAAATTTAATATTCGACAATAATTGCATTAAATATGAAAATCGTTTGTATCAATTGTTAGTATATAATTTTGTAACAAACACAGATACAAATTGATTTTAATATAAATATGAGTGTCCACATGAGGATAAGAATGGCCAATTGGAATTAGAATTAACTCGAATGAAGATATTAAAAGAGAAATAAAGACATGACGTTTTCACAATCCAATACAATCTCAACATGATTTTTTAAAGCTTGTTTTTATGTTTTTCGGCATTATTGAATGTTTTTATTGTTAAAACTCGTGCACATAGTTGAGTGGCCATTAAAATAAGATTTATATTTAAATTAATTATAATACGATTAAGATTGGTGTAATAATGATAATGCTTAAGCCATTTTTGGTCCATCTTATCATTTAATTTTTTTAATTATCGGTTAGTTGTTAAATACATTGAATTATTATCATTATAACTCTTTATATTTGATTTTTTGTGTCTTCATTATTTACAATTTTTATTAAAAAATCCATAAAATTTGAAATATTTTAAATTCAAAAAAATTAAAATTATTTTTCTTATGGACTTTGAGTATTGTTTTTAATTGTTTAAGTGTACATATGTCTAGACAACCTCATAAATCTTGTTTATATGTTTACACGTTAATGTATTCTCTTAAGGATTGTGTGTACATGGTCTTCAGAGATGATGGAGTGACTTGAGTTATTAGGGATTTTAACTCGGCCGATGATCTCCCTTAGTTACATCCCTATTGGATCCCCTTTAGATGCACTCATATATTACACACCTCGTGCCATGCATGAGAGGATTTAGAAATATCGGTGAAGGAACACATTCTCAAACATTTTGCCAAAAAAGTTGTTTCTGTCTAATGAAAAATGCCCCACTCAATTGTTTCTTCTATCTTCACCTAATCCAACAAAATTATGTGAGGCTAGATATGATTCCTAATCCCTATTGTGTTCTTTTGTAACCATAGACGCTAGTCCAAAATATTCATGTTATCAAAATTATAAGAATATGTTATTAGTCTAAAAATGTTTTCCATACAATTTTAGGACCCACATCAAAAAGACAACTCCATACAATGTCAAGGCCCATATATGAAACAACTTCATACAATTTCAACTCTCATATGTGAATGACAATTGATTTAATTTCATGAATATCCACAATAACAATGACTCTATTTTAAATTTAGTATTGGAAGGAAGAATGGTTATGCACAAGATATGGACCATTGGTCTCAAGGTCAATAGTTTTTGACATATATCCTTCATTGCAAATGTAGTTTGTACATATGCCATTTTCTATGTAAGCAACCCCTCATTAGGGCTACAACATAATGCAAGAAATAAAATCATCGTGAAATCAAAGAATCATGTAAATTTTTCTTCTAAATCCTCTTATTCTTTCATCTCGCATGAAAACCATTCGATTGATGGTGGTTTAAGCTCATAAAAAAATTGGTTAGGAGGAAGGTAAACAAAGGCACGAGCTTGACCGAGAACCCGGAAAATAACGAGCAACACTAGGTCATGTGTTCAAACCTTGACAATAACAACGCTAGCAAAGTGGAAAATTCGATGAAAACATGGCACTTGTAATTATATCACAAAATATAGAAAATTTGTATGTGTACATCCTGTCTTTCATTATCCGTATGTATTTCATTAGTTGTATGTCCTCTTGATATATTTATTCGATTCATAGTATTATTTTAAATCATTTGTAGATTGGTTTCTTTGTGGTATCTATTATGATACCTTTTTACACTATAATGATGATATTGGTGGTCAACACCCATATTGCAAAAAAACAACTACCCTCGCTAAAGTCATCTCGCAAATCGTTTCTTGTTAAACACGTGCTTATAATAAGAGGGGGTGAATCGTTTTAAGTTAAACTTTTAATAAATCAAAACTTTAATAGTAAGAACAACAACAATATCACAAGATCTAATAATTATGCAACACAATAAAAACACAATATTTACATGGAAACCATATATATATATATATATATATGTATATATATATATATATATATATATATATATATATATATATATATATATATAATTCTTTTACAATTCGTGTAGGCACCAACCTACTGGAGACACCGATCCCCAATGCCAAGCACTAATTTAGCAATGAAGATCTTAAAAGAGCTTATGGAAAAATCTATATTCTCTATATATTATAAAATAATATGAAGGCTATTATATAGCCATAACAACAACAAACTATCTTCCTACTAAATAGGAAGACAATATAACAAATAACTCATTTAACACATTTACGGGTGTAACAAATTAACCACTTACCTAGGTAATACAACAACCTAGTAAGTGTGATTTACAACACAATAAATACAATTAGCTCATATAATGTGAGCAATAAACTATAGTTTTCTTAAGAGCAATTCATATACCAATATTTTTTGTCGAGCACTAACTTAGCAAGAAACACAAATCCATTTGTTTTATGAGGCACCAACCTCCAAACTAATGACGATACCACCTTTGTAGTGTTGTTGTTTCAACGAATGATGGAGACTTTTATTTCCTCTTCACAAATTTGCTTGTCTTATCAAGATATAACTCTTATTTCACACTTATAAAATTCTGCTCTTCTTCCAAATGATATTCGCTCAAAATCTTTCCTTCATAAAAATTTGCTCTTCACTCACACTTCTTATTCTTCAATGATGTATCGAATTCATTTCACTTTCTTGCTTTCCTCCATCCTCTCATCTATCTTTTATAGCCCCTTGATACCTTTTCCCAAAGGAGACGACCTTTCCAAAAGACACCCATAAACCAAAAGAGACATCCATTCATTTAATTATTATTTTATTCCTCATTAAACACAAGCATCCCATTAATGAGGGTCGGCTTGATTAAACAAATAAGAGAGTCGATTGTCTTTTAATGCTTGTTTATTTCATTAAATCAAATTGTTGTCATCCCATTAACAAAGATCGTTGTTACTTTCCCATTAACAGATCGTTGTTACTTGTATCAAATCAAGTAATTAATTGGCCTTTCATCTTTCAATCAGATCACTGCTATTTGTTGTCCCTTTGAATGTTGTATACAGTATGAATGTTGTTTATTACATTCACTGTCATTACATTAAATCTGATCACTGTTATACTAAATCTGATCATTGTATATAGTATGAATGTTGTTTATTACATTCACTGTCATTACATTAAATCTGATCAGTATTATATTAAAACCAATCACTATAATTGTTGTGCATTCTCCTTCGACATCAATGACTCCTTTGACATCAATGACAATATTTCCAACATTTACATCCTCTACAAAAATGTTGTATAACCTCCTAATTAAAATTTCTGTGTGGTTGTCAAGTTTGATAACTACGTTAGTCTTGCATGGGATATCCACACCCCCATCAATGTGTCGGGTCACCATGATCTCTAGAGGATGCAATAGACTACTCCCCTTAAAAACCGTGAATGTTCTTGCAATCCACAAGGCGCGAGGTTTAACATTGCCAAACATATCTATTGACATTAGAGGTACGAAACGTCAAGGACTTACTTTCACAGCTATTTCATGTGTTCCCGGCTAGAGGATATGTGAATTTTGTCTCCTTTTTCTTTCCAACATTTCAAACAATTGAGTCTTGGCCCTTCTATTCAAATCTTTAAAAATTAGAAGAGTACCTTTGGTCATTGCAATATTTCCATGTGGCATAAATACATAGAAATGCCTCCTCCTAGATGGTTATGTGTCTTGTCAATCCTCCTCTCTTGTCCACTAAGTTTTCTTCCACCTCCCATATCAGCACCACCATTGCAGTACTCCTCATGTGCAATTGTAGTTATTATGTTTGAATGAAGCTTTCGATTCCCTTTCTATAAGATCACACCCATATATCAATCACCAAGAAAATATGGTACACGGGCAAAAGTGAAGGACTTGCCGCTTCAACTCATTTCTTTCATTCTGTACAGATTTTTATTTTATATTGTTAGCAGTTCTCTCTCTCTCTATATATATATATCACTGGAGTTTAGATTGAACTTGGAAATTATTTTTTCCTTTAACAAAAATTAGGACTACTTTTTAAAAAGCGATATTGACCTTGTCCATAAGTATAATAGATTAAGTAGTGCAGGAACGAGGAACCATACATTACAGTAACATCCAGTCACAATAAGAGTTTGTGTAAGATGCCCGTGAGGGGCAGGGAACTGTCAGGTTTAGAAGTTGGAACATTTAACTTAGCAACTTCTGAAAGAAGTACGGTGTACCCAATAGTTATAAAGGACAACCCCTTCATCCATACATCCCCACGGATTTCAATACAACATGCACACAACATTGGCAAGAAAACATGTTATTATAAATTTCAAGATGATGTGTATTTTTATTTTTTATTTTCAGAGTATATTTTTATTAATCAGCTGACTGTTAAAAAACGAAAAAGAGGGTGGAACATCAATACATCTGGAAAATTTCCTTAAAATAATTTCATAATAATCAAAATAGGTCACGCTAATCTTTTAGTAATATGGCTATATTATGGAGATTAGAGAAGACATATCTGCTGCCACCCATCATTAGTTCTTCTTTTTCCTTAAAAGAAAACAAAACCCACTCAACACAAAAACATCGAGAACATGACTAAACAATCCTCTTTAATTTTGTTTGTTATCCATTGTAACTCATGGATTAAATTTAACGGCCACCTATGCCTTCTCAAACAATTTTTGGGTGATAGTAAATATTTAATATCACGTTTCAAAAACATAAAATAGTGTAATTTTAATTAATTATTCTATATTTAATATATTTTTATAATTTTTATACGAATATATCTAAAAATTGATAGTCATATTTTAAATATACAAATCGCGTGTAATGATTATATAGATATTTATAAATATTTTACGTCTAAAATCACAAAAAAAAAAAAAAAAAAAAAACATCTAAACGGCAGTCAACTTTAACCCCTTCTAACCCCTTGATTTGGTTGCTATTCGTTGGCAACTGTTGTAGGGATTTTAACTTGTCTTTTGTTGGGATTCATAGAAGCTCGGAAATCTTATGCATGCATTTTTGTTGGAAGGAGCCTGGTAAGTTAACCATGGGTGGAAAGGAAGGTTTTAAGTTGAGCCTGGTCTTGTGGATATTGTTAAGTGTGTGCACAATCAAGGGATCAGCTCAATCAACTTTGCTTGGTGAGAATTTTTATGCAAATTCATGTCCCAGTGTTGAGGCCATTGTGAAGAATGTTGTTGATCAGAAATTCAGAGAGACAGATGTGACAGTGCCTGCCACACTGAGGCTTTTCTTTCATGACTGTTTTGTTGAGGTAAGAAAGAGATGCATAGATTGCATTAGCTTTTTCTTGAATTAATTATGATGCATCCCAACCCCTCATATCATTTAAATTGTAGATGTGAATGAACTTGTAATACCCTGTAACAGAAATAGCTCAAACCAGTGAGATGGGAAGCATTTGTAATCATTTATGATAAGTGTTGGATTAATTGTTTGAACAATGGACAGGGATGTGATGCCTCTGTGATTATTCAATCTACTCCGGACAACAAAGCCGAGAAAGACTCTGAAGACAACTTATCCCTGGAGGGTGATGGATTTGATACTGTAATCAAGGCAAAGCAAGCTGTGGAGGAAGTGTGTCCCAACACTGTATCTTGTGCTGATATCTTAGCAATTGCTGCCCGAGATGTCTTAGCATTGGTGAGTGGTCTTCATAAATTTAATACCATGGTGAACATTATAAATAACACTATAGTTCAAGAACCAAAACCAATGGCTTGGATTGTGATTTGGGAAATTTTCTCATTGGTTTTCCCGGTTTTGGTATTGGTATTTAATGTCTTCAATAGTGATTGCAAGTTTTGGGTGTTGTGTTATATGCAGATGGGAGGCCCAGGATTCAGTCTGGAGTTGGGGAGAAGAGATGGAACCATCTCCCAAGCAGCCAGAGTGCCGGGAAACTTGCCAAAGCCTTCGTTCAATCTTGACCAATTGCTCTCTCTCTTCAACAAAAAGGGTTTAACACAGACAGACCTGGTTGCTCTATCAGGTATCTAGTCACGCTAACTTCTAACTTTTGCACACCTAATCATATACTTTAATGTTTTACCACACCAACTCTCTTCTGCCCTCTGATTTTTGTCCACCTGAATACAAACACAGAATGGGGATTCTTGTCTGTTTCTAGTTGTGCTTTTCCAAAGGAATTTCTGCTAGCTGCAAACAAACCTACTCTTTAGGATTTTGGTTACAGTTTTATTTTTGAAATATTAGAACATATAAATATAATTCCACAAATCAACTTAACGAAAACATTTCAATTAATCAGGGCATACCCATACCTTGATACAGAAGTGGTTTTTTCTGTTTTTCTGAATGTGGGTATAAAATCTGTTTGTGTTTGTAGGAGCTCACACAGTGGGATTTTCTCATTGTGATCAATTTTCAAGCAGATACAGCAGCAATCCCATGGACCCCAGTCTGAACAAGCAGTATGCGAAGCAAGTGCAGGACATGTGTAGCACTAATTTGGATCCCTCCTTTGTAGTCAGCTTGGACCCCACAACTCCTCGTCACTTCGACAATAACTACTACAAGAATCTCCAGGATGGCAAGGGCTTAATTTTTACTGATCAGGTTTTGTTCACCGATCAACGGTCAAAAAAACAGTCAATAATTTTGCTGGCAATTCATCTGCATTCTATGCGGCTTTCATACAAGCCATGATAAAGATGGGTAGAATTAATGTTAAGACGGGCAGCCAAGGCGAGATCCGAAGAGATTGTAGCCGATTCAATTAGTAACTTTAATGCTAATCATGGATTTTAAGCTTCACCAGTACCACACTTTTTAGTGGATAAAAACTGTAAGCAAGAGTAAAAGAACTATTATTTTTTAATTGCCGGTCATTCAAAGTAGATGTGGAGGACTCTAATGTTTGTGAGTTAATAATTAATTGAATGTACACTTGTCTCTTAATATTCCAAGTGCAATGTATTTGGGAATTGTTTTAATTGATTCTAAAAATCTTTATTGAGATAAAATATTAATTGAGATAAAATATTAATTTGATATTGAGTGGTTCGTGTGATTTTAGGTAATATAATGTTATGGTCCTTGTGCTAATAAGGGTAACACCACAATGAGACTAGGCCTCTTACTAACATAATGGTTGATTGGTTGGGAAATGGATACCTTACCACCCCAAATCACCATATAACAATTTGGCATATAAGTATTACTACTTATTATGTTAATGGGTGAATTTAAGATATTTTGTGCATAGTTAACATTATAATGTATATTTATTTGCTTAGTTAGTATTATTTTTATTATGTTATATTTTGGGTGCCTAGAGTTAGTGAAGGGTTAAGTTATGAGTTAGCCATGGGTTAATTAGGGTTTCTAGTGGTTGAATTCAAATAGGGGGAACCGTTAAAGAATATATCTTTTTTACAATATCAAATTTAATATATGGGATAGCTACTGATGTTTTTGAGAGCACTTTTGTTACGGTTGAATTTTCACCTATGCTATCCACCCTTGGGGAAGCAAGTGCTCTCATCTTTCCATTTATCAACATTTTTACTCTATATTTTGTAGTTCCATTTTCTATTGATATTTCAAACACAAGTGGTGTTAGAACTTTAGTCAATTTTCATACCCATGATGAGATTGTCGAGGAATTTATCCAAGAAACAACTTGAAGTTTACGACCAAAGATGAGATAAAAGGATTATTGGCTAAGTTTTCCAAGGAAGTTTGAAAGGAGCTTCGTTCCATGAGAAAACAACTAGAGAAATAGATGATGACAATGAGGATATCAATGTTAGTTGGGATATTGAATATGACCCACTAGATGAAGATGTTTATGGTAGATTTTGGCTCACTTTATAATAGGGAAAAATTTACCAAAACTCATAAAATAGCAAGGTTTAATGATACCTATGTCAACCAACGTCGAGATATATGGATACAAATGCGTGGGAGAGACTCCTTCCAACAAATGAGAGAACTGCGCACACAAAATAGATAAGCTGGACAAGATAAATATTAGATAATATGATGACAAGTTGTTTGGAAAAGGCCAATCTTGGGAACTAAAGGGCTTCCTTTGTGACAGCGCCAACTCATTTTAAACAACCAAGTGATAAATAATGAAATATACAATGTGACTAGAATTATGATATTTAGGTAATGAAATGACAAGATAAATCAATTTTCCATAGGGATAGGAAGATTGTGCTCTATGTAGTAGATGGCCCAAACAAGGTCTACGGCGAGTTGAAGCTCCTCAAAGTACTCGATCCACTCTTTTTCAATGGCGTATTGTTCTTCTCAAACAATCTCCAGCTGATCCTCAATGTCATTTGGATTTGGTGTCAAGACGATGATGCAAATGGTCAACTCTTGTGTGAAATTGTATTGATCCCAAACAAAGGGTTGGGAGATTATTAGAAGGTTGTAAATGTTATTGATTGGGTTCCTCTCTGGAACAACCATCTACTGAGACATAAGATACTTTGAATCCATAGATTTGTAGAAAATAGATCTTGATAATGATTAAAAATATATAAAAAGGCTCACGATAATGATTATAATAATAAAAAGGATCTAAAGACAAGAATCATGGGTGATTCAAGGTGGACCGTTGGAGATTCAATAGAATCTCTAGAGATTGTTATGGAAATGCCAAGATTTGAATAAATATGAATTGAGACTTGAGATTTACGTTTTGATGATTCAATTGTTTTCAAAGGGGATGCACATATAAAATGAAATGTTGAGATAGAATAGTACCTTGATTAAGACACAAAATACAAATGGTGAGTGATGTAGAAGGACCTTACGATGGTATAATCTTCTCAAAATATTGTTGTGGGTACAAATGATGTCCAAATGATACTAATGATGTCATCTTAGTCTCCAAATTACTAGAGCTTGTTATATTGTCTAGGATCCTAATTAAGTAAAGTTGATGTGCTTATATAGAATCATTGGCGATTAGTTAGAATCATTGACGATCTAATAAAAGTGGGGAAACTCACTTGGAAGTGGTTAAAACCACCTCCAAAATGGTGATTTTTATGTGTGGGAAGAAAATAGGCAAGTAAGAGTGTGGTGAGGAGGTTGGGAGGTTTTGGCCTTACTAGGCTAAAATAGGTCTAGGTGGTTTAGGAGGTTTGAGATGGGGTAGATGAGTATTTATGGGGATAAAGTAGATGTTACGAGGGTAGATTATGTTGGAAAAAAAGAAGGTGGATCCTGGCAACAAGGCCTAATGAGGTACCCACATATAATAATTGGAAAACAATGAGTTTCCATAGATGAAAAAATTACCCCATGGTACCCTAAAACTAGTAACAACAAAGTAGAGAGAAAAACCACGATGTAAGGCATCCCAAGAATCTCGGCTCAGAAAAATCATACTTTATTGAAGAAGAAGTTTGGTCTGCACTATGGTCTGGATCCATTGCTCGATCAAAAACTCAAAATCAACTAACATTGTGATACAACATAATAACTCCATACTAGGAGATTGTCAATGGAGTCTCTAACATTGTAATTCAACAAAATAGCTACCCTTCAGAAGGATAAAAATCTCAAAAATAACTAAAGGAGAATGTCATAGGTGATTTCAAAAGTGTAAGAAATCACCAAACATAGTTCAATCTAATGCTAGAAAAAGGTGTGCCATGAACCAATAACAACAACCAAGGCAAGGACACGATACCCAAAGAATTAGGGTAACACCACACCCTCCCATATTGTTGAATGGGTGGAGTGATGCTACAAAATCTGTATGAGTGGCCACACCACTACTTGAACAATGACAAGTTGACACTAGGATTAACCAAAATAACTACATAATAAGAGAGATTGTCAACATGCTTTAAAATGTCAACAATGTAGATCTGAAATCTCTCAAAAATAAGAGACACTCAAAACACACTGCTTAAAGAAAATAGCTCAAAACAAGGATCATTACAATGCAGGAGGAGAAGAAAGTAGAGCAAGAAGTTGAATGGTGGAGGATCCATGCATGTAGAGTCCTCTCAATGAATGCATATGTCACCGCCATGAGTGATAATAAATCCACCCCAAATCAACACGGATGGATGATGAAGATGCATGCATATGATTTGATGTGAAATGCACAATGGGGTCATGCAAAGGAACATCAAAATATGTGTTAGGTCGATCATGTCGCACTGAAATCTCGTGTATCTCAAGCCTGAGTGAAGGTGCAAAACTCATGTTCAACTCTCAATCCTCGAAAGATTCAAGATAACAAAAATATGAGCTCATCGATGTGTGATCCAGATGAAGTATCTTCGAAAAGTGATGTCATGGTGAGTATGCCACTTAAAGCTGGTTGAATATGGGAAGCAATACCCTATGAATGTCTGCATCAATACCTCCCCAGTGAAACCCATAAAAATGAGCATGTAAGAACCGAATGCGGTGATATGTTTCTCAAAAGAGCCGAGGTATTTCAATAGAAGGAAGGCTGAAGTGGGATAGATAGTGTGTTACTTCATTAGGTATATGTGTGGAAGTAGAATATGCAGTAATAAGTGCAATAGGCTCAAGAGCATCAAAAATGTAAGCAAGCTCAAAATGTGGTAAAACAAGGTCAATAGGTGCAACAACAACAACTACAAGTGGAATATGACTAGGAGTAGGGGTATGAAAGTACACAATGTTTTTTTTTTTTTTTATTAAGGGCAAATAGTTTTGAAGGGACTATACCCTGTATACAAAAGGGCTCAAAAGCCAGATAGCAAAGGTGAGAGAAACAGCCCAGAGAAGGGAAAAACGGCCAACCAAAGAGTACACAATGTTAGGATGATGTTATAAGAGAGAAATTTTCAGCTTTAGGGAGTATATGAGGTCATATTTTCCACCAATAAGAGAATGCAGAAGATTATTTTGCTTCTTAAGTGATATGTTTTCTTCCACAAATTTTAGTATATCATCCTAAAGTCCATACACTTCGGATAAAAGCATCGTATTTTCTAATGGGATAGAATCCATAAGATAAAACAAACACTCACAAAATAGTGCAAGATGACATGGGATTCTACCGAAAATGCCTCTATTTGTGATTATAACACCCCCTAGATTTTGGCACTTTATAAAGTAGTGCATTTTACAAATTAAATGGTACTAATGGTTAAAAGATGAAAAAATCCAATGGTTAAAAGATGAAAAAATCCACTTTTGTAAAAAATGACACTCAATTCATAGTTACGATCAAAATATATGAAGGAAATAGTTTCTGTCGGTAATGGTCCATTGAAATAAAAATGCACTATTTAAATTTTTTTATAAACGTGTTTTGCTTTTGTAAAAACTCGGACCAAAATTGTTGTAGATGCAGATGGGAGCTACACTTAAGCACCGGGATTCCATGACTCTAGCCCCTATATGACCACAACATGTGACCAGCCGCTATATTTTTCATGGGAAACCTTCCATTTCAGTCCCTATTTATTGTCAGTAGAATCAACTTTTTACTACTCCGAATACTCTTGAATAAGATCAGTTAATAATAATGACCACTGAATAAGACCTACTAAAAATAGTAAGTCTTAGAATTGAGCCCATAAATTTTTGACATCTCCCATTCTCGCTTATATTGTTTCTTTTTCCATCATCGCAAGGTCGGAAGTTGTTTTGTGTCCCAAACCAGAAAGGAAACCCTCTGCAGGCTCTCAAAGTATCAATTTTGAATTGATCTCTTCAAAGCACAACTTGATGCAAGGAGCTAGAATAACAGGAAAGGGCCACCAAGAGTGATGCTAGAAATCATCTCAGGATCCCAAATAATGCATACCTCCCAAGAGTGTTTCTAAACACTTAATCAATGCTTAGTGATGAGATCAGTGTAATTTAAAGATTTGAAACATGTGATTCATCTTCAAAATCCATTTCCACGAGGAGAAACTTGAGAAAAGGTGTCCAGATGTCATAGGCATGTTTCCACTCAAATGATATTGAGGTCAAGGGATTGAATTTTGAGGTGAAAACGTGTGTCATCATGATCAAAATTGAAATGGGAAGCTCATGGAGCAAGTTGAGGCCATCATACCACGAATTTTTCCTCATCTCTCAAGAAGCAATTCAAAGTGAATTAATCAAGCTATCAAGGAACTCAAAACCATCATGTGTGAAGAATCAAGAAATCATCTTTTCCTATGAGAAGCATATGAGTAAGAAGGTACATAATTATCCCAAATCTAATTTCATTCAAGTACTCTAGATTCGAGAAGGTTAAATGGGTGATCTTCATGTGAGGCACCATGTATGAAAGAATGAGAAACCATCTAAATTTTATTTGATGTCACTCACTTGGTAATGTGATCACCTTAAAGGAAGAAACATTACAACCAAACCTCATTTCATTGCAACCGAGGGCCATTGAATAAGAACCTTCGAAAAGAAAGAGGATGAAAAAGGGCATGTAGAGGTTCCCTATTCTAGGAAACTTCATAAGAAGGTTAGATTCATTGAAGACCCTATAGAGCATCTTGATCCATGTGAGATTGATCCATCATTTCCTCTCATCCTTCATCAACATTCAAGTATGTCTTCCTTGGTGGTGAAACCTTCCCATAATGAGAAAAATATGATCCCTCACCAACCTCTTGAAAGTGTTCTTGTGACTAACATCATGTCTACTCTGGAAGATCCATTCCCATGGATTCAAGAGTTACTCATGAGTGAACCAAGAACGATACAACAAGTTGCAATGTCTAATCCTAGGACAATCACAAAGATTCTAAAGAAAAATGAGGTAGGAAGGTATGGGTAACTTCTCCCTTTTTAGCGGAGTATCTGGTAATCATTATGTAGAGGTTGCGTGGTGAAAGTTACAAAACCTATAGAGGAAATGACTCAGGAGGACTATGAGTTGACCCATATCTCTTTGGGTCAAGCTACACATGAAGGTGATGCTCATTTATTCAAGGAATTTGTTTCCTACATACTCACTCAAAACCAAGAATAAAAATGAACAATCGAGCAATTAGAGGAGCATGTGAGAACTCTCACTACCTACATTCAACCTTTCTTGGAGCTCAATACAGTTGCCTCCTCCTCATGTGGAAGATATTTATCTTATCAATCATTTTGACCCTGAGATTATCAATAAAGTGTAAGAGCATATAATATAAGGGAAGACTAATGACAAATGGATGAATAATATTCTTGAGTAAGGAAATAATTTTCTCCTAGAGGTTCTCTTTTTGTTCATGTATGTTCTTGCCACCATTTTGGAAGTGAAGAAAAAAAGGGAAGAGATTGAAAAATAGAAGATCCATTGGGATGAGGTGTTCCCACTTGTGTCCGAGATGAGTTACCTCGACTCCCACACTCTCGTGAGTAGGAATGTGTTCACATCCATTGTTGAGAAATTATCCCTAGTTTGGATCCACACTATGAATGTTAGATATGACATGATAAAATATGTCATCTCTAAACTTTAATCTAGTGAACAAAATTCCTTCAAGATTTTTGATGATGTCAGTAACTGCATTCACAAAATTGGATCCCTTCCATAGATTGATAATTCATCATTAGAGGAGCTCATCAGTTCTTTCCAAGAGTTAGGTAAAAAGGAGGCAATTGACCCTCTCTCCTTCAATAAGGATAAATTGGAGTCCTTTCTAACATCAGAGGATCTATTTCCAACATTACAAGAGACCATAAGTAATGGTTTAATCAATGTGAGGATACTAATGATGTTCTCAAGACATGGATCAAAGTGTTGAGCTATATCCATATTCCAAAATAAGAAAGGGTGGCACTTGTAGTAGCCTAGCTCAATAGATAATTCAAAGGATATGATCTCATTCAGAGAAGCTGTCCCTCAAGAATCCTAAATTGATAGTTTTTCATAATCAATGGCTTTATATTCATATTTATTCTAATTTTCCATTAAGAATGTAATTTTTACTATTTCATCCTCTTAACTTAAGTTACCCTCAATTCAACATTGTAAGAGTCTTTTTCATCAATTAGAAAAGAATCGCCTCTAGGAATATGAAAGGTCACAAGTGATGGGGATAAGTGAAAAATCATGTGGGGGTTAGATGAAGATACATTTGTGTATGTTATAAATTGCAATGGATTTTCCATTCTAAGGGATTGGAAATTCTTGATTGATTGTATGTTGTTGAGATTTACCACTACTGCATCAAGAAATAAGAGATGAAATTCTTTTATTCCTCTTCGTATGTTCCTTTATTCTCTCTCTCTCTACTTTCAAACTTAGTATACATGATAATCTTATAAAAACAAGAAAGGTGTTTGTGCCTTTGATAAATGAATCAATGGAATTTTGTGTATATGATGTTTCAGTCTTATCATTGTTAGTATTTTCGTTTTTTCTAATTGAATTTGGACCTACCCTGGTTATTGTATGTGAATTTTATAAGCCTACTCACAACAATAACCCTCACTCTCCTTATTTCCCCAATGATTATCCTAAAATATAAAATAATAGCCTAATCTAAATGTTATGACAACAGTAAATAAATAAATAATGCAATATATAAATTAACCCAAGCAACTAAGCAATAAATAATGAAACCCTAATTGCAAAGAGGGTTAAAAGAGCCTTAGTTGATTGGCAAAGGTTGTTGGACTGTGTGTCAGTGGAGACCGGATGAACAAGGATGGAATATTGTCACACATGATCCTATAAAAGTGTAAATCTGAGTGATTTGGATGGTGTGGCACTGGAGAAGGATCGGGGTGGTAGGGCGCTCTAGTCCGGTTTCTAGGTGGCCTAGTCTGTACAGGAGGTCTAGAAACCTATTTCAAAGGGTCACCGGATGGTGAGAAACCCTCACTTTTTTTTCTATTTTTCATTGAATTCTATCAAATGTCATTTTGATCTAGAATGAATGAATCACCTGTAAAACCTCAAACAAAACATCAAACCATAAAAAGAAAGATGCAAATGAATGGGTCGAGTGTCCTCAACTGCCCAAGATGATGGACTTATAACTGAGTATTGCACTACATCTCAGAACCAATGTAGTTTTGTGTGTGTGTGTGCAGAATTGTGCCCTAGGTTGCTCTTGTGCATGTCGTATTTGTGAGTAGCAAGCAAGTAGCTAGATGTAGAATGTAAATAATGTGTGCATGGAAATAATAGACTCCCCTCATATGAAGTGTGATGTAGAAGAACCAACCTTTGTCCCTTGTGATGGAGCTAGATGGATGCAAATGGAGCTATAGATTCCTTGATGGATGCAACCTTAGGTGGTGATAAATAGTGTTTAGTGTTTGGTCCCTTATTATGATCACATAACTTTATATTTATATGATTCCTTGCTTGAATTTCATAATTAACCCCGAAAAGGATGACTACCAAAAAGATAAGATGCTCAAATAGCTAGAAAGGACCCAAAAAGTGTGAGTAAAGTACAAAAGAGGACAAGGGCACCTAGAGGGGATGAGGGGCATGCTAACGATGGCATCTGTTGGGTGCTCCAGTCTAGAAAGAGTAAAAGCTAAAGTGTGAAAAGAAAGAAGAGGCTAGGCTAATAAATGTGCAAAGACCAAAAGTAGCAATAGAAAATAAGAAAGATGGCCAAAGACATGGGTTAATAATTTTTCTTACTTATGAACCATATGAATAGTAGTATGCGATCGAGACTAGATAATTACCCAAAGTGCGTGATTTTGTGTCTACATTTGCCCCCACTTTATGTTGGTGAGAAGAATTCTCGGTAACATAAAGTAGATAGAGATGTGTACCTGATATCCATGTAGATTAATGTAGAAAGCATTTGAGGACTAAACAAAGTGTGGAGTGATAAAAAGATGGAGCGTGGAGACTAAAGATGCCAAAAGTGTAAAAAGGTGATGAAAGTGAACCTAGGGTGGAAATCGCATGTGTAGATGTTGATGTGTGTGATGTGTATTGATGTGATGTTGAGTGATGTTGACTACTTGCTTCCCATATGGACAAACCTGCAAAAGATAAGATGATCAAGTAGTCAAATATGCATGTATATGTGTAAAAAGCATGTAAGGAAGTATGTAAAAGAAAATGCTGAAAATGTTAAAAAGGAACATGTGCACCTGATCCGTGATGAGGAAAGAGTGTAGAAAGGATCTGTAGATGATGTTAATGCGTGTGATTTTTTTGGGAGATCTCGTGCCAATGTAATGGAAGAAGTGTAGGGAGGAAAGCTGTCAGTTTATCCTCCAACCTTTAACCACTTCCACATTGTATAAAACACCATTGAAGATAGTGTGCATGTGTTAAGGACTCTCTACCCTATAAAAGCCACTTTGTAAATGCCTTGTGCTAAAGGAATTTCTACCCTATCAAAATCCTTTATGACATGTCGAATTTGTGTAATTCTCCCTGGTTATGGGCATCTGGAATATCCATGTATGATATGCCCCTAGTCTTAGGAAATCCAAGAAAGGTCATTGTGTCATGGACCCAAGTCTGATTTTGAGCCCTAAAATCTAAAAATTGTATTGTATCGGTATTATGTTGTGTTGTGTATACTTTGTATGGGGTGATTGATTCACCCAAATGATGCCCCCCTCTTTGGGGAATGCATGACATCATTGAAGGAGGATGTGGCCCAAAAGAGGACCAACTCAAACGTTGAAACTGTGCCTTGGGGGAAGGGGATGTGCTTGGTAGAAACCAAGGCACATGCAAACAAGTGGTTGGGAGACAAGTGTTAGTACAAGAAAAGAAAAACATGCATGTATAAGATGAAGTGTAAGCTAAACAAACAATGTGTAAGCTAGAACACACAAGAAGACAATGTAGACCATGAAAAAGTGGGTTACAAACATGGGACACCACTCATGGTGTCACAAGACAATCAAGGCCGAGTGAAGCCAAAAGCATACAAGTGTGCACACAAGACAAAGGGAAAATCCCACATACAATGGCAAAAACAATGAAAAGCAAGTACAAAGTAATATAACAGATAACCATGGTGGAAAATAGTCTCAAAACAAATGTTACACATGAAGCACCCATTAGCATGTTAGAAAGATAAAAAGTATGTCAAAAGTGTGTATAATCTGATAAAGTAGTGTGTTATGAAACAAAATGAAACAATAACACTGTAGTGTATGAAAGTGGATGCCCTTAGGAGCCATTGTGGGATTGGTACTAGGTATTGTGCCAAGCATCCATGCTTGTGTGTAATGGATCTGTATAATCTGTGATCACAACTAGAAAGAAAGTGAATGCGCATGTGTGTATGATAAAGATAATGACATATAAGATATCTATCTAGCATGTGTAATAAGATGAACATGTAACAAGTAAATGCATAAGTAAAAATTAAATGCAACCAAGATATGCAATATGTTGTGGATGGATGGAATGGAATGCAGAGTGAATGATAGACATGTGCCCCCGAGTGAATGGAATTATATGTAGTGAGGTTCATTTGTTTATGCCCCCAAGTAGTCAAGAATGAACCGTAAATGAGAGTGTGTCATCGGGAAATGGTTCAAACTATGTGTTGTGTGTATAGTAGTGTGGTGAATGTGTGGTGATGACATAGAGATGAGGTGTAAGAATGTGTGATGATTAGCCTAAAGTGTATATCACAAGATGAGTAGGAGAAGTGATGATGTAGCCTAAAGTGTATATCACTAAATGATGTTAGAGGAAGTGATGATGTATCCTATAGCGTATATCACTAAATGATGCAAGTGGAAGTGATGATGTAGCCTATAAGCGTATATCACTAAATGATTCTAGAGGAAGTGATGATGTATCCTATAATGTATATCACTAATCTAGGAATGTCACATGAGAAAAAGATTGAATGGTTGAATGTGTGAATGTGATGATGGTCCATTTGTGATGTATACCCTCAATATTCCAGTATGGACCATGAGACTAGAGTGCATCATAGGGTAGTGAGTTACAACGCATATAAGTATATGAGTAGAATGTGTAGTATGTGTATGATGTATGATGTACATGATGTATGATGTATGATGTAAGATTATAAAAGTGTAAGATGTATGTGTGAATATGTGCCAAATGTGTATGTGTCTCTATATGTATGTGTGTGAGGTTCGTGTGTATAGGATGCCCTCAACAGTCAAGTGTGAACCAAAGCACAAGAGTGTTTCATCGAGTCAAGTGTCAAGATGTTATCATGTGTGTAATAGAAGATGTGTGTTGATGTGTTAGAGGGGGAAGAAATAAGTGTAATTCCCCCAAGTATGTGGTGATGAGTGAGACTATCCGATAAAAGTAAAGGATGAAGGTCCTCCACCTGATGATTGTGGTGACAAAAGTGTGTGACCATGCTCTAGTAGTGGTGGTATAGTAGATAAAATTGCACATAGGTGAGTGAATTCTATATGCATGTGATGGATGAGTATATGATAGGCATGTTGGCAAAAAAAATGTGTAGGTGATGGAGATCTATATGAAGCAGAAACATGGTGATGAACACCTACATGTGGAATAAAATGAGGTGGTGATTTAATTTGAGATGGAGTAATTGTCCTAGGAATGGGCATATATTGGTGTGTTGGACTAACAGAGTGATGAGGACGCATGAGGTGTGTGTGCGAGTAGGTGAGCTAGGAGTAGATTTTTCTCTTTGTGTTATGGGTCGTGGTGTATTAGATAAAGCAAATGATACAATAGCCATTGTGAGGGGAGGGTGTGACCATGGAGGAGATGGAGGCACACCATCGATAGAAATGACTTGATTATTATGAATGAATTTTAAATGCAAATGATTCATGGAGATGATAGACTGAGACCTACGAATCCAATTGAGGCCTAGAAGCATGTCACATTTATCGATTGTTTGTCCAACAAGGAAGGGTAGAACATAGTGAGAGGAGAGGACCTATTTGTAATGTGAATTCTTGATAACACCATATGAATTGTTTGTTAGATATGAAATTTGTGAAAGTGGATAGCCAATAATGAACAAGAAGTGGAATAGAACATGCGTTGATGGGCCATGATGGATCAACCTTAGTATTATTGATAGGGATAGATCGAAAGAGGCATTAATGTGTAAGTGATTAGAAAAAATATTGCATGATAATCATGGTTAGAGAAAGAAATGATTTGGTGAAGAAGTGTCAGTATGTGCAAACTAGAAAGTCAAGAGCCCTTGATGCAAGAGGAGAGCACTATGTGATATACATAATTAGCTAAGGATTCAGCTTTTTCACATCATGTTTTGGTAGAGGATTGTTAAAGATTTTGAGCTTATGATTTTCATTGATAGGTGAAATGGTAGGTTCTGGAAGCTCGATTTTACCATTGTCGATTAGGTCCTGAATAAGAATACGGAGCTTGAAACAATGATTTGTGGAATGCCCTATGCACTGATGATAGTCACAATGAGATTTTCATTGTAATTACACCTTTTGGTTGAGATGGATCTAATTGGAGTGGAGGAGGAAGTGTGATGAGGTTACTATCGACAAGTTGTGGTAGTAGAATATGTGGAGGAACAATGAACTTAGTGAATGCATGTGCGAGGTGTTGTGATTGAAGAATCTTTGGTGGTTGATACTTTGCATTAATGTAATTTTTGTGTTTGTTGGTTTGGTTGCAAATGGTTTGAATGTTGATTACTTTGAAAACATGTAGAAGATGATATTTCTCTTGATATTTAAGCTTTCCTATAGATAAGAGCTTGGTTTCATGAAGCTTAAGAGTATGACAAAGTTGATCGAATGAAGGAGAGGTCTCAAAGAGAACACTCTCCTAGAGAGGGTAATAGACTCTAGATGAATAAGTCTGAAGCTTAGAGTCTGCAAGCACATTTGACATTTTAGCTAAGTTATTTTTGTATCATGCAAAACGTAATATACTAAGTGTTCATTAGATCCCTGCTTAAGTTGTGTGAGTTGAGCATAGGAGATCTTAGAGTCGATGTTGATAGAGAAGTGAGTGAGAAAAGCATCAGCCAGATGTGTGAAAGATGTTATTCGAGTGGACATGTAGGTCATAGAACCAACACATCACATAATCTTGTAAATTGTGGGGAAAGAGCTTAGCTAATATGGTATGGTCATCCGCATAATTGAGGCATGCCACATGAAAATATCGGAAGATGCTCTTGGGGGTCACCATGGCCTTTAAAGATGGGTAACCTAGGGGAGATGAAGTTAGGTGGTAATGGATAGGTGGAAATGGTGGGTGTGAATGGAGTGTGTAGAATGAAGTGAATCAAAGATGGTAATATGAGAGAGGTAGTGAGTTGAGCTAGAGAATTTACATGTTTGTAGATCTGATATAAGGAATTTAAATCAAGGGTATTTGAAGAAGAGCCAGGTTGTGCATTTGAGAGTGATAGGGTGAATGATGGGAGTAGTAGTGGTAGGAATGGGAGATGAAATATAAAGGGGTTGATTGGATGGAGGCTATGGGAGCTGATGAGTGAGAAACTAGAGGTGTCGAAGCATCATGAGTGTTCTTAGCAGCAATCAAAGCATGTAGAATATGTGGAATATGAGTGGGATTATTTGCAAATCTTGTCGAAAATTGGTGAGTGTGTCTAATTGCTCTTAATCAACATTGGTATCTTCATCTTATGATTTTTACTATAAGATTTTCTATTTCCCTAAGATGAACATTGTGAGATTTATCAATGAATTTTCAGGTGTAGTCATGGATGCGGAGATATCATCCATTGATTTGGAAATTCTATGGACAGATGAAGGAAGCTCATAATATTGATAAGACCCAAAAAATGATCACTATGGGGGTGATGGCATAAGAAGAAAGAAACCCTAGAGAGAAGGTGGATTCAAAGATCAGTTCACCAAAATGATTATGCTAAAATGTAAAATAATAGCCTAATCTAAATGTTATGGCAGCAGTAAATAAATAGAATAATGAAATATAGAAATTAACCCAAGAAACTAAGAAATAAATAATGAAACCCTAATTGTAAAGAGGGTTATAAGAGCCTTAGTTGATTTGATTCGCAGAGTTTGTTGGACGTGTGCAATGGAGACCGAATGAACATGAATGGAATACCATCACACAGAGCCTAGAAAAAGTGTATATCTGAGTGATTTGGCTAGACTGGGTGCCTGGAGAAGGATGGGGGCATTTGGGGCATTCTAGTCTAGTTTTTGGGTGCCCTGGTCTATGGAGAAGGTCCGAAGTCAATTTTACATGGTCTCGAGATGGTGTAAAACCCTCGATGTTTATTGCTACTATGTCACTAAATTCACCGAATGTCATTATGGATCTAAAATGAATGAATCACCTGTAAAACCCCAAACAAAACATCAAACCCTAAAAATAAAGATGTAAATGAAGGGGTCAGACTATCCTCGATTGTTAATATGATGGAATTATAATGGAGCACTACACTACATCTCATACCTAATGTAGTTTTTTGTTTGTGTGTGGAATTGTGCACTAGGTTTCTCTTGTGCATATCGCACTTGAGTAGTGAGAAAGTAGGTAGATGTAAAATGTAAATAATGTGTGCATGGAAACAATAGAATCATATCCTATAAAGTGTGATGTAGAAGAACCATCCTTTGTCCCTTGTGATGGAGCTAGATGGATACAAATGGAGATATAAATGCCTTGATGGATGCAACCTTAGGTGGTGATAGATAGTGCTTAGTGTTTGGTACTTTATTATGATCACATAAATTTATATTTATATGATTCCTTTATTGAATTTCATAAATAACCTTGAAAATTCGACTACTAAAAAGATAAGATGCTCAAATGGCTAGAAAGGACCCAAAAAGTGTGAGTGTAGCACAAAGAGGACTAGGGTTCCCAGGGGATGAGGGCGCTGGTGTTGGCATCCTGGTTGGGCACCCCAATCCAGAAAGAGTAAAATTGTAGTGTGAAAAGACATACTAGGCCAATAAAGGTGCAAGACCAAAAGTAGCGACAAAAAGTAACGAAAGATGGCCAAAGACATGGGTTAATCATTTATTTTCTTACTTAGGAACCATATAAATAGTATTATGTGATTGAGACTAGATAATTACCCAAAGTACGTTATTTTGTGTCTACACCCACCTCCCCTTTACCTCTCTTCACTACAAATTCCTCCCTTGTACCTTGTGCAAGAACTTTTCCACAAGTTTAGTGGAGTATTCCTATATGATCTCCGGCCTAATGGCCACCCCAAAAATTTAGGTAGTTTACATTCAATAATGAGAGCCTCCCCATACACAAGAAGGAGGGCTTATCCCCATGACCGTTGGTGGAAACCACTAATTTTCACTACAACAAATTATTTCACCAATAATTCCATGGGATATAGCTTGATTGATCAAAAAAATAAGAAATCCTTCATCAATTAAGGATGTTCGGTTTGAAAAGATAGGTGCTTCAAGTCAACCATCTACATACTCTCCCACATAAAGTTCCAAATAAATACTTATGATCAATGAAGGAATTAACAAAAAATAAGCGACTATAAAAATGGTTAAATTTGTGAAAATTGACTACCCACTTCTTAATGTACACCAAGATAGTTTACAAATGTGATTAGAGATGCCAAAATAGATGGAGCACCAAATACACCTTCCTCTAGATAAAGGACAAATAAAAAAATCATGAAGAAGTAAACCTAGACTTGATGATACATGTTGTTGAATCTCATGAACCAAAAAGGTCCAGGATGCCCTAGATTCAAAACCCTAGAAACAAGGTATGTATGTTTTTGGTCACCCTAAAATTCCCCTCTTGTGAAAGATGAATTTGCGAGGACCCAGTGTTAGTACTCGATTTTTAATCTCTTGATTCCATTTAAAATTCCTTAGTCATGCATTTTGAAACATTTTTCTATCTCCTTTCATGGATGCGTGGAATTTATCAATATTTTTCTATGGTTGTGGACCACATCAAGCCTTTTATTCCTTGCATTTATCTTTTTGCAGGAATTAGGGATGTGGAAGTCTTGGATATCATGAAAGTGTTTTAAAATAGAATCACCAAGGCGGATCATCAATACAAAAGTACAGAGGAATGAAGTAGTGGAAATGAGACATAAAAAGGGACTTTAAAGGCATTCTCAAAAAGAATTATAGATAACAAAATAATTCCTTATGCATGCATGAAAGTGTTTTAAAATAGAACGGAGAATAAAATTATTTGGAATGAAAACCATTTCAAAATTTAGATAACAAAATAATTCCTTATGCAAGAATAAAATTATTTAGAACAAAACCATTTGCATTTGAATCAATAAGATGCTATTGCAAAGACACAAAGTTCAGAAATAACATCTACAAGAATACAAAGCTTCTTGAAATAATACAGACAAATGATTCAAAAGTATTCAATGGATAGTAATGAAAGAATGAGATAGATAGACATGGAAAGAAAGATCTTTTGTATTGATTGCTTTGTTACTCCTTACACTTTCAAAAATAAACCAAGTTCCAACCCCCTTGAAAATGGCGCAGAGAGCCCATTATATAACTTTACAAATTAGTTACAATTGGTAACTACTTCTTTTAACTAAAATGTTTAGTTAAGGGGATGCTTGACACAAAACCCTCAACTAATTACAATAAGCCTGAATTGAGAAAAAGAAGGAAAGGAGAAGCTAGGAGGGAAAACAAATGTTTATGATTGGGAGGGCCCACTGACTTGAGGATCCATTGTCTAAACTTTTTCAATGCTTCTGCTATGTCTCGGCCTCGTGGGACTGATGTGTTGGTAGTAGCTTGGGTCCAAGATCCCAGACATTTCTCCATCTCCTTATCAAACTCGGTGTGTGTATGATATTCTTTATTAGCTTCCTCAATGGCAGATTGGAGAGAGAAAATTTCCTTTATCTTCTCTTTGGTCATCGAGTCCTCCTTGAACAAGTTTTCCTTAACAAAATCCTAAATTGAGTTTTAATTTCTGAAGGGAGAAAGGAACACCTAAAGTTTCATCGTGAAGGTGACAATGGATATCCTTGAAAGCGGATACAACACATGCTTTGAAGGCTTCTCCCTTCTGCCAACTATTCCTCAATTCTCCTAGAGCCTCCTCCAGCACTTTTATTTTCCATTCCACGCTGAAAACCCATGACCTTGACAAATTATCTTTGGCATCATCAAAAAATTTACTTGCCATCAATAAATTTTCATCAATTTGTCCCATCAGTGCGAGGTCTACTATGCAGCTGCTCCAAAGTTTAAGTTCTTTATCCATATTTCCAATTGGAGGAGAGATTTTGTTGTAGATTAGTTACCTTCTCATTGAGTTTGAAGGCTTCTCCAATGAAATTCAAACCTGCAATGACCATATCATCTACCATGGCTTCCATAGCTCTCCCATAGATGGAATACATGTGTATGTCTTTAATGCTCTGGACTTCATCTTGACTAAGGATCACAAGGTGGTGGAAGGGTAGTCAGTGGGGTAGGATCAGAACCTTGTCCTTAGACAACAATGACTTGATGAAACTAGAAAGCACTTGAGCTTGCTCCTCCAGCTGCTCTATAGTCTGCTTTCCTTTTTCTACTCTCCCAATAACCCTGGTCACTGTTTCCTGAAGGTTATGTATTTCACTTTCAGGAGTAGATTCTCCCATTGAGATCCTAGAAAGTTCTAGATCAGAGGCTAGTAAATCCTGTTCTGCCTTATCAACCTTAGGCTTGGCTACCTCAAGAAATTGCTGGCCTTGGTCATCTGTCACTATCCTTGAAGTTGTTTTAGCTTTCTTTGCAGGAGCAGAAGGAGTAGTGCCCAACAAGGCCGCCACAACATCAAAATTTGGCCTGTCAATCGAGAAGAAGACTTCCTCTTCCTACTATCAACAAAAGGTTGCACCCATGCAAAAGTGGAGGAAGAAGAAGAGGGGGAGCAAGAGAACCAAGAGTAAGAGAACTCATGGCACTTAAAGTATTTACCATTGTTGCCTCTAGTAGAGATGTGAGTGGAGTAGATGAGGCTTCTTGGACAGAGGAATCAATGGTACTTGGAGGCTCAGTGTATGAATTTCCTTCTCTTTATCCATTGTGGCTTCTGAAACTCCTGCAGGGACTGGCACTTCACTATCCTCACTTTCACTGAGAACAATGATGTTCTCTAGCCCCGAAGGTAATTTTGAATGTTTTAACAAGGGATCTTCCTCAATAGGCTCCTTTTTGACTTCCTTCACCTTCTTCTGATATACCTGAGTAGATGAGGAAGGGGTGGATGATTTAGGTTCTTTACTTGATGAAGGAGGAGGAGTTTATGCGAGGTACCTCGAGCTAGGTGTATGTGACTCCTTCCTCGGTGTTGAAGTGTCTTTGGAGGAAGACTCTCCTGAATTCTTCCTCAGCTCTCGAACCTTTCTGTCAAACCAGACCTTGGTTCTTACTAGGACAGGGGCTAGAATCTCAGCTAAATCATCTTTCTCCCTTTTGAACCAGTCTAGATCCTCTAAGGGAGTATGCTTGATCAAAGTATCATATTCATATGACAATAGGTCTGTATTGTCATCTTGAAGCCCTTCAGGAATCTGATATAGGTTGAGCTCTTTTATTAGCTGGAGGGAGAATCTACCATAATGCCTTTGTCTTGCCTCAAAGTCATCTATGCAATCAGCCCAGTAGTCCTCAGTATCTACTCTGTGATGATAGTTGATTCTGAGATTCAAGCTCAATGAATTTCTTCAAATCAAAATAGGTTCTGGGCCTGAAGAAGTGGACAGTGATGGGGGCAAGGGCTCTTTCTATGTTCTGGGCATCCAGTTTTTTACATGTATAGTTACCCAAAGATATGGGGAAATGCAGCCCAGATATTTTCTTGTCCCTGCAGGTCTATGTAACTTATCAATTGTCTGCATACCTCAATCAGAGCCATCTTATCATTACAAAATATAGGGAGTTTGAGAGGAGTGCTCTCATAACCGGCTAACTTGATATATGAAAACCTTCTGAATTGAATGAAGAAAGCTCCATACTTTTCTATCAAGTTCATGGCTTCATCAGAAAATCTTCCTAGCAGTATCACTTTCTAGAAGCCTCACAATGTACATGGTGAAAGCATCATTCACCCTCCTAAAGTTGTGATTGCTGGTGTCAAGGGTGAACTGAGGGTAGTAAGCATAGATGGGATCACCCTTTTGAGCCTCAATGTATGTGAAACCAAACCATGTTTGGATGCTGCTAGGGTATACATAAGATAAGAAGTCATGTAGAACTTCTTGGTTTGTTGTACATTGGACAACTACTCTGTCAAATTCATACAAATGATCTCTACCCAATTGATGTTCTGGGTACCTTCACAGATGATGTTGATGAGTGGGCACATCCAAAAGTGAAACTCATTGGTAGAGGGTAAACCCATGACACGAGCCAACAGGATGATGAAATCAGATAGCTCTTCGTTGAAATCAGCCCTAAACAGAGCTTTGGAAAGTCGAGATGCCCCTTTTTAGGGTTCTTCAACCACGACTTTGCTACCCTTGCTTTGTATTTCTCACTGTCTTGATCGAAGAGTTTGTGCTTGAGTTTGAGAGATTACCATGGAGTTGTCCATTTTGGGGATCCGTAGGGCAGTGGCAATGGGTAGACATCTAGTTTAGTGATTAAGCTCCTCGTGCACATTGGTCAATTCACTCGTGTCGGGGTTGAAATGAGCTCTGCAGGTGAGCACAGTGTCGGCACCTTATCTGAGATTGGGAAACCCATAGCAAATGCAAGGCCACTATCATTGATCATTTGTGCCATGGGGAGGGATTTGGGTCAGTCAACCTGGTCCAGAAATCACCACGAAATCTAGGTGTGAACCTCACTCTATCCCGATATCGGGAATGGAAGACTCGAGTGGAGAAACATGCTCTTGACCTTGAAACTTGATCTTCATACTGACAGTGTTTAGAAAAATAACCTTATAGCTTGAATCCATAATAAAAATGCAAGGGAAATGGGGATGCGCGAGTAGATGGTTTCAATTGCAAGGGTATGAGCAAATGGCAGTGAGAAAGTAGTGTGAAAAATGCGTAGAGGGGAGTCCCATTAAATAGCCATTTTAGGAGAGAGAAGGTTATAAATGCGCATTAAATTCATATGCACTAACTCAAAAAGCAAGCATCGGGAAGAGTGGAAAAATTAGCCGGATGGCCTTTGGTACATTTGGGACATGAGGGACGTGAAAAGCATGATTCGGCGATGCACGATGGGGGACAAAATGCACAAATACTTTTGGGACAAGTAGGACCAAAGTATGTGAAGGGCCCGATGCGGCGATGTGGGTGATCGGGAACAGAGAGCCCTAGTGAACTTAGAACATTTGGAACAAAAGTTTTGACAGACCGAAAGTTAATAGATTTTGGAGAAAATGGTGATCGGGAACAGAGAGCCCGAAAGAACTTGGGACACATGGGACAAAAATGTCTGACAGACCCACAAATCACTCAAATGACTCAAAAAATGTGAAATTTTCTAACTTCTCAACTTTTCTCTTCACTAGAATATCATAAAAGGTGTTAACTCAAAAATTTTCAATTTTTGACTTTCAAAAGAGGGGAAATTTTGAGAGGACAACAACTGGCTCTTTTGGGGATGACTTGGCTAGATTCAAAGAATGAGACAAGGCAAGAACTCTCTAAAAACTAGGGGAAGAAGACTAGTGCCTTATCCATTGGGCCATGGAGTCAAAAGCAAACCAATATAGAAAACAACACCCCAAACAAAGAAAGAAAACACACCAAAAAGCAAGGGAAGGAAAACACACACTATACACAATATACAAAAGACCTCCCATCCACCTAGGACTTAAACAATTTAGGTACTACCCACTATAAGGAAGTGGGAGAGAAGAACCATCCATGTAATCAAGGTAGAAAGAATTCTCACCAGCAAAGTGCCTGATTTTGAAAGGTCGAGCCAAAGAGAATCAAACTTTCCATGGCTGCCACGAGGTTCATGTCTTTTATCCCACAAGCAAAACGATGTCTCGAATTTGAAATCCCTGGACCTGGCCTTCTTATCAAACAAATATTTTACTTTCTGTTGGTGAGTAGATATTCTATCAGCAACCTGCAATCTATCTTCATTCAACTTATGAAGATACATGATCCTTTTATCTAAAGAATCATTGAAGCTGGTGTCTTCAATAGCTTTCATTAAATACAAGGCTGGTAGCTCCACTATTACTGGTAATTGAGCTTCCATGCCATACACCACTTGAAAAGGGGACATCCCAATAGCCCTTTTAGGTGTAATCTATCCACCCAAAGAGCATCATAGAGTTTCTTGTGCCAGTTCCTCTGAGACTCATTAACCAATTTTCTCACTATAGCCACCAGATTTTTGTTTGTTGACTCTGCCTATCCATTCCCTTGGGGATAATAATTAGAAGAGTGAGCCAGGGAAATGCCATATCCATAACAAAAATCCATCATTTTAGTAGAAGAAAAATTTGAAGCATTATCAGTCACAATCTTGTTTGGCACACCAAACCTTACCAAGATGTTCTCTTTGATAAAATTACATACTACTTCAGAAGTAGTACTCTTTACTAGGATGGCTTCTACCCACTTAGTAAAATAATCTATGGCAATCAACACGTGAGTATGTCCGGCACTTGAAGATGGATTAAGTGTTCCAATAAAATCTAAACCCCATTGTTGAAAGGGTTCTTCAATCACAACTAGTTTAAGGGCAAGGTAGCCAACTTGGGTCTACCACAAAGGTCTGACAAGCTTCACATTTCTCAATCCACTTTGATGCATCTTTGAACAAGGTAGGCCAATAGTATCCTGCATGAAGAATCTTGTGAGTAGTGATAGTAGATGAGTAATGGCCTCCACATGCTTGATCATGGAAAGCTGAAAGAAGCTTCTTCTATTGTTCCTTATCCACGCATTTCAGAAATCTTCCATCCATCCCATGCTTGAACAACGCATTCTCCCATAATACATATTGGGCTGATCTTAACTTAATAGCTCTTTTCTCCTTGGTAGTCAAATGAGAGGAACATTCTCCATAGGTGAGAAAATGTGTGATATCAGCATACCATTCATCAATTGAGCTGTGAAACAGAATAGTAGGAATATCAACTTCATCCTTAGGTAACTCATGGCCAGCTCCTTCAGCGATGAGTTCACACAAGCCTTTTCCATGGACTAGTTTGGTTGGTCTGATGTCAATATCATATTCTTGAACCTTTTCCACCCAGTTCCCTCTCTTGGATCCAAACTCTTGTTGTGTGAGAATAGACTTGATAGTTGTGTCAGGCACAAGTATTGTGGAGTGAGAGTTAAGAATATAAAAATGAAACTGCTTGACAACTTTAACCACTGCAAAAGCATGTTTCTCCATCATTGTGTATTTCAACTCATGATTTTTAAGAATGTAGCTCATGAATGCAATCGGGAGTTCATGATCATTAGAATCTTTCTGAGTCAAAACAACAGCAGGGTGTTATCTGTGGCATAGCAATAGATAATAAAATCTTTGCTAAAATCTGGACATGCTAGGATAGGAGTTCTAGCAATAGCCTTTTTAATACCTTCAAAGGCTTCTTTTCCTTCAGAAGACCAGCCAAATGTTTGTTTTCCTTTCATCATTTGGGAGATATTCAAGGTTAGCTCTACAAAATCAGGGATGAATCTTCTCAGAAAGTTGATCTTACCGAAGAAAGAATGCACTCCCTTCTTGCTGGTTGGAAGAGGAATCTGTTGAATGGCTTGAACTCATTCAGGATCAATTTTGATGCCATCTTTAGAGACAACATGCCCTAACAATTTTTCCCTTTGTAACACAAAAGACAGATTTCTTAGGATTCAAAGAGATCCCATGTTCTCTACACTTCAAGAGAACTATTTCAGATGTTGAAAATGATCTGCTCTAGTTTTGGAAAACATAGTTAGGTCATCTAGATATACAACAATACATTTCCCTTTCAAACTTCCAAAAGCCAAATCCATAGCCCTTTGAAAAGTGGCACCGGCATTAATGAGTCCAAAAGGCATCCTTTTGTAGGAAAAAGTACCCCAAGGGGTGGTGAAGGTCATCTTGTGCTGATCTGTGGTATTGACTTCTACTTGATTATACCCTGAGAAGCCATCAAGCATGGACAACATTTCAGACCCCTGTAACAACTTGCAAGACTTGATCCATCATGGGTAGAGGATAGTTGTCCTTCAAAGAAGCTTGATTCAGATTTTTGAAGTCAACACAGATATGAATCTCACCATTTTTCTTCTGACAGGCACAATGTTGGCAATCCATGTTGAATGGTGAATGGGAAAAATGATTTTGGCTTTCAACAACTTTTGTATTTCCTAAAAAATAGTGTCAGCTATCTTAGGATTGTATTGCCTTTGCTTTTTCTTGAAAGGTTTAATCCCAGGTTTGAGAGGGATGAAATGTTACATCTCCTTTGGTTGGAAGGATTTTAGATCCTCATATGAATATGCCAGAACATCCTTATACTTCTTTAAAAGGTTGATTACCCTCTTCTTTTCTTCTGGTGTACAACATTTTCCAACGTTCACAAACTTGGGGTCAACAAAACTCCCAATATTAGTTTTTTCATACTCAGTAGATTGTTGTGATCAGTAGAAGCTTTAGACTTAACATACCTATCATGTTTATCAAACAATTCTTCTAAACTCACCAGCCCTTTTGGAATCTTGTTACCTTTGAGTTTGATACACCCATCTTGATCTATTTCCTCTTTGACATCCTCTTCGTTGGAAGACACACTCTCACGAGGCAAATTGTCACTTCCTTCAAAGTACAATTGTTCAAAGTTATCCCTAAGCTCTAAGAAAGAAAGAAAATGTTGATCATCATTGAAAACTTTCCAGTTACTTGCGTTATCAGGTACACTGGGCCTATGGATCATCTCAATGGTAAACCTATCTTGAGAGAAGTCAGGATGAGGTATTAGCAATGATCCTGAGACAGCTAGTGAATCAGCCCTGGTGTTCTTTTCCCTAGGCACTGCTTCAATGGAAAAAGCATCAAGAAATTCAATAGAATCCCAAACTTGATTCCTGTAATGCTTCAACCTTCTATTCTTTACTTGAAAAAGGTTTCTGACTTGTTTAACAACTAGTTCTGCATCTCCATGAGCTAGAAGATTCTTCACACCTTTTTCTTTTGCCATATTAAGCCCAAGAATGAGAGCTTCATACTCTGTTGTATTATTAGTATTTTCAAATTGTAGTTTGAATGAGAAAGGATGAACTTTTCCCTCAGGAGACATCAATACTACGCCAGCTCCAGAACCAGCCGAGGAACAACTTCCATCAAATTCTAAATTCCAAACCCCATTAGGATCATGAAGTACTCCTTTGGGAAGCTGAGTTTCCTCTGGAGACATAATCATATAATTACCATGCCCAATATCCTCATAAAGTATTTGTGCTTTGGGATCATCCGTCTTTTGTACAATATACTCAGATTGCTTTTGGCAATAGCTTCTTCATTTTTCCATTAACTGGTATGAGGGCATGTGACCAATCCATTTGAATTTCTCCTCCTACATCCTTACAAAAGTTCCTGCTTAACAACATACCATATGAAGGAGGGATATCTACTACTAGGATAGTAGCCAAGACCTTTTTCTTAGGTAAAGTAGCAAAAGCTACTTGTGCATCTTTAATTCTTCCAACTAGGGGCACTTCCTTACTCTCCATGGAATAACAAGACCCATAAGTGTGTGAGAGTTAGACCCAAAGCATGGGCTACTTTGGTAGGCATCACGTTATCTGATGCTCCTGAATCTATGACATAGTTGCTTTGAGTTTATGGCTGCTTATAAGAAGGGTCACATAAAATGGTTTGATCTTCTCATTAGGTGAGGTGACTGCAGCTACCAGATTGGGTTGGGGTGTGGAGGATGGAGTAGGTAAAAGGCCTTTAGAGGAAGCTTTGGATTGAGAATTGACAAAGTGAACCATTTTGGAAAAATCTTTAGGATGGGTTTGATAATACTCAGCCTCTGAAATTTGAACCTTTGTCTTTTTAGGTGATCAATGATATCGAAAGATCCAGAGGTGGATGGGCTATCATCACTAGGAATCTTAGGTTTATCAGATTTAGGAGTTGTAGAAGAAGAAATTTTAGTAGTAGAATTAGGAAAAGTAGAATTGGCAGAACTCACCTTCTGTGTGGACGTAGTGGGGATAGGAGATCCTCTTTTTGCGATAACAGGGATAGTCATGGGATGCTCCTTGGATCTTTTAGCGGGCTGCATCACTTTCTCCCTTTTATTTTCTACTCTCGAGTCATGACAGTGTATGATTCACTATTCATATCTACTACCACTTCATCATAATCATCTTCTTCATCAACACCTTCAGTAGTGAAGAAATTAACTCGAGATCCCTCAAGTTCCTCCATCTCTCCATCAACTTCTTCAAGTTCTTCACAATCTTCATTAACCTCTTCATCTTCAGGTTCTTCAACCTCATAGGTTGCATTAACAAGAACCTTGATGGGTGGCCCCTCAAGTGCTAGCCTTGTCTGAGAAGTAGGAAAATGATTTCTAGGCTGAAAGTTCCTCCTTGGAACATCCTGCATAGGGGGCGTGCTGAGCCAATTGTTTCTTGATGGAAATGAGGTCATTTGCAAGCTTTTGTACTAATGGATCAGTATTAGGCCTAGGAGTGGAAGAGGAGGAAGAAGAAGACCTAGATTTAGAAGGGTCTCTTTTCAACTTCCCAGACATAATCAAATCATCTTCAACACTAACAACAAGAGTTTGATCCTCGGCCAATGTTGTGAGATTGGCTCTTCTCAATGCATAGCTAACTTAGGTAATTGAGCATTTAGGAAGAAACATTTTTGAATTTGATCTATAGGTTGAGTGTCTGGTGGGATTTTGTTAATCAACTTGTTGAATCTAGCCACAAATTCCCTCATGGGTTCTTGTGATTCCTTCTTTATTTGAGAAATTTGGGCAGCAAAGCATGTACGTCCTCTGCAGGTTTGAAATGGTTCTCAAATCTTGTTCTCATCATGGTCCAACTGGTAATGGCCCCAGCTGGAAGGTGATAGAACCAATCTGCTGCATTATCTTGTAAAGTCTCTACAAAAATCCTCACGAGACATCTTCATGTTCAACTCGAGAACTCCACATGCAACTATGAAGGCTGTGATATGTTCATCAGGATGTACCTTGCCATCACCTCTGAACTTGGGGAAGTTCTTCTGTTACCTCTGGGTAACTCATGCAAAGGTTGAGGAAGGGCGAGAGGCCCAACACGATGGCCCCAAGGTAATGGTGCTGCCATCCTTGGAAAGATGGCTTGAAGGGGAACCAAAACACCAACAAGAATCAGAGCGTGGAGATTAGGGCTGAGTTTCTCTGGAGGGATAACACCTATAGGGGTTCTATCTTCAACAGGAGGAGTGCTTGTTGAACGAGCTCTTCTATTCCTTCTGTTGAAGGAAAAGGAAAACCTTGTTGTTCCAAAATCTGAAACTGAGAATCTTCAATACCAAGGGCCCTCCTTCCGTGAGTAAAACGTAGAGTCACCAGATCAAAGGATGATCAAGAAATGTTTATAGAACTGGAATACGTTAAGAAAAATGAATTCCCAGTGGAGTCACCAAAAATTGTTGGTCATCAAAAGGACTTCAAAGAGAACAACAGTCAGGGGATAGAAAGTCCCTCCTCTTTAATGGGAGAGGTTCCCTTATTTAAAGACCAAGCTTATTTACATATGTACAGTGCATAGTTTTAATGTGGAACTTGGATATCATGAAAGTGTTTTAAAATAGAATGGATCATCAATACAAAAGTACAGAGGAATGAAGTAGTGGAAATGAGTAGAAAGGCATTCTCAAGAATTATAGATAACAAAATAATTCCTTATGCATGCCAGAATAAAATTATTTGGAACAAAACCATTTGCATTTGAATCAATAAGATGTTATTGCAAAGACACAAAGTTCCAGAAATAACATCTACAAGAATACAAAGCTTCTTGAAATAATACAGACAAATGATTCAAAAGTATTCAAATGGATAGTAATGAAAGAACAAGACCAGATAGACATGGAAAGAAAGATCTTTTGTATTGATTGCTTTGTTACTCCTTACACTTTCAAAAATAAACCAAGTTCTAGCCCCTTGAAAATGGCGTAGAGAGCCCATTATATAACTTTACAAATTAGTTACAATTGGTAACTACTTCTTTTAACTAAAATGTTTAGTTAAGGGGATGCTTGACACAAAACCCTCAACTAATTACAATAAGCTGAATTGAGAAAAAGAAGGAAAGGAGAAGCTAGGAGGAAAACAAATGCTTATGATTGGGGAGGGCCCACCGACTTGAGGATCCGTTGTCTAAAACTTTTTCAATGCTTCCGCTATGTCTCGGCCTCGTGGGACCATGTGTTGGCAGTAGCTTGGGTCCAAGATCCCAGACATTTCTCCATCTCCTTATCAAACTTGGTGTGTGTATGATATTCTTTATTAGCTTCCTCAATGGTAGATTGGAGAGAGAAAATTTCCTTTATCTTCTCTTTGGTCATGAGTCCTCCTTGAACAAGTTTTCCTTAACAAATGCCCTGAATTGAGTTTTAATTTCCTGAAGGGAGAAAGGAACACCTGAAGTTTCATCGTGAAGGTGACAATGGATATCCTTGAAAGTGGATACAACACATGCTTTGAAGGCTTCTCCCTTCTACCAACTGTTCCTCAATTCTCCTAGAGCCTCCTCAACACTTTTATTTTCCATTCCATGCTGAAAACCCATGACCTTGACAAATTATCTTTGGCATCATCAAAAACTTTACTTGCCATCAATAAATTTTCATCAGTCTGTCCCATCAGGAACAGGTCTACTATGCAGCTACTCCAAAGTTTAAGTTCTTTATCTATATTTCCAATTGCAGAGGAGAGCTTTTGTTGTAGATTAGTTACCTTCTCATTGAGTTTGAAGGCTTCTCCAATGAAATTCAAACCTGCAATGACCATATCATCTACCATGGCTTCCATAGCTCTCCCAGTAGATGGAATACCTGTGTATGTCTTTAATGCTCTAGACTTCATCTTGACTAAGGATCACAAGGTGGTGGAAGGGAAGTCAGTGGGGTAGGATCTAGAACCTTGTCCTTAGACAACAATGACTTGATGAAACTAGAAAGCACTTGAGCTTGCTCCTCCAGCTGCTCTATAGTCTGCTTGCCTTTTTCTACTCTCCCAATAACCTGGTCAGTTACTTATTTCTGAAGGTTATGTATTTCACTTTCAGGAGTAGATTCTCCCATTGAGATCCTAGAAAGTTCCAGATCAGAGGCTAGTAAATCCTGTTCTGCCTTATCAACCTTAGGCTTTGGCTACCTCAAGAAATTGTTGGCCTTGGGCATCTGTCACTATCCTTGAAGTGGTTTTAGCTCTTTTAGGAGCAGAAGAGTAGTGCCCAACAAGGCCGCCACAACATCAAAATTTGGCCCTGTCAATCGAGAAGAAGACTTCCTCTTCCTACTATCAACAAAAGGTTGCACCCATGCAAAAGTGGAGGAAGAAGAAGAAGGGGGAGCAAGAGAACCAAGAGTAAGAGAACTCATGGCACTTAAAGTATTTACCATTGTTGCCTCTAGTAGAGATGTGAGTGGAGTAGATGAGGCTTCTTGGATAGAGGAATCCATGGTACTTGGAGGCTCAGTGTTATGAATTTCCTTCTCCTTATCCATTGTGGCTTCTGAAACTCCTGCAGGAACTGGCACTTCACTATCCTCACTTTCACTGAGAACAATGATGTTCTCTAGCCCCAGAAGGTAATTCTGAATGTTTTAGCAAGGGATCTTCCTCAATAGGCTCCTTTTTGACTTCCTTCACCTTCTTTTGATATACCTGAGTGGATGAGGAAGGGGTGGATGATTCAGTTCTTTACTTGATGAAGGAGGAGGAGTTCGTGCAGGTACCTCTGAGCTAGGTGTATGTGACTCCTTCCTCGGTGTTGAAGTGTCTTTGGAGGAAGACTCTCTGAATTCTTCCTCAGCTCTCGAACCCTTCTGTCAAACTAGACCTTGGTTCTTACCAAGATAGGGGCTAGGATCTCAGCTAAATCATCTTTCTCCTTTTGAACTAGTCTAGATCCTCTAAGGGAGTATGCTTGATCACAGTATCATATTCATATGACAATAGGTCTGTGCATTGTCATCTTGAAGCCCTTCAGAATCTGATATAGGTTGAGCTCTTGTATTAGTTGGAGGAGAATCTGCCATAATGCCTCCGTCTTGCCTCAAAGTCATCTGTGCAATCAGCCCAAGTAGTCCTCAGTATCTGCTCTGTGATGATAGTTGATTCTGAGATTCAAGCTCAATGAATTTCTTCAAATCAAAATAGGTTTGGGCTGAAGAAGTGGACAATGATGGGGGCAAGGGCTCTTTCTATGTTCTGGGCATCTAAAGTTGTTTTACATGTATAGTTACCCAAAGATATGGGGAAATGCAGCCCAGAGATTTTCTTGTCCCTGCAGGTCCTATGTAACTTATCCAATTGTCTGCATACCTCAATCAGAGCCATCTTATCATTACAAAATATAGGGAGCTTGAGAGGAGTGCTCTCGTAACCGGCTAACCTGATATATGAAAACCTTCTGAATTGAATGAAGAAAGCTCCATACTTTGCTATCAGGTTCATGGCTTCATCAGAAAATCTCTAGCAATATCACTTTCTAGAAGCCTCACAATGTACATGGTGAAAGCATCATTCACCCTCCTGAAGTTGTGATTGTTGGTGTCAAGGGTGAACTGAGGGTAGTAAGCATAGATGGGATCACCCTTCTGAGCCTCAATGTATGTGAAACCAAACCATTGTCTGGATGTTGCTAGGGTATACATAAGATAAGAAGTCATGTAGAACTTCTTGGTTTGTTGTACATTGGACAACTGCTCTGTCAAATTCATACAAATGATCTCTACCCAATTGATGTTTTGGGTACCTTCACAGACTATGTTGATGAGCGGGCACATCCAAAAGTGAAACTCACTAGTAGAGGGTAAGCCCATGACACGAGCCAACAGGATGATGAAATCAGATAGCTCTTCGTTGAAATCAGCCCTAAACAGAGCTTTGGAGAGTCGAGATGCCCCTTTTTTAGGGTTCTTCAACCATGACTTTGCTACCCTTGCTTTGTATTTCTCACTATCTTGATCGAAGAGAGTTTGTGCTTGAGTTTGAGAGATTACCATGGAGTTGTCCATTTTGGGGATCCGTAGGGCAGCGGTAATGGCAGCAACATCTAGTTTAGTGATTAGCTCCCCATGCACATTGGTCAATTCACTTGTGTCGGGGTTGAAATGAGCTCGCAGTGAGGTGAGCACAGTATTGGAACACTGTACCGAGATTGGGAAACCTGCAGAAAATGCAAGGCCACTGTCGTTGATCATTTGTGCCATGGGGAGGGATTTGGGTCAATCAACCTGGTCAGAAATCACCGAAATCCAGGTGTCGAACCTCACTATCCCGATATCGGGAACAAAAGACTCAAGTGGAGAAACTGCTCTTGACCTTGAAACTTGATCTTCATACTGACAGTATTTAGAAAAATAACCTTATAGCTTGAAATGCATGATAAAAATGTAGGGGAAATGGGGATGCGAGAAGATGGTTTAATTGCAAGGGTATGAGCGAATGGCAAGCAAGTAAGTAGTGTGCAAAATGCGTAGAGGGGAGTCCCATTAAATAGCCATTTTAGGAGAGAGAAGGTTATAAATGCATTAAATTCATATGCACCAACTCAAAAGGCAAGCATCGGGAAGAGGAAAAAAATTAGCCCGGATGGCCTTTGGTACATTTGGGACATGAGGGACGTGAAAGCGATTCGGCGGGTGATGCTGGGGAAAAAATGCACAAATGCTTTTGGGACAAGTAGGACCAAAGTACGTGAAGGGCCCGATGCGGCCGATGCCCTAGTGAACTTAGAACATTTGGAACGGGGGAGAATAGAGAGCCCTAGTGAACTTAGAACATTTGGAACAAAAAAGTTAACGACATTTTTGACCAAAAGTTAGGATTTGGAAAGAAAGTTATAAATTGGCATGTCGATCGGGAAAGAGAGCCCGTATCAAAAAGAACTTGGGACACATGGGACAAAAATGTTTGACAGACCCACAAATCACTCAAATGACTCAAAAAAATGAAAATTTTCTAACTTCTCAACTTTTCTCTTCACTAGAATATCATAGAAAGGTGTTAACTCAACGGAAGGGTTCAAGTTCAAATAAGGATCCTAAGTGAGCATAGACTCTCCATGTGCCTCATCGACACAACTTCAAAGGCGCGGCCCAAAGAGAGACCCTGAACTAGCACTAACCCTCCATGTGTCTCAGGCCAGGAAGAACGTCTCCACCAACGGGAGGGACTTAGGTATAATACAAAGGAAATAGAGCAGACCCGCGGATGACGCCACATGTCGGTTGAGTGTAACCGGGAGTAAAAAGAGGGGGCGAAATCTTAAGACACGCGAGGTCACCATGTGGCCCCTGTATGGATAGACCCTTTCATATATTGTGAGCCCACATTAAACACTTGACCCCGCACCTTCAGACAACCATGTCTTTCAACCAAGAGCTTGGAATTGAGTAGGAAAGGACTTTTCGGAGAGCTCCGATGCCTGCTACTCACCCGCCACCATTAATGATCCGGTCGCCATTTTCGAGGCTATCAAGTCTCTCACCTATCGCCATGATGAAGAATGGGCTTCCTTTCTTGCCCAACAAGGAACAGTATGTGGAGGCATGGGTTTTTCATGGAACCCATCATTTTTTGTAGGAAAATTCAATGCATTTCTTGGGTGGTTGGAGCAAGAATTCGGATTTCTTCTATCTCCTTCTCTAATTCTTCCTATATATTGTAAGGAGGGGCATTTTTTTCGGGGGGTTAGATCCTGGCATTCTTGAAATGTTATAGATTTGAAATTAATCAATACAGAGGAATTTTCTCTTCATTTCTATCTACTATTCCTTCTTTCCTTGTCTGAAATCATGGATCATTAATCTTTTATGATAAGAAACTTTGTGTTCTTATTTATATGATTTCTGGAACTTTGTGTCTATGGAATTATATATGTTATGAAAGTGAATGATTCTATTATGCATCTCCCTTGCTCAATACGTATAAGGTTATACTCTGCTATCTATATTTCTTGAAAGTATTGTTATGTTCTTCCTCTCTCATCTCCTTAGTTCTTCCATTCTTTCGTATTGATGATCTTTGGGCATAAAACATTTCAAAATATCAGGAATCCACACTTTGAAAGTTGTAAATTTGTATATAAGATTTCTATTTACTTTAAATAAGGGAACCTATCCCATAAAGAGGAGGGACTTGTTGTCCCCTGAATGTGGTTTGTTAAAGTACAATTTTAAAACCCAATAGTTTTTGGTGACTCTATTGGGATTTCATTTCAAACATATCCCTTTCTAAAAGAACAACTTCAAGATCATTTTTGGTCTGGTGACTCTATGAGTATACATATGGGAAGAAAGCTCTCGGGGTAGAGGATTCCCATTTTCAACTTCTGGAACAACAAAACTTCTCTCTTCTTCAGCAAGAAGGAACAGAGGAACTCGTTCTATAAGCACACCTCCTATTAAAGACAAAAATTCCAAGAATAGAATTCCTCAAGAAAAATTCAGTCCTAATCTGTTGGTGTGTATTATTTTCCACATCATTAGGTGAGTCATCTCACTTAGGTGAGATCGTAGGTCCACGTGTCATTTAGGGGTCATTATGATATTCTCTTACGCGTCAGTGCATCATATGCATCATTGGGAGTTACACTTCTATTCTGGGAATGTAACTCCCCCTCTCCACTCGAGTTGTCATGATTACAACATTGGGGTTACTCAACACCTCCTATATGTACACCCCTTTGGATCTATGAGAGAGGAGAGTTTGTGGATTGTAATGAGGTTCTGCCCATGTTTCAAATCTTTTCATGCACATTTGGTTGATGCTCGCTCCTCCCGAGATCTCTTCACGTTGCCGTTCACACGTTCGTTGATGTGCACGTTGTCCCTCATGATCCTCACTTTCAGGTTTCAAACCCTCTTACATTCTATCAGAGCATATCTAGTGGATCCGTGCACTCTTCGGTGTTGCTCATGCATTTTCTAGCTTCTGGCGTGATATTCAGATTCTCATGTGTGTGTCGTAATGGATATTTCGATCATGCTCTACTTGCACTGATTCAAGCATCATACCTCTCTTTGGGTTGTTCATGTGTTTGAGGTGGTTGTTCAATTTTCGGTGTTTTTCGAGTTTAGTGTCTTTGACCACTCAATTATCTAGGTTTGCATGTGACTTTGGAGGTGTTTTCATGAGGTTTATTACGCCCAAGGTGCAGACTTGAGTTCTGTGTGCTGGTTTTGGGAGTTTTTTTGGTGAAAGAGTTGTCCTTAAGGGCCAACTCGGCCCCAACTTGTTGACTAACTCACCCTGCACTCCTTGGCTCGGTCTATGCTTTTACATTGCCTTGGGTTCACCATTTTACCTTGGACTTAGATCGCTCATTCTTCACTATTCGATCGAGCTTCAACTTGCATTCTGGTTTGCCATTAGCTTGGTTTGCATTTCTCTAGGTGACCTGCACTCTTGGTAACTCCCTACATCTACCTCTCGAGCTCTCATGTTGGTGCATCGCACGCATCTTTGGTCCTGGTTGGAGGATTACTCGCTCTACCTTTGTGGCTTGTGCATGAACCTCCCGCCGTGGTCTTGTGCCTTGAACTTTGCAGAGATGGAACCAAGTTATTTCTAGATTTCTGTATCTCCCCTCCATTTGGTTCTACAACTCGTTGAATCTCACACTCATCTTAGTCGTTTTTGGCTTATTATGCTTTGACAATGGAGGTTTGCATTGGTTTTTCTATGCACATTATTCTTCACTGCCATTTTTTTCTCTGGTTGGCTCCTTGCACGTTACCTTAGGCTCCTCTATCATATCCTTCCTCTCGGCCACGTGTATCTATGTGAATTTTGTTTTAGCATGTGAATCGAGCATTGTTTTCCCCTCGCACGTTTCCTTGGTGTTCCTCTACGCACGCTTTCAACTCTACTGCCATTTCATCTTCCCTTACCCACCATTACAACAAAAACTGCCTTGGAATCTACGGTGACACACTACTCGAGCATGGCCCTTTATCTCAACTAGCTTGGCCTTGACTCCTCCAACGTGGACCACACCTCGTGTTAAAACTAGCATGTGGTACTCATTTGCTTAACACGTGGCTCACTTGACCCATCCACCCTTAACTTGGTGACCCTGTCATCCTTGGCACACATATTGTGCATTGGCATAGCTCAATGGGAATAATTAGCATGAAAACCTCGTAAACCGACTTTGTACACCATCATTTCGGTCCATGTCCATTTCGATGCATTTATGATGTGACTCCATAATGTGGGCCTAATCCCTTTTAGACATTTTTTGGAGGTTAAAACAATCCCTTGTTTTAATGTTTTGAGGCAAAACATTCACCTATGGCATTGTAATAATTTTAAGGCTTCATTTTGCTTGTTAATTATGTCCTTCATTCGTGTGTCGAAGATGGAGGGCAAGGTCCGGGGTTGGCAGGAGGCTAATCCCCCCTCGCAAGCAAAACAAACCCTACTTAAAATTTGATGCCATTTCCAATGAGTACCCACACGACACCCTTTTCACCCATTTCGGGCACTTTTTTAATCAGTTTGCAAAGCTTATTGGCATTTTCCATCGATTCTGGGAATTGTATTTATGCTTATAACTTTTGACTCACTTTGCTCGTTTTTAGCGCTTCTTCAATAAAATTTGCATGATTTTTCACAAATTACGTGATAAAATTGTCATTTTTGTAAATGCACTATTTTATAAAGTGCCGCATTCTGGGGGTTCACTAGTACTCTTGGGTGTTTACATGTAGACATATTATCGGTGAGGCCAATGTCTTGCTTTTGTGCATCTTGCATTCTTGCTTATACATCATGGAGAGTGCTCTTTCTATACTTGAGCATCGTAGGATCTCCTTACAGCCTCCGCCACTTCTTATTGGGAGAGAGAACTATTCATCTTGGCGTGCTTCCATGGAATGCTACTTCACCTATGAGGGTCTTTCACCCTTCTTACTTGGGCCAGTTCCTACACCCACTGATCATCGTCATCTGGAGGACTTCTTGACACTTGCGACCATGTTTTTGGTCACTTGATGATGCATGTCTCCAGATCTCTCTGGTTTCACATGGCAGACTCAGATCCTCCCCACCATGTCTGGAGCATTCTTCAGTCCCTCTATGGAGACCCTTCACATACTGCCACCATTGTTGCTGCTACTGATTCATGGTCTCCTCTTCTTCTTCGTGTGATGACAATTCCACTGACACAGACTCACTTGGTTCTACTTCTGATGACGAGGATTGTGCACCCAGTTCTGATGTCGAGAGTACTACAAAGGACTCTTCTCCTCCTTCTCTCACTATTCCAGAGAGTGTTGACACATCCCACATCTCATCAGATATCGAGCAATCTCCTATTCAGTCTCATATAGTCATCACACCCACCTCTTTTCCACCTTCAGTGTGTGAGGCCCATTTCACTCCTCTACCTTCATTGGATGACTCATACCTATCTAACATCACTCTTTTGTTTGTTGAGCCCCCTCATTGGGATGAGTATCTTCTTGACCTTAGTCATCTTTTCATAAAGTACACTTGTGATGTTCTATAGGTTCCTCATCCATCTACAGGTATTTTAGAGGAGTTCATCATCTCCATTGTTGGGAGTGCCCCTTCTGGGACTCTTACCACTTCCACTTTTCCGAAGACCTTCATTGATCCACCCTTGCTTGTGGATCCATTTTCTATTATGGGGGATGTTTTGTTGCCTTCACATCACTTGGACATCCTTTCTGTGGGTGTTCACTCTTCATACTCTGATAGTTCTACACTCATGACATTACCTTTGGTTCCTTTGCACTCACTTGCTAGACCTATGTCACACTTTCGTGGACCATACTCAGAGTTCTTCGTGTTGTTGCCTTTAGTTTCCTTCATGGAGTGGGCAAACTTCCAGCATGTCATTTCTATCCTTCGTAAGGGCAAGCACATAGTTTGGTGTGCAAGTGGCTCTTCTTCAGTCTAGAGGCAGAGGATCTTGTCATCGACATTCTTTTGGGAGACCTCCTAGAGCTACAGAGTTCAGATCCATCCATGGCATCTTCTGCATTCCTCTCATCTCCCTCTTCTTCTCTCTTCTTCTTCTTTCCGAGAGATTGCCTCTTTGTACATGGGTACCTTTTCAGGCATGTCTAGAGCTGAGACCCATATTTGGCATCTTTCTTAGATTAGAGAGTGTTTTTTCTCTTGTGGTGGATGTTTTTCCCACTGGGTTTTCCTTCATTGCTTGGGACCTTTTTCTTGTACGTGGGTACCTCATTAGGCTTTGTGTCGGGACCCATTTCTCATTTCTAACTTGCCGCCTCATCCTAAGTTATGATGAAGGGGGGTGTTGGTGTGTATTATTTTCCACATCATTAGGTGAGTCATCTCACTTAGGTGAGATCGTAGGTCCACGTGTCATTTAGGGGTCATTATGAGATTCTCTTACTCATCGGTGCATCATTGCATCATAGCATCATATGTGTCATTAGGAGTTACACTTCTATTCTAGGAATGTAACTCCCCCTCTCCACTTGAGTTTTCATGATTGCAACATTGGGGTTACTCAACACCTCCTATATGTACACCCCTTTGGATCTATGAGATAGAGGAGAGTTTGTGGATTGTAACGAGGTTCTACCCGTGTTTCGAATCTTTATGTGCACATTCGGTTGATGCTTGCTCCTCCCGAGATCTCTTCACATTATCATTCGCATGTCTGTTGATGTGCACATTGTCCCTCGTGATCCTTGCTTTCGGGTTTCAAACCCTCTTACATAATCTTCATGCTTTGATACTTTTTGGTGTTTTAGTTCCCCTTCAATCAATTTTTCCAAAGATGGCATCCCCTTTGCCTTGGGGACAATAGGTTGGGCCTCTTGCTCTTCCTCATCCATTGCATGAGTTACCTAAGGGTAACAGGAAAAGTTTTCCCAAATTCGGGGTGATGGGAAGGTTCATCCAGATGAATACATTGCAACCTTCATTGTCGCATATGGGACTCTTGGGGTTGAACATGAAGATGTCTCTATCAAGTATTTTTGTGGAGACATTACAGGACAATGTTGCTGATTGGTTTTATCATCTTCTTGTTGGGTCAATCACTAATTGGAACACCATGACAACTCATTTTGAGAAATGTTTCAAACTTGCTGAAGATGTGCATGCTCTATTAGCTCAAATCTCTCATATCAAGAAGGAACCATTTGAGCCCGTGAGAGAACTTGTGGCCAAATTAAACAAGCTCACTCATAAAATTCTATAGAACACTCGTCCTATAGATCAAATCCAAAAATTCTTCTTCCTCAATGCTCAATTACCTCGAAGTAAGTTATGCACTAAGGATAGCTCTAACCTTGCAACTCGGATGGTGATCGGCGTTTGGCTATTACTGTTGAGGATGATTTAATCATGTCCAGTAAACTGAAAAGAGAATCCTCCAAATCTAAAGCATATTCTTCTTCCTCTTCCCCTGGAGCCAATTTTGATCAATCAATACAAAATCTTGCAAATGATCTCATTGCTATCAAGAAACAATTGGCTCAGTATACTCCTTACCAAGATATTCCAAGGAAGAATTTTCAGCCTAGGAACCGTTTACCTTCTTCTCAAACTAGATTGGCTATTAAAGGCCCACCCATCAAGGTTCCAGTCAATGCAACTTGTGAAGTTCAAGAACCTGATGATGAGGAGTTTAATGAACTCTATGAAGAACCAGAAGAAGAGGTTGATGAAGAACTGGAGGAGCTTGGTGGATCTCAAGTTCATTTCCTTACCACTGAAGGTATGGATGACGAAGATGAATATGATGAAAGAGTGGTAGAGATGAATAGTGATTCATATGTTGTCATGACTCGGGAGAAAGTGAACAGAAAATAAAAAGTGGTGCATCCTGCTAAGAAATCCAAAGAGTATCCTATAACTATTCCAGTAGTTACGAGAAGAGGAGCTCCTATTCCCACTACCTCCACACAAAAGGTGAGTAATGTTAATCCTCCTCCTTCTACTTCTATTTCCAAAACTTCTTGTCCTTCAAATCCTAAAAATGATAAATCAAAAGTCTCTCAAGTTCCTAGCAATGATTCCCCATCCACCTCTGGATCTTTTGATATCATTGATCACCTCAAAAAGACCAAAATCCAAATCTCAGAGGCAGAATTTTACCAGACTCATCCAAAAGCTTTTGCTAAAATGGTAAATTTGTCAATTCCAAATCCAAAGCCTCATCCAATAATTCTAAAGGTATTTTTCCCACTCCCTCTTCCTCACCTCAACCAAGCCTTGTGGCTGCAGTCACTTCCCCTAATGAGAAAATTAAACCATTCTATGTGACTCTCCTCATAGTTGGCCATAAACTCAGTAATTATGTTATAGACTCAGGAGCATTAGACAATGTAATGCCTGCAAAAGTAGCTCATGCTTTAGGCCTGACTCTAACATGTACCTTTGGTTCCTACTATTCCATGGAGAGTAGAGAAGTGCCTTTGGTTGGGAGGATTAAAGATGCACAAGTAGCCTTCACTGCTTTTCCAAAGAAAAGGGTTAAAGCCACTATTTTGGTTGTTGATATTCCTCCCTCATATGGGATGTTGCTGAGTAGAAATTTCTGTAAGGATGTAGGAGGTGAAATTTAGATGGATTGGTTGCACGCTTTGATCCCGGTCAATGGAAAAATGAAGAAGCTGCTACCTGAGAAACAGACTGAATACATTGTGCAAAATATTGATGATCCAAAAGCACAAATACTCTATGAAGATATAGGGCATGGTAACTATATGATTATGTCACAAGATGAGGCAAAAATTCCTAAGGGAGTGATTCATGATCCCAATGGCATTTGGACTTTGGAGTTTGATGGAAGTTGTTCTTCAGTTGGTTTTGGAGTTGGAGTGGTGTTGATCTCTCTAGAAGGGAAGATTCATCCATTCTCTTTCAAGCTTTATTTTGAAAACACAAATAATACAGCTGAATATGAGGCTCTCATCCTTGGGTTGAACATGGAAAAAGAAATGGGAGTGAAGAATCTTTGTGCTCATGGTGATGCAGAGTTAATTGTGAAACAGGTAAGGGATCTTTACCAAGTCAAGAATAGGAGATTGAAACATTATAGAAATCTTGTATGGGATTCCATTGAGTTTCTTGATGCTTTCTTCATTGAAGCTATGCCAAGAGAGAAGAATACTAGAGTTGATTCTCTAGTTGTCTCAGGATCTCTATTGATTCCTCACCTGATTTCTCTCAAGAGAAATTTACCATTGAAATGATTCATAGGCCTAGTGTACCAGATAATGCAAGAAATTGGTAGGTTTTAATGATGATCAACACTTGCTCTCATTCTTGGAGCTTAAGGACAACTTCAACCAATTATATTTTGAAGGAAGTGAGACTTTTCCTAGAGAGTGTGTATCCTCTAATGAAGGAGATATCAAGGAAGAGATGGATCAAGATGGTTGCATCAAATTGAAAGGTAACAAGATCCCTAAAGGGCTGGTGAGTTTAGAAGATTTGTTTGATAAACATGATAGGTATATCAAATCTAAAGCTCCTCAAGGTGCTCGACAATCTGCTGAGTGTGAAAAGGTTAATATTGGAAGTCATGAGGAACCCAAGATGGTGAATATTGGAAAATGTTGCACTCAAGAAGAGAAGAAGAAAGCAGTAAACCTATTTAAAAATTATGTTGATGTTCTTGCCTATTCATATGATGATCTCAAGGATTTTCAACCAAAGGAGATGCAACACTTTATCCCTCTGAAACCTGGGATCAAACGTTTAAGTAGAAACAAAGGAAATACAATCCCAAGGTTATTGGCACTATTTTTCAAGAGATCCATAAGTTACTGAAGGAAAAGATTATTTTCCCTATACATCATTCAACATGGATTGCCAACATTGTGCCTATCAAAAAAAGAATGGTGAGATCCGCATCTGTGTAGATTTAAGAATTTGAATCAAGCCTCTCTAAAAGACAACTATCCTCTCCCCATGATGGATCAAGTTTTTCAAGTTGTCACAGGCTCTGAGATGTTGTCTATGCTAGATGGGTTCTTTGGATACAATCAAGTGGAATTCAATACCCCAGATCAACACAAAACTACTTTTACTACTCCTTGGGGCACCTTTTCCTACAAGAGAATGCCTTTTGGTCTTATCAATGTTGGTGCCACCTTTCAGAGGGCAATGGACTTGGATTTTGGTAGTCTAAAGGGAAAGTGTATTGTTTTATACCTTGATGATTTGACTATTTTCTCCAAAATAAGGGTAGATCACTTTCAACATCTTGAAGCAGTCCTCCAAAAATGTAGAGAACATGGAGTTTCTCTCAATCCTAAGAATTTTATCTTTTGTGTTACTAAAGGCAAGTTGTTTAGGGAATATTGTCTCAAAGAAGGAATCAAGATAGATCCAGAAAGAGTTCAAGCAATCTAGTAAATTCCTCTTCCCACAAGCAAAAAGGGTGTTCACTCTTTCTTTGGTAAGATAAACTTCTTGAGGAGATTCATTCCTGATTTTGCAAAACTGACTATGAGCATTGCTCACATGATGAAAGGAAAGCAAAACTTGGTTGGACTTCCAAAGGTAAGGAAGCATTTGAAGGTATCAAGAAAGCCATTGCTAAGACTCCCATCTTAGCATGTCCTAATTTCAACAAGGATTTTATCATCTATTGCTATGCTACAGAGAGTACCTTGGCTGTTGTGCTAACTTAGAGAAATTATGAGGATCATGAACTTCCAATTGCATTCATGAGATATGTTCTAAAATCTCATGAATTAAAATATACTATGATGGAGAAACATGATTTTTATAGTGGTCAAAGCTGTCAAGCAATTTTCATTTTTATATTCTTAATTCTCACTCTGTTGTGCTTGTACCTGATACAACCATCAAGTCTATTCTTACACAACAAGAGTTTGGAACTAAGAGAGGTAATTGGGTAGCAAAATTCCAAGAATATGACCTTGATATCAAGCCAACTAAGCTAGTCGGGGTAAAGGCTTATGTGAGCTTATTGCTAAAGGAGATGATGCAAAATTTTCTAAAGAAGTAGTTGATGTTCATGTTGTCCTCTTCCTCAATTCAACAGATGAATGGTATGTTGGTATTACACATTTTCTTACTTATGGAGAGTGTCCATCCCACTTGAGTGCAAGGAAAAGAGAGATATTAAGCTAAGGTCTACACAGTATGTATTATGGGAAAATGCTTTATTCAAGTAACGAGGCATAGATGGAAGATTCCTTAAATGTGTGGACAAAGAGCAAAAAAAGAAGTTGTTTTCAACTTTTCATGATCAAGCTTGTGGAGGGCATTTCTCTTATGTTGTCACTACCCATAAGATCCTTCGTGTAGGGTACTATTGGCCTACATTGTTTAGAGATGCATCAAAATGGGTAGGTAAGTGTGAAGCCTGTCAAACTTTTGTTGGGAGACCTAAGTTGGTTGCTTTACCACTCAAACTAGTAGTGATTGATGAGCCTTTTCAACAGTGGGGATTGGATTTCATTGGAACTCTTAACCCACCTTCCATTGTTGGACATACTCACGTGCTAACTACTACAGATTACTTCAAAAGTGGAGAGCTTTCCATTCAAAAGCACTACTTCTGAGGTGGTGTGTAATTTCATCAAAGAGAACATCTTGATAAGGTTTGGGGTACCAAACAAGATTGTGACCGATAATGCTTCCAATTTTTCTTCTTCTGAGATGATGGATTTATACTATGGCTATGGAATTTCCCTTTCCCATTCTTCAGATTATTATCCTCAAGGGAATGGACAAGTAGAATCATCAAATAAGAATCTAGTAACCATCATTCGGAAGCTTGTCAATGACTCTCAAAGGAATTGGCACAAGAAGCTCTATGATGCTCTCTGGGTAGATAGAATTACACCCAAAAGAGCAATTGGGATGTCTCCATTCCAAGTGGTGTATGGTGTTGAAGCTCGGCTTCCAGAACAATGGAATTTCCAGCGTTTCACTTAATGAAGGCTATTGAAGATACAAGTTTCACCTTTTCCTTGGACAAGAGGATCATGTATCTCCGAAGCTGGATGAAGACAGTTGCAAGTTTTGATAGAATCTCAACTCATCAATGAAGGTGAAATCTTTCTTTGACAAGAAAGCTAGACCCAGATATTTTCAAGTGGGAGACATTGTTCTGTTGTGGGACAAAAGACATGAACCTCGAGGAAGCCATGGTAAGTTTGATTCTCTTTGACTTGGTCCTTTCAAAATCAAGCACTTTGTTAGAGAAAACTCTTTCTATTTGGATTATATGGATGGATCTCCTCTCCCACTTCCTTATAGTGGGCAGTATTTGAAGTTGTTCAAGTCCTAGGTGACTAGGTAGTCCTTCGTATATTATGTATAGTGTTTTGTTTTTGGCTTTCCCTGTTTTGGTTTGTTTCCCTTCCGTGTGTGTTGTCTTCTATTTTGTGTTGCCTTCGACTCTATTTGCCCAATGGATAAGGCACTAGTCTACCTTCCCAGAGTTTTTCTTGGATTCTTGTCTTTCCTCGTTCCTTTGTCCAAGTCAAGTCATCCCTAGAAAGAGCTAGTTGTTGTCGCCCTAAAATTCCCCTCTTGTGAAAGACAAATTTGTAGGTCCCAAGTGTTGGTACTTGGTTTTTAATCCCGCCAGTTCCATTTAAAATTCCTCAGTCTGTGCATTTTGGAACATTTTTCTATCTCCTTTCATGGATGCATGGAATTTATCAATATTTTTCTATGGTTGTGGACCACGTCGAGCCTTGTATTCCTTACATTTATCTTTACATGGAAAAATATTTGATTCAAGCGCGAATGGTGGCATTTTTCCCCTTCTCTGCATTTTTCTATGGTCGTCTTCCGTCAAATTCTTTTCCAGCATCTACGTAGATATGTGGTCACCTCTAATTAGATGTGGTGTGGCGGTCTTTTTGTGAACTTGTGACTTTTGTTACATTTGCAAAAAGGTTGAATTACCCCCATGTCTCCGCTGGATCCTGATTGGCTTTTCAAAATTATGAAGTGGCGGAGAAAAAAATTCTTACTTTGGCCCCACAAAGGGACACATGGCTATTTTCAAAAGTCAAAGTGGGGAGGCGGGTCATCGGAGCACTTTTGGAAATTTGGTTTTATTTCCAAAAGGATTAAAGTTGTAAAATGAGTTGTGACTCTCGTTAGGACAGGAAAAAGTCAAATATCGAGCCCGCATCAAAATTCAAAGTGGGGAGGCGGATCGTCGGGTCACTTTTGGAATTTTGGTTTTGTTGCGGAAAGGCATAAAAGTTATAAAGTGACCCATGACCACGCCGACACCTAGGAGAAGCCACGTGGAGAGCCCATATCAAAAGTGGATGGGCAGGCCAAAATGTTCCGAAGTGTCATTTCTCTAAAAGGCAAAAAATATAAAAGTTTTCCCCAGACCCGCTTTAGCTAAATCTCTCCCACGTGGATGGCTCAAATTCAAAGTTTGCAAAATCAGGATGAACGGTTATGATATGATGCATCTGGTTTTTCCACTAGGCATGGAAATGCCGAGGCGTTAGAGAAGTGTTATCCTAATTCCCCCGGGGCAAAATTGGTCGAATGTGATCTTGCACAGGAAGAACAGAAGGGTCGGCCCATTGCATGGATTCTGATTGACCCCAAAATTTGAGTCGGAAGCAAGTAGAACTAGCAGGGAGAAAAATAGAGAAAGGTAATGTTCAATCGAGGCCCAAGAATGGCTAAGTATAGAAGGACCATGGAAGGTGCCACGTGTCTCTTCGGCGCACTTTTCGTATGGTTCACAAAATAAGAGACCCCAAACATGTGCAAGCCCTCCACGTGGTTAGAGATTGAAAAGAAAATCCAACCGTTGAATCGGCTAAGTATAAAGAGTCGGCGAAGCCTCCACGCGTCCCAATGGCACACCTCCAAAGGCCAAGTTCAAAGTAGGATCCTAAGTGAGCGCAGACTCTCCATGTGCCTCATTGGCACAACTTGAAAGGCGCGGCCCAAAGAGAGACCCGAACTAGTGCGACCCTCCATGTGTCTCGGATCAGGAAGAATGTCTCCACCAATGGGAGGGACTTAGGAAGAATACAAAGGAAATGAAGCGAGCCCGGGACGACGCCATGTGTCGATTTGGCGTAACTTTCAAGAGTAAAAAGAGGGCGAAATCTTAAGATGTGAGGTCACCACGTGGCCCCTGTATGGACAAACCTTTCACATATTGTGACCCATGTTAAATTCCCCCAACCCCACACCTTCAGAAAACCATGTCTTTCAACCAAGAGCTCGGAATTGAGCAAGAAAGGACTTTTCAGAGAACTCCCGACGTCTACTACTACTCACCCACCACCATTAATGATCCGGTCCACCATTTTCGAGGATATCAAGTCTCTCACCTATCGCCATGATGAAGAATGGGCTTCCTTTCTTGCCTAATAAGGAACAATACTTGAGGCATGGGTTTTTTCATGGAACCCATCATTTTTGTAGGCAAATTCAATGCATTTCTTGGGTGGTTGGAGCAAGAATTCGGATTTCTTCTATCTCCTTCTCTAATTCTTCCTATATATTGTAAGGAGGGGAATTTTTCGAGAGGAGGTTGGATCCTAGCATTCTTGAAATGTTATAGATTTGAAATTAATCAATACAGAGGAATTTTATCTTCATTTCTATCTGTTATTCCTTCTTTCCTTGTCTAAAATTACGTGGATCATTAATATTTTATGATAAGAAACTTTGTGTTCTTATTTATATGATTTCTGGAACTTTGTGTCTGTGGAATTATATCTGTTATGAAAGTGAATGATTCTATTTTGCATCTCCCTTGCTCAATACATATAAGGTTATACTCTGCTATCTATATTTCCTAAAAGTATTGTTATGTTCTTCCTCTCTCATCTCCTTAGTTCTTCCATTCTTTCGTATTGATGATATTTGGGCATAAAACATTTCAAAATATCAGGAATCCACACTTTGAAAGTTGTACATTTGTATATAAGCTTTGTTGCTTGCTTTCAATAAGGGAACCTCTCCCATAAAGAGGAGGGACTTGTCCCTTGATTGTGGTTTGTTAAAGTACAATTTAAAACCCAACAATGTTGAGTATCGATTATTGATGAAAAACATGATAAAGAAGATTGTCGACCTATCACGGGGAAGAATCCCATTAGATGCAAATGGATCTTAAGGACTAACTATATCGCAAATGGTAGAATAGAAAAATCACAAGGCATAGATTTGCTAGGTTTATGCTAAAAAAGAAGGAATCTACTATGAAAAAGATTTTCTCCCACCAACAAAATCAAGATAATCAAGATGATTTTTACCCTAGTTGATCAACTTGGTAGGAAATTTTATCAAACAGATGTCAAATCTACCTTCCTAGATAGAGACATGAATAAAGATGTATGTATAACTCCACCAAAAGGTTTTGTCACACCAAACGAAGAATAAAATGTGTGTAGACTCATGAAGTCACTATATGGACTCAAGTAAGATCCTAGATCTGAGTACAATAAAATAGATGGGCATCTCATTCACAATGGATTCAACAGAACCCCTATGATCCCAATCTTTACCTCAAAAAATAAGGGGGAGATGGTGATTATAGTTTTCTATTTCAAAATTTTGGTAATCATAGAAAATTCCTTATAAGTGATAGAAGAAATAAATAAAAACCTAAAACAATGTTTGAAATGAAAGATCTCGAGATACTTCACTATTGTCTTGGATCGGAAGTATGGTAGAAACATAATCATGTATTTTTTAATCAAAGGAAATATGCCAAGACATTACTTGAGAGAATTTGAATGCTCAATTATAATCCTATTGCTACACCTATGGAGAAAAGGATTCGGTTGTCTCAAATAGACCCACCACTTGGGTAGATGCAAGTCTTTATCATCAAAGTATTGGGGTCTCATTTACCTAACTCGCACTATGCCATATAAGCTTTTAGTGAGCTACTTGTTTAGATTCATTCAAATTCCAAAGCAAAGTCATAAGAAAGAAGCTAAGCACGTTCTCAAATACTTGAGGGCATCTTGGTCTTTGGCCTATAGTACAAGAGGAATGATCATTTCTTCTTGGAAGGTTACATGGATTCAGATCATGCAATAAACTTCAATGATGAAGATCCACTTTTGGATTCATTTTTTCATCGGGATTTGGTGATATCATGGGAACAAAAAGTAAAGTGTTTTTTCATACTATTTAACAAAATAAGAATATAGCATCGCAAGAGGATATGTTTGCAAAGTGACATGGCTACATTATATTCTAGAAGGTTTGGGAGTTCCACAAAAACAATGTATTGCCTTATATTTTGATAATGATGGCATGATAAAACTTGTTCGCAATCTTGTCTTTTATGAGTGGACAAAGCATATTGAGTTGTAAGAACATTTCATCCATCAAAGCACATCCAATAACACCGCATTCATCTTCATTTTTTCGACAATGAACAATGTGCATATGTTTTCACAAATGCACTTGACGAGACAAATTTGAGGAATTCAAATAATTTATGTGTGTCACTAAATCCAATGCAAAATTAAGGTGGGAATGATAAAATTTGTATTTTAGTATATTAATTTATAATTTAGTATATATTTTGTGGATAATAAAGCACATTGTTCAAGTGTTGTTGTAACTAAATGTTAGTGTTAGTTAAAAAAGTTACTCTTTTGTTATGTGTTCGGTTCACTAGTGTGAATTGCTTAGTTCACACTAGTTAACTAGTGCTCATTAGTGCCTAGTTAACTAGTGCCTAGTTAACTAGTTATCTAGAGTAACTAGTTAACTAGTGCCTACTTCAATTAACTAGTTACTCTAGATTATTGTCTCCTCTATTCATTGAGTTTGATCTCATCTAATCAAGAGTTCTGCAACTCAATATAGCATGTTGTTCAATATCCATAAACATTACATCTATTTCATTAATGAAATAAATCGAGTCTTAAGCCTTGTACATGATTTTTGGTTTCTAATAGTTGAAGGTTTATTTTAAGAACACTAAATTTAGTTTTCTAAGAGTTTCACTCGTGTGGATCCGAGGCCCAAGCCATGCACACATGAGAAATCATGTTTCAATCGAAAGGTTGCAAAGTGTTTCATAAGTTGTTTTCAAGCATAAACAAGTGAAATATCTTAAAGTTATTTTACTAGTAAGGAGGTCAATATCATTATTACGTATGCATAATTAAAAAAATAGTGTTTATTTCAATTACATTTGTACTACTAAACTCATAGAAATATATTGTAATAAAGCAATAAAACGATTATGAAATTAAGCTAAAAGAAGAGGAAAAATCCATGCTTGTAAACGAATAAGGAGTGCACTAGAGGATTTGAGGTTAACACTTTCCAAATGCATTTTCTCAAAGGTTTCGAACCTCTCACAAAAACCTCTTTTGTGCTTATCCAACAACCATGCATTATAATGAGGCCACATTTTTGTCGAAACATTTAGTCAAATAATCCATATGAAATTCACACATATCTTTCCGGACACTTGCAATTAAAACACCTGACAAATAAAATCACTATTAGCTGTCTATGCCCTGATTTTAAGATCTCGTATTGGCACAGCTGGGCGATGCATGTACCTATGTCATGAGTTGCTGATCTTATTTTCGAGTTGTATAACAACACAAAATAAAAATCTTATTTTGCTTTGTGGGATGTTCAAAGATGTTATTTTGCGTGCACCTGGGAGAAGATGGCACAATCCTGCAGGGCGATAAAACTCACAGTAATTTTACCACAAGCGAGCTCCTCTTGGAGTTACCGTCTCTTTTGGCTACTTTACCCAACCCATATCACTCCCTCCAACGTAAAATGTATTGGCCTCCAAGCCTGAGCTCTTTGTTGGCGACCAGCCCAGCCACCTCATTTGGCCTCCCAAACACTTATATATATGTATCAATATATATTGTATATACTTATAAAGTGCAGGGTTATATACACAATACCAACTTTAAGTTAGGTACTAAGCCAAACACTTATAGATTTTGAATTAAGGGAAGACCCGTAAGTGGAGGTTTAAGTTTATTTGGTGTAGGCATGTCAATTTCTCAAAGGATTTTGAATCCATTCAAATTAACTAATAACGTATAACCACTAAATAATAAATGTATAAACTTATTTACAAATTATTTCTCATTGAAGACGTGACAAGTAGTGTCAAACTCAACAAATCTGAATTCTAATGCATAGCCAAGATATTACATTTTCTTGATTTAACTCCTCTAGAGACTAGCAACAATACTAGTTGCAAAAAGATGACTAACTATTACCTTATGCGCAAGGTATACAAACTAGATAATACAACTTACAACACATGAGAGGCAAGGGAAATAATCAACAAGTGAGGAGGCTACATCTTTAAGGCCACTTCATCTCCCTCCCCTTATAAGAGCATCGTCTTTGATGAGACAACAATCTCAAGGTTAGCTAGAGGTGCGCGTGACAAAAAGGAGGACATGAGCTTTTAGGCATCTAAGAACATTAAACCTTATTGTTAAAATGTAAACCACTAGGGAAAATTTAAAAAGTGACTTAATCCTTCACGTTCTATGAATATTGGTACTTACATTATTGAACCTTTAGTTCGTTCATTTCTCATACAATCTTCATAATTAAGAAATTTTAGTTTCAAATTTTCAAAGGTTGCCTAAACAACACACATCCCAACCTCAAACAAGACCCCTCAACACAATGCAAGTTGACTCCACAAAATATCTTTTACCACATTTATCACAATAGTTTCTCATAACAAGTCCACTCACACCTCAAAAGGGATATATATATATATATATATATATATATATATATATATATATATATATATATATATATATATATATATATATATATATTACAATTCTCATATCACAAGCCTAATACATATGGGTCTATAAATGACACATGTACAACACATAACATTGATGTATCACAAGTAACATATTTGCAACAGGATCCTCACGATCCAAAGCGACAACTATCGCAACCACTAAAGGAATAAAACTCGCAGAAGTATCTCACCAATCTCCTAATACCTCTCATAACAAAACTCCATATGCCTCCCAAGTACAAATCTTGATACCTCCTAAAACAAAAATATGAATCATAATATTAAATTGAATTCAGATCATATTATGGTCTTAAACACATAGAACCACATCATCTCAAAACCAAGAGCAAAGTGCCATAAAACCCTAGGCAATGTAATCATATGGCACCTTGATCATACCCCCATATAACAAATCAGGTCCATAGACCATATTAAACCATAATAAGGCCCTTAACGCTAGTCATGCACATTGTGAACATATCAAAACTATCTTACCAACAATTTTAAAAATCCATGATTACACATAGGACGATGAATATCCAAGATGTATCAAGAGTCATAAAGCTTTGATACAAGAAAAGAAATAAGTAACTCGATGACGTCTCGAAATCAAAGAGAAACAAGTGGCTAAGTAGCCATATTCAATCCGAAAAAATCTCACAATAAGAATTAAATTAAAAAGCGAGATAAATAAATAAGTAGAAAGCCTTAAAGCTTCAATTACGAAATCAAAAAATCAATGTTGGTATTGAGTAAAATTAATCTCACGAATAAAATATAGATGAAAAGATTCATATTATGAGCACTAGGTAGCCTCTCAAGGTCGTTCGAGGATACTTCATCAATTTGCACACCTCATTCATCGAGCATAGTTGGAAAATAGACATAATTTATAGATCAAATACTTTTTAATCATCATCTCAAGTCGCCAGTGAGGCTTAACATATTTAGTATCCACACAAAAGTCATCCTTAGGAAAACAAGTTAAGGTGTGAGACATTGGGGCACAATTTTTCATTTGTTGAGCTTAAGGTGTGTACTACAAATATACATGGCACTCATTGAGAAAATTTCATGCACACCAAATGAATAGAAGTGGGTTTTCAATCGCAAGGCTCCACTTCTTATCTTGTACTCGACTCGATTAAGTATGCACAACATCTCTTCCCCACCCCACACTTACACCTTGATACTACCCGTAAGGATTGCAATGTAAGGTAACACAACACAACACATAATTACATCACTCTAAACAAGTATTTATTACACAACATCATAATGAGTCTCATTATATGCATAGCTACTACATAACAAGGTAATATAACATCGCAGATATATTCATAATTTTTAAGATAACATGTTTGTTTAATAATGTCTTTGGTGGTGTAAATAAAATATAATGGTGAGCAATATCATTGCAATATGTCTATATCCCACCATAAAACACATTTATCACATAACCTACTAATATGTAATACAATATAATAGAGGAACCGTAATATGACAATACATCCATAATTAACTAGGAAACATGTTTTTCACACATGTTGTTAGCACACATACAATACATCTAGAATTCATAAGGGAATAATCTTTTCAATAACACATTAATAGCTCACAAAATGACACCAATTTTTACAACACTATTGGAATATCGGTGATATCACATAGTTTTTTAACAAAGACAACATAACTCTTTTATTTCTTCCACCATCACATACTCGGTTATAAAGTCACAATTCTTTCCTATAGGTTCAATAGTTTGAGTCTTTGGTCTTATACCATAGGTAACACCCACAATTTATAGACCAAAAGCTGCAGCATGTTGCCATGCAAATGTGCAACATGAAAATTTCATGTTTTCAAGCATGACAATGGACCCTAGTGTCAAAACAAATTGGTTGTGAGTCCTCCTGAGCCCTCCTCCAAATCAATCACCCCCATGTCGGGCCTACCTATCCATAAAGTGGTCATTTGTGTTGTATCAATATTTTCCATAGATGATTTAGGGATAAAAATATCATTCAAGTACTTCTGAGGAAATGCCTTTCAAAGTGGATTTTTAAGCAAGGTTAAGAAGGGCTATCATTAGCCTTTCTAAGACAAGTGCATAATCTTTGGAGCTGATTGAAGGCCCAAATTCATAAAGGAGATGTATTCAAGAGCCAAGATCATTGTGTGAATTATTTTGGAAGATTTTGGAAAGATTTTAAAACCCAAGAGAAATTTCATCAAAAGCGGGTTTTTGAGGCCGAAGGAACTGCACGCACCGTTGAAGACCACATGAGCTTCGGGATATGATTCGAGAGCTCCAAAATGAGTTATGAGCCAAAAAAAATATCAATGGAAATAATTTTCAATCCTTACATGGTGGAAAATCATATTCATCCCACACCCTATGCATTTTTAAAAGCACCTCATTATTTTTAGGCATAGTTAGAGATCCGAGGAAAATGGAGTTTTGAGAGGTTTAGGAAGAATAAAGTCATGAAAACCTTCTCATCCTTCTCAAAAGTTAATTTTCAGTCAAATTCATATAAAGAAGTGTGGAAAAGTCATTCGAGAGTTCAAGATGTCTCGTTTTTAAAGTTGTCACACAAAGTACGATGTTCAACAGTTAATGAAATTTTTGAAGGACACATGGCGGCCCTAAGGCTAAGAGCACGATTTTTTGCCCCCATTTCCCTCTCTAAGGGAGGACGAGGGGAAAAAAATTTTTCATCATCCCCCTTAGGCTTCATGGTCACTCCATGTGACCTGGTGACTCCATATAGCCCTTTTGACCTATTTGACTAGCCCCCTCACCTACTCCCGCATGTGTGACAAGTGTCACTCCAGGGCTAAGGTGAATTTTTGTGCCCCCATTGTCCCTTTCCAAGGGGACAAGGGGGAAAAATTCATTCACCCCCTCCTCCTCAAGGTTTTCAAAGCTATATAAACAACACTTCACCATTTTTCACTCACTCCCCACATTCCTCCATTTGCACCTGTAACTCTAGCAAAAATTTTCCAAGTTCCTCCATTTTTCTCTCTTCCATTCATTCCATTACTCCTCCATGATCTCAGCACCATTTTTTTGACAATAAAAACCCAAAAATCCATGATTTAGACACAGTTTCACTCCAGAATGAAGGCATGCACATGAAAACTAAAAACTTCATATCTAAATAACCAAGGCATGGATCGACATGAGATTTTTGCTTCCTTTCACATTTTCTAGAGGCCATAAAAACCTAAGTGATGGATTTCACATGCGCGAAGGAAATTTTTGCAAAGTGAGTGAACCCCAATTTTCCTACACCAAAATTTTAAAAATTATTATCTTTTGTTCCAAATTGGGTTAATCTAAAACTTCAAAGGTGTAACAAAGACAAAAATGCATATAGAAAAAATGATTTTCCAAAATCCAAGGCCCATAAATCCAATTACTAAAAATAGTAAGCTCCTACACAAGCACTTACTATTTTAGTAAGATTTCACAGGGATTAATTTCAGCAAAGGAAGACACATAGGGAGCATCCAAAAGGTGATCGAAGGTGAAAAGGTTGAAAAGAGGGAAAATTTCAATTTTCTAAATCAACAAGGATGAAATTCAAATCTTCTCCTCCTTTTCATGCCTTGCTATTTCAAACCTTCATGGAGGTTAGATATTCAAATTGCAAGAAAAATCCAACCTTCGCAGCTTCGGTAAGCATAATGTGTCTCAAAGGGGAAAATGTCTATCTCGGAAGCACATGTGAATCTCCACCTATCATTAAGTGGTGACCACCTCTTTGGGGAATTTATTCATGAGATTGGTGATGAAGATTTCATGCTTGCAGTGGAGTGAAAGTTGGATTACAACCCATATGGGTGGATTCCCAATTTTAGTCCTCAGTGTATTCAAGATACCAGAGTATCGTGGTTACTGATTCCCAAGTGGTTATTCCAATTTCTCGATTAGGTACATAACTAGAAGAATAAAGAAATGGTGACACTTCATGGCTTGGAATGGTTGTTTCATGTTTTTAGAATGGGAATTCTTCACTATTTTCAACAGTGTACTCATAAATGTTGATTTCTTTCTTTCTCAATGTGTATGGGAAAGTGCATCATTCCAAGATCAATCTTTGTTAGTGAAACATGACAAGGTTGGTTTCCATCTTCAACATCTTTAGTGTAGATCTTCATCGAATACGTAGTGTTCCTCATATGTAATTCAGATCATTTCTCCTCCCCCTTCTCTCTTTCTTCCCCTTCTTCCTCTCTCCTTTTTAATTCTTTGTTAGGATTCATCATTATATTTTGTCCTATTCACTTAAGTGACATATTTCAAAATTGTAAAAGTATTTTCTCAAAATTATAAGAGAAATACTTAATTTTTCTTTTCTAATGGCAAATGAAAGGTCACAAGTGGAATATGGAACACAAAGAGTCATGTGAGGGAGATGAGAGGACAATTCACATTGTTATAAATTGGGATGGCTTCTCCATTCCAAAGGATCCTGAAAATTATATCCTAAAAATTTTATTTCTTTTGTAACAATTGTGCACTATTATTGAACTTTGTATCAATGCATAAGAAATAAGAGCTACATTTCTTCTACATGCTTTCTTATTTTCCCTTGCATTGTACAACTTGTGTAAATGTCAATCAAGGAAGAAGTTTCTGCCTTTCAAGATGTATGAATGTGTGCAACTTTTTGTGCATGGTTTCCTCTCATCGTTAGCATTATAAACATAGTTGTTATATACATCTTGTGTTTCTTCCACTTCTCTCTTTTATGCACTTTGCAAGCATATTGATCTTTATGGTGTTGGAGAGGAACTTTACTTCCTTGATAGATGAATCCAAAAAATTTGTGTTTTAATTCATTGGTCCCGCTAGCTTCATTGTTTCTTTCTTCTATATTGAATGTTGAACTACTCTGGTTATTGGGTGTGAACTATGCAATTGGCCTACTCACAGAAGTAACCTTCCTTCCCTAATTTCTCTCCTTCCCCCTCATTGATGTAATTTCCTCCCTTGTACCCCATACAAGAAATTTTCCATAGGTTTAGTGGAGTGTTCCTGTGTGATCCCAGGATTTTTTTCCAACCCACAACAATATATAGGATTAGATTAGATTTCATTTAATAATGGAGTTGCGCCATTCAATGTGGAGGGGCGTATCCTCGTGAACGTTGGTGGAGACACCTAATTTTTCCAACTAAAAATTTTCTTACCAACACAACCAAAACTAGAGTATTTTCTTAAAACACTTAGAAACACTTACTACAACACAAAAGTTCTTGAAAGGCTTACACATTCACAAACCCACTCATGCAATAATTTTAGTTTTACAAGGAACACAAGAAAAAGAAAACAATTACTCTAATTGTAATAACACCATATACTACCAATCCTATCAACTAGAAATTGCACACGAGCAAGTAGTGCACTACGAACATCAAAAGGGAATCCATGGAGTAGTGTATAATGAGGATGTGTTAATAGTGGAAATGGTACGAAAGATTTATGTTTTGAGAAATATAGGAACGGGATTTTTTTAAGATTTTTATTTTGGAAATGTATAGTTAGAAAAGGAAAGATAAAACCCAAAAAAACAAATGTTGTTTTTTTCAATTTAAGAAATAATTGTTAACCAATGATAGACTATAATCAACCACAACACATCATTAGGAATTCTTAAGAGACAAAACCAATGTACTTGAATGAAGCATACAAAATATCATTTGACAATGTTAATGTGAAATAGATGATAGTCATTTAAATGTGAGTTCATGTGTAAAGGAAATAACAATAAACATGTATATATGTATATATACATATGCATTGAATATGCAATATTATATAGTCATATTTGTCAAGTTTTTTGTTAACTTTTTTTATTTTAAAAAAAAAACTTAAGTACAATCAAAATGTTAAAGGGGTCTTATTTTTGGAAGTTAGTAAAGTTTATTTTTAAATAGGAGTAAATGTATTTTGAGAAATTAACAATTCTAATTTTGTGTGAGGAAAGGTATAAAATAAAATGACTAGAAGTAGTAAAACAAATTACAACTAGTGAAAAAAAAATTATTAGTATTTTTTTTTGCCATAGTGCATGGAATATTGAGAACAAAACAAAAGTGTATGGAATTTTTGTGTAGTTATACTTAGTTTTTAAGAAAGGGGTGTTACATTATGCATTCTTCGAAGAAGGGGAAAGTGTATGAGATGAGCTTCCTCCTTATTGTGAACATGAAGAAGGGGGCATCGAGACATTTTAGAATATCACTGAAAGAGAAAGGAGGAAATGTGTATATTTTCTTGGGAGGGAACTTGTTGGTGAGAAAATTTTTGGGTGGAAAATTAGGTGTATCCACCAAAGTTCACAAGGACACACCCCTATGTATTGAATGGTATAACTCTCATTATTGAATGTGACTAATCTAAACCTAAACTAAATGTTGTTGGTTGGCCCAAAAGTCCGAGGATCACACAAGGACACTCCACTGAACTTGTGGAAAAATGCTTGTATGGGGTACAAGGGAGGAAATTACAGTGACAAGGTGGAAATGATGGAAATTAGGCGAGGAAGATTGTTGTCATGACTAGATTGCGAGCTCACCCAATAACCAAAGTAGTTCAACATTCAATATAGAGGAAAGCACAATGAAGCTATCTAGTGAGATGGATAACCCGAGACACCAAGTTCTTAGATTCATCTATCGAAGATACAAAGCTCTTGCATCACTATACTTGCAAAGTGCATGAAAGAGGGAAGTGGAAGAAACATAAGATGCTTATAAAAACTATGTTTATTTCATCAATGATGAGAGGAAACCATGCATACAAAGTTGCACACATTCATACATCTTGGAAAGCAAAAACTCTATTCCTTGATTGACATTTACATAAGTTGTACAAATCAAGGGAAAAGAAGAAAACATGTAGAATAAATGTAGCTTTATTTCATGTATATGGATGACACAAAGTCTAACAACATATTACAATCCACTATTTCTACAAAGTACAAATTTCCAAAATGTAATTTTCATATTCCTTTGGAATGGAAAAGCATCTCAATTTATAGCAATGTTGATTAACTCTTTCCCTACCCCCCACGTGACTCTTCGTTGTCTCACTCATGACTTTTCACCTTCCAAGGAAGTGAGAAATAATTTTCCTTTTTTATAAATTAAAGCAACTTTTACAATGTTGCTTTATAAAGTCACTTAAGTGAATGAGACAAAATAGAATGATTACGCTCAACCAATAATTAGAAAGGGGAGAGAAAGAAGAGGGAGAAAGAGAGAAGGAAAATTTGCCACATTTGATGAAGAAACCCCTTCATGATGAGCATTACTAAATCAAGCCTCCTGATGGTGGATATCTAGAGTGGGTTCCTTTTCCTTGAATTCCTTGACAAATTGAGTTATCACAGCTGTCATATTATCTTCCCATGGAATGAAAATGCATCCCAACACTTTGGACCATGTCTTAGGGACACCAATGATCCTTTTACATTGATGAATGCCATTCTTCATGATCCATTGTGATTGTGGCAATGTAACTCTTGATACCGGTCAAGGACTCTAAATTATCTTTATTGAAGGAAAGAGAGTCACATGTCTCCTTCTTGACCATCTCTTGAAATGAAATGATGATTTCCTCTGATGATGAGTCCTCAGTGAGCAGAGGGAACTCAAACCTTTGAACACAGTGGTAAACTTCATTCAAGATTCCATAAACCGACACCCATGGGAATCCAATTCAGATATGGATTTTTAGCATTGCATATCGGCATCCATGATGCAGATCCAAATCTGGGAACAAGTCTTCAAAAATTGATGCAAATACTTCCTTTCTCATGAGGGTGTGAGATTCAAAAGAAATCATTTCGGATACCAATGGGAGTATCTCCTCCAAGTGACTGACCTCTTTAGCAAACTCCTCTGTCTTGTTTACTTCAAACAATGTTGCACAAGCATACTTGATGAGAGAAATGATGTCCTGGACACAATGCCTTTCCTTTCTTGATGATTTCCTCAATCCACTTTTCATAGGATTTTCCCCACATCATGTATTCATGTCTTCCAACTCACCAAGCTCACTGACTTAGCTTGTTTTAAACCAACTCACCAAGGGGAGAATAGGTGGTCTTGACCAGCAAACTTGAACTTTCTAGTGGAAAAAAGAAACAATATATGTTGCTATGGAAATGATAGCAACTTTCTTCTCTCGGGACCAAAAATTGCTATTTTTGGAAACTAGGTCCCAAGAACTACTATTTTGAAGTATCACTTTTTGCATTCTTGTTTACACTGAGGTGATTCCTTCATGTTCCAAGATTTTCATATATGTCTCGAGGTCAATTCAAAGAACTTTATATTTTTAGAAAGTTTCTTTTTGCTTTTTGATTTTTTTCTTTTTGACCCACATGCCCTTTTGATTGTTTGTCCTTTTTGACCCGCATGCACATCCTTTCTTCTCTATGGTGAGTAAGTTTTCATCAAATTCCTTCATTCCCATATTCATCGGCTGCATTTATGATGAATAACTATCAACATATTCTTTGTTCTTCTTAATGATCGATCATGCTTTATCGAATGTCCCTACTAAGGAAACTAAACCCTTGGAAATTTTGTTACCTTTCAGTTGGATTACTCCACTACTATCACCATAATCTGGATCAATTATTCTTGTGACTATTTTTCATAGTAGTGACTTACTCCCTTCAACATACAACTTATAGACAAGGTTATAAAATTGAGTGTGGAAGAAAGCACTCTATCTCTGTAATACTTACTTCATCTTATCTCCTTTGACTTGATTTTTCCCTCGAACTGCTTTTTGCTAGAAGTTTAACATCTCCTTGGGCTTTTAGGAGTGTTACTCCTTTCTTTCTATATTTCTCCATTCCTAGTAGAAATGCTTCATACTCTACCATATTGTTAGTGTTCTTGAACATCAGCTTGTGGGAGTATGGGAATATCTCATGATCTAGAGATATTAATAGAATTTCAGCTCCTGATCCAAAAGAACAATAGGTGCCTTTAAAATCTAGATTCCAAAAATTTTGATCCTTACAGTTCGGCTTTGGTTGAAGTTCGCTCTCTGGAACACCCTTTTCCATTTCCAAGAAGTATACACCATGGTCAGACCTCTGAAAAATAATATGAGATCTAGGATCCTCATATTTTATAACCGTGTACTAGGACTTCTTTTTCGGCTCCAACTTCTAATTTTTTCCTTTGATAGGAATATGGGAACATGACCAATCCATCTTTACTTCTCCTCCCAAATCTTTGCAAAAATTTTGCTCAACAACATCCGTAGGAGATAGGAATATCTACAACTAAGATTTTCATATTTAGTCTTTGTCGGGAAAAGATGTCAAAACAACTTGTACAATATTTGATTTGTTCGATTAAAGGGACTTGTCTCTCCATGGAATAACACAATTTTATGGTATTTGTCAAGGTAAGCCCAAGAGCATCTGCAACTTTAGTTGGCATGACATTATCAGAAGCACCCAAATCTAGAATGTAGTTGCTTAACTTGAAACCATTAAGCAATAAGGAGACATAGAAAGGTTCTACTCTTTCAGAAGATGATGGGGATTTAACAACTACAACATTGTTCTGGGGAGGAGTATCTTTGGGCTTAGGCAAAAGGCCCTTTGATGCATTATATTGTCCTGGTGATTGCACATATTTAACTAGCCTATTTAACTGCTCAAGAAAGGCTCTCAGGTATTCAACTTCTGACATTTGAATCCTAGTTTTCTTGACATGATCAACAATGTCGAAGGAAGGTATAGATTCAGATACCTGAGCTGCTTTTTGTGGTTGAGATGAAGAACTCACATTCTTATTTATGGGAGCTAAGGAAGAAGGTAAAGGGCTTCCCCTTCTTTGTTCATGCTAATGCCTCATCTTGGTGAGTTTGTGATTGTGTAAATACTGCATATGCATGACCATGATCATCTTCAAGAAGCTCCTCATAGTCATGTTCAGATTTTTAGTTTAGGTAATTAATGTTGGAGTCACCAATAGGACCTACAAAATCATCATTCTCAAGTTGATCAGTGTCAGCTTCCTAGTCTTCTTCATTCATCTCCACGTTGTTTTTGGGAGAAACTTCAATTGTTAATCTTTGGAAACTAGCAATGTGGTTCTAGTTGTTATTATTGTTGAAATTCCAAGCGAGGGGCAATTTTATTGCCTTGAGCCATTTGAGCCATTTGTTTCTTCATCTGACATCTAATTTGCTAAATTTTGCAATAGTGAATCAGATGTAGTAGCAGAAGATGAACTTTCAGCTCTAGAAGTGTTGCTCTTTATTTTTCCAGCGATGATGAGGTCATCTTCAATTTTAACCACCATGTTTTGGGCTGCTAACAAATCAGCAAGATGTTCTCTTTACTGATTGATAGCTTACTTCAGGAAGAAAAGCATTGATGAAGAATACCTTTTGATTCTCATCATTCAGAGAAGAAGATGCTGGAATTTTGTAAAGTATTCTTTGGAATTTTGCAATAAAATCCCACATGTGCTCTTGTGGTTTCTTCTTCAGTTGAGTTAGTTGGGTTATCAATGTACTAGAATCTTCAGTTGGCTTGAATCTTTTCAGGAATGCATCTCTCATAGTGGCCCAGTTGGTTATGGTGCCAAGAGCTAGCCGGTAGAACCATTCTCCAGCCAAGTCATGGAGATTCTCTATGAAGAGTCTGACAGACACATCTTCATATTTGACTACAAGCACTCACGGGATATAAAAAAATGCAGCCAAGTGGTCATTTGGATTCTACTTGCCATCTCCAAATAATTTTTAAAAACATTTCTCATCCCTTTAGGTAGATCATGCATAGGAGGAGTTAGATTCAGAGGTCCAAAGGTTGCACCCCATGGAACAGGTGTTGTAGGGGAAAGTGGATGATTCTACATCATGAAAGGAGTGTGTATTCTTTGAAAATAGACTTGGTGAATAATCCCAGCTGTTGGATTGTGCTAGACATGATCTAGATCTGGAGAATTTTTCACTCTTCTTCTTGGTGAAAGACTAGATATGCAGCTTCTAACTTGAGGAGGATGACTAAAATTAAACTACTCCTACAATCTATAAAAATGGTCAATCCTTCCTTAAGCTCTGTTAGACCACGTGAATGGATATTCTGCCAGGTTGAGCTTATAATATAAAAGGGAACTGGAAAGAGAAATCTCTTTTATGCTAATTTGTGTTGTTCCAAAGAAAGTCGTCAAAAACTATTGGCGATTTTCCTCACAGCTGAAAACCTAAGCAATCATGAGATAAATCTCCCTCATTTACCGGTGAGGCTCCCGTGTAAGATTTCTATCAATTGTGGATCTAAGTAATTTTTGTGGGTTTTACTTTAATTGCAAAGCTCATGAGCCATAGCTAGGAAATTTTGTAGCAAGTAAGTAAGTTGTAAAGAAATATTTGCAAAAGGGGGAAATAATTGAATCTAGGAAGAAAGCAAAGAAGATGTGCAATCGACCAATAGTTCGCAGAGTTGGTCTCATGCACATAGATGAAACAAATAGATCTCACAATATAAAATTTAAAGAAAAGGAAAGTTTCAAATCTAGATCTGAGATAACACAAAATTTATGCAAATATCTACATATAAGTAAGAAACAAATGCACCGTGGACACAAAGTTCTCCAGAAATTTTCCTACTTTCAATTCCTTAGCTTTCAGAAAGATATCAAGGGTTTTAGCTCAAAGTCTGGAACACAAGAATGTTGATTACAAATTTTGATCCTTTAACCCATAGGTTCTTCCTCTATTTATAGTGTATAGAGGGAAATTACAAATAGGAAGCTTTTTTAATGAATTGCCACATGTTGAAGCTATGAAAAAGGGAAGCAATTGGAAATCTTCCTCCTGGAATTCCTCTTTGCATGACATGCATAATTTATAACTAAAAATAGAACCTTTTATTTTGCATGTCTGCCACCTATTTCCAAGTAATTGAATTCTTCCAGTAACTTGAAGTAATATTTTAAACCAATCACTTAAGTTTTATAATTTAATTGATTACTCAATTAATTTTTCGAGAGAAAATAAGAGAAAGAAAAAGAAAGATAAGAAATTAGAAGAAAGCTGCTACACTCCCAGTCTTGTTCTTTTTCCATATTCTTGCATGCGGTTGACTCTTTTGCCTTTGATTCTCACCAAATTGGATCTGGAAGTGCTAACTGTGATTTTCCTGTGGGTGCTACCTCTAACCTGTCTTCCCCTTTCATCCTTGAAGATTTTGCAATTCTTCTCTAGTATATGCACCAGTGCAATGTTTGTCATAAATAATTCAGACAAAACTCATCATCTTTTATTTTTAATTATATATGAGCAATTTTAAATTTTGGAAAGCACTCGGGTGAAGGAAAATACAAGTATATTCAATGAAGGCTTCAACTAGAAGATTGGGAGCACATGTACAAGCTCTTGGAAGGAATTTTCCATGCAATGACTTCTACTTGGGCTGCATTAGAAACAAGAGGATGATTTTTTGTTAGAATCCTTTGCAATTATGAGATCTGGATCTATTTCTCCCTCTGATTCTGAAGATATATTCAATGTATCAGATATTGACTTCTATTTTCTTCACCAATATGGGCATCTGTGATGAATACCTATAATTGATTCAAACAAATATGGAGTCCATGGCATGAATACTCAATTTTCATCACCAAAATCTACTTATAAAGTCTGTTGCCCTCTATTTTTAGACTTTGCTTGCATGTCAAGCAAGCTAAAAATATTATTTTATTCACTTGTGCATTCACATCAACATCCGCGAGATGCTCGAATAAATAAAAATGTAGCTTCTCTAACCCTAGGCACCAAAACAAGATGCTTCTAGCAATAAAATAATCAGCTTTTAGACATTTAGCTATGCTAAAATAGGTCACACTTTTTGGCTAGAAGTCATGTTAAAAATAAGAATTCAAATAAATGGTAATTTTCACCCTACAAGGTAGGAAAGAAATTCTCACTTTCACTTAAGTGACTTTACTTTCATAATGAGAATTTTCACCCTACAAGGCAGGCAAGAAATTCTCACTTTTCACTTAAGTGACTTTACTTTCATAATGGGAATTTTCACCTGCTAGGCAGGTAAGAAATTCCCACATACCTACCACCTCCAAAATTCCCATTGACAGCTTAAGTGATTTGACTTGATGGGAAAAGTGATGATGGGAAAAACTAACTTGTTAGGCAAGCAAGAAATTTATGCCCACCTGCCATTGCATGCAGTTTAAATTCTTCCTTCCAAAAAGTGTGACTTGCATGAAATATAGCTCTTTTCCAAAAGTGTGACTTGCATTATGACTTTTCCTTTAAAATTTTGTGAAAATGTGTCACTAAAGGTAGTGTGGAAAATGAATGTGGAAGTCACTTTGAAAATCATGACTGCATGAAAGATAATCTTTTCCAAAAGTACAACTTGCATTTTGACTTCTTCCTTTAAAATTGTGTGAAAATGCGTCATCAAGATAGCATGAAAATTGGATGCGGAAGGCAGCTTTGAAAATTACAAGTGGCATGAAGACTACATTTCTTTCCTTTTTAGATTTTCCATTTTGGAGAAAGGGTCCAGGAAGATTTGTAAAAAAACTTGCATGTGCCATAACTTTCATTATGTGGCTCCATTTTAGGTGTCGTTATCTCTAAAAGTGCATATTTTCTCGAGCTCTACGCGTTTTTGAAAGATTTGATGGATCATATCGAAACTGTGCACCACGATGAAGTTACTCTGGTTGAATCGTAATGGATCAAACGTAATCATAAGGAAGAATCGATCAATAACTGAATAACTTGCATAATAGAACAAAGATCTTGCACATGTAGAGAAAAGACATATAGAGAGTGTCTTGGCATGCTCATAAATGAATAGTGAAAGGGTACATATAGGGTGCTGAGTAACCCTAGTGCATGACTCAAAGAAAACCATATACCTAACCCTAAACCTAACCCATGTGAGATGACCCTCCAATATGTGAGGAGGACACATAGGATAACTCACACCAACACCCCCTTCATCAAAGTTGGGGTAGTCGGCTATGATGAGTCAGACAAAAAGAGAAGACACTCCTAAACAACTAAGAAAGATGTGTCAATGGGGCCCGGAAACTAAAGGCCTGATAAGGTGCCCATATACAAACACAATCTTCCTAGAAGAAGAAGAAGAAAATAAGGACTACTTAGCCCGAAGAAGATGAGAAGTTACAGAAGACCTCACCCCAAGAAGAGACCGTAAGTGAAGAAACTTCATCTCAGTGAAGGGCTTGGTAAATAAATCTGCAATCTGATCAGTTATCTGAATGTACTGAATGTCGATGATGCCATCATGAATAAGCTCTCATATGAAGTGCATATGAATCTCAATGTGCTTCATCCGTTGATGTTGAACTGGATTTCTACAAATGGAGATAGTGCTCATGTTATCACAGTAGATAATGGTAGGCCACCGAAGGTGGATGCCAAACTCTGTCAGAATACCATGTAGCCAAATAGCTTCGGTGGCAGCATTAACTACTCCTCTGTATTCTACCTCTGTAGATGATATCACAATTGCATTCTACTTCTTTCTAGACCAACTAATAGGACCGAACCAAGAGAGAAACTGTAGCCAGAAGTAGATTTCTGATGATCTAAGTCATCGGCCCAATCAAGAATCTATGAACCCAATTAAGTTGATATCTACCCCTCCATGATAGTGAATGCCATCAGTATAAGTGCCACGAACATAATGAAGGATCCATTTAGCTGCTTTTTCAATGCAACTCATGTGGCTCCTGCATGAATTTGGACATGATCCCAATAGCATACGATAAATCTGGTCGAGTGTGAGTCAAGTAAATCAAGCTCCCCACCAACTATCGATAAAGAGTACCATCAACCAAGGGAGTAGAGCAATCTGAAACCAACTTAACCTGGAAAGAAAAGGAGTAGGAGAAGACTTGCAATCAGACATCTGAAAATGAGCTAGCAAATCAAGAGCATACTTAGGTTGTGAAATCAAAATTCCTAAGTCAGATTGTGAAATCTGGATCCCAAGGAAGTAATGAAGCAGACCTAAGTCAGTCATGGAAAACCTATTGGCCAAGGTGATCTTCACATAATCAATAATAGAGGAAGAGCTACTGTGATCAACAAGTCATCAACATAGAGAACAAGAATGAGTATGGAGTCATCTTTGCCGTAGAATATAAACATTTGGATCAGAGTGACACCTAGTAAACCCTGATGTAAGTAAAAAGGAGTCCATCTTGGCATACCAAGCCCGAGGGGCTTGTTTGAGGCCATAAAGAGACTTCTTTAACTTATAAGATGAGGGAGGGATCTTGGACATAACCCGGAGGTTGTTCCATATAGATCTCTTCCTCTAGGTCACCATGAAGGAAGGCACTCTTAATGTCCATTTGATGGACTTTCCATCTATTCGTTGTGGCAATGGCTAGGGTCATCGAATAGAAGTCATCTTCGCAACCAAAGCAAAGGTTTCAGTATAATCAACCCCACTATATCTGGGAGAAACCCTTAGCTACTAATCGTGCTTTAAAATTTTTGATGTCTCCATCTACTCCATACTTTGTTCGAACACCCACTTACACCGAATGATTTTTCTTCCTTTCGGAAGAGGGGTGAGATCCCAAGTATCGTTCTTCATGAGAGAGGAATACTCCTCATCCATGGCAGAATCCCACTCAGGAATACAAAAGCCTCCTAGAAAGACTGTGGATCAGAAGTAGAGGTGAAGAAAGAGTGGGGTCCAATGAAATCTGAGCGAGTACGTCTCATATCCGAAGTATCTCCAACTAAATCTCCAACACTTTGTAAAGTTTTCCTAGCCCAAAGAGGACCAGGAGGATCAGGCTTAGAGTAGAAAAGATTCTTCACTTGAGTGAGAAGGGACATAGTCCTCATCATCACTACTGTCAGAATCAGAAGACTCAGAGGTCTGATGGTGGGAGGATCAAGAAGAGGAGCATGCTCAACAAGCATCATCATCTGATGAGTTAGAATCTGAATCAGTGAGCTGAAGAACCTCAATAGGTGGAGAAGTAGAAGTCGAAGAAGACTCATCAAACTTAACACTTCTCTCAATATAAAGCTCATGAGAAGTAGGATTCATCAATGATATCCCTTCATGCCATCAGGATACCCTACAAAATACAAGGTTTGGATTGTGGTTCCAAAGCCTTGCATTTATTTTTGGGAATCCAAGCCATAGCCTTGGATCCGAAGACTCAAAAGTGCTCAACATCAAGCTTGCATCCAAACCAGGCTTCAAAGGGTGTCATCCCTCTTACTGCCTTGTGTGGAACATGGTTCTGAATGTAATTTGCACAATTCACTACTTCGGCCAATACTGCGGAGGAAGAGACTTCGAGTGAATCATACAAGTGGCCATCTCCTTAAGAGTATGGTTCTTTCTTTCCGTGACTCCATTCTGCGAAGGGCTATAAGCAATGGTATGCTTGTAAAGAGATCCCTTCAGAAGTATAGAAATCCATGAACCTATTGTTTACATATTCACCTCCATTGTTGGTTCAAAGAACCTTGATAGACCGTTCCACTTGTTTCTCAGCAAGAGCCTTAAAGTCCTGAAAATGTTCAAAGACTTCAGACTTAAGCTTAAGAAAATATACCCAAGTATATCGTGAAAAGTCATCAATGAAGGTTAGCACATAAAGAGCTCTAGTAAATGAAGGAGAAGGAAATGGACCAAAAATATTGTGAACAAGATCCAAGGGACGAGTAGCTCTCCAGGATTTTCCTTTGTCAAAGTTCTTTTCAGGATGCTTTCCAAGGGTACAACCCTCACAAAGACCCTTAGAAAACTTGACATGGGGTAACCCGTTGACCATTTCATTTTGGCTCAATTGTTCAAGGTAGCGATAATTTAGATGTCCAAAACACTCATGCCATAGCTTACTAACCTCATTTGCATGAGTGAGCAAGGAAGTGGGCGTAGAATCAGAAGTAAAGTGGGAAAAGGTATATAACCGTGAATGGTGATCCACCTTTCCTCAGCCACTAGTAGTGTCATCGTTAAGCTCATGAATAATCACCGAGTTAGGACCAAATTCCACTTGCATTCCTTCACCAAGGTGAGTAATTTGGTAAACCGATAGGAGATTGGTAGAGAGATCAGGAACACTCAACACTTGGTTGAATGTTCCCCCATCCATCTCTACCGATCCACTACCGGAAACTGACATTGTCGTGTCATTACCCATCGTGATTTGGGACATTCCACAAGGCTCGATGTTGGAGAACTCAACATGAAGAACCCATGTGGTGCGAGGCACCGAATCTATAATCCACATCGATGAAGGAGCAACTTTGGCTACAAGGGCCTTTCCTTTCTTCTTATCATATTTAGAACCTTTTGCAGTAGAAGACTCGGCCTTCGGAGCATTTTGTTTTATGGATTCAGGAACACTTATTTTATTCTTCTCAAGTAAATGAGATAAGTGATCAATCATTTCGAAAATAGTGGTGCTTGTCGTGACTAGACTTCTTGTAATAGGAACACAAAAACTTTCTTTTCTGTGCCTTAGGCTCAGAAGTCAAAGTGTTTGTGTCATTTTTAGGTTTGGTCTTGGTTTCTTTCTTAGGTTGATCCTTTGTTTCTTTCTTCTTTTCAGTCTTCTTTCCCTTGCTAGTACTTGCTACAAGGGCATGTGACTTGGACTTGAGAGACCCCATTTGAATGAGTTTGTCCTGTTCTCGAATGAGTTGGGATGAAAAATAGTCAAAGGAGGGCATAGTCCAAGCATCACCTAAAGCAGCTTTTGTAGCGTAGAAAGTTGACACAAAGACAGAATATTCGGGACCTAGCTTAGAGAGAATCGACAAGATCAATTGAGAATATTTCTTCTCTACTTGACATCCCTTTAACAACAATCTAATGTGGACAAATTTTGAGAAGAAAGCTTGTAGGTTTTCAAATTCACTAGGATTTAACCCTAGTAGTTCATTTTCCAACTCATGCGCTCTCATGTCATCTTGTTGTCCAAACATCACATCCAACATTTTCCACGTAGATTTAGGTGTTTTTCGGATGCCTCAATGTGGAAGAGCAAGTCAGGAGAAACAGACATGCAAAGAAGACCTAAAGCTTCATCACTACGGTTTAACCACTTAGATTTTTCAGGATCATCATCTGGTTTAGTCTCAGTTCCCATGGTGATGCGATATAACCCTTTACCCCTTAGTTTCATAATCATTTTCGATCTCCATTCGAAGAAGTTGAATGGCGTAAGAAAAGGAATTGAAAGTGCATCCATAGTGAAGAGAGAGAAGAAGAAATGTAGAAAAGAAACACAACCACCCAAGACAATATAACAACCCCCCGCTTTCGGCACTTTATAGTTTAGTGTGTTGATTACAATCGGGTCCATGTGTGTGGTTGGAAACACTTGGTAACTCGACTTGCAATCAGCATAATAATGCGCAAGAGAGGAGACCACAACAGTGTTTCGTGGAGCACAACAAAAAAAAGGACACCGTAAACAAGCACAAAGCAAAAAACAAGGAAGGAGGTGAAAGCAAATCCTAGTTGTGAGAAAAAGTGTCTCACGTCGCAAAGAATACCCCCTTGCTGCAGACTGTGGTGGACGCGCTCACTAGTCGCAAGCAATAATAAGGGTAAAATACAATTATTTTAAATGAACTCGAAGGAGTTCAGAGGTCTTCAAAACGCCAAAAAAATGCTCGGAAGGGAAAAAAGTGTCAAAGTGTCACTGCACACTTGAGCTCACGATTAGTAAAAAATGACAATTAAATGCCTAAAAAAATTATCGTGTGGAAACGTCCAATTTAGCTAATTTAAAGCTAATGGGAGTTAAAAAAAATGATAAAAAAGTTTAATAAGAGACGATTTTTAAAAATATTTACTAACCATAAATTAATCGTAAAGAAAGTATGATTATTTAATATCTAATTAAAAATAATAATTAAATATTATGAATTAATTAAGATTTTAAAAAATCCTAATTTAAACTAATTAAGATCTAATAATTAAATCCTAAAAAAACTCTCCCTTTTTGATGAAAATTTAAATTATTCCAACTAATAAAAAAATCTATTAAAAAAATTTTTTTTTTGAAAAAGCTTAAAACTTTTTAAAAATACGTAAGTATTTTTTTTTGTTTGTTTTTAAAAAAGAAAGGATTTTAAAAAGACATATCAAAAAGGCTTTGTGTTTTAAATAATTTTGGAAAGTATTTAAAATAAATACGTATCAAAAAACATTTGAGAAATCTTTCCAAAAAAAAACAAAACTTACCAAAAAAAGCCAAAAAATGTGTGAAAAAGGAACTTACCTTTTTGTTCACCATGCATTGTTTTTTTTTGTTTTGAGAAATCCGCAGGTTGGGGAGGGAGGAGGAACGGAGGAGGGAGGGAGGCCACGACACGCAAGGTGATAGAAGATCAGGCCGCGGCAGGGGAAAGAACTCCACACACACAAACTGAGCTAGGGGAAGGAGATCAGGCCGCGGCAGGGGAAAGAACTCCACACACGTAAGGAGATAGCAAAGGTGGAGGCTCGGGTCTCGTAGCACGCAGCAAAAAACGGAAGAGAAGATCAGACATGGCAATAGATCAGACACTCCCATGTTGCACGCAAGGCAAAACACTCCCAAATGAAGAGAGCAGACCAACAGACCATGAACTTGTTAAAGGGCACGTCGTAAGCCAGCAAACTCAAATCACCCAAAAAAAGTGAACACAGCGAACACAGCGAATTTTTTTGTGACTTAAATCTCTGCAAAACCATGCAAAAAAACACATAACACAGAGAAAAAATCCAGAAATTTTTAAAAAATCACTTGCAGTTCAATAAAAATGATTAAAAACAAGAAGGAAATACCCTCTATTTTTAACTGATATGCTAGATTTAGCTATAGTTAGCTAAATGTAGTTAAAACCCCTGATAGCTCAGGAATACCGCACATGCACGAAGAACACAACAAAATTGAAAACTTTCCAAGAGCAAGAAGTTAAATATGTTAGCAAGGAAAAACCAGAATATAATGATCAAAAACTTGCACGAGGAGTTTACAAAAATGAAAAACAAGAGTAATCACAACTCAAAAAAATGAGTGCACGTTTACCCGATCTCAGCTCTGATACCATGAAAGAGTTGACGGATCGTATTGGAAACTGTGCACCACGATGAAGTTGCACTCTAGTTGAATCGTAATGGCTCCAACGTAATCACAAGGAAGAATCGATCAACAACTGAATAACTTGCATAATAGAACAAAGCTTGCACATGTAGAGAAAAGACAGAGTGTCTTGGCATGCTCATAAATGAATAGTGAAAGGGTACATATAGGGTGTTGAGTAACCCTAGTGCATGACTCAATAGAAAACCCTAAACCTAACCCTAAACCTAACCCATGTGAGATGACCCTCCAATATGTGAGGAGGACACATAGGATAACTCACACCAACACGTTGATGGCAATATTTTTCTTATTTTAATAGAATCCATTTTTGCACCCTTTTGGACCAAGCAACTTCTTGCAATCTTCTGAAAGAATCCTGAGCTCTGATCGCATGTAGACAAATTAGTAATTAAAAAAAACTGGATAGCTTTTCAAAACCCTAGGCCTGGGGAAAGATCTGGAAAGAAGAATGAATAGCTACATGAATTTCCGAGAGAAAAAAAAGAACAAAAAAAGAAATAAAACAAAACAAAAATAGTTGCAGGGAAATTACTCAAAAAATTGCTCCATTTAGTTGATATGTAAAAATTATTCCCCCCGAGTGAATATTTTGTGGTAATAATGATGGGTTGAAGTACTTTATATAACCTAAATCCTCCAATTTTAGCTCAATCTATTTTTAAAAGAAATTTATTTATTTAATCAATAAATAAATAAAATTCTCTCGCAAAGCTTGTGACGAAGGGATAGAGTGAATTTTAGTATGTAGGTATTTGGAAAATTTAGATTTTATGACTCTCTGGGGTTACCTTAGAGCAATACAAACAACTACAGGAAAAACAAACACAAAATGACCATTACTTTCAAAAGAATGAAATTTTTTAAAAGGGGTAGTCCCAGATTTCAAGGTGAAATCTCGAGGACACCAATTTCATTGTTCTCTCTTCTAGAGGGAGTTTGTCGTTTTTGAAACTTACTAAAAATGGAAAGTGTAAACCAACGGCACTTGCTATTTTTAGAATCTGATTTTGGAGTGTTGGATTGATGAAAAAATTTCAAATTCCTTCTGGGTTATTTTCTCTTTAGTCTCTATTCATATTTTCAAGTCAAATCGTTTCCCGGATTGATGGAAAATGGAGAAGAATCAACTTAGGGCCAAAAAATTTAGATGGATTCCATTAAAAATCAGGGCCACATTTCAAGTTTTATTTTTTTTAGCTTTAAGGCATTTGGATGAGGAACATTTTCTCAAATTTCATGGAGATCTGATGCACGGTTTGGGAGATATGAGCAATTTCACGTTTTTAGCCCTAGGGTTTATGGCAACACATAGTCTTTGTTTTGGCTTGGAAATATTTTTTTCTCACTTTAACAATACTAAAGGATGATAAATGAATGGTGGAAGTTTTTTTCAAGGTGTGGAAAAATAATAAATTTTGGAGAGGAAGACTTCTTGGTAGTTGGAGTTTTCTGTGCATGCGTGAGTGAAGCAACAAAAGCACGTTGAAGCAGCATGACAGAATTTTTGCATATTTTGTAGGTTGGTAATGAGTCACAATTTTTTGCCCAAGTGAACCAAGGTTGGTGCAAAAAAATTTCCCCATCCCTATTGGTCCATGTGGCGTAGCTTGGTTGGACGGAGTAGGGGCTGGGAAATGAAGCATGAGGGGATCAACTTGCGAGAAAGAGTTGAAATGAGGTCATGTTAAGGTCCAGGGGCTCAAATGGAAGAGTTTACATTTTCTTGCACCATCTTCACCAATTATTTGGTGCAAGAGGTGCAAAAACATGCACCACTCTCCCTTTGGTTGGATTTCCAGCCTAGAAAAAAGACCAACTGTTGGAGCTTTACCTTGGGGAGCCGCTGTCGAGACTATATATTGAGCTTTCAGAGGAGTTTTTGATGAAATTTTATATGATTCCACCTAAAAATGACCTCTTTAATCCAATGGTGTAGATATAAGCTCCTTATTCTTCATTTAATTCCTAAAAAATAGGCTTTTTATTCTAGCTCCAAGGCTTTGCATGCAAAAAAATTGATTGCGAGACTAATGCATCTCGGTGTTGTGAAGAATATGATATCACCATCCTCTATAGATCTGAAATACCTTTCTAAATATGTTTTTTTACTCCTAAATCCTTCCAAAGCTCTCATAATCTCTTCTTGAAGCTAGGGTCTATTTTGGCATTGTGCACTGCTTAGGCCTCCAAGACCCACTTTTGCTGAAATTACTCCAAGAATTCCAAAACTTCCCAGAATATTCCAAAATTTATTACATAATTTTCCTAGCTCTCTGATACACCTCTTTTATGGATTTGGGTCTTTCGATCTGTTATGTGGGTGTGTGTCGGCCTTGAAAAGACTAGAGAATAACCCTTCTTAAGCTTGTCAAAATATTTTCTTAGTGGATCTTGCTTTGAAAGCTCCTATAGATGGATACCCTAAATCACCTATGGGAATAGTGACATGACACATTGGATTTCTCAGAGAGATGGGATAGGACTGATTCAGAATTTGGGTGATATGAAGGAGGACTCAGAATGACCTTTGAGAAAACATTTCGAGGTAGGGTATGGTTGTCATAATGGACAATTGAGATTTTTCTTATTACATTTGAATGACAACAATTGGATCTAGCTTTGGGACATGTCATGGATCGAGTGCAATGAGGACATGATATGATAACTCTAGAATCTTAATTTAGTTTGTATATTAGTGCCTTATCCTTTGGGCCATAGATTCACTAGAAAGATATGCTACACAACTTGCTTTATTGAACACACACACACACACACACACACACACACAAACAAAATAGGGAAACACAAAATAAAAACAAAAATGGAAACTATGTTATAGGGGAGGGATATTTACAAAGGATGGGAAAGATTTTACACATACCACGACAACAAAGTTGAGATAATTACATGACATCATGAAACAACAGATTGAAGTTTGGTCTTTGAAGCAAAAAAATGTTATTTGATCAAACCAAGCTCTTGTGATGGCTTTGCATGGCTTGAGAATAAGAATGCATACCAAGACTCCATCTTCATACTCATATTGCACCGAGAATGTTCCTACATATGATGAACACTTCATTACCCTCTTGAAACTCATGTGTCTTGCAGTTTCCACTTGATGTTTTGCAATCATGAGACATCATTCCTTCATGTCCTCAAGAGTGTGAAAATTGATCTTATAATGAAAAAATTCATCCTCTTGGAATCATCTTTAGAATCATCTAGGAACTTGGAAGGAATGAGAACAAACTGATTTTCTTCTTTCTCAAGAACTTCTCTAAACATCTCACTTCATTTCTCTGAGTGACTACCTTCCAAAATAGAGGTTATATCATTGAATCCGAGGCCTTCATCTTCCTCGGGAAAATTTTACAACATGGGGATATGTTCAAGAGACATTGGATTTTGGGAAATGAGGAGTGCAAGCTGATTTGGAATCTTTTACAAGAATCATGCATAATTCCACTTTGTTGTCTATAACAATTCTTGTTGATATCCACCCACTCAAAGTTCATCTTGGTATTATTCAAAAAATGTAACCCTCAATTCTATCATAGAAGCATTCTTTATCCTCAAGTGAAATTTTCCATATGAACTCTTGTTCTAGAATTGTGGAGCATTTTGAAGTGGCGGGAAGTAGATGATTTGGAACACAATCCCAAGAACTTCATAGCTTTTCACTTTTTTTTGAACAACTCTCTTCAATGCGAGTTAGCTCCACATTTTCACTATTATCTTCATCCATGGCGGAGATGTTGTTTTCAATATTGAGGAATATCAAAGGAGATTCGATAATGGATGAAGATAGATAAAGACATATTTTTACATTTTCTCTCACCAAAAGGCACTTTGGGAAGACATCACACTCATTCATTGACTTTTTCTCAACATCAAACATTGGTGTATCAAAATGAGAAGTACAAATTGATTCATACGTATCTTACATCTCCATATCCTAAGTCAAGGGTTCAAGAATGATTTGAGGATCTTGGTTTCTTCTATAGATTTCAAGATGTCTCACATGGATGAATCTTCTAATATTTCCATAGGCTCATATTCATTCTTATTGAAATAATCTCTACATCGTGCCTTCAGGAGATGGCTAAAAATATGATCCATACAAGCACGTGACTCATTTGAAACATCCTCGTCAACTTCTTCCATGATTTCTATTTCCCAAGATTCACTTTCTTGCAAGCATGGACATACTTGATTCATGACACCTTCTGACAAGGAAAATAGGTCCATACTTTGTCAGAAGGATACTCCTTTGATTCCAAAATCCATATCATCCTCCTCTTGGTGGGAATAAGAGAACCATGTTGGGCAGCAGTGTGGGAAGAATTTTCAGTTACATCTTGATCATCCATTATTATATCCTCTTACTCACATGGACAATGAAAAATTTCATACTCACCATGATCATCATTATTCTCTTTAGGTGAGAAGAGATTGTGTTTGAGATGTTCATTCTCCTTGGCTTCAAAAAGGAAGTGGGATTCTTCCATTCAATCATCCATGATTGAATCGGGAAGAGAATTTGATTCTTTAATTGTATTAATTTCTTCATTCAACATTTCTATATCACTTGAAGAATCAAAAAAGGAAGGAAAATTATCCATGACCATCTTGAATTCATTATCTTTGGTCCATGATGTAGGAAAGCTCTCTTGCACTTCTTCACATATCTCCATTTATCATTAATTGAAAGATTAAAATTTGAAAGGATATTTTTCATGCTTACTTCGAACTGGTCATCTTATTCTTCTTCATTGTTGGTGGAGACTTTGGAAAGCATTGAATCATCCATCATGAAACAAGAATATTCCTTTCTTGAATCTATTTCTCCTCCAATGGGTTGTTCCTCGAGCCAAAAATAATTGATGAATGGTGGTTCTATCTCCATGTCCTTTTCATCATCATCCTCTATGACATTACTTTGGTTTTCCTCGGAAGGCTCCATGATCAGATATTCTTCAAGAGCATCCAAGAATATTTTGGGGATGAACACCCCATAGTATGGATAGTCATCAGGATACTCTTGAATTTATTCATTGTTGACAACACATAATGCTTCAAGACATTCACACCTTCCTTACAGAGCTAGATTAATGTAGCCAAATTCTAAACAAACTCAATATATTGCAAATAATATGAACTCCAAAAGAAAATAGATCTCCTTCTTCATTATTGAATCATGAATTAAAATGTTTCCTAAATAGGAAAACAACTCCCAAATCGAGTTTCCAAGAAAACTCTAACTAAATTTGACTAAATCTACTCTAGGTGGCGAAATTACTATTTTTAGTAGTTTACTAGAACTTGATATTCTTAGTAAGTTCACATGCTTATTCATACGAGCACAAAAATTTCCACACATCTTCTACATTCCTAAATTAGAGGAATTTCCAAATTTCCAACTCATAATGCAACTAATAGACTAAAATTAACTAATGCCCTAAAATAGGAAAAAATCAAACTACAACTTAAATCCTAATTTTGGCCTCAAGATGGCGGATTTCGGGCCCAAAAATGTGCCTAAATTTTCTCCAATCAATAGTTGGGTTGGACTGATGTGTTCGTCTCATCGAAAAATGTGGTTTAAAAAATGGACTCAAACGGACACCCGAAGCTCAAGTTATGACCTTGTCAAGTTCCTGCTAATTTTGAGGCATCATTCTCCCTTGCTTGAAAAAAACACAACTCTTGCAAGTTTCTTCTTCTAAATGATTCCATTTATCTACATCCAACTTCTTAATCTCCCACACTATGATCCAAGTTTTGTCCTCTTGTTCCATTCCTTTCCAATGTACCAAATATTTCTTGTATTTACCATGTCGCGTGTCCATTGTTTTCTTATCTTGAATCTTATCCACTTCTTCTTTCTTCTTCATCGGAACTGCTGCTCCTAATCTACTACTTTATCAATAACATCCCCTTCTACACCATCCCCATGAAAAGAATACAAATCTGAAATATTAAACATTGGAGAAATATCAAAATTCCCTGGCAATTCTACCTCATAAGCATTATCATTTTTTTTTCACGATTTTGCAAGGACCAATCTTCTTGTACTTCAGCTTATTATAGGTTCCTTTTGGAAACCTTTCCTTCCACAGGTATACCATAACCAACTCACCAACTGTAAATACCTTTCTCTATCTATGCACATCTACTATTTCCTTATACTTATCATTCATATTTTACTTATTAGCACTTCTTCCTGCAATTGTTGTATATATTTGGTAAATGCTTATGCATCATCACTAACTCTACCATCAACTGCTAGTTATACCAAATCTAACACCCCATTTGGATTACTCCCATACATAATCAAAAATGGAGAATTTCTGTGGATCTATTTATGGAATTGTTATATGCAAACTCATCTTGTGGTAATGCTAAGTCCCATTGTTTCGGCTTTTCCCCAATGATGCACCTTAACAAGTTTCCCAAACTCTAATTTACCACCTCTATTTTCCCATCAGTGTGAGGATGATAGGCACTATTGAACTGTAGTTGAGTTCCCAACTTCTTCCATAAATTCCTAAGTGACTTAAGAACCTTGTGTCCCTATCTGAAGTAATGGTTTTTGGAACACCATGCAAACAAACAACTTCTCTAAAAAAATCTACTATGCCTTTCACATCACTTGTTTTCTTACAGGCAATAAAATGAACCATCTTAGAAAACCTATCAACAACCACAAAAATTGATTCATTACCTTGTTTTTTTTTGGTAATCCCAAAACAAAATCCATACTCAAATCTTTCCAAGACCCTTTAGGAATAGGAAGCAACATATACAACCCTATATTATGTGCATGGCCTTTAGAGACTTGGAAAATTCAACACCTCTCCACATATCTTACCACATCTCTTCAGCTTTGGTCGATAGTATTTCTCTACTACCAAGGATATCACCTTATCTTTACCAAAATTCTCCGCCAATCCTCCACGTATATGCAACTCTTTCACTATATTCTCTCTCATAGACCCAACTAGAATATATAGTTGGCATCCCTGAATAGGTATCCATCCTGTAAAATGTACTCATCCTAGAACTCTCCCGCATTTTTGAAATGGAAGAATTAACCTTTCAACAATATCCTTGAAATCAGAATCAAAAGAATACAAACCCTTTATTGCTTCAAAACCCACAACCTCATTTTCCATAGTGGTAAAAAAGTCACATGCCTACTCAATGCATCTGCAACTTGATTTTGTTTTCCTGATTTATGTTTTAGAGAAAAATTATAACCCTACAAAAATGATACCCACTTTGCATGCCTACTATTCAACTTCTTTTGTGTATTCACATACTTCAGGGCTATGTGGTCTGTAAATAACACAAACTCCTTAGGCACTAAGTAATGCCTCTAATGCCTTAATGCTTGTATAATTGCATCAAATTCCACATCATAAGTAGAGTAGTTCTTACCTCATTCGAGTTTCTCACTAAAGAAAGCTATTGGATTTCCATCTTGACTTAGAACAACACCAATACCCATATGTGAGGTGTCACAATCAACCTTAAACACTTTATCAAAATATGTAGTGCCAAAATGGGTTCCTCTATCACCTTCTTCTTCAAGAACTAAAACTATCCTCAATTTGCCTTTGTCAACAAAAACTCCCTTCCTTTTGTGAAATTTTTATAAGTGCTACAATACCGCTGAAATTTTTAATGAACTTTCTGTAAAATGTTTCTAGACCATAAAATATTCTTACCTCTATTATACTCGGTGGAATAGGCCATTCAATAATTTCCTTTATCTTCTCTAAGTCCATCTATACCCCATCTTCGCTGAAATAATAAATCCCAAGACTACTAAACTCTCTTGCATAAACACGCACTTCTTCATATTTGCATAGATTTTCTCTTTCCTTAACACTTCAAATATAACCCATAGATGTCTCAAATTTTCTTCTTTAGTTATACTAAAGATCAAGATATCATCAAAATAAACCACAACAAACCTACCATTATACTTCCATTTTATTTCCTTTAACAAAGCTCCTCTTGAATTGTAGCCACCAAGATTTGATGACAGGTTCTTCGCAAGTGGAAATTTTTCTTATTCTACCCCGTCTTTCCTTGATTTTTAGAGCCATGTAATTTCTTGAAGAAAGATACCCTTCTGTCATTCTTTAATTTTCTTCTTTGTAAGGACTCGGTCCATAACCATGGTTGATCGACAATCTTGATTTCTCGGCAACCATGTGTAGTGCCCACGTTTTTATAGCTCCAGTTATCTGTTGATTCCTTTATGCATAGACATGTTTTGATTGAGACTCTGATAGATTTTGGGACATTTTACTATGATATTTTATCCTCATGGACATTATGGTATTTTGGGCACGTAGCGCCAATTGGACTAGATTCGTATATTGATATATTTCTTATGATGTTGATGACACTAACAGGGTTATATGATAGATTTATTGGTTAGATGTTAGTTTCTTGTGGTTGATTTGATTAATGATATAGTTTTCTGGATTTAATAATGGTAATTTTCATGCTAGCCTAAGTATATGTTGTTGTAATTTTATCTGTGGATGATTCGTGGCAAACTATGTGAATAATTGTATGCGTTGCACTATCAATTGTTTAATAATGTTAGGGAATTATAAGTTTGATTGAAATTGTGATGCGTAGATGATATTATTATATTGGACAGATACGGTTAATGTGTGTAATGAGTGTGCAGGTGACAAGTATAGGAGAGCATGGGTTTCAGGGCAGCTACGCAATTGTGCATGAGTGGCCCACGGGCTGAGTCCTAACCATGCTAAATGTTTGAGGCCTTAGAATAGGTGTATTTATTTAGGCACCATGGGTGAACCCTCAATTGTAATGTAATTATGTCTTGTAAAATTAATCATGTTTAGGGTGTGTTTTATTAAGTAAACTAGCTTAGGGGTTTAATGATCTCTTCTTAAATTAAGTGTTGGTTTTGGGAGAGTGTGTATGTGTTGGTAGAAGGGATTGGGGACCACATGTGAACCTTGGGTGGACCCCACACCCTCTACCCTTGTGCCTAAGCATGCCAAACCCGAAATTGGGTTATTTTGGGCATTTTTAGGGACCCCTTTTGAGTTTGGGAGTTCTCTTAGCATGAAAATGGGCCCTTGGACCCTACTTAATAGGTAGGGGCTTATTTCAAGGTTTGGAGGGGTTTCCCTCCCATTTTCCCTCTTAGTCACCATCCATGTAAGATGGTTGGTTTGTGTGTTTTTTAAAAGTTTCTCCACTTTGTTTTATTTTAGTTTTTAGTATTTTAGGTGATAAGGGATAAAAGGTGAGTTTACTCTTTCTTATTTGGTTTTTGGAATCTTTGACTCTTGAGAGGAGAGGGGTGACACTTGTCACTTTCCCATTAGTGAGGAAACTTTTGGGTTCCTCTTCTTATTCTTCCTCATGTGGAAGGAATGGGTCTTCTTGACTCATTTTTTTGGGGAGAACTTGGAGAATTTTGGGAGCTTAGAGCTGAGCTTGGACAAAAGGGAAAAGCTTAGAGTCTTGGAAAGCATTATAGAGGTAGGATTCTTAACCTTTTTCTTCTTAGTTGTGTTTATCTTGTAAACTATGCTTGATCAATAGAATGGTGTGTGTGAAATGATGTGTTGTGAGTTGTATGGTTAATGTAGTTGTTTGTTTGTTCTTGTTGTTTTCTTTGTTTTCTCTCCACCATCATTTGGATTGATGGTTTTGGAGAATTTATGGTTGGGAAGAGAG